>JAMJFZ010001042.1:16955000-17555000 GCA_026225945.1 Cricetomys ansorgei
TTGCATCCTAATTTATAGATTTAAGTCATACATAATGGAGAAGGTGTAGGAAATCATCAGACTTAGGATGTTTATTCTTTCTTTCAGTTTGATGACACTGAGAAGAACCTAAGAAATTGAAGCACATTTCTGGTGAAGGCATTTCTAATCAGGATTAACTCAGGGAAAAACTCCCAAATCTTGATGACACCATCCCACAGTCTGGAGGCCTGGGTAGAAGAAAAGCAAGAAGAAAGCCCGTAATGTCTCTGCTGCTTCTTGACTGTCATGATGCAAACTGGTCTGTTCCACGTGTCGTCTCCCACGATGCACTGATACCTCTGACAGTGAGCGAAAGTGCGCAATTCCTCCTTGCCAGTTGTTTCACTGGAGACATTTGGCCAGAGAACGGAAAAGCTGCTGATACAGGGAATCAAAGAGCAGGTGGGGTCCGTTGTAGAACGAAAGAAATCACCACACTGCTAGAATAGAGTCCTGAGGTCGAATCTTTTTCATCTTTAGACCTCCAACTACACATGCTCCTCAGAGCAAATATTTACTTGTGTGGTCCTGAGTTCCAGCCTCACCCGCTACCGGTGCTCTTTGACCACATACTTGGTCAGAGCAGACTGACTGAGTTGATTTCTCATTTGCTACTGCTCAATGACTCTGAAATGTTCCCATGAACCCATCCCCAGTCCACTCCAGGACCTCTTCCACAATTCAGCAATGAAAAGAGGACATGTCCAAGTCTTCAAGACCGTATTCCATCAGTTCCACTGGCTTTCATTTTACTTTGAGAGTACCTGGGTTCTCAATTCCCAGCGCCCATGTGGTGGCTCACAACTGTCTGCAACTCCAGTTACAGGTGATCTGACACCCTCACACAGAGATACAAGCAAAACACCAATGCACATAAAACAATAAAAACAAATAAATCATAAAAAGAAAGTTCTTTTCTATCTCTATTATTTCTTCTTTCGTCCTCCTCCTCCTCCTCCTCCTCCTCCTCCTCCTCCTCCTCCTCCTCCTCCTCCTCTTCCTGCTTCTTCTTCCTGGCCAAAGGCTTTCCAGTTCCTTTGGACTTCAGGGGCTTCTGGAACGCAGTGGCCCTGTTTCTGTTCTGCTGCTCCCCTACATAGCCATGATGCATGTGGCTCTCCTTTTGTGTGGTTTTAACTAAAACCCATTCTCAGCAGAAAGAGAACCACAACAAAGCTTTGGGTTTGACCATAACAGGAGTTCTTCCTTGTGGTATCTTTTTCCTTTTTTCTCCAAAATTTAACACATTTGTTGTACATATTACTAGGATTCAATGTGATGCTGTCATACACACATGCATACGACATGCCTGGATTATATCTAACTGCCTCTTCTTCCAGCCTCACCCTTCTCTTTGCTTCTCCTACTTTCCCAGGCTCTTTCATGAATATTCTACATTTAGTTGATCTTTGTCTAAGTCTCTATATCCAAGAGAGAATGTGTTACTTGTCTTCGTGTGTCTAGCATATTACACTTATGATATACCCCAGCCCAATCAGTTTTGCTGCAGATGACACTTTCCTTTGCTTTTATGGCTAAATACTGCTCTGTTGTATGTACTGTATAAACTATACTTTCTTTATCGATTCATCTGTAGATGGGCACCTAAGGTGATTATGTATCTTAGTTATTGTGGAAAGTGTCTCAGTAAACACAGGCGTGCAGCTCTCTCTTTTATATGATGGCTTCATGTACACAGGAGTAAGATGGTTAGACCATATGGTGGCAGCTTTCTAGTCCCCCCCCCCTCTCTCTCTCTCACACACACACACACAAAAGGAGAAAGGAAGAAAGGAAGGAAGAAAGAAAGGAGAAATAAATAAATAAATAAATGGAATGTAAGAGTAAGTATACAGAGCTGAGAGTGAATTATCCTGGAACAAGAACAAGCTATCCAAGGAAGTTTCTCTGCCCCATAAAGAGCTTTTAATCACATTTATTTTGGATACCTTAGTCCCACTATTCTTTCTTGCCTCCTACCTCGTCTTTTATCCCCTAAGAGGACTTCTCAATTCAGTTCCTTGAGTTAATTTCAATTCCACTCAGATAACTAAGTAGAAGGAATCCGGGGAGCATCTTGTAACATGCAAGGTGTTTTACAAATATAAGTTGCAACTAAGCACTAATTATAGAGAGCTGTCCTCTCTGCTGACGTATGGATGGGGGTGAAAAAGCCTCGGCGCCAACGTTCCAGGGGTTCTGCGCTAAATAAAGGTAGAAAACGCTTTAAAAAATGAAGATGACTGGATCAGTAATTACAGACTAGGGTCATAAAAGGAGTCCTCCTAATGGTGGTAGAGAAAGCAACGTTTGAGCAGACTCAGAAAGACCTGGACTCTTGGGCTGTCAGAACGGAAAGGAGCAGCATGGCAAATGACAAGCTTCTCGCTCAGGAGCTTGTCTGAGGTCACAGGATTTCTTCCAGAGAGAAGCAGTCCCACCAGATCAGTGCTAATCCTGCGATGGAAAAGATGAATAAGGGATCACTCAGTCACACCCTCGGTTTTCCACATAAAATAAGAGTTATCCCTCGGAGTTTTCAGTATTTTAACTGCAGCAGACATCAGGTTAGCTTCAGAGATGCCCACCATGTGTCTCCTTCAGAGGGCAGCGATAAACATACACAAGTCATTCTTGACTCCAGAAAGGTGGCCTTCGAGAACGAGACCATGGCTCCAATTCGCTGCTGTAAATACGGCTGCACCAGCCTCATCTCCCCGAGTCTGACCCCAGGACAACTCCTCAGTGTGCACGTGGCTCCCCTCCTTGCAATGTTTGTGGCGGACTCTGTTGAAAACACACAGAACATCTGCTAAAAGTGAATCTGGCCCTTCTTCGGCATTACACAGAATCTCTCAGAATAAAATTCGGGGTATTCAGTGCTTTAATAAAGTTTCTGTGTTTTATTTTTATAAAGAATGAAATGTTCAAGTTGCAACCATTTGAAAGACGTTGTTATACATAAGGGCCTTGAATAAACATGACAGCAATTCACCTAATGCACAGGAAGGTGAGAGGCCCCTTCACTCTAGGTAAAGGCTTGGAGAATCTATCCTAAGGTTTTCCTTTAACCACAGAGAGTAGCCTGAGAGAGTGCGCGAGTGGTGGCATTCTCCTCCAAACAAAGGTGCAAACACTCGATTAAAGTGAAAGGGGCATTTAGAAGGAATGTGTCCCATATATCACCTGTGATTAGATTGGCGACAACAGGGACAGGAAGGCTTCCATTCAGGAGCAGACTATTCACCCAGTTACTTGTGGGTCTAAGGTCATGCCCTGACAATGGGAACAATGGCTCTCAATCCATGGAGGAAACGCCATCAACAGTTCAGGTGTGCAATGAAGAAGAGGAACTGACAGTGCTGTTTGCTCTCTTGGGTCCTTTGTCTTTTTCTGGATGGAGGTAGATAGCATGATGTCTTTTACTAGAACCCATCCATGGGAGACTTTTGTTTTTCTGTTTGGGGCTTTTGTCAGCTCTGTATTCAGAGACCAACATAAAACCCCTATTTATCTCTGCCCTGGAAAATGCTGTCAGCTCTGCAACTCTTCCTAGGAGACCCTCCCCCCGCCAGCAAGTCTCTGCCGATTGCTGTTGGAGGGTGATAACCGCCAACATTTAACATCCAGTCATATCTGGTGAACCTTACCGCCCTGAACACATGAAGCCACACTCTTCGGGAGGTCACTGGCTCTCTGGGCTGTGTTCCGGTGAGCCCCTTAACATTTACATTTGAAAACTTCCAGATGACCAGAACCAAGCATTCTGAGTATACCCACTGGTTTTGCTCCTTTGACACTTAATCCAAAGTCACTATTTTTTCAATGAAGTTTGAACTCTGAATATTTCTGACATATACTCTCATTGAGTGATGGAAAATGGAAGCTAGAGGAGAAATATACTCTAATTTATCCTCAGAACAAAAATCAACGCAAGATATATGGGGAGGGGGCAGACAACTAGAGAAATAAGTGTTTATAGAGGGTTTTCTTTTCCTTCTGGAGACAGAGTTTCTCTGTTGTAACTCTGGCTGTCCTGGAACTCACTCTGTAGACCAGACTGGCCTTGAACTCACAGAGATCTGCCTGCCTCCGCCTCCTGAGTTCTGGGATTAAAGGCGTGCGCCACCACCACCCAGCATAGAGACTTTAAAGTGAGGGAGAGATGAACAGTTTTAAAACTTTTCTTCGGATGTATAATGTGTCAGGCTGGTTAGTCACTGCTGAGATTAAATTGTAAAAGACAGAGCCAAGTAGATAAGCAGCTAGATTAGAAAGTGCAGACATTTTCGTGCCAAAGATTTTGATGATAGAAAATGTTCACCGTGGTTCTCAGGTGAAAGCCGGGAAGGGAAAGGGGGAAAGTTCAACTCTTCCGGCATCTACCCGTGGATAAAATATTTGTACTTCTTACCATGGAAACACTAACTTAGAGGCAGGGAACCGTCCCTTGGGGACTTCCATCCTGAAGACTTTGAGTGGGAAATGCCCAGAAGTACATCCCAAAAGGAAGAGATAGCAAATGGATTTGTGCAGAAATGCCACCAGAAGCAGGACACTAGATGTTACTACACAAGATGGACTAGCTGCTGGGAGGAAGGCAGCTTTCCAATCACAGTGGTTCCCCAGAGCCCACTGTGGGCAGAAACAGCTCATTTCCAGACACGTCCCACTCAGAATCTTAAATACCCCCTCATATACTCTGTAACCCAGCTCACTTTCAACATTTAAAACCCTCACGATTCCATGGGAACAAGGACCGAGTACTAGACCCACTTGGAGAACTTAGTATTCTGAAGCCAAATCCCTTCACCATAGATTAAATCTCTAGGTTGTAACTTTTAAAGTTTCGTGAAACAGCCCTCATTTGCTTCATAACCTTGAAAGACTGCTAGTGAATTTTACATGTTGGTAACATCTCCCTACTGCTACTTCCTTGAAAGATAGTTCATCAAAGAATTTCTAAAAGGTCACATGGAAAATAGTAAATTCTTTCTCCATTTCTATTGAATACATTTGCTCTGTGTTGGTGTCTGGAGCACTGTTGGGACACCTGCTGATTCAGTGGTTTTCTTTTTCTTTATGTCCCATGTGTCTGAAGAAGAAACCAAGTTTGAGCTGGGGAGACTGAGAAAGAAACCATAAAATATGTATGTCGCCCCAGTCCCAGGAATGCTCATGGATTAGAACCAGAGACATTTGGATAGTCACCTACATGTGAAGATGAATGATTTTGGCCAGTTTAGCCCATAATAATTTGAAAGTTTTTTTTTTTCAAAAATGAAAAACACTGAAAGAATATAATATTTAAAATCTTGAGTTCAAAGCGCAACTAGTTACATCATTGAGATTTTCCGGATATAAGGATCTCATGTGAAACGTGTAGAGCACAAACTACTCAGCCATCCACAGCTAACCTTTTCCTGTCGTCCCGCCCACTGCATCCATAGCCCAACCAAATGTTCAGCCTACGAGGGCTGCCAGCCTCTGGTCTGCTTCTTTTGTTTTTAATTGTCTGTACTTCTCTCTGTTAATACAGATGGTCTAGAACCAACTCTCTAGTTGATTCAGTCAAAAATCACCTGGCAGCTGCACATCCTAAGTGGTGTACCACACACACAACAACCACCATCAAAGAACCCTCAAAACGATCAAGATGAGTAGCCTCTAAAGTCTCACAGGAATTTATAAGAGCCAAAAAGCTGTGTAGAAAAATGGATCATCTGCTTTCATTTATTTTGTCATGTTTCTTTTAAACTCAATTTTTAGGGCCATGTTTTGTCGTTCATATAATGCAGCAGAACTTTGTAGATACCCCATTAATAAAGTAGTACATATCCATTAAAGCTTTTTGGTAAATATTTGGTGTTATTACTTCAAGGAATATGCGATCAAAGGGAAACAAAAACTTCATGTGAGAGGTCCTGGTTAGGATTTCAACCGACAAAAAAACTAGTGATAAAATTAAAATATAAATAAATACATCATTAATTACCTATGATCTAGTGCTGGATCTGGCTACCACCTGGTTTGGGACAAGATCACACCCATTCACCTACATAGTATCTAGGGTTAGTTCAGAAGCTGTCTCAGAGGCAGAATGGCCCACGAGTCCTAAAATATATATTGCCTCTGGTCTTATAGAGGAAAAAAAAAATGTTGACCCTTGATTTAGACTTAAGCTCATCTTTACGGGTGAAGGAATTGAAATTTGGAGATGCTAAGTAAATTGGCAAAACAGAACTGAAACCATGTGTGCCCCTCAAAGCATTCTTCCTTGTGGATGACATAGCCCTCCCACCTGCATGCCTATGTTCTTTCAAAATAAATGACATCTAAACTCAGATCCAATCTCATCTGTAAGGGGCTGCTTTCGCCTAAGCCATCCACCTTCCACATGCTCCTTTACCATCGCATATCTCCCTTAGAACAGTGAGCAGCCTGACTCTGCCGAAAGATGCCATTGTGCTTTGCACTATATTTCTTGAAAGACCTGGAGATGGCCAATAATGTAATTACTTATTCACTATATAGGGCACAAATATTAATATTTGTCTAATTAATAGCTACCCAGGAACTTGTAGTGGTGGGACCAACAAGGGCTCACCCTTGCCCACCCACACTTCTTCAAACTTGGACCTAGAGTCACGAGGACATGCAGGCATTAGCAAATGAGCCCCAACTCATCAAGGGAAAAGAGCTCAGGACTGAGTTTTGTGCTAGAATTACTTAAAGTAGTGATTCAGTAAGTGTTGTTCCACGCCATCTGAGAACTTGATAGAAGTATAAATTCTCAGACCCTACCATCAAATTATTGAATCAGAAATTTTAAGGGTGGGCCATAGACATCTGTTGTCATTTCAAAGTGTTCCTGTTGAGTAAAAACACTTATTTAAGAAATTGGCATCATAACAGACAATGGAACCAGAACAAAAGGACTTTATCCGCCTTTCCATGAAGTCTTTCCCCTCTCAATATTCACTTCATATGTGCAAATCCCCAAGGAGAAATACTACTTCTTTGACTTCAATGGAGCAACAAATATTGGTAAACTTTGGTTGCTGAATATAAAAAGACATTGCAACCTGCCCAGTGATCATAATGTCTGACCTCAATTATGCTCACTGCATTTTGATTAATGCTAATCAGGGTCCCAGTGTCATACATCAGTGTAAAAATGGGTCCTATGTATCTATTCCAGTGAATATCTAACCAATACTACGGTGTTACAGTCTGATAAAGTATGCACATTTCCAGCCAAAAAATCACCAACAAACATCTATCGTGAAGATGCAAATCAAGCACCTTGCAGGAAGAAGTTGCTCTGTGGATATATCACTGGGAAATGTAGCCGATGGGAGAGTTGAGAATGCTTCAGTAGGGAACTGGTGTTTGAGCTAATCTAGCTTCAGAATGTTTTTTAAAAAATGGACAAAAGCGTTGTCCAATTAGAGAGAAAAAGCATATGCAAAAGCCCAGTTTGAAAAGCCCAGAATGAAATGCTGAGGCACTGAAAGCAGACTAGTGCCCAGGCTGGAGCACAGAGGTGGGTGAGTGTGAGGAGAGGAGGCGGAGGGAGCGAGATGCGTCCGCAGGGACGAGCTCGTTCCTAGTGTAACAGATCACCGGAGCGGCTGTGTGCAGGACTGGAAGGAAGCCAACAGGCACCACTGCGGCTGACCAGCTGGGACATAAGGTACTTAGAGCAGCAAAAGGTGGCAAGAGGCAGTCAGATTGGGGGCATACAGACTTTGAGGCACGGGGTGGTCAGGGCTGATTCCTTCGTTTCGGCTGTAGAGAACTCATCCGTGCTCATGTATAACACAAGGTCTTCCTCTTAAAGAAGCCCGAAGAGAAGCAGGCTGAGAGGAATCAAAAGAAAAGGATGTTGCAAAGGCTAATGGAAGACAACATTCAAGAATAAAAGGTCCCAATGTCTTCTCATAAAGAAGAACTCAGGAAGAATCCCTGTTTTATAGGGCGTTGTGCTGTAGGCAGGGGTCCTGGAGGAAATGTGCTATGCTAGAAAAATCCCCGGATTTTTCTCCAGAAAAAAAATTTACTTTCCCCTTTTAAACTTTGTTTCTAATTATAGAGCTTTTCGTTTATTCCTAAGGATTGATGACATCATTAAAATCTAATCCAACAAAAGGCTATTTGACCAATTACATTCATGTCTGTTAAGTATGTGACAGAAGTCTCTGCCTCCTAAGATTTCGCCCCCGAATCCCCAGCACACTTCAGGCTTTCTAACAGCGTCTGTAAATATCTTAGTCCTAAGATAACTAGTCTCAAAACTTCCCATGAGGTCTATCAAAGATTACCTCATGTAAAAACATACTTCATACTCAAGGGTGCCCACAGACAGTTGTAATGGGTTGGCCAACACAACAGAAGCCTGGTAGCACTAAAGGTCAGAGGCCAGGTGGCATGTCAGAGCTTAACCCTTACTCTTCTGTGTGCCCCCCACCAATGAAAGTGAAAGACAAGCATAAGCATTTGGGGTAACTATGGACTGAGAAGAAATGCAAAGGAGAAGCATGTACACATGAAACCTAACTGCACTACGCGCTTAGGGACTATATACTTTGCTCCAGATCTACGTTTTACCTCACCAGAAATAAAATGAACACCAGCAAAAATACTGTTTGATTTTAAAATGTTTACCCTGACTTACAGAGCCTGAAGCTGCTTCGAATTCTGCTAGTCTGTTAACTTCCTTTTTAGTGTTCTTCTGAATGATTCTTTGGCAGGAATGGGGCCTGGAAGGAAGCGGCTGTTCCCCAAGCTTGCAGCCATTGCTCCCATCTACTGCCCGAGGCACTAAACACGTCAACTGCACTGGATCATTGCAGAGATCCAAGGAGCTGCTTATCAGCCCTCTCACTGCACAGACGGGGAGACAGTCTCAAAGCATTAAGTAACCTACTATACGTATCTCGGTCAGATACCAGTGAGCATTTAAGCAAGACCAACATTCAAAAAATAAACCTCTACATCAAGCTCTGCCATTATACAGAGGCAAGACAAGAAGACAGTCAACGAGGAAGGCAGAAAAAGAGAGAGGGCTCGGATTACAGAGTGGAGCTCGCATTGAGTGTGGAAAGCTCGGCAAAAGCTGTTGCACACAGGGCATTTGGTGGAAAGCAAAGCTTGTGGAAAGAGGACGCCAATTGGTTGCTTAAAGATTCTAAGTTGGTTGCTTTTATTTTGCTTCTCTTTGCTGTTTGCTAACTCCATGTGAGTTTGATCAAATCCACTCGGATCGCACTCTCTCCAGTGGCCCCCATTTTCCATCACTTTCCCCTCCCCTCGTGTGCTTTGTGAGGTCACCGGGCCTACCTGGTGCTGTGTGTAGAGTGCTGGAGCACGCGCAGACTCTTGCTCTGCCAGCAGCCATCAGTGCCAAGAGCGTCTCAGCTAGCGATGCGGCTCCGTGAGTCCTTCCTGCTTCCGTGAGTCCTTCCTGCTTCCGCACTGGGATTTGGTCTTGCACAGGTCTTAAGCATGTAGTCACAGCTGCTGTGAGTTTCTCATGCCCAGAAAGCACTGTTTCACTATAGATGACCACTGCCTCTGGCTCTTACAATCTGTCTGCCCCTCTTCCATGATGACCTCCGATCCTTGAGAGGGAGGAGTATGGGCTAGATGCCCCCATCCTTGAGGGTGTGTGTGTACATGTGTGTGTGTGTGTGTGTGTGTGCTATAGATGCCCCCATCCTTGAGGGTGTGTGTGTGATGTAGATGCCCCGACCATTGGTGTATGTATGTTTGTGTGAAGTAGTTATCCCATTTACAGCTGAGGGATCCAGTGGTTTACTCTCTGCGTGTTGACCGGGCTTGGGTCACTGTATTAATCAGTATCCCTCTTACAAAGGAAGCTCCTATGGTGGAGGTTTCAAAGAAGCCCTAACCTATGGGTCTAGGTGTAAGAACTTTGGCTGTAGTTCTTACCAGTTTAACAGCTGGTAGTCCTAGATTGTCCTCCGTGACTTAAGAAGCCATGAGTCTTTGGCCCAGTTGATGGTACCAAGCATCGCTCCTATCTAAGCCCACTCAGAAAACAGTTACTTCCAAAACATGCCAAGATTAAACAGCGGGGCGCATCTCGCCATGACAGCTGGGGTTTACTTTACACATCTGAATACAGAGTGCTTGGCTTTGTTTTATTCTCTGAAAATCATACATGCATATACCGTGTATCCTGGTCACATCCATCCCTTACTCCCCCACTACAGCTCCTCCCAGGATCCGCCATCACAGCTGCCCCTAACTTCATTGTTAAAATGACTTGTTCTAATCCACTAAGTCTGATGAGTGCTGCCAATGCGCTCGTGAGTGTGAAGCCACCTACAGGTCTCTAACCAGACTACGGAAACCAGAGCAAACTGCTGTATCTAGAGGAATTTCCTCCAGCTGTTTTGTTAAATTAATACACAATTATTTTTAAATGAGTGTGCCATGTCTGTTTCCTTACCTTTTATAAATGTGTTTTCTTGGGTCTGTACACTTGCTGGATTCTCGTTTAGTTCAAATCGCTGACTGCTTTCCACTGTTTTTGGTACATACTCATATAATTCACAAATGAGGATACTTACCCCCCTCTTGATTTCCAATTATTGTGATGCTTACTCATATTTCTTTGCTTACTGTTTTGGATAATATTCCGTGTTGAATATTAGTGTGAAAGAGGTGTTCTTTTCTTTAATGGGAACGTTCTAATTTTAGATTTGTGTTCTCTTTGAGTATATGTCACACATATGAGTCTCCTCTTCACTTCCACTAGACGTGTATTTACTCTGCAGAAAATCCTAGGGGAAAATAGTCAACAACGCTTTCTATTCTTTTTCTTTAGGCATGGGGAATGCACGTGGACAGCAGCAGGCCTGAAGCACCTGAATGCAGGGAAATTCCAGAGAACTGTTAGGGGAGAGTGAACCTCTTCCCACACCCACTCCACAGATAAAAGAGGCAATCCCACCCTCGGGGTAGAGACTAGGAGACCCCGTGTAAAGCACTACCCACGCATTACGGAAGCAGCGCCATTGGTGTCGGAGCTCTAATCAGGGCACTGGTACTGTGCAGAGACCAAGAACATCTTCGTGCAAAAGGACCTTGCCGTCTCTCTGGGTTAGCGGTCTGGAAAACGGAACTGGCCCTGAAGAGGTGATGGAATCAAATTCAACTGTTTCCACCCTTTTCATACAAGTAGGACACTGGTGCTAAGTATTATTCTTCCAGGACCTACAGCATCAACACTGATACCTGCTAAAGAGTTGAACATCAGTAACACCTCCACCCTGAAGCAGGAAGTTTTTAATCACCCCTAACTTCTGACCTCCAATCCCTTCATTTCTTTTAGCAGACAGAAATGCTTCAGCCTATGGATAGATCACAGTCTAACGGCATACCTATGGGCTAAAGGACAGAATGTTCATCATTTTAGTGAGTTCATACTTGATAGCGTACTTAAAATAGTCAGGGCCAGTGAGATGATTCAGAAGGTAAAGGCACTTTTTGTGCAAGTCCAACAATGTGAGTTCAGTTCCCGGAACCTACATAAAGGTGAAAGGAGAGAACCCACCCACATGAATGGGGAAGGACCTCAAAGTTGTTTTCTGACCTACACACACACTGTAGTATACACACCACACACACACACACACATTAATTAATTGCACATGCACAGTAATAATAAATGAAATATTTTAAATGTTTGAAATGCATGGGGAATAAATAGAGCAAAACAGAGCAGAAGCAATGTGCCCCTTTTTGAAATAAAATAAAATTACATTACTTCTTAATTCTGCTTAATTCTCAGTAGATTATAGGGTCCACACTATCCAGAAAGCTATAGATTTAATGAATCCCAAACTGTTTGCTAGCCATTGCTGTGGGTCTTCCTGGGAAACTGAACCACTGGTGTGATCGCATGAGCACATCTGCCAAAATACACTTTTCCCCCATCGACAGTTTTCAAATATCCCTTTCTACATAGAAAGGCAGTGAAAAACCAAGCTATGCCTCGGAGACTGAGACGAGAAGAACAGTGAAAGGAGCAAATGAAGCACTTTATACAGAACTGCCGAAGGACACCAGTGTGATAAACTTCCCTGAGTTACCGGGTGGCTATGAGAGGTGGCTGCTCCCTAAGCCGGCGAGGACATAAAGAAGCAAATTGAAGGGATTCCTGGACAGTCGTTTTTCTAACACCAGGCTTGGTCCCTGGTAGCTTTTTCCAACTAGTGGTTTCTTTTTGAGTCACGACTTTGCACTTACAGAAATATTCACAGCCAAAATATCTTAGAAGATTATCACTTAACCAATAAAAACTTCATTCTCCCATGCCACGTCCGCATCTTTCAGAACTTTTGGAAACTGAAACATTACAAGTTGAATTTCATTCTGCCTTTCTTTTGTTGAAGTAAAATATGCATTTCATACGTAGATCCCAGCCTGAAGAATTTTTACAAAATAAACATTTTGCTGTGACTAGCAACTTTTGTTGAGGAACAGACGTCTCCAACACCCCAGAAACATCCCCTTGCTTCCCCGGAAATAACACAAAGTAGCTGTCTTTCCACCTCTAACAGCCTTATCTGATTTTGTCCTAAAAACAGTAAATAAATAAGCTGGACATGGTGGCACATGGCTTTAGCCTCAGTGCCGGGGAGGCAAAGGTGGGTGCGTCTCGGCGCTCAGTCAGCCTACAGCAAGTTCCACGCCAGCCTGCTGGAGATACAAGTGAGACCCTGTCCCAACAAAGCAGAACACAAAAATGTTATAGGATGTGTACTTTTTCCTAATTTCTCAGCAAAGCTGTTTGCGAGCTGCATTTCCACTTCCGTGTGCCGCCGGAAGTCCCTCTCTTCCTTCCCATACTACATCTGTGGTGAGCACACGTCACGTCTGACTTTTTAATGCTGCTTATGAGTATCTGTGTTGTCTGTAGCTCAGGCACGGCTGTTACAAACATTCTCGTGCAAGCCATTGTGGTATATTTTATTTCAGCCTTTAAAATTAAGCATTTTTGATGAAAAGTGAAAAAAAATATTATATTTGAAAACATTTAAATCTAATTGATATATAAAGCAATGGCCTTAGGATAGCACATTTGAATATCATCATGAAATTATACTTTAGAATGTTCAATCCTATGATAAAACACTAATTTCACTAAAAAGGAAGTGCCAACAACTACTTTTAAAAGGTTGCTTTTTGAAGCAGGGCCAGTTGGCACAGATCCCAGTACTCAGGAGGCAATGGCAGGTGGAGCTTTGTAAGTGAGCTCAGCCTGGTTGGCATAGTGAACTCCAGGACATCCAGAGTTACATAGTGAGACCCTGACTCAAAAGTAAATAAGTAAATAAATACAGTAGATACATCAATTAAAAGTTGTTTTGTATGTTTGCATGTTTGTGTAAGTGTGGGCACAAACATGCCCACCCACAGTATCTATGTGAAGGTCAGAGGGCGACTTTGGGTCAGTCCTCACCTTGGTCCTTGTTTGTGACAGGGTCTCTCTTTTGCTGTTCCCTGCATATGCCAGGCTAGCTGCCCTGCAAACTTCTCGGGACTCTTCTGTGTCTGCATCCTGTCTCACTGTAGAAGCAATGGAATTCCAGACATGAGCAACTGAGCCCAACTTTATGCAGGCTCTGTAGGCTCAGGTCTCACACTTGAGGGGCAAGTGCTTTCCTCACTGAGCCTGAGTCACCTTTGCAGAAAAAACCGTCTTTGAAAGAAGCAAGTGCACACACGCATTTAACCTCATATCCTTTTCTGTTTATTTCTACTGGAAAACAGATCTACCATATGACGGCGCATCCTGCTACTCTGTATATATCCAAAGGAAATGAAATCAATACATCAAAGAGACATTGCACATGTTGATTGCAGCACTATTTATAATAACCAAGATACAGAAGCAACCTAGGTGTCCATCAACAATATATAAATCAAACGTGGCACATACATACTATAGAATTCACTCAGTTCAATAAAGAAGGAAACTTTGTCATTTGTGACACTGTGGATGTACAGGAAGACATTAAGGGAAATAAAACAGCCACAGAAAGACAAACACTGTGTGATTTCCTTACAGGCAAATCTGAGAATGGTGTACTTGCAGAAGCAGAGAGATAAATGATGGCTTGGGCTGGTGAAGTGCCGAGATTGGGAGATATCCAGGTAAACGTGAGATGCAGATTCAGGAGATCTTTTGCACAGCATGGTAATGTAGTTGGTAGCAATTTGCTTGTATACTTGAGAGTTACTAAGGAAGCAGACTGTTAGGTTTTCACAGTAGGCTGAATTTGTTATGTGACTCTTAAATATATATATTCTTGGCCATGCACGGAGCTCTTCACAAGGAAAATAGTTCCATGACTGGGAGTAAATTTTTATTTGAAACCCCTCACATTGGCTCTCATCAGATACAAACACTCAAACAACAACCAGGAATGATATTTAGGAGATTTAAGAACTTGAGAAAGCTACTTACTCTGTCCATGAAATGTGTGTGACATTTGACCTGTCTTCTCCTGAGTTCAGATGTTTAACTTACTAGTTCACTGGATAGAGCGGAAGTCATGGCCCACAAGGCCTGCCCAGTTCATGGTCCATTTTGAAATACCCACAAATTATGAATGACTTCACATTTGTAAACACCTAGGAAAAAAATCAGGAGAATATTTTGCAATATATAATATAAAATTGTGACACAAATTATATTCAATTCAATTTTCAGTGTCTTTTAATACAGTTTACTGTGACACAGCCACATGCTTACGGCCTTACTGTCTGTACCTGCTTTCCCGCAACAATAGCCAAGTCGTTCTGGTGGAGACCACATGCTCTGTACTGCCTAAAATATATATACTCTCGCCTTTTGCAGAAAAAGTCTGCCAAATCTTATACTATGTAAAGTCTGGCCATCGCCATGCTCTAATTTGAAAGCTTTGTATTTGACAGTTTAATCCAAACACCGTATCATTGAACGGCGTAAAGTCAACATTTTTACTGGATTTTGTGGGCCAGTCTTCGTTTCAAAAGTTCTACCATGTTTCCCACATGTAATACCTTCCTCTCTACAACTCAGCTTAGAATCTGAGATCTGACTGGCTCAGGGTGGCATCTATAGACCCACACGTAATATTCTAATGTTTAATTAAGAGCAATATTTAAATCTATGAGCAACGTGTGCAGATGGAGACAGAGATCCTTGATTAGAGGCTGCTTGCTTGAGCTGGAGCTGGGAACTCCCTCCTGGGACTTTGGTGCTCCCTCCTGGGACTTCAGTGCTCCCTCCTGGGACTTTGGTGCTCCCTCCTGGGACTTTGGTGCTCCTAATGACTACATTTTGCATAAAGGTAAGAGTCTGACAGAAAAGGGCCCATAACAAATGACACAGCGATGCTCACAGAGCCCTCACTCAATTACACCTTTCCATATTCACAGAAATAGCAGCCTGGTCTACTCAATGTCTCCTGCCACAAAACCATCAGGTACCTGCAAATGCTCTTCATCCAATTCCCTGCTCAGTGAGCTGATCCATCCCGATATTAAAGGACCTATTCCTCATCAGTCTTTAAAATCTTTTCAGTCTCATTGAGAGGGGGATGGGAAATGAGAACTTACTAAAGAAGTTACTCTGGTATGTACGTAACAAAACATGCCATTGATCCAAATAGAGACCTAACTGTTTAACAAAACCAGACTGGCATTTCCAAAGCAGTACCATGAAAATGTTTGTAAACTGATGATATAAACCACCTCATCCTTCTCAGAATGGACAGTTGGAGCAGAGAAAAGGCCAGCGAGCAGGAACCGCATTCCCAGATTTTCTCAAAGGGAAAAGATTCATTAATTTCTCTCAAATATGGAAAACAAATGCCATAGAAAGTGGTCAAGTGAGGAAGGGTTCATTTTGGCTTGAAAAGAAAGTCAGTTCTATAGTCTCAGAATCCTTTGATCAGCCACAAAGCACAATCTAAGCATGCTCCTGTCTCTGTGAAGAGTCCATGTAACAAGTGTCAAAAAGCCTCCACTTGTGAGGGGCTTGGATGCTTGCTGTGGGACAATCAGAACCCCACAGAAACTAGCATTTCCAAAAAAACTATTATGGGAAACTTAAATAAAAAAAAAAAAGGTTGGAAACTGAAATTATGCAGGAGTTCTATGGAACCCTAATGTGTTTTTCCTAGAAGGCTCTCAGTTCCCCTTCCCACTGAGGCTCACAGCTCTGTTTCATAAATGACAGCAACTGCCGGGTAGAGAGTGAAGCCAACAGTACCGTGTTTTCTCATCTGCAGAAAAAGTACCTAAAGGAGAAAGTTCTGTAGCTTGAAGTCCCCATCACGTCTTCACTTCATGTCAGAGAAGGGAGTACAGGGAAGACTCAGCCGGGCATGACATAGGATGAGCAAAGAAATTCACAGCAAACTGGGCACATCTGGAGGGAGAGAAATGGCAGACTTCCCTGAAGATACACCCACAGAACTGAGGACTCGGGCAGTGTTCTAATACCCACAGTTACTGCGGCTGAGTGGGCAGTTTAAGGGACAAGGGAATGTGCGTGGCTGTATGTGTGTGGGAACTCTGGTGCCTCTCCACCGGAACAGTCCTTTCGTGCGGGAACCAAGGACTCACTGAAGCTCAGCCTCTCACACAGGTTTCTTCACTATCAGTGACATTTACTTGGGTTCAGGATGCAGCTCGAGGGGAACACTCGCCTAGTATATGCAAGGCTCTGGGTTCACTAGAAAAACAGAAGTACCCACTTTAGTGGGAGTTTCTCAAAGACTTTTAGAACCTTAACGGGATAATTGGGTCTCTTAGGCTAACTCTTCTATCTTAGAAGGACTTACATCCAACCAGTCCACACTCACCTTCCTCACAAGTCCAGCCACAGAAGGCGGGCAGGCGGCGAGCTCTGTTCTACTTAGAGCACACACTTTCACCGCTGATCGGGGAAAGGATTTCTCAACGCGCCATTGGCCCTTTGGCAAGTCCCTTTCAAAGTGACACTTCTGAACTTGCATGTAACTTAAGGATTCGCGTACTTAGTAATCCTGTTCTCTAAAGCTAATTGCCTCTGTGACTGTTTTACACCCTTAGGTGCCACGGCAGGCTGTTAGAAAAGTCAGTACTCACTCCAATCAACTTCAGAGCTGGAATCTATGGAACACACCGAGTCACTGAACTCAGCTGCCTGCCTTTCTCATGGGATAGTTCCTTCTTTCTACAGGGATTTTCTCTGAAGAGGGAAGAAAATCACTTTTAGATTACTTGTTGCAGAGAATTTTAAAGGGAATTTTCCTGGGGAATTATGTGAAGTCAATGCTGAAGTTCTCAGAGAACAGAGTTCTGCTCTTCACACTCTATGAGCGCCTGCAAAGGGCGACAGGGAATTGTCTGCCGGCTCTAAGACTATGTTACTAACAGAAACCGACTCACAGACACCACCTAGGTCTCCCTGTTACCCTCCCCAGGCCTCATCAGCCTCCAAACATGAAATAAATTATAAAACTTAGTCATAACTTATCATGCACAATAAGCATAAAATGAAAATTATTTTGTTTCTCACATAATTAATTCTAACAATATGATGATGTGCTCTACTAAGACAAAACCGTGATTTACAAGCCTTTATCAAGAGGTAAATATTAATATCATAAGGGGATTATGTAAAAGAGATCCTTTTCATAGTCAATTCACAAGACACTTATGAATACCACCACTCTGGAGCCCTCAAAATATTTGAATATAATGTCTATTACATGCATGAATCGGGTGATGAACATCCAACACACACTGATATTCTAGAAATTTCACAGAAAATATAGAATTTAATCTTCGGCAACCCGGAAACTAGAAATAAGAAAGGTGAGAGTTAACTCTGCACCCTCTGCTTGCGGTGTCTCGGGATGAGCTGGTGCCAGCCTTGAGTCCCACATAGGTTCCTCTGAAGTGAGCGCTTACACTTTCTTGCTTTATAGAATTTTGTTCCAACAACTGTTAATTTTATCACAGAAAGAGATCCAGTTAACTGTAATTGCTCCTTAAAACAGACCCCTGCATAGTGTTCCCACTGGTGCGCTGTCTGAAGTAGCGGGAAGTGGGAGCAGCCCAGAAGTCCCTCCACTGAGGAAGGTAATGAAACCTTGGCACACACGCACAAAGGACTCCTGCTCAGCTGTAAAAAACAAAAAAAAAAGAAAGGAAATGGATGGATACTCTTGCCCTGAGTATGGGAACTCAGATAAGGAAAAGCAAATGCTGTGAGTTCTCCTTGTTTGTGGATCCTCACTTCGAATCTTCAGATTTGAACGTTTGGCCCGGAGTAACTGCAGAAACCAGGAAGGGAGAGAGAGACCACAGGTAGGGGCAGTTAGAGAGGGTGATGATAGGGTCTGGGTGCTATGAAGGGGCAGGGGGCTGAGGAACATAACTGGGGTAGGAGGAGGGAGGGTGAAACGAGCAGAGGTTGGATAGCAAATAGCACTAAGGTTGTTTGGAAAAGCCATGGGGAAACATTATTATAAGCTTATTTAAAATACCTATACAATATATACAGATATATGTACATATACTTTAAATGGAGTTGTACCATATGGAATTATAATGCTCCACCACCCCTACCCCAGGAAAGATCCAGAGATTATCTAACGAAATCATTAAAAAAAAAAAAGAAAAAGCAAGCAAGTGAAACTTCCAGTTATTCATCAAGGTATTCCCAAGAGACGCCAAAACAATATAGGTATTGCCTTTGTCCAACCTCCCAGAAGTGGAAGGTGAGACCCTGAAACTCCCACACACTTTGGACACAATACTTAGAGGAATTAGCTGGAACTGACCTGGAGTATAGCTCTCACTCCCAGCAAAGAAGTTTCTTTTTGAAGCTGTGGTAGTTCCCATGAAAATGGCTCCTATAGGCCCCTAGGGAGCGGAACTATTAAGAGGTGCGACCTTGCTGGAGTAAGTATGGCCTTGTTGGAGGAAGTATGTCACTGGGGGTTGGACTTTGAGGTTTCAGATGCTCAAGCCAGGCCTAGAGTGACTCTCTTTTCCTGCTACCTGCTGATCCAAGTGTAGAACTCTCAGCTCCTTCTCCAGCACCGTGTCTGCCCGCATGCCACCATCCTTCCCGCCGTGACAATGGACTAAACGTCTGAACTGTAAGCAAGTCCCAAATAAATGCTTCCCTCTGTAGGAGTTGCCGTAGTCATGGTGTCTCTTCACAGCGATAGAAACCCTAACAAAGACAGAAGCACATCAAGGTTATTACAGATGTCCACACCTGATCAAATGCAGAGAGTAAATGACTAAAGGGCATCCGCTCCCAGTTGGTACATCTACAACACAACCCTACAGTCAGGAAGCGTCTCGGAAGTGGAGGCAGAAAACAGTTGCAAAAGCCAGAAAATTGGGGTGCCTGGTGCAAGATGGTGTCTTCTAGAATGACAGGGGTGCTGCACCCGTGAAATCTCAGCAATGTGGTTGCCTAAACGGGGCCCACACGGTGACCACATCAAGTGACATGCCAACACTAAGGGGAAGCTTTCATGAGGCCTCACTCCTACATGAAGAGCTACAGCCAATCAGTTACTGTGGAGAGATGGAGAGTCAGTTTTCTCCAAGGATATGCTCCCTGATACACTGTCCAATCAAAAGTGGTCAGACCCAAACACATGTATATATGAGCAACATTAAATGCAGTTGGTAGGTTGTATGTGTATACATATATTTACATATATGTATGCAACAGTTATAAGAGGTCATGAATTCAAGGGGAATTGGAAGGGCTTGGGAAGAGTTAGAAGGGAGAGATGGAGAGGTGTAAATACAGCACAAAATTCCCCCAAAAAATGTACATGAAAAAAAATTTGGATTTTAGTTTTCTTTTCTCTACCCTCTCCCCCAAAATTCTTCTCACTTTCCATGTTTCCTGTTGTCCTTATTCTCTGTGGCTAGGTATGATTGCTCTTAAACAGCCTCTTAGAAAACTTTGTTTTGTCAAACTGAAGTGTCAAAGAGCTTCCTAACTGTACCAAGCGGTGGTATTTGCGATGGCCAGCTCTTGCGGAGGAGAAGGGGGAGCAGGACACTTCAGCAGGTCCGAGAGGCACTAAAGCAATGAATCCGAATCTATGCTTCCCAATTGCTATTTCCTATGTTCTAAGTCCACAAGCAAACGAGCCTGCTCAGCACTGGCCTTTTGATGGATGTTCCCGTAGGCTCAGTTCCTGGCACGAGGCTTCATGGGAACAAACAATGCACAATGGCAAAGCCTTGAGAGAGCACTCCATGGCTTTCGTACTTCCTCCCTCCTTGCTACACACAGAGTCTCGGAAACTTCTGGGAGGTTTCTGCTATCCTTCGAGCTTTTGCACGGGGAGAAGTTGGCAGGAAGTGATTCGTTTAAAGGGTATTTATTTTAAACTGATTTTCCCCCCTATTGAATATTCTAAATATTCAGAAGATTGAGCAATGTCTTAAGTCTTGGATTCCAAAGGTAGGTATGCTTTCTCCCTGCTTCCCGGCTTCTCCAGCACATGGGCAGTAGCTGCTCTTCACTTCTAGAGGTTGGCGGCAGTGGTACGATGCTCCTTCACCGGCCTGCGCAGTCAGCCTCGGTGTCCTCCCGTGGGTTATTCACATGGGGGCAAACTGTCCTCACTACAAATTCTTTTCATGGCTGAGTGTGTATCTGCTCTAATAAATCACTTCGTTGACATAAACAGACCTTCACCCGGCCCGGCTGGGAAAAGGAGAAAAAAACGTATCAGAAATTGTCTTTTTCCGCCACAGAAAGAATAGAGGACAAAACCCAGATGTTTGAAACAAGCAGCATTTTGTAAAGCTAGTCCTCAGTATCGCTGGGAAATCCACAGTATCTTGGGAGACAGGTGTGATGCCAAAAATAACTGCTTTCATTTCTATAACACTGAAGTCAACAACACTCATTTACATGCATTATTTCATTTCATTCTAACAATAATCCTGCAAAGCGGGCAGGCCTGAAACCATGGTCAATGCTGTTAATATAAGGAAACTGAGCTTCAAATAAAGCAGCATTTGCAAAGCCCTGAGTTCAATCCATGGCCCCTCAAAAAACAGTGAGGTAAATAAAACTTTCAGTAAAACCCTACTGGCCAAAGGTGGATAGGGTGTTAGCACGCAGTGTGTTTAAATCTGAGCTATCTCAGTTTTACTGACACACCGCAACAGGGAAGCAAGGCAAATATTCTCTCTATATTTCAGGCGGACAAACGTAAACTATGCTAAGATTTCTGCTAGCCAGAATTTCTCAAAGATTTTTACACAATGCCCTTCCCTCAGCGGCTGTCCTCCTGGTGGGTGGCTTCGTGGAGGGCTTGCTGTGGCATGTTCTGCTTGCTGGCTCTAACTCCACCCACTCCTTCCCTCCCACTCACTCCCAAACGCGCCATCAAGCTTCAACACAGCTGTGGAGGGCAGCTCAATCAGACGTATTTTTATTGATAATTTGAATAAAGGCAACATAAATAACATCACTGAACTTTTGGAAAATAGCAAAATAACATGAAGTCCCATGATCTCGACCTCCATTGTTCACGGTTCCGCCCACCCCCACCCGCCCACCGCTGTGCATCTGCTATCTCCTACCTGTGACATGGCAGACTTGCACACATTTTAATTTTGCATCTTCAGTTGACCCTGTGTCTTTGAACTGCCATTAATTCTATCAAGCAAATAAAACATAAATAGCACATCATCACCTTGTAGCTTATTACTTATGTTCTTTCTACTTTTCTCAGGCATGTCTTTCACATATTTTAGATCACCAAAGGCCTATCTTATACAAATAAATGTTCATTAGCAAAATATGAGTTACATTTCATTAGGACAATTGTAGACTTTTAGTTTTTGCTATTGTGTTGTTTACTACTTTATCAGTTTAAATTGCATTGTATGGATTACTAGTTCATCAACATGTTCTTGTGGATTACCTGTTCATGATAACTGTATAGTTAAGATAGGAAAGTTGAAACTAGCATTTCAAGAGAATGAAGGAAAAGCACATTCTCCTGCTGTGTTTCAACAATTTGGAAGGGCTTCTCAGTGGTGCTCCCCTTACACACCGTGTCAGAGGCTGATTCATGAGCATGAATGAAAAACCAGTTAAAAATCACCTCGATGTCCATAAATGCTCTTCAACTAACACATGTTCCCTGCAATTATGCTCGACTATTATCTCACTGATTAGCAGAGGAAGAGGAAAGGGTGTCATATGACCCAACCCCAACTTTCTTTAGCAACTGAATTAACTTATTTTGGTAAATTAAATAACTGTGCAGAGCATGTGTCTTCATTTACAAAAATAAACATTACTAACGTCTATGCAAGCCTGCTGGGGTGACCAAATCTGGATTAAGAGTGGATCGATAGCAACTTTGGCTTAGTCTTGAACAAACCCAAGAAGCTAAGTGTCACCAGTGAAGTAACGCTTGCCAACAGAACCGCCAACAGATACCACCTTCTCCTTTTGTAGCAGTGAAGACGTGTGGCTCAGACGTACAGAGAATCGATTGAGATTATTAAGAAAATTACAAAATCTCCCACCGCTTGTAGAAATAACCTGTCAGAAAACTCCAGACACTTTATAACTGGTCTCAAATTGTCAATGTCTCTTTTTGACTCAAGATTCTCATGGGAGCAGAAGTTGTTGCACCTCTTGCTAAGTCATTAAGGCCCTTCGCAATGGGTAGCATGGTACATGTCTGATGGATGCATTTTGACTGATTATAGAAACCACAAGTTACTAGACGCTCTGGGCCGAGTCACCCTTCTGATAAGCACCCTTCTGATGGGAAATAGGAGTTGGGAGACATAACTTACTACTGAACCAAAAAAAACAAAAAAACACAAAAATCTAAATTCCAATATATGGCTTCATTCTCCGGTCCTCCAAAATGTACTAACAAGAAACGAGAGAAATGAACATGAATTTCAACATCACCATGGTATCCTCCTCCTTCGAGAAGCAAGTCTACTGAGCCTTGTTAGGAAAGCCAGATTCGCATTTAAAATGTAGGAACCAAGGACAGTGGAGGAAGCTCATTTACTGACGTGTTCAAACACTGTGAGGGAAGCTAGCATTTCAAGCACATTGTCAAAAGATGGGAAGGAGAGTGTAATGAATTACAGAATAACTGCTGTTTGTTCCTGAGTGGTCCCCGGGCTGGTCTGTACCTCCTGGAAATTGTTTATGTGCGCAGACCCTGTGATCATGGGGCTATGATTAGCAGACGCTGACAGTGTGACAGGCGAGGAAGGTATGAATCACCATTGCTCCATACAGGAGAGAACCGCACAGCGTCAGTTCTGCCTGAGAAGCCGACCTCTTTTTCCACACTCTAAGCTAGGGAGACACGGCGAGACGAGACAGGGTAGGGAAGGGGAAGAAAGGAGACTGATAAGGAACACATTTCTATTTGGAAATTCCTCTCAGGATTTGTGAAAATACAAATTGTTAGTCTTATTATTAACAATAATAATCATTAACAAACAGTTAATGATCTTCCAACATTTCCATACTGATTCCATCACAAATGTGTTTACCTATGTTTCCCAAGTACCCAGCACTGAATTTTCTACATGGTCATAGCAATAGGAACACATTCCCTGCGATCCAAGGTGCTGAGAAATAAAAGTAGGAAGGGCACATAGGAAGGCAAATGTGATCGGTGATTTCTCCAAATTTCTAAAAAAGTGTCCATCAGTGAATTTGACTTGATGATTGAGACTTTACCAATATGCCAAAGCACTAGAGGTATTTTGTTTTCACCTAGAAATAGCAGGGGGAAAGGCCAGGAAAATATCTTTCCTGAGACGGTGAAATATCTACCTTTATTAAGGTCTGCACAACATTATTTAGCTAAGATGTTTGACCTGTCTTCAGCTTTAAAACAAAATATGAATCTCGACTGAAGTAACTTCCCAGAGAACACAGCAACTTTATGCAAACCAGTCTGGGTAAGTTTGTAATATACTAGCTTGCATCAGGTATGTGCACTGTTTGAGAAAATCTTGGCAACATGGAATGTTGGACTGTTTGGAGCTTGTGGTGTCTGCCCCTTTGAGTGACATACAGCCGTTCCGTGTCTTGAGTGTCCATCCAGAAACAGCTCTAAATTAAAAGTGCATCCACTCCCTGTCACAGAAGCGTGTTAGAACATGGTCTCTTCTCATCTTCCTGTGGGTCCTCTCTAGTCTGCATCTGAAAGGCTGACCCTTAATAACTAATGGAAAGTAGGCCAGAAAAAGACAGTTAACAACAGGCAACCAAGAAGAAAATGTCTTCAAAATTCTACACAACACAAAATAGCCTAAGACAGCTGATGTCATCTTCTGATGTTGTTCACAGTGGCTTTTTTTCTTTTTTTCTTTTTCCTCTTTTTTTGATCTGCCCATGATCACTCTCACAGGAACACAGAAAAACCCCAGGGTTAGCGAGGCCTTTATCCACAACTGAGACTGATGAGGCCTCCTGGCAACACCCCAAAGCCAAAACTTTGTTTCCCATCTCCTCAAAGTCCTGACCTCCAGGATTTAAGGAACCAATAACAGTTTCTCATTTCTTGAGTTATTTTTCTCATGCAACCCATGGCAGCTGTTTGCCAGCTCAGCATTCGGACTAATTTGTTACAGAAAATGGGGTGAATGCATGTTTACCGAGGTCTAGAGATTCCGATGAGGTTTAAGCGCATATTACATGTGACCAAGCAAAGCATGACAGACTTTCAGTAGCTTTGTGTGTTATAAAATCAGAAACTTGAGATTCAGAACATTTCATTTTAAGGTCTATCTTGGTCTCTCACATTTGTTGTTCTGGTTTGGTTTGGTTTGGTTTGGGAAGACAAACAACAAATTATTCTGAAACACTAAAGACTGTAACTTCCGTATTAGCTACATGTTAATACATTTAAAACAGTTTTGTCAGGGTGTACAGGAACCATGGGATTTATGTGCAGGTAGGCAATCCTGCACACTTATTTTGTAGGCTAAAAATCCTGCCCAGTTAGTAAAGGGAGAGATATATCACTTGAATTGCTTCGAGCCTTAAATGCCATAAATGCTCAAGTCCGTACATATTTATCATGTGACCATTTTCCTGCACTTGAAAAAATAGTAACATTTACTTTCAGAAAGAAAAAACTGCTGTTCGGTTGTCCCGTCTGTAGCTAACAGATCTTAGAAGCCACACACATTCACTTCCTTAAAACATAGTTTCCAGGAACTCTCCAAGCAGTGAGCCAGAGCTTCCCACGACAGAGCCTCACACTGCCCCTTTGTCTTCTCCGGGATTCTGGGCACCAGTTGGAGAGTGGAAAGACACTGAGTTAAGGCAAGATTTTTTTTTTTTCAAATTTAGAGCCTGCTCAAACATTAGAGTTCTGGCCCAAGTTAAGTGTTTTGGTGCATGATTCTATGTATCTATCTATCTTTGCCCAAATACAACTTCCTGTTGCTAAGAGGGAGAGAGGCAGGAGCAGCACAGTAAAGGAGATGCGGTGGTAGAAAGGTTTCTTGGATATCAAAGCGTGTCCAAAACCACATTGTGATGAGTTGAGTGAAAATGAATCAAAAACTTATGACTTGCATTTCCATAAAACACACACATTGGTTTTTAAAAGAAATGAATGAGAAAAAAAGATCCCAACACAATGAAGTTGGCATATTGTCCACTGATGCTAAAAAGAAACTAATTAACTACCCACAAAACGCACAGAAGGGATTTGCGCAGCTGGATCTGAGCGTGGGCATGCTTCTCAGCTGTTCCCAGCCCAGTGTATCTATCTTCAGGGACCTATCTCCTGTGACTAAAACCAACTTAAACACAAAGGCACACAGTCTTATTCAACTTAAGATGAAAAACAGACTCAGGCATGTTTTAGTCCCAGGACTAAACTCTGGAGGCAGAGGCAGGTGGATCTTTGTGAGTTTGATGTCAGCCTTGTCTACATGATGAGGTTCTAAGACAGTCAGGGTTACATAGAGAGACCCTGTCTCAAAAAATTTAAATAAAAAAGAAAAACAGTTCATTTTGTTTACAGAATAAAGTCTGTGTTGTGCCCTGATTGCAAAAGACAAAACATGACACATATATTATTCTATTGTCTTTAAAATAGAAACATTGCCCCTTCGTTCAAAAACATTTATTGAACATCTATTATACAGCAGGTGCTGTTTGGGGCTCAGGGGATTCAGGGGAGACAGAAATGGATCAACATTTATGAAGTATATCATAACACAGAACTTTCCTGTTATGTTAGTATTATGAGAAAATTACTCAATTACTGTCCAAAACCTGGATGTAGTTATCTGAATGACTAGCTTTCTGAGCTCCTGAAGATCTGAGGAAGAGGGAGAAATAAAACAACCCAGAGAGCCCAGACTAGATGCTGTGTAAGGGAGGCCTCAAGCTTAATTGGGTTAGACTTTTAGCACAGAGGATATGTTAAAATATGTAAGTTGACATGATCTTCAAGAAGCAAATGATACTATAAGAGAAAACTATGTCCTCCTATAAGATCTCATTTTTATCAGCCACAGGTGACACAGTTATACTCCATCTTTAATAAAATATAAATAAATTCAACAGGACAATAATTTAGATACAGTTTTACACAGTTCCAGCTCAAGAGAGGCATCATAAGGGAAAGAGAAAAGACCATAGAGTCTAAGGAACAGACCACAGCCCAGCATTTAAATGCCCTGAGCTGCCTGTGTACCATGTAAATAAGGAGACGTGGAGATGAAGCGCTACCTTCCAAAAGCGAATTGTGCCTTAAACAATGCATTCCAACTGAGTAACCTGCTATCTAAGCCCTAACCTCCTAACTCCATCTCCTGCATTGGACAGTTGTTCCTATGGCTTCAGAACTCCTTATCCAAGCAGGAGCTTTACTCCCTCATCCTCAGCATCTTCATCACAGCCTTTCATGTGTTTTCTCACAGGGATATCCTCAGTGTCTACCCCAATGTCTTGGTCATAATGTTAAGATGACTACTTACCACAATGGATGGATGGATGGATGGATGGATGGATGGATGGATGGATGGATGGATGGATGGATGACTTAACGGGTGGGTGGATGGGTGGATGGGTGGGTGGATGGATGGATGGATGGATGTTGGATAGGTAGATGAATGGATGGATATGTGGGTTGATGGATGGGTGGATGGATAGATGGATGGATGGGAAGATTTCCCTGGAGCAATTCCTGATCTGAACTTCTGGTCTCACAGAAACATTTACTTCCATGCCAACCTCTTGGTAAGTGCTTCCAATCCATATATCCTGGTACAAGATAACAAGAAAGACCTTGTTATTTAAAAGGACCAGTATTCAGATTCCTATTCTGTTAATTACCTGTTGTAGTAGTTACACTGCTGTGGCAGCTCAGAAAGGACACAACACGGGAGGCATAGTCATATGTGCAAACCCTGCCAAACCTCAGCAGAGGGAACCATCATCCCAGACAGCTCCATACTGGACAGTGGAACTCTGAGCGTCTGAGCTCAGGTGTTTTTATTGTTTCAGAACTCCTTAGGTGCTCTACTGATAACACGTGCAGATCACGTGCAATCGATCACCACCCTCCCCCACCGACATTAATCCAACACGTGCAGACAATACAAAACGCCAAGGCTTAAATGCCCCTTTTCCCGAAAGTGCACAATTATTTTATACATAACTAAAAATGAACTTCCACAGCATTTCTCCCTCTCTGTATAAGACCAAAAAAAGTTCCATCTCTACAACACAATTTAACACTACACCAGCAAAACTATTTACAAGAGGAACAATCATGAGGGTTGCTAATGCACAGGACCAAATGAAACCAAAAATCTATCCAGCTTTTCACAATGTCTTTGGGCAGCAGAAAGACATCATCAATGTCCAATTATCTGGAATTCACTCACGATCTTCTGGGCTCCTCCAAAGGGCTTGGATCGCTCCTCTGGCTCTGCCCTCTGCAGCACACACAGCTTGTCCTCCAAGCTCCATCTGGCTTCACTCCACTGCTGCTGTGTTTGGTCTTCTGCTGCAACTGGGCTGCACTGTCACCCATAGCCTCTCCTGGGCTCTCTCCATGCTGCCGCTCCTCAACTTCTTTACATGACCCCTTAAGTCTGGATCTTCAACTGCTACTGAGGCTGTACTTTCACCAGTGGCCTCTCCTGGACTCTCACTCAGGGCCAAGTCTCAGCTGTTCTTAATAAAGACCCCTTCGTGCCTTCAAAACGAGCACCACCTTGGTGACTCTTATAGTACCAAGTTCGGCCATCAGCATGAGCCAGTTCTGGAAGACAGCTTCTGTGTGCTGATCCTGAGGAAACACTTTCCAGATTTTAAGATAGATTTTGGTTTGCAGGAAAAATAACTGATAATCTTGTCTGCAGGAAGGGTTCCCTCATGGGGTGGAGTTCTCATCACCATAGCAGATGTGTCTTGTCAGGACCGCCTCCCCAGTGTCTGGACCACTTGTAGTCAGGTTTGCACAAAACAAAACAAGACAGAACGGATTCTGCAAGGTTTGGAGTTTCTTTTTCTTCTTTCTTATCTCTATGTTGGATGTCAGCTGGCGCAATGTTAGTGTATGCCATTTGTATCTGTATGCTTACTGTGGTGGCTCACCAAGGAAGAGACAGAAGACATATTCATAAGTCCAAACTCTGCCAGACTTCAGCAGAGGGTACCACAATCATGGCCAAAGCCACACTTAACAGTGAAACCCCACGCATCCCAGCTCATGTTATTTTATTGATACAGAATTCCTCAGATGTTCTACTGATAGCACATGCAGATCATTAGCAATCAAACATCCATCACATTAATCCATCACCTGCAGACCATACAAAGCACCGAGGCCTAGGCAGCCCTTTCCCCAACAGTGCACAATTATTTTGTACATAACTAAAAATAAACTTCCACAGCAACGTGTATTTCATTGGCCATCTTTGTAACATTTCTGAGCTTCAAGTAAGGCCTCATCAGGTCTGAAGATGGGATAATATGATATGGACTCCCAGAACCCTCAGGCATAACCCTAAACACCCATCCATTTTCTAAGATAAATTCAAACAAGGTAAGCGGAGAACAAAATGGCCACTTACATACAATTAGATTTTACTGTGTGCTCCTGAGGATAGGCCTGGGATATACAGAAGAAGACAGCTGGCTTAAAGAAAACTGTTGCCAACGTTGTCTTGAGAATACCTGTGCCTAAGAACTGTCGCCAAGGGACTACTAAAAGGGAGCTGGAGGCAAGAACAGATTGTCCTAAGAGGTGTCAAACCCGGAATACATTAGGAAGCAGTTGTGAGGTCAATGGTCTTCAAAAATTCCCACCTGAGGTTTGGAAAGAAAAAATTAAAATATCTAACCTAAAAGGGGCTTTGGCATGAAAAGAAAATATTTTTATTAATTCTGCTTTACCAGTATTTGCTAGGTAGGTTGTCACTGGCCTCTGCATCCTATCTGTAAGTTTGGAGTCTGTGGCCTCAGCGATAACTCAGAAGAGGATCCTAGAGAGAGGGTGACACCAGGCACTACATACTACGTACTACATATACTGCCACATACTACAGCTCACAGGCACATGGTTTGATGGGCTTACAAATCACACCACCTCATTTTTAACGAAACTAGCCTTCCCAAAATATTCAGGTAATCCAAAACATTTCCATGGGGAAAAAAAAAACCAGTAGATTAAAAAGTATACTAATGATGCAGAAAAATCAATAAACAGCAAAAAACTGCCAAAATTAACACATACTTCAAATTAGAACTCTTCATTACCCATGTTATAATATTAAAAACTATGGTAATCTTCTATAATTTACATATTAAATCATCTGCCCACATTAAAAATATCATCAGTAATATTTATCTCAGTGAAAGCAAAGGGTCATTTGTAACATTTAATTTAAAATGTAAAAATTAAGCTTAAAGCGTCTTTCAGTACAACATTAATTCATGTCTTTAAAAGTTATGTAATGCATGCTTTATCAAATATAGCATATTCTGATGCATTGGATCCATAGTAAGCGTACACAAGCGAAAGCACAGGTTTGTAAGTTTTTAACGGGCGTCTGCACATGCGCGTGCTACAGGCATTGGCTGCTTACAGTGAGCAGAGCTGTGCAGTAGGAGTAAATGAGCCAAGTCCTGTCTGGGCTCCTGGAGACCACCAACAGTCAGCCAGGAGACGAGATGCACGCTGGCAGACATCCCAGAGCCTTTCAGTTTACATCTCAGGGAAGCCACCTCATGGTCAGCTGTCAGAACTAAGGCCCAGTCAGGAAGATCAGCCCCCACACACCCACTGACATCCGTGGGCATCCACCACCCTGTTTACACCCTTTACTCGTGGACGGTATCAGCTGAAGACTTTGAAGAGGTTTTGAAGAGGAAGTTGAAAGACAAATGGAATTTGACTTTTTAGGTGGAAAAGGGGAGACTTTCAATGGTTATAAGCAGTCTGAGGAAACACAACAAGACGGGATTTAAAGATAATAGACGGACGGTGAGATAAGATGACTCGGTCTCGGGAGAGAAGACGCATGAAATGAGCTACAATTCTAGCAAGCAAAAACAGGCAAAGAAATGCTCTACAGGCCAGGATCTCAGCTCCAGACCTAAGAGCCAGTGACGATGTGCTTGGCAGTGGAAGCGAGGTATGCAGGGAAGAGGAAGGCTGATGCTCGGGATTCCTCGCTGCCCAGGGAACACGAAACAGGCGTGCCCCGTGGGAGTTGTCTCAGTCTTGAGTGGAGCACGCTGTCCAGCAGGGGATGTGACCAGAATACTGTAGAAAGAGGATGTTCAGGCTTCCCCTTCTCAATACGCAGGAGCGTTTTCAGCACCGGACTGATGGGGCCTGTCTGAGGAAGAATGCAAGGACGGTCGCCATATTTACTCGGGAGATGAAAGAGGTAATCACACTGTGAGGACGAGACAAGTCGGACCACAGAAGTCACGGCCAAACTAAAAGAGCACAGTAAAAACAATTGATAAGGGAAAATAACACTGTTAAACAGAATTACATGAAAGGAAATATGCTTTATAATGTGAACAAATCAGCCAGAATTATACTGTTGTAAAGTCAAACTTCACTCATATGATGATGAAGAAAGAACTTTCCAGCTATCCAGAGACCAACCGCTGCCCACCAGAAGGGAGAAAATAGCTTGGCTTAGAGCCAGGAGCGATGCCCAAAACCCCTAACCACCACACCAGAGCGTCCCTTGTCTTTTTGATTCTCAAACATCTGGCCGTATTGCACAACGTTTAAGCCTTAGGACCAACGTGAGCACCTCAACGGTACCAAACCATTGGGGTCACAATCCACAGGCTAGTCAGTACGAGAAAGAAGGAAAATAATTGATAAAATACATTAATGATTGGAAGCCTTTGTAAGTTGGGAGACACAGAAACTCAATGTGAGCAGTTATCCTTTGAATGGTACCTCCTTAGAAGTGACAAGGTAGGTTTTGGTCCCACTGTGTTCTGCACCCGCTGGGTACAGGTACACCAGTTGGGTCTACTTTGGAGAAAAGAAGCTGTTCCTTTTGTCATGAGAGCCAATCCTTGGAGCAGACACAGCACCTTGCTGGAAATCTGGCAAGTACTTGGAATTACATGTACATATTTCTTGAAGAATTCTTTATTCATTGAATCCCATAACGAGTTTGACAACCCTCTCATCACTGTGGCTGATGAACTGGACTTTTATAGTCCTTAAGGAACCGAGGAAAGAGACAGGAAGTTAGAACTACAGTCTAGAGGGAAGAGTGGGGCAAGGCATCACACAGCTTTTTTTCCTAATTATTTTACTTTAAACTTGTTACTGAATAGTAAGCTATACATATTGACTTGCAAAGGTGAGAGGGAAAAATTATTTAGAAAGCCAAGCAAGAAAGTCATTTTTGGCTTGAATGGTCTTGATGGAGACGAAAGAACTCTTCATCCTTTGTTTGCAGGATACGGTGTCCAAAGCACACATCACTTGTGACCAAGACACAGGAAAACATCATCAAGACCATTTTGACAAAATAAGGTTCTGGCCACCTGGGGTGGATCTAAATCCAGCCCCAAGTCCCAGGGATTCCTTATTTTCTACTATTTTTCTTCATTTCCATTATGTTTGGAAAACAGTAAAATTATCCCAAACATATGAGCGAGTAGTAGAGAAACACTTCACGTGATGCTTCCCTGTAGAAGAGATCAGGAATTGAGAGACTCAACCGGAATGACAAAGGCTTCTCAAGACAAGGGTTGTTTTCTGTTGCAGAGTTTGTGTTGAGCTCCACAGCTTTCCAAGGAAGTTCCCTCCCCACCTGTGACTGGGGACCAGCATACCTCCATCTGTGGCTCCAGTATTTTAAGCCATGGTTTCCAGATCACCTTGGCAAAAAGTAAAAGTTTCCCCACTACTGAAGTGGCTCACCACTCATAACTTCTGCTCATGAACCACTGGCTAGAAATAGCTTAGAAATGTATTCTCTTCCTCCTTCTCCAGGAAGTAGAGGAAAGGGGACATTACTGAGTTTCCAAATGATCTAACAGTACAGAACACTCTTTTTGAATTAATTATGAGACAAGGGATAACTAAGAAAAATTGAAAATGTAACAAAGCATGAAATTAGCAGGACTACTTGCCAGGCTTTCAACCCCCATCAAAGGTAACTAAATTCTCCCCATAACATCTTTAGACAAGGCCACATATACCAGCAGGTGCCTCCCACACAAATCATCTGTGGTAATTGTGAACCTTCTCTTCAATCTTTATAAATACTGATAATATCCAAAAGCAATAAAGCTGTTCCTCTCCAAATGACTTTTGTCTTAAATTTTGCTTTAGATCAGAGGCTGAGTTGTCTTGATAACTGATGGACTTGTGTTGCTCATCATTTCTTTGATGTTTTCATTTTGGCTTCAAAATCTCATTGTTACCTGACATGGGTGTTTCTGCCTGCAAAGTCTCCTTGCGTTCTCTTCTACACTATAATCTTGGCCAAAAGCCTGTAAGACCTACTGGAACTGGAAACCCTTATCAGAATAATATATCTCGAGCATGCTTTGAGGATGCATGAAAATGACTGAGATCCTGTCACAAAAGCGAGCAGTGCTGACGTGGCTGATGATGATCACAGCTCCCATCTGCCCGGGGTTTCTGAGAATGGAGAAGGAGGGACACAGCAGTGGGAATGGCTGCCCAGCAAAATGGGACTCTTTCCTCCGTAGTCACTGTTTGACTTAGCTAAGCAGTAAAGAAGTAAAGGTACAGATATCATTCTAGTCTAGATTGCACCAGAACTGTGTACATTGTGGAAGACTCCAGGAGAAAGGTCACCCTACAGACTCTAGGGCCTCAGTACCCAGGGTGAGCAGAGGCAGTTTGGGAATCACAGTGCTTATGATTAAATGTTCAGTGCAGTGACCCACAGATGACTCCTAACAATGCCCAGTCCTTTGTGGAAGGTCCTTAAATCAATGCCCTGACCCGTAGGCTGTAAAACAATCTGTACTTCGGCCTCTGTGTACTTCCTTTCCCTCATCTATGAACTAGGGTTAAAAAAATGCACATAGTTCAAATGGTGGCTGCCATGATTCAATATGATGTTCTGAAGCACTCAGTGGGGTTCGGTAAATTCAACCTCCGCTCGGGAAAGCTGAACGCTACCTGTAGTTGCAGGACACAATATAAGGATTAATCAGAAGGTGGGGTGAGTTTTTGTTTTGCCTTTTGTTACCTTTGTTCCTGTCTCTTTTTTCAGCCCATGCACAGCCTTCTCATCCCACACTGACTGGTCTTGGAATTTGATCATTCTACTGAAAGTAGTGAAGATCTTTACTGGCTAAAGTTAAGAGAAGCAAATAAGGGGGTATGATGGTAAAGAGAACCATACTCTACCAAGACAGAAAGAGAAGTGAAGTCATGGTCCAGTGCTCATGGAGCTCAATGCCCTTCCTTGCTGCAGTCTTTGCCTTTTGGAAAGAGGCCCCTAATGTGGCACACCACGGGTAGTTTTGAAATGTACATAAAGTGGGATGCAGAGACCACAATCATGTCCACGCATGACCTGAATCTTGTGTTTGACCCCACATCTTCAGAGAAAAAAGGAATATTGCATCAAACTAAATGGCACTGGAGCCTAAACCTTTAATTACACCTCCACCGTCCCGAAGGAGGTAGTCACATGAAATCATCTGTCTGCTGCCTATACAAGCAAGAGAACAGGACAATCCCAAACTGGGTCATAATGACCAAGGTCTGTGCCACTTGATTCTACCAACTAACTAGCCAAGACATGAATCACCTTGTTTCCATTTCAAGGCATTATGACACTCAACATAATTCCCCTAGATGAAGACTGCATGCTTTCCACCAGCCATCTTAGTAACTGGCTACTCATTGCTTACTTCTATTCTAATCCCATTAATTAAGTATTGATCCCAAGTGAAATCTTGTAAAGTACGATTCATTCTGAAATTCTAGCAAGAACCACGTGGTGTTAGTGCCTCTATTGTAACAAGCAATTTTGTATTGGTTATATTCACTGAAATTTTTTTTTTTTTTAGATTTTCGGTGCCCCTGGCAACCTTGGGGGGGAGAGAAGTCATGACTTGTTCCTATTAATAGAGAGTTCAGTGGTAGTGCTTGCCTCAGATTACACACAGCCCAGGGTTTGAGTCCCAGCACAAGAAAATTTTAATAAAGAGCAGCAAATCGCCCAATGGCACAATATCTGCTATTATTTTTATAGTCACTTATTTCTTACAATAAAAATAGACACTTAAATAATAAATCTTTGCTACTGTATAGAATGTGGATTTAAAATCCATAATCTCATCGTTCGGTCACTCTTGAGAGTTTGGTGTGTTTTCCTATGTTTATACACGCTGACAAAACTAGTAAAAGTTAACTAGCACACAACTATTTATAGTTTATGTTATCAGCATTATTGATCATTAGCAACCATCTAATCTATTGATTACAGCTTTGCTCTTTTTTTTTTTTAAAGCTACACTACCATTTACTGAATTCTCTGGAGCTGGACGTTTTAGGCTTATCCTGATTTGGGAATTTTTTTGGTGTTTTGATTTTGCTAGTTTAAGCAATGATATGTTTAAAATCTTTATGCATACATTTCTGCTGGCATTTTAATTTATTTCACTGAGTGAATTCCAAATGCTAAATTATTAAGTATACTATGAATACCTAATAAGCATTTATATTAACATACATAAACAAACATATAGGTTTATGTTTGTCTTATGTCACAGTTAAAATTATATTTGCCTGGCCTTAACACAAAAATACGTACATTAAAATTAAATTTTAATTCCATATGAAATAAAGAAATCAGCATGTAAGTGATTTTAGATATTTCTTCAGCAACAAAGGCTAGTTACCTATATACTTAATTGATACAGATTATAGTTAAAGACTTACCTGATGATACATCTGGGACTGAGGCGGAATTAGGGGATGAAGCAGTTCAGGTTTAGGGATAAGAGCTTGGAGCAATGGCAAGGCAAAGAGTTACATGGCTGTCAACACTCCTACCACAAGCGACCCTGTCTTCTGACTCGGTAAACCTAGTTGACATCTTTGCAAACCACCTTTTCAAACTGTAGGAACACACACATTTCTTCTAGTTTCACATTATTATTTTATCTTATGTTCCTCCTTATACAGTCTTCTGGTATCCATACTGGTGAATCAGTTTCTACCCATCTGGTTCCTGGTATGTTAAATGTCTTCACAGATGGGCAGGAGAGAAAATGTAAGCTAATTCTCTCTACAAAGAGGAAGGCCACTATGTGAGAAAGCATGGGGCCTTTGTGACTATTGGCCTCTGTGCCTCCATGAAAACGCTCCTCAAAGCCCCTCTTCTGCTACAGTACAGAAGGTGCTTCTGCCTTAGTATACCCACAAGCCCTTCCAAGGACTGCCCATGCAGTTCTCACCTCTGTCCACACAACCCCCACTTTTCTAATATTTAATATGTGATGAAATACTCATATGGATCAAGTTCTGTGCAAGGTGAGCAGGTATGTAGGAGAAGCAGCGCCCCTTCCCAATGGGATTCCCTAACCTCACCTCTTAGGAATGCTTCCCAATGTGGGAATAGCTCATCCATTTCTTTCTTTAATCCATGTTTTTATTTCTTTATTTAATAAGTAGCTATTGATAGTAGATCCTAACTACTACAAGGTGTTAGCTTCTGGGCCACACATGGAGTCATCAGCAAGAAAGAAACAGCTCAGAGCAAACGCAGAGCCACGGAGGAAGTGCCGCCTCTGCCACACAGAGCCATGGAGCAAGTGCCGCCTCCTCTGCCACACAGACTGGATGGAGGCAGGAGGAAAAGGCAGAGCAAGCAGAGAGGAAGCACGCGCTGGTGGGCCAACGACCCTCACTGCTTGCAGAGTAACTTCTCAGGACCCAGGCAGTGCTGGCCTCAAGTCACAAGCAGAGAGTCATGCTGCGTGAGGCCAGAAGACCTCTGGTGTGACTCGGACATCTGATAATGGCAGAAGGTGCTACTCCAATGGGACAGGGCTTGCCCCAGATCCCAGAAGCAGTTGATTTTGTATAACCGATGTCCACAGGCATCTGTCGTTGGGTTATACAAGCCACACATTCAGGTTTTTCTCAAAGAATTTTCCCATGAGGACTCTCTCTCTCCCTCCCTCTCTCTTTCTCTCTCTCTCTCTCTCTCTCTCTATATATATATATATATATATATATATATATATATATATATATATATTATATATATATATATATATATATAATCTGTTTTTGAGAATTCCTTCCCTTGGAAGAGGTAAGTCATTCCTTATAAGGACCCAAGAACAAACCAAAGTATGATCAACCGAAATTTAACCCGGGAGCCACTGAGTTTATTGGGCTTCCTTAGAGAGTATGGATGAGACGCTGCCGATATGAGCGTGAGCAGCACCCTGGAAAGTCCCCACCCAACGCGGATGACGGCTCCTCCAGAGCCGCATAGATGGAGCATCCCCCTTCAATTAACCTCTTCTATGCCTTCAGCAAGAATTAGGGCGGAACTGCATACAAGTGGCTTTAAGAGCAACTTAGAATCTCAGATGGGGGTCACAAGAGAGTCCTTCTTTTTCTATAAGGGAATGTTAATGGTCAACAAGCCCCATCGTGATAGACTTACGAACAGGCACAGCTAGTATGGTAAAAAATAAAAATAAAAACAGTAACTCTTTTGCTCAGAGGACTGAACTCTACAACACATTCTCATGTACAAAGATTACAGATTATATTATTATATATATTAATTATATACAACATATATTATTATATGTTACAGATAATACTAATATAAACAAAATTGTAACAGTAACCTGTGAGGTTAAGGAGAAAGATTTTGACTTCATTAGCCGCTGTTAACGTGAAGTAGGCTGAAGTTTGGTGTTGAAAGGTGGGAGAAAATCATTGTGCTCGTGACTGCCGCACGGCTAAGCGTCCTCCTGGATCGCTTTAACGAGTTGCCTGTGAGCATTTTGTCAATATGTGTGTGAAGAACAGTGAATTAAGGGAACTATGGTGAAAAATAAATTGCAACTATTAAGTAGCAACAAGCTGATGCTCTCAGCAGGCGGCGGGATAGTCCCCAAATGAGGGGCCTAAATAAAGATGATACATAATGTGATTGTTCCTTTATTATATTACCTTAATTCCCCCTGAGACTTCAGAATGCCGCTCTTTGCATCTTGTTCTGCATCCTGCGAGCTGAGGCATGTTAATGGATGGCAGAACAGTCCTTGCATTTTTTCCTATCAAGCCTGCTAAGAGGGAGAAGGTTCCTGTTCTTAATTGCGGGGGATCTCCCACTCTTTGTTTTAAGGAAAGTTTAAACAAAATGATCACCCACTCTGGGGCTTTAAACAAAGTTCAAACAGAACAAAGTTCTCTTGCCAAGGTTTAAGGCAAATTTCCTCTGTCCAGATGGCTTCCTCAGGCAGGCCAACGCAAGAACCGAGGCCTCGCCCCGCTGCCTTTTAATGCTGCTCCTTGATTGTCGCTAACGAGCCCCAGCTGTCCTGCTCGCCAGCTCCTTAACCTCTCTCCGCCGGCCACATCTGCAGGCAACTCTGAGAAGTAGGGAGAACGAGCTTCAGCTGCCCCCAAAAGCACCACAGGGTGAGCCCTGAGTGGTGGGACATACACTGGGGACTTGATTAGAAACTAGTTTACAAATGAACCTGTGTGTGTGTGTGTGTGTGTGTGTGTGTGTGTGTGTGTGTGTGTGTGTGAATAAGCCTGATAATGGGAAACTTTACCAGCGATAGCACTCTCACCAGGAACCCAGAAATGCACCCACTCAACTTGGTAAGCCATACTCCTCATTGACCAGTGCACCCCTTTTCTGGGCAGCACCCCAGATGGGTGGCAGCCTGGAAGATTTTGACAATGTTCCAGTAACGTGTGTCTACTTTCTTCGTTGGCCTCTCCAGCTGTGCACTTCAGTGGAGCTGTCACCCGTAAGGCACACTCACTCTTGATCTTTCCCAGATATAAGTGGGTCACATCTATGCCCTATATTAATTTAATGTTTCCCCTCTGTCTTCTGTGTGTGCTACAATCATCTAGTCACGTCAGCCAGCATCCCCAGAGGCGAGGACGGAATCTTAATATGCAAGCCTGCCAGAAGTTCATTGATGTGCACACTAAGAAGTACGCTTTCATGGTGCCACCCCATAAAGCGCACTAGTGTGACTCGGATCTGCTTCATGTGTGTCAGTCTATGTTCCCCTTCTGTGCAGTGCGCCCCGCTTTCTTCACATCCATTTTTTAGAAATCAGTTTTATTTTTATCTTATACAGATAAAAGTTTGGCTCTCATGTATGCAAACCTCGTGTGTACCTGGAATCTGTGGGAGCCAGAAGAAAGAGCTGGCACCCCCAGAACTGGAGTTACAGTCATTGTGAGCCTCCCTGTGTGTGCTGGAAACCAAAGCCATGTCTTCTTTAAGAGTAGCAAGTACTCTTAACTGCTGAGCCATCTTTCCTGAACACCTCTCCCTGGGCTTAGTGTCTTGTTTGGTTTTGATAAGAGTCAAACCCGTGGCTTCCCATAGCCTACCTTTGAGCTACATTCTGAGGTCCCGGATCCTATTTCTTTTGTTCTTTCTTTTTTTTTTTTTACTTTGATTAAATTATTTTATTGATTGATTTGTTGCAGGGGGCAGAGGGGCGTCATGCCATAGTGTGCATGGGTCAGGGAATCAAACTCAGATCAGGAGGCTTGACAGCGAGTACCTTTGCCTGCTGAAGCCATATTGCTGCCGAGATCTTATTTCTTGAGAGAAGCAAGCACATTGTGCTTAACTTAAAGTTCAAACGTTTAGCTGACTTAACAAGGATTTGTTTATTTGCTTGTATCTTTGGCTTGCTTCGTATTAAGATAGTTCAAGATATTTCAGAAAATTGGAAAAGAAGTTTGAACTCCCTGGCTCAGCAGTATAACCATAGCATGAGCATAAGAATGGTGTACCAGCAAGATGGCAGACTTCACCTCCGACCTAGATGACGTTCTGCTCCTGGGACAGCCACAGGATATGCTGGGAGCCTTCCCACGTGTGGTGCATTTGAGCCTTGTCTCATGGTTCTGACACGGAGGGCATGCTCTAGCTTTGGTGCTCACTGTGGGAATTAAGGATGATGTGTGTGAAACTGCTCACCCCGCATATAATTGACACTACTTTTCAAAACTCTTTTACATTTACTCAAAATGCGAGCCAGTTCTGTTCCAGTAAGGGACAATTTTGTCCTTGAAGAGATAATACAGAGAGTGGTGGGTGTTTCAGTTTAAAATTAAACTACACATAGATGTAAAGTCACTGGTGATTGTGTTCTGCTACACATAGTGGCCCCACATTCTCTACACCAACCCTTCAGGGTTTTTTGTGATTAGAACCAGTCATCCATCCAACCTCATTCCACACCTATGTCTAATTACAACGTCCGCTATTGGCTGGCTTGGCAAGCGTAAATACCACCTGTCAGACTTCATCACAGCTTTGATGTGTCTCTCAGTCTGCACCTAGACGACACCTGGCCACGGGGCAGCACTCACTCACCAGCAAAGGCAGTCCTGAAATGAGACTTCCCGTGGTATGCCTCCGTTTTCATATTGGTATTTCAGTTCGCTTGTTGACTGTTGCTCTCTAACTGTTGCTCCCTGTAAATTACATCAGGGTTTGAATGTCTGTCCCCTCATGGGTGTAACACTCCCGCTTTGTCATTCCTTAACATATGTTCTAGAGTCTATTCCGTGTACCAGGGACCAAGTGGTGAGGATCTTTAATAAGTGCAGGCTTTAAAGGGGAATTTGACAAACGTGAAGGCACGTGGGAGTGGAATACCTTCTTAAATTGTCTTCAGGAGCACACGATAAACTCTTTTGAGATGTCTCTTAAATCAATGCTACATCAATGACAAGTGTTAAAATGTATTAAGGGCAATTCTGAAAGAAACGTTTTATGTATTTATGTATTTATTTATTTATTCGTTTATTTTCTAAAACGTTTACTGAACAGTCACTTCCAGAGTGCCATCAGATCCGAAGAGGCTAATTAGGTTTAAAAGCAACTCACTCTTCACACAGAATGACACACCCTATATGTGTGAGCACTATCAAATGCACTCTGAATTTCCCTTGCATACATTTTCCAGATGTTCTTCAAGTTCTTAACATCACTTATCTTTAAAGAGACTTACAGTAAGCCTGGACAAGAGCCTTTCCATGTATATTTTTATTTTGCTTTTTGCAAGTAAAGCTGAATAATAACCGGTCCCTTAAATAATAACTGAAAAACTGGCCCCTTACTCTGAACATCCCTCCCCAGGACCCTACCCTACACATTTGCCTTCTATTCAAATGTACAACGCGATATTATGTTTTGTTAATATAAATAAGACATTGCATAACAGTGAATCAACAATAGCCATAGGACCTGCAACAAAATAAAGCAATAGCAGCTGCAGCCTGCAGCCTGCAGCAGATGGTGAGGAACCATGACACCAGAAACAGCCTCTGTGCGGCATCAAGGAAACAGAGGCACGCTGGTGACCCGTGAGAACCCTGCTGCGCTTGTGTGGCTTGGCCAGTGGGAGGTCTGCTCTCCATACAACAAGCAAACAATCGAAGAGACATGATGGTGGCATGAGACTGTTTGCACCAAGTTTCCATTCCAGTTTGGCCACTTGGACTAGGGAACACCTGTTTGTAGATTCTGGCACCATCAAAGAGGCCAGCCAGTGCCATAGATCACATGGTCGTGCACATCTGCGGGCCTCAGCTGAGGATTTTCTAGGCATCTAGGTTGGTCTGGTGTTCCCAGGACCCATGCTGGTGCCCACACACCGAGGTCAGCACTACAGGACAGAATGTCTCTGGGGTGGTGTCCTATCCAAGGTTGTCAAAGCCAGAATGGCACAATTCCAGTTCTTTTCTACCAGTGGACTTAAGGTAACAAAGGAATTGATCTCCTCTTTGAATATTTATTTGGGAGAAGGATCCTTGGATGGCAAATTACAGGTAAAATCAACTAGGTCTACAAGGAGTGAAGACCGGAGATTCTCTACCATTCTAAGTGAGCCACCTGCCTGTAAAGGAGTCTACTAGGCAGGGGCCGTGGGCAACACAGATGCAGTTACAGAGGGTGCCAGTTTCTTCATTTGATTTATTTTAACATATTTTAAGACAACTCTACAGACAGATTTATTATAGATGAATTTAATATTATCAAAAAAAAAAAAAAAAACCCTCTGTGACCTGGTATGGTAGCACTCGCCTTCAATCCCAGCACTCGGGAGGCAGAGACAGGTGGATTTATGGATCTGAAGCCGGTGTGGGATACACAGAAAATTCCAGGCCAGCCAAGGCTACACAGTGAGACTCTGACTCAAAACAAATCTTAGCAAAAAGGAAAAGAATTTCTTGTGAAGCAGTTAATGAACATGACTAAGTGCTTTGTTGATACTTTTAAGGCCATTTATATTTCAAATGCTGAAATACTAAATAAGCAAAGCATTTCATTACTCAACAATTCTAGTAACTTTTTAAAGATTGTATTAGTGCAAGAAAACAGCATTCTTTTTTTTTTTTTTTTTTTTTTTTTTTGGTTTTTCAAGACTGAGTTTCTTTGTTGTAACGCTGGCTGTCCTGGAATTCTGTAGACCAGGCCTCGAACTCCCAGAGATCCCCCTGCCTCTGCCTCCCAAGTGCTGGGATTAAAGGTGCGCAGGTGCCTGGGCTGGGGTATGAAGACAGAGGAATTATAGACTCTGACCCCAACAGTAGCAGAGGGTTCCTAACACAGCCAGTTTCTTTCCTGTTTCCCCCAACTAAGACTTCTCTTGGTCGCTTGAGTCATATGGACAATTAAACAAACAGTACCCTGCTCTTTGGCCTTATAATAAATTCTCTTTCTAGCAATGAAGTCATAGTAACTGTCAGCAGCACTTACTGGAAAGAGTTAATAGGAAATATGGACTTCCTACACCTCTGGGCAAATGTCAGTGCACATTTGGAGAGGAAAGAGGCTGGGAGAAAGGAAGAGAGGGACGAGATAGGCTGTTCCAAACCAAAATCAAACCAACTCAGAAAACTCTCCCTTAACGGAGATCTTCAAATAAATGGCAATTTCTCCTCCCTCTTTCCTTTTCCTTCTTTTTGTTTTCTTGTTGGTTTTGTTTTGCTTTGCTTTGCTTTGTTTGAGATAAAATCTTACAATGAAGCCAAGGATGGTCTGATTCTAGCCGTAGAGTCCAGGATGGCCCCAAACTCACTGCAATCCTCCTGTCTCAGCTTCTCAAGTGCTAGGGTTACAAGTGTTCTACCATGCCTATTCTTTTTATTTCTCTCCATGCCTTTTTCATCTGTTTCTATCCTTAAGAATCACCCAGAATCCATAAAATGGCTTAAAAGAGATCAGAAACTTACATTTAAACACATGGATTATGTTAGCAACTCAGAGGCAGAGCTAATATACAATAGAAAGACGAAACAGAGTGATTTAGAGTGTAATTACGCAGACTGTACAATTATAAAAACTAAACTCTAGATTTTTCTATGAAATCCTTCATAATTGTGAAAATACTGTCAACTTGACAGAATCTAGAGTCCCTAGAAGATGAGGTTATATAAATTAGATTAGCCTCTGGGTACATCTGTGAGGGGTTACCGTAGGTCAAACGGTGTGTGAATACTCACTCTGAATGTGGGCTGAGGTCTCAGACCACGTAAAAGGAGGAAGACTAGCTAGCACAGGCGCTCGTCTCCTGGGTTCCAAACCATAGACAGAATGAGCCCGGCTTCTTCAAGCTCTGCCATGGCTTCCTGCTGTGCTCCGTGCTAACCTGCAACTACAGTTTTTCTTCCTTCCGTTTCTCTTGTCATGGTGTCTGTCACACAAGACGGGTAACTAACACAGAGCCAAAGCGAGGAAGGAGTACAAGTCTGTACTGTCGTTGCTTACGCTGAATTAGGAGATATGGGAAACTCATTTTAACCTTCAAACTGTGATTGACTGGCTCTATGTTTTCCAGGAAAAGTACAGTTTCCCATCAGTCAAATAAGAATATATTTGGTTTTTTTATTTTATAGTAATGTGCGTAGTGAGATATTTTATACAGAGATTCGTAAAACAGACGGTAGACAGTTTTCACACTGGTTTGAAATTTAAGATTATAAAACTTTGAGAGATGCATCTTATGGGAATAAAGATACGTAGAGGGCAGTTTGAACCATGTTCATTTAGCAGATTAATAGTAATAGATTCTCTTGTAGGACACATACCTGCTCAGACACAGGTTCTTGACCCAGGTAATAGTACCAGACATGAGTTCCCTCTTGTGGAGTAGGTCTTAAATCTGATAAGTAATTAGCTGGTTGTTCTCATGACATTCTGCTGTGACTGCTCCAATTAGCACCCTCATCAGGAAATCTTCTACTTGCAGTAGATGCTGATTAACACAGAGGCTCACAATTGGTTAAAGTACAAAAATATAAGAGATTTTGGAGTGCTCAGCCCTAAATAAGACCTCTATGTCATGGATGTCTTAGGTTTGGGAATCATCACAGAAGGGGGGGGACCTGTTAGGGCCAGAGGTCTCACAGACCTGCTGCACGTTTACATAGAAATGTAAATATGTATATATGAATATAAATATTTCTATAAATAAATATATAAATCTCTTCTGTGTGATGGCTGTTCCACTCTTCTACCCATTTTTATTGTGTTGGTTGTCCTGTTATCATTAGGATGTACATGTGTTGTGAAGAAAAAGAGAAGGTCTTCATATATATGCATATATATGCACACATATATACTTACATATGTTAGACAGGAGCTCTACTCATTAATTATATGCTTAGTAAATATCTTTTCCACTTAGACCATAGACAGAGCAAGATGCTGGAGGACATTAGATATGCAGCTTCTCTGCCTCGCACAGAAGAAAACACTACTTTACCTTCTTACCACTTAAAGGAAACTTTTAAGGCACCTGAGAAGAGCTTCATCTAAAACCTGAGTCATGTGACCATCAAATGAGTTGATCTCTAATCTGGACAGAGAGATCCCAGCCGATATCCCCTCAATATGAAGAAGAGGATTTTTTAAAATGTGTGCCATTTCTGGAAATTTGGACTTTAACTGAGGAGGAAAGAGCCACCACCCCATGACTGAGAAGAATAAGAGCACAAGCTGAATATCAACTTCCTCTGCTTCCTGACTTCAGACACAATGTGACCACCTGTCTTACATTTCTGCTGCCAAGACTCCCAGACTGTCACAGATTGGGCCCTCGAGCCACGAGCTACAGCGAACACTTCCTTTCTAAAGCTGCTTCTGTCAGATGTCTTGTCCCAGCAATGAGGAAGTGCCTAATACAAGGCCCAACATGAAGGTGCACTGTCTGCTGTGAGACAGCGTGGCAGAGGGCACAACATGGCAGAAGAGCATGCGAGGGAGGAGCAAGAGGAAGGTCAAGCCAGGACGCCCAGGATGCTTTCTGACAGCCCTCTCTTGTGATGACTAATTCATCTCGGAAGTGTTGGCCTCAGTCTGTTATGAGACCAGAGCCTTCTTAACGTAATCACCTCTTCCAGTTCCCACCCCCAGTACCACTGCAGCGGCAATTAAATTCCAGCATGAGTTTGGGGCGACATCTAAGCCATGCCATGACCATGCGAAGGGGAACTCAAATCTTCGTTCTCTGTTCCAATGCCTTCTGTGCTCAAAATAAACTCTAATCCTTGTGTTGACGCTCTGTTTCATCTGGTTCCTTTTTCACCACTTTCTCTCTCCTTGCTCTCTGGTCTCCCCTCACTGGCCTTTGTGTCTCTGAGTATGAAAATCTCAGTCCTAACGTGGGACCTCCACTAACTTCCCCTGGCTAGATGCCTTCTCCCCAACATGCCCAGCTCCTTCTTGCCACTCTCTCAAGGGGCTTTCTGGGCACAGTTAGAAGGAGCTCCATTGGCCCTCTCTACCACAAACTCAACTCTGTTGGTACTGAGTCCATCTGTGGGGCAAGACTGAGTGTCTTCTTCACCACAGAAAGTATATATAAGTGAAGAAATGAATATTCATTGTTGTTTCCTGGAGATCCCTGGTGGAGGGGTGTCTATGGAAATGCAATGTTTGGCATACATTGTATAAAGGGCTAATTTCACATAGTATTTCAGTCACGTTAAGTTAAAAGTGCTTTGTTTTAAACTCCTGGTTAGTTTTTACATTTGCATTGTGGCATAAGTAGCTTGCTTTTCCTAGACAAGAATGAATCCAAGTTGGGTTCACTTAGCTTGGACTTACTGGTGGAAACTTCTTCACAAGTCTGCTTAGAACAGCAGTTCTCAACCTGTGGGTCACAACTCCTTTGAAGGTCAAATTACCCTTTCACAGGGATCACCTAGGGCCATCTGCATATCAAACATTTACATCACAACTCATAACAGTAGTAAAATTACAGTTATGAAGTAGCAATGAGAATAGTTTTATGGTTGGGGGTCATCACAACATGAGGAACTGTACTAAGGGATCACAGCACTGGGAAGGCTGAGAGCCACTGGCTTAAAGGGTCATTCATAGGCCTTTAGATTCAGGCAACCCAAAAGATACTCTTATCTACTACATTTTATTCTTTGCTTTTGTGCAAAGCAAAAAGTGTTACACATGTTAGGGATTAGAGTAAGTTCAAAGAAATAAACATCCCAGGAAGGATACCTTTGGAGTAGACTTAAATGAAGATTAACTATTAAATAGGTGACATCATTTGCTAGCCATTGGTTAAGGATAGTTGTGTAATTTGCATACATGTACAATTCCAACGATAATTTCTACGAGCAACTATATATTAAAATTTTATTATGTGCCAACCATTATGTTAATATTTACCTGATAAAGAGAATAAATTTATTTTATTGGGAAAATAAAAATGACTGTTTTCCTCTTGTTCCTGCTAAAATTCCATTGCTATAAAAATGGCTACTGTGAATTTGTAGGCTAATGTTATCCTCAGTAATCCCAGGAGATGCAAATTGAAAATAAAATGCAGTGCCTGCCTCTCAGGTGATTACCTTACTGTGTGGGGAAGAGAAACAGAGAAATCCAATCCAGAATTCCAGTATGGAAGAATGGGCATATCCAGAGAAATGGTGTTAAAACTGAGTCCCTGGAGGAATGAGAGTTGTAAGGAAGCTTCCCACACGGAGAAAGCCAGCACTTAGCAATGAGTTGCTGTGGGAAAGAATGCTGCTCCTTAGGGGAACTGAAAGTAATTCAACACTGGCCAGAGCAGAAAGTGTCTGTGGGTATTGCAAGACTTGTTGTCAGCAAGTGGCCATGAAACCTGTAAGCCACACAGAGCAGTTTGGACACAGAGAGTCACTGAACAAGCAAAAGCAGAGAGTGGCTGATCATATCTGTGTTTAAAAAATAACCTTCTGTGAGTATGGCTGAGAGTATGGGTGGGTGTTGGCTGCACAGAGACCATGGTGACAGTCTCGGAAGTCAAATTAGAGACAGCAGAAATTAAGAAAATTATCCAGACAAGTAAGAGTGGAGGACAGTGTGAAGCTACATATGAGGTAATGCTCCGTTAAGAAGCCACTGAATGCCAGATAAGAAGCCCCATCCCAGCTGTGGGCTTCCTCCTTTCAGGTTGTTGGTTAAGAGTATCTCAAGGACTCCCTCTCCCAATAAAACCTATTGCCGTTGTTCTTGGTTACCTACCAAGACTTTCTGGTGAAACCCTACTGCTGAAGATAGAACACACTTTGGTCACAGGACTTGGAGAAATTAAGATGGCACTGACAAAGAAGCTTCCTCCCTATTGACTAGCTTCCTCAGGGTCAGAACATGTTACGCAGGCTACTGACAGGGCAGAGTGAGATCCTCAACAGCCCTGCCAGCTATGAGCTTTGTAAGCTACATTAATGACACACCCATGGGTGCATATTGGTATGAACGTTATGAGGTAACCATCCTCTAAATCCATGCCTGGTACTGTAACTGTACCATACTGGTCAAAAAGGGAAGAGCCTCCTCCTATTATTTTGCTAGATGGACACACCATCAAACTGCCTCTAAATTCGTATTTCTATACCGTAAATTAACGCAGCTTTCAGCCTCATCAGAGAAGTTTCTTTGTGCAGTGGACATCAATCAACACAAACGCACACCTGGCCTAAGTGCAGAGAACAAGTATCTGTGGAGGGCTTGGCCACAAATGGGATGCCTACATCATATCCAGTCCTTCCAAGGCTCAGAGACCATCTGTGGGGGTAGGAAGAGGAGGCTAAGAGCCAGAGATCAGGGAGGATCAGAAAGAAATAGTGTCCTTTGGACATGACAGGACTGCTGCACTGGCAAACTCACATCATGAACTTACAGCAGCTGTGGTTGCCTGCATAAGACCTGCACAGCATCAAGTCAGGCAAGAGTCCAGCATGGAGGCCAAGGAGAGGCTCCTGAGCTGTGCTGATGAGCTATTGAGAGCTATGGCTTCTGGAGGAAGCTCAGTTTTCTTTAAGAGTGTGGCCCCTGATAAGGTTGGCCATGCTTCACTGGATGGGCCCACACCCATGAATACATGGGCAGCACAAATTGGAACCATGAGTTATAAAAAAAAAAAAAAAAAAAAAAAAAAAAAAAAAACCAGCAGGGTGGTGGTGGTCCACGTCTTAATCCCAGCACTCAGGAGGCAGAAACGGGTGGATATCTGTGAGTTCAAGGCTAGCCTGGACTACAGAGTGAGTTCCAGGACAGCCAGAGTTACAACCAAGAAATCAAAGAAAAAACAAAGAAAAAAATACATAAAATTGGGAGGGGTAGAGTGGACCTGGGAAGAGATTAGAGGAGAACTGTAGATGGATATGAGCAAAATATATTGTATGCATACAAGAAATTCTCAAAAGTTTAACTAAAATATTATAATAGAAAGAGTGGAGGAGAATTAGAACTCAAAGACAACTTCTTGGGTTCCAAATGACTATTGAGAAGAGAATACTGAAATGTGTGATACACGATCAAGAATACATCCAAGCCAGGAGAGGCATGGTCCTTTGTTTGTTGGGATCCTGGATTTCACTAGTCCACATTTACAGTGTCGCTAATACTGGCAGACAGGTGGACCAGTTTCTTGTAGTGGGGGAATTCACCTCATCTGAGGAGAAGGACGACTTAAAGGGAAGTTAGCTAGACCCACTAGCTGATTAGAGTCTAAGAAAAGGACTCCAGAGAGAAAAATTAAATACTGTTCAAGCTACAAAGAAAAAGAAAAAGAAAGAAAAGGAAAAAAATAGAACTTTCTGGCTAGCAAGGAAGCTAAGAGGAATTGAATGAAACTGAATGGTTGGTGCTAATACTTATCAGTGAGGGAGTCGCCCAGGGTAGCCACAGACAGCAATTTACGTGACAGGGTAGGTTGGACAGGCTGAGAAAGTTGTCAGTGCATAGTTGTGAAGAGGACAGTTAAAACTTAGACAATTAGACCATAGTCAGCTGCCTCCGAAGTATCTTATGGGTGATCACGACTGCTTCCTGTTTATTGTCAGGTTGAAAACGGTGAAGTCTGGATCTTCTTCAACCAACTTGAGAACTCACTGAAACCTTTGGGAAGCTGCACCCCTTGCACCAGCACCAGGGATGGCTTTCCTGGAGTGTGGCAAGAGGTTAAAGACGAGATGTTGAAGAGAAAACCACCACCAGGCGAACACCATCCTCCACGGGCTTCTGTCTGATGGTTTTCCCTGGTAAAGTGTGCAGTGAGGATGTCTCATTGCGGTTCCCTGAGCTCTGAGGATGTTCCCTCCCTGGGCTTTAGAACGCTCTGGAGTCTGAAGAACATTCCTAGAAATCTTCAAGTTTTCCACTAGAGTTTTTTAATTTCATGATTTTACTTCCGTGATACCATAAAATAAATATAAACATATTTTAAGCATCTTCAGGACTCCTCTAAATCCTGCCCTGCCCTATAAAGTCAGTGCTGCCTTTATTCAAAGCTCAGTCCCTTTGTGGCAAGCAATTCTTGGTTGTTATGGACTGATGATGGGGGGGAACCAGAGAGTAATATCCTACAAAAGTAATTCTGCAAGTAGAGTACTCCCAAGTACTCGAGTAATTCCAGAGCACCAAGACACTGCTGAAGTATGTTAAGTGCTAAACATTTAATACTCAAGATACTAAAGAAAGTCTAAAGTAATACTAAGGTGACAGTCAGGAAGCAAAAAAAAAAAAAATACATCCTGCTTCAGTAAGTGACAGAAACATCTTCTGGCTTGGTTAGAAAGGCCCCAGGGGACAACTTGGGTCACATAAGCAAGGCAAGCCGGGGAAAAGGTTGAGAGCACCACGAAGGGGCTACTGGGCCATGGCCGCCATAAGTCATGGCAGAAGCTGTCTCCAAAGGACAGAGTGCTTGCTGCCAGGAAGGCAGACTGAGCCTGGTTCTCTTTCCTGAGCCGCTTCACCCTTAGAGTTTGCTGCTGATTTACAGCCAACAATGCCAGGATTTGAGTTGTGGTTCTTGGTGTAACTTCCTAAGGCCAGAGTAAGGTTTCTCCTATTTATATGTTGAGAGAAGGCCAACACTGAACACAGGCTCATCCATGTCATCTCAGTTCACTGAGAATGTTGCCAGTGCATGTCACGCAGGTACCTCAGAGGACAGAACTGGAACCTGTTCATGGGCAGCTCTACAGCCCAGTAATGTAAGAAAGGGTGTTGGGCCACCCCTAAACCGTGAGGGCTCCTCCCCACAGCCCATGTTCTTATTTTGCGTTGTTTGTTTTTGTTTTAATAAAAGAAACAGCTGTACCTACGTCCCTGGAAAGACATTATTTAGGCACTCTCCTACCTCTCTATAAAGGTGTGGCTCACACACTAGCAAGAACAGCAGAGCCTTTCATTCTAAGAAATGCAGAATCCAGGCCCCAGGCCACATCTGATCACATACCACTGGCATCTGAGAAGCCCCATTCTCTCAAAAAACAAAAATAAAAAATAATGTAAAAAATTAAGGAAATGGTTGTGTTCTACCCATGTGCATAAACATGCAAATATTTCATATATGTTATTTGTAAGAAATAACTTGGATTTGATCAGTTTCTCTGGATGAGCACTTATTTCAAGAGGTTTGGGGCTGGCCAAGAAAAGTGTGTCTGGCTAATAACCTAAAAATAAATTCTCAAGTTCCCTTTATAACTTCTGCATTTCTCATACTTAGTTTTAAACTTTTACTTCCAAATGGTTTATTAAAAAGGGAAAAGCCTTGGTTGCTTTGGCTTTTTTTAGGAATATTATAAAGCTTTTGAATGTGTAACTCATTTATTTAGACTGTTTAAGATGTTTAAATGAAATCACAAAAAATCTAATCATTTACCAATAAAATGTCAATTTCAATCTGGAATAATAGAACAGAAGTTTTCCTCCCATTACAGTAAAAATACGTAGTTCTTACCACTAGCTCCAAAGAAGCGCAGGAGACCACGGTGTTTCATGCTTGCGCTCACATGTGTAGGCCTGTGTATAGAAAGGAAGAAACTTCGGGTGCTTAAAGTATTTCAGGGTTCTTGTGCACACATAAACAAGTAAGGTGAGGACTTTAGAAACGCTGTCAGCTCTAATCCTTGCACAGCTTCCTCTCTCTCTGCGCCCTCAGGGCTCTGATGTCGGTTCCCATCACCTGTCAGATCTCCCCTGCTCCTCACGTCTAAATCGCCACCTATCCCAGCTGTCTTTCCCTCCTTCCGTGACAGCTACCAGCAACGCTCACACAGACTGCCCCTTGGTTACTTCTTTAATGCATGAAATCTTTAGTTTTGTTGTTGATTTAAGCCTTATAAAGGAAGCAAAGACTATACCAACTATAATAAAATTCTGATCCCAGAGCAATAAACACTCATTAACTGATCCATTACCTAAAACTCCACTCTGTCAAATTGAATAACAAGGATTAGAAACATCCTCCTGTTACTTAATTTAAATAAGGCTAAAAATGATTAGAATTTATAAGATTTGCCAGACACCTGGCCCGAGCACAGAAATTTGGGGGTTTCACAATATTTGGTTACTCTTTTTTTGTTGTTGTTCAGTTCCCCCTTAGAATTAGCTGAAGAACTAAAAACACATAAAAGGTTCTTTGAAGAGTGTTTCTGAACCCACAGAATTTATCGTTATTAGTAACAATCTACTGAGCACAATCAAATGGGAGCTATAAATAAAGGCCACGTGGTCTGATAAGAATTCACAGGCACATGTCTGTCCTCTAAGAAGATATATCTCAATTTGAAACTGAATCTACACACGAGTCCATAACTGACCCTCAGGAAACCCAAAATGAACTGTAAAATTTCCCACCTTCTGTTGTCTTCTTAATATTTTCTAAATTTTATCCCATCTTCAAAATCCACTACAAATTCCTTCTCTCCCATAAAGCTTCCTCTACACCCACCTCTCTCTTTTCTATAAACTGCAATTAAAATGAGACTTCAAACCATATCAAAGAGTATTTGTTCTCATAAATGCTTTGTGTTTACACCTTATCTTTTGCACCAAGTTAAAAGCATGCTGTTATAGCTCTTCAAGGCTAATACACAGGCATAGAAAAATCCCAATCAAACAGAATAATTCTAGTTACTACAAAATATGATTGTGTTGCTAAATCTTAGCAGGATTGAAAGTGTTGTAGAGTGAATTCGTGTCCTTCATGAGAAAGGTGAATGGTTGAAAAACATTAAATAAAATTCAAACCAAAAATGTTGAAGCCCACAGATTTTTCTTAAACTATTTTTATTACATTTTAATTTGTGTGTGTGTTCTGACCTGGGAGTGTTTGTGCCATGACATTCGTGCAGAAGTGAGGGCCACAGCTCTCTTCTTCCAGTATGAGACCAGGAAGACTGGACCGGGTTGTCAGGCCCGGTGGCAAGCTGTGTTGCTCACCGATCCATCCCACTAACCCTGAAAACACTGCAGTTTAAGATGGAGATGCTTATGAACATGCCACCAACTACACTGAAGCACCAACTCATAAGAAGCTTGTTATCTTCACTTACAGATCAGCCTCAGAGACGCTAATAAGTTCAGCTCAGTTACAGTTTTCCAAAATAAAACGCCAGATCTTTTAACACTGGCCAGTCCTCATAAACCATGAAACAGCCATCAGTCTATCAAATATAACGGGAGGGTTTTTAAAGTTCCTGGAATAAATGTCATCCCGAGTACAATTTTTTTTTCTTGCCCTATAGGAAAAATAATAGAAACCTCAATTTTATTAGAAAACTGTAAGGTTCCAAATGACGTCACAGTCAACTCAGCCCCAGCACCCAGGTCCAATCCATACGCTTCAGACCCTCCACCCCCACACCCAAGTTCCCAGAGATAGGAGAAAAAAAAAGAACTTCACGCAAATCTGCTGACGTCAACAGGGTGTTTGCGTGCAAAGAGAGCCTTGTGGATGGTTAACGACAGAGTGCTGTAACTTTTCTCAAGGCCTCAATTATTCCAAGAACTCTCACGTCTAAAAGGAGTAGGGAAAGCAGCACTTTCAAGGAAAAAGCAGCAAGTAGATCATGAACTAGTTAAACGTGTTTTAAAGTAGGTGCTTCATCTCGAAGTGTGCGTTCCGATCTTGTCGGCTGTCTTAAGCTTCACATCGCAGGCAAACAGTGCCACACATCCTTAGAAGAAGAATAAAAAGAAAATAAGGCACAAAGAATAGAATGGCAAGGACCTACAAATCCTTGATTTGCAGCCCTTTTCCCTTGTTTCTTCCATATTTTTACTGATACCAAATATCACCAAAGACTCAAAGTTCTCGTAGTTTTTTGATCATGTGATGGATGTCCCAAAACCTACAGGAAGCTACTAGCCCAGCACAAAATGAAATGGTAAGCGTCATCCTTCTGAGGGTGTGCTATGTGGCAGGAACCAATGAGAATCTAATAAACAAATAGCCCTAAATCAAAGAGAGCTTGTACATTTTGAACATCTATAATCAAGGCAGAGTAACTGGTTCTGGCACCCTTCTTATTAATGCAACCAAAACTGATACATATATATGAATTTAATAAAGTTTTAAAAAACACTCATAAAAGACAGGAGGGCTCCCGTGTCCTGTTCAGGCACCGACAATCCAATACGTCTCAAAAACTAGATGCCAAGAGAAGTGAGTGCCTAAGGTCAGGGCAAGTTGTCCCTAAGGAAACTTTTCGTTTTCGTCCTCAAGATTGTCTATTTCCTGTAGAATGCTTCTTCCTCCCAGACAGCAGACCAGGAGGACACCTCTGTGGCAGGAGCTGTTTTTGTTTGTAAAGCTGTATCAACTGTAAGTTCAAAATAACAGCAAGTTCCTTTTTCAATATTATATAAAAAGTAATCTTTCATTCCAGGAAAGACAGCCTTACCCAAATGATTCACGAAACTTTTTGTTTGACACACTTCAGATCTGCACTGTCAAAAAGAGCCACAGACAGAAGACGCTGTCTAATTGCCAAGGGCTCGTGCGCCTGAGCCTTCTCTGGAGTTATGGGGAGAGATCAGCTGACAAGTTATTTTGATCTGTTTCAGTTCCATAAATTGTGTATACAGATCTGTACTCAGGGCTGGAGCGATAAAAGACATTGATGACAGACTCCCTGCCCCAGTTCCCAGGTAGAGGTTCATAAAAACCACGTTAATACCCCCAAAGCAACAGGACCGGAACACATGGGACTGGTCATCTTAGCCTTTGTTGCTTGTTTGGCTTTTTTAATCCATTGTTATTAGTTGAGTGAAGAATTTTATTCAATGTTTGAATTTTGTCCTATTGGTAGGTTTTATCTTTTCTTTGAACTCCCAGAGGACTTAATTTCCTAAGACTTACATTCCCTTCTCATCTGACACTTGTTTTCAGGTAAATGAAATGTTGTGTGCTCACAAATAACGTAGAAGTCGATACACACGAGATGAAGATGGCTCTTTCCTTTTCAGAACAGAAAGAAAAGAGAAATAGCATTTTTGCCTTCACATACATGTGTGTGTACACAGGCACATACATATACACACAGAGACACATATATGTGCACATGCATGGATTCATATTTGGCCTACATATATTTTTAAAGGCATGATCACACACACACACACACACACACACACACACACACACACACACACACACACGAGTAGTTGTTCCTTGGGACACTAGGCGCCTCGTATACACAGTTTTACTTCTCTTGTTTCCCACTTTGCCCAGAGCACTAGGTAGGATTCTATGTGGAATGTGGCCTCTTCCTTTGTTCTGGTTACAGCTGTGTCTGTCTGAATGAGCTTTCCAAGGGCCCAGGGTAACGGTCTTGACCATAACTGCTCACAAGAAGCCATGAAAGGATAACAGGCAGCCACATGAACACGGTGCTCTCTAATTATGAGGTCCCATCGTGGAAGGAAGGCTGGCAGACAGGCAGACACATTCCAATTACGCTAATACACCTTGTAAACATCAAATATTTTTAATCTGAGATTAAAGAGAGCCTGTATCCTCACAACACCCCTGAGACTGCATCTCAGGGCTGCTGCCCGTGCTGCTGGTGAAACAGGATTTCCTTTGGTCAAAATAGACTTTCACAAAAATAACAGCCTTGAGTCTGGAGGTAGTCACATGCAGCTCCCACCAAAAACTATCCAAACTTTCAAAAGCAGTTCTTAAAAATCTTCAAAAAATACCGAGTTCAAATTTTCAGAGGAAACTGATTAATGTCTTCGTTTTCCTCCAGAGACTGTGGTCAGTTCTGTACCCTTGGTTAGGGCTGGATAGTTGTAGGCCTTGATCTTAAATTTGTTCCTGTATGGGTTACCTGCCTTCGTTCAGTGTCAGCTCCTGGGCTGGACAAAACTGTCCCAGCCTCTTCAGGTCAGATAGGAAGAGTGATCCCAAGCCAATCTGAAGAGAAACAGTGATAAAGTTGAATAAAACCAAATATCTGATGTTAAAGTAAGCCTTCTGGTAGGCTATTATGACAGAACACACACACAAATGTATATATACTTGAAGCTCCTGATCTTATATCACACATGTTAGAATTGTTAAATTAACTTCTATAGAAATAGAATCTTCATTCAGATCACTAAAACCCTTCTGCTTTAGTGCCTCCAGGCTGCAATAACAAACTACCACCCAGTGGGTAGCTTAGAAACCTCAGAAGTGCATTTCTCGCAGTCTCAGCAGCGAGGAAGTTTAAGATCACGTACAAATGACGCTGTGAGAGCAAACTGCTCGTCAGTGGCATCCTCCGGTGCCTTGTCTTTGTATCTTTACCTGGTAGAGGGGTAAGGAGGTCCCTCTAGCCTCTTACTAGAATATTAATCTCATGAAGGCTCCACTCTCGTGACCAGCTTAGCTCCTAATCGCATCACCTTGGGAATTGGGATTTCAACATAAGAAATTGGAGAGGGGCTAGCTCAGTTGTTAAGAGCACTTGTTGCTCTTGCAAAGGCCCTGAGTTCCATTCCTAACACCCACACAATGGCTCACAACCATCTGTAATTCCAGTTCCAATGAATCCGATAACCTCTTCTGATCCCCATAGGCACCAACAAAACACTCGCACGCATAAAATAAAATAAATGAATCTAAAATAAAATAGACTCTAGAATAGTCAGAGCAAATCTTAAAAAAAAAAAAAAAGAAGATTTTGGGGTAGACACAAATATTAGACCGGAACGGCTTCTTAGAACAATCAACTATACATGTGAGCAGTTATTTTTTTATAGATTGTCTGAAGAAGAGTTTGTGGGCAAAATATTTTTATACAAACACCTGAACAATTGTACATACTACCTACGAGGCACTATGCTGAGAGCTTGGATGGAAACAGATTAGACAAAGTCTCCAGGCTCAAACCACCAGTAGCTCACTACAGGAGTGGTAAGTACAACACACACACACAGTACAAACACCAAAATGATAAAGATAATCACACGCTAGTGTACAAGTGCGAACAGATGACACAGTACACAAGCACAAAGGAGGGAATGATTATCTTTATCCAGGTCGGAGAAGTATTGGTGGGGAGGCGGTCAGATTGTCTTGACTTTAGTGACATTAGCCAGGTCTTTCAAAAACAAAGAAAGCTGAGGAGATAACCCCATGGTTAAAGCACTTGCCATGCAAGACAAGGAACACTTGCCTGTAATTCCAGCCTCGGAAGACAGAGATAAGAGATCTCTGATGGCTAATGAGACTAGCTATATGGTAAGGTGAGCTCTGGATTTAACTGAAGGAGTCTACCTCAAAGGATGAAGTGGAAGGAATGATGAAGGAGGAAGAGCCCATCAACCTCAGGCCTCAACATGTATGCCTACACGTGTGCACTAACATGCATACACATGTGCACTAACACACATGCCCACATGTATGCACATGTGCACTAACCCAAACGCCCACATATATACACATGTGCACTAACACACATGCCCACATGTATGCACATGTGCATGCATATGCACATACACAAAAAGAATAAAATTAATTTTAAAATAAATTCACCAAGAAAAGTGAAAAAAACCTAAATGGATAGAATGATCCATGGAAAGCCAAGTAGTGAGAAATGGCATAGATTAACAATTAATATCAGAGATTTAAGGTAGCTAGAGATGCCAAAGAAAAGAGCAGGGAACCAGGCCTCGGGGCCCTTAAGCACCATGGTAAGAAGTTCCTTCTTCATCCCATGCTTTTGTGGAAACATAGAAACTTGAAGGACAAGAGAGTCACATAATCTGAAACGTGGGTCTGGGGAGGAGGAGAAGGCAGACTGCCGTGAAACCAGCAGAGAGCAGGAGGCAGGGCCAAGTACATCGTTATTACCCAAGTGCAGGCTAAGATCTAGGGCAGGGACCACGAAAATGGAGAGGACAAGAGCTGGAGCCAAGCTATTAAGGTTGAACTACCACCGTGAGTCCCTGTGCCCGGGAAAGGGGGTGGGGGGCTCCGTGGTGGAGGAGATCTTCTTAGGGTCAGGGTGTGGCGGAGGTTGAGGCGCCTGCCCCATATCCTCGTTTCAGGGTCAGTTCATGAGGAATAAATACATCTCGGCTCAGCAGGGCTAAAACATGGAAGAAAGCATGGAGTGGGAAAGACCCAAGAGCTAGGACTGGGCGTGACGGGCAGAGTCACCTCTCACCACCTCAGCCGAGTCACACGAGGTAGTCCTTCAGTTGAAAATGCTCTGGTGAGAGCTGGAAATGAGAATGCTGAAGGAATATTTTAAGTGGTAAGATTGCCTTAGAATAAGCATAGTTTGGCCAAAATTTACTATATTTGATTACAAATAACCAAATTCCCACTAGCTCACAAATTAGATGACTCCTTCTGGTTTAAAAAGAGAAACCTTGTCCTTTTCCTGAAGCTTTATGTGAGAACTGCTGCGTCATAAGTGACCTCATAAGTGACCTCATTTCCAATTCCAAAATTGTGTTCGCTTTTCATCAGCTGTGAAAGTGGCACATCAGAGCAGAAATGGGTGTTCTTAAGGATCAGAATCTTTTAAGGAAATCAAGTCTCTATGGAACATTGCTTCGCTAGAATTACGAATGCGTTGCAAAAATTCACATTTCTCTAAATAGAAATGAAAAGTCCACTTTCCCATAACTTAGACCAGAAAGTCCATTTCTCATCTGCTAGGGACTTTTTATAGTTGCAGCTCAAATGCGGGATGATTTTTACAAGGCGAAGATGTAAATCCTCTACCAAAAAAGAGGAACTTTCACAATTAGTGAAAACTAAGAGTGCTGACTTGGGGAAGAGGAAAGAGCCACGGCTCCCTGTGGAGAGAAGAGGAGCCCCTGAAGCTACCTCCCCAGGTTGGATGCTGACTAACGCTCTTCATGTGTTTAATCTGACTCCTAAGGTAGGTACCGCACGAAAGAGCAAAATCTGATATTAAAGCCAGCTGTGTTTATTCCTCCCTGACCACCTCTACCTCTACCTCCCACAAGTAGTTTTCACAGAAAAAGAAAAAACAAAAAACTGTTCTCAGGCCAAATGGACAACCTTTCAACTTCATGATGCATGTGACTTATTAGCAAAATCCTTTTGTAGATTTGTTTTGAAAAACTGCAAGTACCCAGTATGGACTGGGGTTTTATATAAAAGGACATCCTCCTCTTAGAAGGAGAAACTTCAAAGCAATCTTGACATCCCAGAATTCACTGCGTGTCTAGTAAATATAATCTGTTTGGGCCAGGGAATTTTAAGGCTTTGGCAGAATTTGGAGATGAAGAGCATGTGTCCAATCCGGTGTATCTTTTTTGTTCTGAGCCAGAAAACGTTACCAACCGGATAAGGTTGATATCACAAGCTGGTTGCTCAGAGAGGGGGGTAAAAAGTTCATTTTGGCTTTCCGTAGGGCATTATCAGCTGTGCATGGGCAGGGTCTAGCAGTAGGTGCCATGACAACGACCACAAAGCATCAGAGCTAGGAGAGGACCCGTCCATTAGGATGCCCTTTGCAAATTAACAATGCGGAAGACATCGTAAAGGGGGGTGTCTAACATCTCTTGATACACAACTTTTAAGAGCACGAGAACAGTAAAACTGCCACGATGATTATACATAATTTATATGGGTTTATGAGTTTGTTGGAAATATTATACTAAGAAGCTTGTCAATGTTTCTAGTCTGGGGCTGGTGGTATAGTTTAAGTTCTCCATCCTCATTCATAAGATGTTCTTCCAGCTCCTGTTCTAATGCCTCCTTCCTCACACAGGCTCTGCACTTTCCCTCGTACTTCAGAGCCAACCTGAGCCATTAAGGTTTTCTGCTGCTACCAGCTCACCTTACATCTGTAGAAAACCCAACCAAAGCAAGCCCCCAAACATCTTTGGAGTGTGGGGGAAATTTGCTCCATCACTAGAAGCTGCCACATCAATATCTTTGGACAACAAGGGCATTATAGAGACTTCTGCATGATAAACAGAACCTCAGCGTCCTTATGAATCCATGAGCCAATCAAAACCAATCTAGTAAAAAGGTGTCGTCTTCACTTTGCTTTGTAAGTTATTCTTAGTCCCTGGTCTTTATAAACCTTGGCAGCTGAGCTTGTTAAATAGATCAACAGCAGAGACTCAGAGCGGCTTTCGCTTCCCACGGGGAGGACAGGGCACTCGGCAGTGACAACGCAAGCCCTCATCCTGCGAACCTGGCATCTGGTGCGAGACGCCAAACTGTCCCACCGTTCAGGGCCATGTAAAAGATGCTGACACTTGAGCAGAGGACGAAAAATCGGAAACAGATCCTAACCCCACTTCTGCCTCTGACTCACTGGACAGAGATTCAGCCCCTTTCTGGAATCGCCATTGTACAATTTTTAACCATCTACCCCTCCTACCTGGAATACAGTTGCCTGTTTTGTTAATTTTCAAATACATGTTTGATGAAGTTTTATATTTGTAAGAAAATTTACGTTTTCTGTGTCTACTCCTTAGGAGAAAAAAAATAAGTCTCCAACCCTCCTTGTTTCCAAGGAATAGGATCACCCAACAGTTAGCAGTCTGAAGGGGTCTCTTGCCTCATACTGAACCTCTTATGCTGGATGAATAAATTGTTTTCAGCTAAGAAAGCCTGTGTTCTAGGTCCAGTCCAGAAAACATGTACGTACAAGTAACTTTCTACATTGTACAGACTGAGCAGGTTGCATTTGTATGTTTAAAAACTAATATATATTATATACATAACAATAAGAAATACATATATCAACAATTTTTATAAAAAGAGGTCATGAATTTGAGGTGTGTTAAAGGGCTTGAAGGGAAGAAGAGAATGGGGAAACGTGTAGTGTGATCCAAAACAATATTTTTTTAAAGAATGATATATTGCATAGTTCCCAGAGGATTGTTCTCTATGAACCATTTGATTCTAATTCAATGATACTGTTAATATTACACGTATTTCTTGATCCCCTCACCAACCCCACAAATTAGAATTGCCTCGTGGGAGTGGGTGTGGTCTTGTTGGAGGAAGTGTGTCACTGGAGGTGAGCTTTCAAGCCAGGCCCAGTGCCTTTATCTTCCTGCTGCCTGCTGATCCAGATGTAGAACTCTCAGCTCCTTCTCCAGCACCATGTTTGCCTGCATGCCACCATGCTTCCCGCCATGACAACCTCTGAACTGTAAGCTAGCCCCAGTTAAACCTTTTCCTTTATAGGAGTTGCCGTGACGGTGATGTCTCTTCATAGTAACGAAACACTGAGACAATGGTCATTGACTAACCCTCTGAAACTATAAGCAACCCCCCCCACCACTGCCACATTAAGTGCTTTCTTTACAGGTTGTCTATACAGCAATAGAAAAGTACCTGGGACAAGGAAACATGCTGGAGAAGTTACCAAGACTCTCTGAGCCTAAAGTCTTCATCTGTAAAATATTCGTAAAGTTTGCCCCTTTGGGTGTTTGTGAGGATACATGAGGGATGGGGAGAACTACTGAATACACAGTAGCCTAGTTAACAGGGTAGTTCCAGTAACAACAGTAAAGTAGCAATATAATGAGAGTGTCTGTTGTGGAAGTTTATTTCTAGTTATGTATAATAAAATCATTGTTTTGTGCACTGTTGGGTGAGGAAATCCCTAGGTCTTGGTGTTCTGTATTGTTTGCAGATGTTGGATTTATGTGGGGGATGTCCGATTGCTCATGATCTGCATGTGCTATCGGTACAACACCTAAGGAGTTCTATATCAATAAAAACCCGTGAGAGAAGATGCTCTGGGTTCCACTGTCCAGTGTGGTGCTGGCCAGGATGGTGGTTCCCTCTACTTAGGTCTGCCAGGGTTTGCACCAATGAATATGCCTCCTTATCATCCTTGCTGAGCAACCACAGCAGATGTACTGCTACAAGTGTCCCTGTGTCTGGAGCCAAAGGGGACAAAGGCAGGCAACACATTGGGGCAGGCAAAGTCAAAAGCACTGAAGGTCATTGGAAGCAACAGTCAGACAACATCCTTATTGGACAAGTCAGGTAAGAAGGAGTGAGGATACAGAGGAGGCCATGTGAATATGTAAATGACATAATAGGGAAAACTGAAGCCTCCTCTTTGACTTATTAATAGAGCCATATGCATATTTCTTGCTTGGCTTCTTTCTTTGTCTCCGTTACCCAACAAGTAAAGACCAAATCTACAACAGCATTGCTCTTTAGGAAAAATAGAAAAGAAACATCAAACTTTCTATGTGACAAACTGCTAGGCCTGTTCTTGCAGAAGAAATTGGTAGACACAAGGGAGACCAGGGAGGGGAACAAGGAGCAAGACAGCAGGTACTAAGTGAGCGTGGTAGTCTTCAGGGGAGGGTATCGCCCCTAAATAATAAGAGGCTCTCTCAAGTTCAGGAGTCCTAGAGAAGAAGATAGTTCTGTGAATTGCATCCATAAAACTCTCAGATGTCGGCAGGTGTCAGGGAGAGAGCGGCGCCACTGTCGGTGCTGCGCTTTGGTAGACACAGCCCTTTGTGGGTGAACCACACGGGCCCAGTTGTCAAGCAGCTGGCATTAGCAGGAAGTTCAATTCTAGGTACGCAGTGTGGTCCTTGCAAGGCTTTTCGGTGTCATCATATGTAGACAGCAAGAGCTGAGTATGCAGAAAAGGAGTGCTAAAACAGCCAGGAACCCAGCTGCAGCTCTGGAGAGGCTGTCAAGGCCAAACCTGACTTAGTCTACTCTAAGTGCTCAGCGCATCCAACCAACTGCACAGTGCTCTTACCCTTTCCCACACGACCATCCTCATGTTCTCCACCTGTTGAGCACCTATCTCCCAGCCAGAGTGTTAGCCATTCTAGAAGTATTGGTGCCGTTACATCGCAGCTTCTGCTTGCTCCAGCCCTGGTTTCCTTCTTTCTGCCCATAGCTCCCAACTCTGCTTCACTTACCAGTTAGGGTATGCACCCATCCCGTGCTGGCTGTCATGGTACGCGTCTGCGATTTGGAACAGTGAGGCCGGAAGATCGTGAGATTGAGGTCAGCCTGGACTATACAGTGAGACTTTGTCTCAAAAAATAGCAAAAGGGTATTGCCATCCGTCTCAGCAACCCAAGGAGACTGGAAGTGGGTCTCCCCAACAGGCCATGTTCCCCAAAAGATAATTCTGCCTAATCAAATTTTCAGAAGCCAGGATGAGAGAATACTGAAGACTTTCAAGTAATAGGACACTCAATTGAAACCCCCTCCAAAAAAATAAATAAATAAATGTAGAAACCAAGGCAGAAAGATAAGCTGAACTATGCCAAAAAGACAAGTTCAATCTGGTATGGGAAAGGAGAGAGTTAAGGATACGAGAGTCCTGTGCTCTCAACTGGACCTCGAGACAGTTGAGACAATTGGGGTGATTCAGGTCTCCCTCCCTGAGCAGCAGAGGCATTGCTCTTTTCCTGTAGAATGGCTCAGAACAGAACAGCTTAAACCCTCCGTGGAGAAAGTTGGAGTTAAAGAAACAGCTATAAAGGACAAAGAAGACGGGAATTGAAAATAAAAGGTGAAATACTTGTGAGTACTTACCAAATGGTTTTAATAACTCTGGGCATCACTGCCTCTATTTTAGAGTCTAAGATAACTGAAGCTTGGTCTTATAACTTGTACCTAATTCATGGCTGGTCTTAGAGCCAGACACTTGCATATCTGATAGTAAAACCTGGGCTTGTTCTCATGTTCTAATGATTCTAAAGCAGATACCACAGAGCAACAGAGAACAACACCAAAATCATGTCATACATATACATACAAATACATATACATACATATATATTCCATGTCAAAATAGTCTAGGGATGCGATAGGTGAAATGAGTGGGGAACAGGGAAACCAAGACAGTATCAGTAGCCATAAAGGTTGAGGCTGGAGAAACGCTGAGTTCAGGGCTCCATGGATCATGTGCTCTACATGTGCTATGCTTGTGAATTCTCATACTACAAAATATACTCTTCAGTATGCCCACGTGAATGGTCAAAGAAACATACTCCATCTGCTGATTTTACCAGTCATACCCAGATGCTCTTGGCTTCTGGAATTTTGGTTATTGTCCTAGTTAAGGTTACTATTATTGTTTTGAAATATCATGACCAAAAGCAACTTGAAGAGAAAAGGGTTCATTTCACTCAGATTTCTACATAACAGTTCATCACCAAAAGTAGTGAGGGCAGGAACTCAAGCAGGGCAGGAACCTGGAGGCAGGAGCTGATGCAGAGACCATGGAGGGGTCCTGCTTACTGGCTTACTTGTCATGGCTTGCTCAGCTTCTTTCTTATAGAACACAGGATCACCAGCCCAGGGGTGGCACCACCCACAGTGGGCTGGACCCTCCACCATCAATCACTAACTAGAAAATGCCCTACAGCCTGATCTTATGGAGGCATTTTCTCAGTTGAGAGTCCTTCCTTTCAGTTAACTGTAGCTTGTGTCAAGTTGACATAAAACTAGTCAACACAATTATAAAACTGAATTTTTGGCAAAGAATTCTCATATTTTTCTAAAATTGGGTTTTGTGTTGGGTAAACAAATATATTAGACTATTTCTACCAAAGAGAACACATTTAGAAATGTCTTTTTAATAAACTAAGAAATTAGAAACAATTCATTTCATATTACAATGTTAAGTGATGAGAGCAAGATATAAAGCCATAGCCTAGAATGAACACTGGATTTGAATCATGAAATGAAATTTATTTATGTCCATATATAAGAGAAGAACCCGTGAAATGCTAGCTATAGAATCAAGTATCAGATTTTTACAACATGATACTGAACACGTATCAGTTTTAAGAGTGAAAAAACGCCTTGAAATTTATGGACAAAGAGCTGGATTAATTAACGCATCTGTTCTAAAGCCTGCTGCCATCATTGATCTCACTGTGCTTTTCGGGCATTAGAGACATACAGCTGTCATGTGCAGGCTATTTCCGATACAGCACATTCAGTGTTTTTAATTCTTGTTTTATTGGTGACAAATTAAAGCTCAAAGGCATTAATAAAATTGATTGTGAGCCAGCAACTTTTCATTCATCTGCCAAGTCCTTCTGCTCTTCAGCATCTACTTTCTGGAATAGAGAAAAGCACTAGGGGCTGATCCCTGGAAAAGTCAACGAAGGCTTTCATCTCTGACTATGTTCTGGGTTTCCTCATACATGCATATGGCCCAGGTTTCTGAGTTTGACCAAGGCAGAAAGGATTAATCATCAAAATGGGCTAACTTTCTCTTACTTCTCCTGAGCTACCAAACTGAATTCTAGCACTTGTTCTTGTGTTGATTACCTCTGACTTACACTGCAATATGACTGTTCTTTCAAAGTAATTCTCAGACAACAATCAGTGATTCAGTCATGGGAGGGTGAAACTGCTCTCCCAAATTATAGAAAACAGGCCAAGATTACCTTTCCCTCCCTCTGAAGCCACTATACTCATCCTAGTGATCCTAAACATGAAGTACAGGAGATGAGTTTGGGCCTCTAAAGAAGATAAGTCAGGGAAAAGTCTGAATCTGGGCCAGTGAGTAAGAAGTTTCTAGACAATTACCTGGATAGGCTACTGATGCTGGTAGTCTCTTACGTGGACAGGTTGGCCATTCATGACTGGCCAAAAAACATGATCCGATCAGCAATGCCTAAAAAAGACAGGCTCTAAGTAGTTCTGAATGGCTGCACGGCCTGAAGCAAACATAACATCTCATCCCAGTGCTGAGATCTGAGAATCTCATCCCAGTGCTGAGATCTGAGACATTTCATCCTGGTGCTGAGATCTGGGGATGTTTCATCCTGGTGTTGAGATCTGGGATTGTCTCATCCCAGTGCTGAGATCTGAGACATCTCATCCCAGTGCTGAGATCTGAGATTGTTTCATCCCAGTGCTAAGATCTGGGGATGTCTCATCCCACTGCTGAGATCTGAGACGTCTCATCCCAGTGCTGAGATCTGGAGCTGTGGCTCTTGGAGAAAGAAAGTTTCTTGTTCTGTGAAGTGTGTTGAACATCTCTGTAACTGGTATATAGAAAGTTGTATTTTACAACAAATTCCCCCCAGAAAGGGCCAAATCATTTCCCATGGTGACTAATGTTGCCCACCACATACCAATTCCCCCATGGTAGGTTAACCACTGTGGTGACACAGCTGTGTACAAGTCCTGTGGCTTCTACACCCAAACAGAGCTCAGTGGGATTCTCAGCTCAGTTCGTGTTCTACACAGTTAGAGTCTCGGCTGGTGATCAGTGATGAGCACTACTTATACTTTGTCTCTTCTTCATTTACATAAACTACAACAACCCAAAGTCCTTCCACTTAGAGCCTGTGATGTTCAGACCTTGTGGACTGAACATATCCGGTAGTTAGTTATGAATTGGCCAATGCTTCACAGTCTCCTCAGATATACTAAGAATAAGTAAGAACTGAACTTCAAAGGTGAGGACACCCAGGAAAATGCCAGGGACCATTTCCTTCATAGAAGTAAAATATAATACTCCAAGAAACAAATCATCTACCTTTGCCAAATAAGAATAAACCAGGCCTGAAGAAGATGGAAATAATTCTTAAAACAGTGAATGCTGAAGAAACCAGGACCTGGTTATCTGATGCCAGTCAAGAGTGAAAAACACAGCAAAAATGACAGTCACTCAGTGGCCATTGCTAACAGTGTCCCCAGCTTCTTAGACCTCCGTCATTTAGCCTGTGACTTCAGTAAGCCATAGCGTCTATCTGTCTGCGTTTACAGGGTTCCCAGGTGCCCCAATGACTTCCTCTCACTTGAACCACTTAGATTTGGTCTTCTCACTCAGCCTAGGCTGCAGTTATAAGCACTAGCACTGAAATCTACACTGTCTACAGGTGATTAAAATATGGAAGAAGTCATTTTGAACTTTTAGAAATTTTCAGAGAACTTCTACTTTCAGATACTTATGACCAAATAAAACATTTGCTACTGTTAAATAGGTAGGGCATTTTGTAGGAAAGGCTTAAATTATTTAAAGGATTATACCTGTTACCGGTTCAATTGTGTGTGTGTGCATGTATGTATATGTGTGTATGTGTGAATGCGTGTATGTGTTGTGTGTGTGTATAGTGTGTGTGTGAGAGAGTATATGTGGTGTGTGTGTGTGGTATGTGGGGGTGTGTGTGTGTGTGTGTGTGTATAGTGTGTGTGTGATGTATGTATATGTGTGTATGTGTGAATGTGTGTATGTGTTGTGTGTGTGTATAGTGCGTGTGTGAGAGAGTATATGTGTGTATATGTGTGGTATGTGTGGGGTATGTGTGTGTGTGTGTGTGTGTGGTGTATTTTTTGGGTGTGCGCGTGTGTTTGTGTGCTTGTGCTGAAGGTCAGAGATTTGCTGGAGTCAATTCTTCTACCACATAGGTTCCAAGGATTAAACTCAGGTCATCAAGCGTGGCAGCAAGTGCTTTTACTCACTGAACCATCTGGCCTGCCAAATTTAATGTCTTAATGATTACAAAGTTAGTAACTCTACATAAATTAACTTACATTCAAAAGCACCTGGACTTTGACTATATGTGGTCTGGGGTTATGTGTGGGTTTGTTGGTTTTGTTTTTTACTTCGTATTTTTTGTTCTTTCTTAGTATAAATGGAAAAATGGTTGAAGGAACACACAATGTATTTTATCAGAGACTGCAGGCACAGCTGCAGCTGGGTTCACTGAAGCCTGGTTAAAACACCAGTAACGCATGATACTGCCCAGAAGTACTGATTATCACCGGGCAGAAACTGTGTCCATTTTCTCTGCGCATTATTACTAATGACAAAAGGCAGAACTCTACCATAAATGAGTGAAACACCAAAACTCTATTTCAAGGTATAAAATGTCTATGGGTTGTTTTTTCCCAGATTAATAGGGAAGCCAAGCTTAACTACAGAAAAGAAATCAGAAACCAGCAGATGAACAGGAGACCCACACTACAGGACTCCTAATCACTGTCACTCAACCCTTTACCCATTTTTCTAGCAGTGTTCTAGAATTCTAGCTGGAGATGAAAAATTAGATAAGGTTATAACCCTCAACCCTGAGGCAGCCAACATCTACTGCACTCATGCACTAAAAATCTTGAATTTACATTTTAACGCATTTTCTGAATTTTAAAAAAAAAAACAAAAAAACTGGGAAATAAAAAATTCCAGACAGAAAGACAACTTGAGGGACTCAGTAGAAGGAAATGTGTAGGCGAGCTGCGTGCAAAGATAATGCTATCATAAAAAAAAAAAAAAAAAAAAAAAAAAAAAAAAAAAGACGCTCCAATTTACCTGGCATTGCACTCGTAGCAATTAAAACAGACTCCATTCGCTTGGCGTACTAGCACATACTGTAACCCAAGCACTTGGGTGACAGTCAGGAAGCCTCGAGAGATGGAGGTAGATCTGAATTGCATGGCAAATACAGAGGGAGCCAGGGCTACATAATGTTACTCTGCCTCAAAAGACCAAACAAAAACACCAAAAAGACTTCAGCTCTTCCCTAGCTGTAACAGAAAACACTTAAAGGTACGTACTATATTCCATACCATATTCTGAGTACTTTACAAATATGAGTTTATTTAATCCTTAAATAACACCAGGGAGTGAATTATATTACTCCCTTTACTTTACAGATAAAGAAACCGAAAGTAGCATTACAAACATACATATAGCATACATACATACATATACCATTATGTATATATAACATACATACACATAACATTACATACTTATAGCTCACATACATACATACATACAGCATTGCGGCCAGTATTATTCAGCTAATAGTTGAGGGAACCAGGATTTGAATCAGGTGATCTGGCTGTAGATACCATTCGCTCAACTCTGGTGTTGACAACTTTCTTATAAAATAATTACACTGGAGGTACCTTGGTTGGTAGAATGATTGCTTAATGTGCATCAAGCCTTGGGTTCTATTCCCAGCACTGTATAAGGCAGGAGTGATGGCACACACCTGTAAGTGGAGACAAAAGGAGCAGAAGTTCAAGGTCATCTTCAGGAGTTCAAGGCTAACCTAGGATAACTAAGACCCTGTCTCAAAAATATATATGTTATATTAAAAGAGAAAGGACTCATACATAAATACTCGGAGTGCACAAAATGTACTCGGCGTTGCTCTTTTTTTCTCAGAAGAGCACAGGTAAATACTTCCGAAACTGCTTTAGCTTTGTACTTTAGCTTTGTATATTAAATAGCTAAATAATAGATGCTATATGCCATGTTCTTACTATGGAAAACTCACAAATGATCAAGAATGCTTAGAATGAAAACTGTGGAATTAAATTTCAATAAAGTACTAGTAATAAGCTCAATATTCAGCTTAACACACACACACACACACACAGAGATACATTTCTGGAAATGATTATGAGATATGTTTACAAGGTTATCTTGCACGTACACAGTTCTAACTCCTAGTGACCAAGCTCAGAGGCAATGAGACCCCTAAAGCAATGGGCATACCTGGATCCCACCCGGATCTGGGTTTCTAGATACTTAGTTGCTAACTACCTTGAGAAGATAACTGATCTAGAACTGGGGCAAGAAGAGTATAAAATACATGTGAACTATCTTATACTACCAGAAAATAAAATAAGGAAACAAAAGAAATAGGCTAGCCTTTAATCCTAGCCTGGGAGGCAGAGGCAGTGGGTCCCTGAGTTCGAGGCCAGCCTGGTCTACAGAGTGAGTTCCAGGTCAGCCAGGGTTACAACAGAGAAATCCTGTTTCAAAAAAACAAACAAATAATAATAATAATAATAATAATAATATAGGAAGAAAGAAAGAAAGAAAGAAAGAAAGAGTGATCAATCTGAAAGAGCTACTAATGATCAAACCTCTTAACAATTTAAGCAACAAAATAAATAACAGATTATTGGACTATCAGCTGAAGTAGAATATGAACACACATAAGTCCGTACTAACCTAAGTAAATAAATACAGAAGCAAATAGAGAAGAGATCTTCCTTATGGAGGAAATATAGATTATATATAACACACGTTTGTATTGTATAGTTGTGTTGTATGGGCACACAGATATATATTCCACCTTAGGAGTTAGACCTTCCCTTTTTCTTTGCTTTGTTCAGGAATGAGCTCAACTTAGTAACTCACTTTCAAAGAACACAACAGGGAACTGAAAAGACAAAGCCTCTACAGAGGAGAAAACTGCCCGGCAAATGCTGTCTCAACCAAATGATCTCAGGTTACATCAGTGACAGTGTGTGGCTGCCATGTTCTCTGCCATCTGATATGACAAGAAGTACGCTCCAAGTCTGTGGCTTTTCCCCAAAAGCCCACAACCACGGTCTGTTCACGAGAAAGTCTCAGACAAACCCAGATCGTGAGACATTTTACAGGATATTTGGTCAGTCCTGATCAATGCTGGCACAAGATCAGAATGAACAGATACTCGGGAAATTGTCATAGGCCACAGGAGACTGGGAAGACGTGATAACCGAATAGAATTTGGGGCATGCTCTTGAAGCAGAAAGACAGGGATGGGGCATTAGTTGGCGGTAGCATTCCTATGTTAGTTTTTTTGTTTTGCTTCTGTATTACACTACGGTCACACAAGACCCTGGCACTGGGGGACCTGGCATACAGTAATGTCCTGCATTATCTCTGTAACTAGTCTGTAAATCTAAACTTGTTCCAAAATTAAAAGTTTTCGTAAGAAATCACTATATTCAAAAATAGACATCTATGCAAAATATACAATAGAGCAACTATACAACAGTCACTGAAAGAAGCTGGGTGTAAGGACATAACAACTTTTTAACAATTCTCTGATAGGATTTTTATTCTTTAGTTTTCTTTTATTTTTGTCTGAGTGTGTGTGTGTGTGTGTGTGTGTGCGCACGCGTGCGCGCGCGCGCATTTTGGGTTTTCTCAAAAGCCCACAACCACGGTCTGTTCACAAGAAAGCATCAGACAAACCCAGATTGTGAGAATGTGTATGTGTGTGTTAGTGTGAGTGTGCATGTGCATGCACCGTACCTCGCACGTGGAGGTCAGAGGACAGCTCTGAGGAGTCAGTTTTCTCCTTCTGCTTCATTGAGGAAGGATATCTGTTGTTGTTTCTGCCACATTGTACAGTCCAAGTTAGCTGGCCAACAAGATCCCAGGAGATTCCCTGGTTTCTGAGTCCCCCTCACTGCGGGCATCTTGGGATTACAGACACATCGGCACATCTGGCTTTCCACGTGGGTTCCAGGGCGAACTCGCCTTGTCAGGCTTGCACTTCTATACACTGAGCCACCTCACCAGCCCCCGCGCTCAATTCTTCATTAGGCATTTTGGAAGAGTACTAGACTACTCACATGTTCATCTGTAAATGCTTACCGGATGTGTGTCACATGCCAGGAACTGTTCAAGGCACTTTGGATGCACTGGAGAACAAGATATGGTCCTGTCTCCAAAACCCTTTGAATATGGTTGGATAAAGACACAGCAACGCACACAGGGAAAAACACGGTGTGATATGTGCTGAGTGAGAAGTCATTTCAGGATCACAGGTATACACCTAAGAGACAATCCACGTGCAATAGAAATAGCCCATCTCCTGGGGCTCACAAGTGCTCCAACGTGTCTTACGGCATCCAAGTAGCTCCAGTGAAAGTAGTATTCACCAACCACGTCCCAACAGTGTCAGAACATCATGTCAGCCCTCTGAAGCCCTTCAGAATTTTCTGTTACTCTTAGGATCAAGACAGATCGCTTACACGTGGGATAGCTAATTTTATGTGTCAACTTTTCTAGGCTACAGCACCAAGTTACTTAATCAAATCCTAATCAGGCTCACTCTCCCTTCTGTTCCTGATTAACACCTACTCATCCCCTCAGCTCTTATCTTGGTGGCTGCCTGCTCAGGAAAGCTCAGGCTTAGCCTCAGTTAGCATTACCTTTCAAGCTACCTCACAACTCTACCGGGTAGTTGGACAAGTTGCAACTTCAGCATTCGAGCATGGAAGTCCCATGAAGGCAGGAACCATGTTTTGTTTGGCTCATTTTTTTTCTAATTCTATTCCTTAGCATAAAGCTTGGAGCAAAGAAGTCTCTCGGTAAGTATTTGTTTAATGAGTGTCAGCAAGATGAGATAAGAGCAGAAAACAGCTCTTCTGAGCAGCCACAGCTTCTGAAGTCTTGCCAGGTAGAATCCAGTGACCCGGTCCTTTTGATGACTCATCAAGTTGAAACTCAAGGTTCAAAAAGGGGAACCTGGGGAGACAGTCAAAGCAAGCGGAGGGAGAGGTCATGCTCACTGGAGACAGAAGTATCTCTGCAGATGGGCTGGAGGCGGTCAGTTTGACTACGGCCTCATGTTGACACTGCCTTCAAAAATACCACCTGCCTCTTACCCCAAACTGAGGTTTATGTAATAATATTTCCCTCAGATTACCAGCTGCCGAGTGCCGAAACTCCTGAAGCACCTTTCTGAGTCTTAAACGCCGAAGCTAGCCTGTTAAAACAGGGAAGAGAAAACAAAGATGTATTTTTACCGCATGTATCTATTTTCCTGAGTTAATTCTTGACCTGTTCTGTGAGAACCTCATCCATGCATACATATTTTATTTTATTTTATATCTTTATTTATTTTATTGTACTTATTTTTATTCGTCAATCATATTTACCCTACTCCCCTGTGCAGCTCGTCCGCATCTGCCTGCCACGTCCCCTGCCCCCAACTTCACTGAGTCCAATCAGTGCTGCCTATATATGCACATGTATGGGGTCACACACAGGAGCATGGATGACCTACTGGGGACCACTTCCTGAAGAAAACTACTCCTCCCTACCCCAGCAGCCATCAACTGCCAACAGCTTACGGGTTAGGGGGTGGGGGCTCACAAGCCCCTCCCACCGATGCTGGAATGTCGACTGGCTTAATCTTCTGTAGATCTTGGACAGGCAACCACAGCTGCTCTGAATTTGTACTTCACGTCCAGAAGATGCTGTTTTGCTCCAGTCGACTCCTCTTTCCAGGATGTTCCCTAAGCTCCGCAGGGTGAAGGCCTACGGTACAGATGTCCCACGTGTGTACGGCTGGACACGCTACAGGAACTTATCCTCTTCATTTGGACAGGTTGTGAGTTTCAGCTTAACCATCATCTACTGGACAAAGCGTTCCTCTGTTGAGGCCCAAGAGCTGCACTAACCTGTGAATTTAAGAGATATACTTAGAAGGCACTTTGACACAATGTCCAATTAGGGCTCTCTCCTATGGCCTAGGAGCTCCCCAGACACGAATTTTGGGCCATATTTACAATATCACGTGTGTTTTCCGTTGTGTTTTCTTTTGCAGAGTGGACCTTGAATCCCATCAGAAAGCAGATGGTTACCCAGTAACATACTACTACTGTACCCACGGGCTCATATGGCCATGTTGGTCATTACTGTAACTTCAGAAGACTAATTGGCTATATCTATGTGATGAATTCAAGAAAGAATGAATAGAAGAGAGGCCATTTAGCACTTAAGCAACTTTTACAATCCTATAGCAATAAAAATATACATGCATCTAGGCTCATCCACCACTGTGACAGGGAAAGGCGAGCAGGGACAACTTGTTTACGTCATCAGCAAGGCTTGAGCAGCAGACTGAGGGTTGAGAGTGGGAGGAAAAGAAATCTCAAGAAACTGTCAGAACTCTTGAGCAAGCGGTCGGGGGACTTTAGAGACAGAACTAAAAGAGGAGGTGCAATGTGTTTAGAAAAGGAAAAATCATGTTGGAAAGGAATCCATGATCATTGAGATAATACTGTCCAAACATTAGCTAAAAAGAGCCAGTGGGGACTGGAGACCTTGGATTCCACTTTAGGAAGGAAGACAGTCAAAGAGAAGAAGATTAGAGATCACCCCAGGGGGTACCAGAAGCCATGGAGAGACATCCTGCCTGTTTCCATGTTATAGTCTACCGTAATCTTTACCTTTCCTGGTGCTTCCAGGCTGATTTTTAAAAGCACACTAAATCTTTTCCGTGTATTAAGCTGTATAGCTAAGAGTACCATGACGCACCCATTTTATTGATAGTATGATAATTAAAAAATGAAACCGAAATTGCTAGCATAAATACTTTTATTTGGGACTTTATTGTTAAGCTTTCATCCTGCTCGCTTCAACTGACAAGATAGGCCACAGAGTTATAGAACGACTTTTAATGTTTTTATAGACTTCCTAGGTGAACCACCGCCCCTGCTATTGCCCATCTGAATGCATTTTCAAAACACCACAAACTTCTGTAAAGCCAAAAAGTACCAAAGAATGTGCAGCTGGAGATAGCATCTGCGCATCTCATTTTGACCGAAATGACTCCCTAGAGTCTCTGGCTAGAGAAAGAGAAAGAGAAAAGAGGCAGACGAGGAAGCCAACGGTGGTTAGAGACGAGCTAGACACAATGCACCACCGCAGCTGGGGCCAGGGGAGGAGCGCACAGCAGCCGTCCCTGACTACATCTAAATATGAGCTGGGGCCAGAGGCAGAGTGAGCACAGTGACCTGGGGATGGGATGAGTCAAGGAAGCAAGGAAAGTAGGAAAGACACTAGCGGATCCTGCTCAGAAAGTGACTCCAAGTTGCAGACAAGTGTGAAACCGGGGAGGGGTCTCCCTAAGTAAATTACGACCTAGAAAGCACCATTTCACCTCTCTCAGAAAGAAACGTCTCCTGGAAAGTGACGGTTTGGAAGAGTGACAGGGGTGGCTGGCCAGTGCAGGGAGCACGGTGTGACTCCTCCTGGTATGACCTGGCCTGGCTTCCATCAGGCACAGAACTGTAGTCGTCACCAGAGCCTCTTCAGAAGGTAGTGAAACTTGCTTGGCCTCCGTGCTGCCTGCCACACTCCTGTGCTGACTGTCAGTGGACTGCACAGGTCCCCTCCCGCTGCTGGTCCAGACCCCTCCAATCTACTCTCCCCCAGGGACTTGACGGCCTGCTCTGCCTTCAACGCTCTTCCCATGTCAGAGACTGTCCAATATTTACTCCCTCATGAACCTCTGATCTTAGCTCAGATGTGGATGGCAATTGCCAAACCTTGGGTGGCTTATGACCCCAACTCATCTAAAACTAACCTTTTATTTTCTCCTTCAGACTCATGCTTCTAACATTTCCTACCAGTGAATTCACCACCACTCAGGTTTATATTCTCTTTTCTTCCGTGCCAAACAGTGGCTGGACATCCCTTTGGTACCAGTTTAAACAATTTTTTTCTTTAACAAGTCTTTAAGCAGCCCAGCATTGGTTAGCCACCTTCCACAGTGTACCCTCTCCAAGGATCCTGGGTTCCCTCCACCACAGCACACCCTACCGTTAACTCTTATTCACGTATTTTATCTTCAACTAGGCCTTGAACTCCATAATACAAAACCTATCTGTTTTTATATAAATGTGCTTCTAAAACCCAGCGGCTGTTGTTACGTGTTGAATAAATGATTCGCAATGCTGGGTTGCAGATCTGTGCTCAGCAGCACTCAGCAGCACTGATCTATACCAATGACATCTCCGTAGAACATTAGAAAGATTCCCAAAGGGCCTCCATGTCAGATGATCCGGACAGCTGCAGCATCTCCATGAATACACACCTCCAGAGGAACAGACACCCAGAGCCTTTCCCTTAATGCAAAGCTCTTACTTCAAGCACACAGTTATCTCATTATTCCCAACAAGGAGCACCAAGAGTTAATGAATCTCGGCTGGAGAGATGGCTCAGTGCTTAAGAGGACTTGATACTCTTGCAGGTGACCTGGGTTCAGTTCCCAGCACCCACATGCTGTCTGTAACTCTAGTTCCCAGGAATCTGAGGCCCTCCTCTGGCCTCTGGGGACACCAAACATGCTGGATTCACATCATGAATGCAAGGAAACACTCACACACACAGAAAATAAAAATAAATCCTTAGAAAAAAGCAATGAATGACTCTTTCTTTTGGCGTCAAGTATGTGAGGAAGCAGAACATAAAATTTAAAACATAAATATGCAAGAAATTGACCATATCAGACTTCTCCCTAAATCAGTATTTTCAGAACTTGAGCATATATGGAATCATCTGAAGGGCTTGTGGAAGCACAGATGTCTAGACCTGACCCCAGGGTTTCTGACTCAGTCTGTCTGGGACAAGGCTGCACAATTTGCCTTTCTAACAACTTTCCAGGTGCTGCTGCTAACAACGAAGGGGCATCACAGCCATGAGAACCCTGCACCGAACAGATGAGTCATTCCTCTTCCTCAATCAGAGAGTGTGTTGGGGTAGAAGCAGCTCTCTGACGCTGGGAGAGGAAGGTCTCACCACCGAGCAGGAAATTCACATCCGGGAAACTTTCACAGGGATCAAAGAACCTCAGAGAAACAAGAAGACAGAACACTGGAGGGCAGCCCCTCGTATGGAGGATGCAGACTACCAAAGCAACTCTGATAAGTAGGGGCACCCAACTGACGCAGGAAAGGACAGGGCCTCAGTGTGCGAGTACTAACCAGCATCTTGTTCTTCATCAGGAGTTCTTCATTTTCCCTTTGGGGACTAGATTCCTGCTCCCAACCCAAGGAGTTCCTACCTTAGATCTGTTCTGTAAGCACGTGCCACACTCAGTCCACAGTGACTGGTGCAGAACCGACATGTGATACAAGTTAATCCAATGAGAATCAGTCCTAGATGCTACTGAGCCTGTTGAGACTATACCCATCTCTTTCCAATGGGGTAGCCAAAGTAAAGAGATTAAAGTCGGGGGGGTTTAGCTGCCAGTGCTGTTACAGAAAGTGTGTGTGTGTGACAGAGAATGACACCAACACTGGAGAAACGGCCATGAGGAAGACGCCAAGGACAGTACCGGTAGTCAGCCAGCTCTTTGAAGCTGGAATCCTAACCTTGAGATGGGTTTTTGTCCCTTGCTACTGAAAATCTTGAGTGAAGTAAGACATAATTCTGCTAGCCAAAGCATACATGGTTCTAGTCTAAAATGTCTAAATGACCAACTGTTCTAGAAGCTTCTTTCCAGATGTACAAACTTTCCAGGCAATTCCAGTATTTTATTTATTTATTTATTGTAACACTTTGTCCTGTGTCTCTGCCCTGATTGCTTGCCTTCTTTCCCCACTGTGTGAGTTCCCTGAACAGAAGAACCGTCCTCCTTGTAAGTTTCCTTCCAGGCGTGCGCAGTAGCTGGCTCGTAAGTGGCTGTGCAAACAGCATTTTTTTTTTAAATTTATCAAAAATTAGCCTCGTTAGTGTATATCCCTCAAACCAGGGAGTTTTACAAGCACACACAGAGAGAAAAGCACACAGGAGCTGACACTGAATTGGGAGCCACCCTCAGAGTCAAGCAAACCACTCAGCCCCAGAGTGAGCGTTTCTAACCAAATCCCAACTCCCGTGAGAAAAGCGTTTCTCTTCTCTTTGAGAAATCCTTACGGAGCAGGGGGCACCGTCGAATGACGGCTGAGGCGATGACTCCCTCATAAGTCAGTTTCCTCTTCCCCAAATTAACTTCCAGAAAATCTGCCGCATCATGCAATGAGAACCCCCTGGTTCCAACTCAGAAGACACTTCAGAGGTCTTGGGCAAAGGCAAGAGCAGCCCTTTTCTGATGGGTTTCAGTGATAAATGGCTTCCTGCCAGAGTACTCCCGAGTTAGTGCTTGGGGAACAGAGCCCAGAAAGGATTTGTAAGTCGTACCAAACACCAGTTTATCACTCAGATCTTTGTCCCGCTGCCTCCTTAAGAGCCTGTCAGCCTCATGAGGCTCAGCTGCAGCCACTGGATGTCCTTCTGACAGCCGGACCCGGGGCACGGTCTGTCTGACATCAAGAAACCTGCTCTGGAGGAAAAACAGAAAAGCAACAGATGGAGCTGCCTTTCCAAATCCTTGTGGATGGCGTAAGATTAGCGGCTTTCCTCTGAGTCTGCCTCAAAGACTTTCTTAACAGATGATCATATGCTCGCTTCCGGGATGGGCAGTGAAGCTCACGAAAACAAAAGCACAGCCTTGAACTTTCCAGACGGCCGGTGGGAACCGAGCTTTCGGAGGAGCTGACTTAGGCTGAATCAGAGCAAGTGTGGGTGCTCCAAACAGGAACGAGATCAGAAATTAAATCAGGTGTTTACTGAGTGCTGTCCCTCTCCATTGTTTTTTCTCCTCTGCTAGACATGAATCTCTTCCTCAGCTTTATCTTGACAAGGAATAAAGCCACAAATGACAGAAAAATGACTTTCTGTGAAATTCATTATAAACTAAGTTGACTTTCCTAAATAGAAACGTCATATATATGCTTTCAGGACACTTAGAAAAAGACGGATCGTAAAATAAATCACCTGCAACTTCGGCACTGTTGCTTCTGGTGTTTCTCCACACACACATACACACACAACACACACATCCATAACACACATGCACACACACAACCTGAAGCCCACCAGATCTAGGTCTACAGAGGCAGATGGGTAGGCAGAGATACCTACTAAAATGATGATTGATTTTTAACCCATTTTCCACCTAGTACATTATTATAGCTATTTCCCCACATCAATATATTCTGCAATGTTTTCATATCTACATATGATTCTAGACACCATAAAATACTTAGCCACTCCCCGTCATAAACATTATGGGCATTTCTAATTTTATGCTATATCAACAACATTTGCGAATATTCTTCTTCATAAGTCTTTGCACATGATGGGGATTTTCTTTCACACCTTTCTGGTTAGTTGGGAGGCAACTGAAGGAATACAGGCCTGCCCAGTTTCATAGAAGGTGCTTCCCATGAACTTAATGGTTTCTGATACAGAAACCATTAATACAGAAACTTTAAAATATATAACATAAATGAAGTAAAATAAAATAAATTAGTAGGAAAGATGGATAATCTTTTTGGAAAAGAGAAAATATAAAAATAAAGAGAAGTTCCATCAAATAAGGTATTAAGCATGATAAACTTAAGTATTCAAACTTTATCTTCCAGGAAATTCTTAAAACTGTATCATTTGAGGTAGGTTTTATAATTATAGGGGACTAGTTAAAATATTTCAACTCTTTCCTATTTTCTAATTTTAAAAGTGAAATTACCCAAGAAGACTCTTAAAAGATATTACTATTTCACATTCTAGATGCATTGCCCCATCAGAAAACAATTGCTTCTGAATTGGCACAAGGCATCTGCTACTCACTGCTGGCTGGTGAATCATCGCCCCAAATCATTCTGGAATACGGGTAAAAGGAAAGCTTGCCTCCTGCCAAAAGCTCAAGATGTGCTGGTGAAGTTTAGAAAAATCATTATCATGAAGGCCCTCAGTGGTTTTAGAAAGCTCCTCTTAATAGTTATTGCACTTCGTGACCTCTGAAAAAGTGCGCTCAGTTCTGTGCACACACACAGCCCTGCTCACTTCCCCTACAAGTCTCGTTCTCTTCATCACCACTGAGTGAATTGAAAACAGTCAGGCAAGCTCCACTAATCGACAGCTGCTTGCAATTAGATTAAGCATTAAAACCATTCTCTTAACTACCTTCCCAACTGCCTGGCCATTCTGCATGAGCAATACACCGTGACAATTTGCCAGAATGTTTAGCTTATCTCCATCTCTAGCGGTTTCTATACCTTCCTTCTTTTCTTCATCTCCCACACAGTGTCTGACTCTTCTAGTTCCTCTTGTTAAATTAGAGGAATACAAAAAAGGGATTAGTTAAAACCAGGTTGAGCTGCTTTGGGCTAAGATGGAAAATTCTACCCAGGCGATTATTAGAGGCAGAGATATCTTGATGTTTCTCAAAGAGAAGTGGGGAAAATGCACTCTTCTGTTCTTTCCTCTTCAGTTTTTAAACAACAAACTGGAAGGTTAGAGGAAATTTTCTCTTTTAGAATGATAAAGCAAAACAAGAGGGACTGTTTTTTTGTCAACTACCCCAGTTTCCCTAACTTAAATACAGTCACGTTAGGAAGACAGGAAACGGCTGGAGCCCTGTCTTCCGGGTTTCATTAGCACTGAAAAAACTGAATGTCAAGAACTAGTCAGGATTCTGAAGGACACGCAGAAAGGAGATGAGTGTGAACTGAGCCCACCTCTCCTGGCTCTCAGTCCAGATCACTTTCTGGATGCCAGCTTCCTTCTCTAGAGGGAAAAAGAATCTTTCTCCAGACAGCTGCACGCTGTCCAATAAATAGAAGGCATTCTTCCCCAGCCTCTCCTCACTGGGAGGCACGCAGTCCCTCAGCCCTTTCCCATCACAAGGCTGAGGGTAAAACTGACCAAAGAAAGGTAACTCCTCCTTTGCAGCTGTTTTTCCCATGATCCCACCTTATCTCACCTACAAAAGATGCTCCCTGCACATCTCTGCCATTCTCCATTCACCCCGAGATATTAAGCACTCACCTGGTTTCTTTCATTGCACAGGGACAGACAGACGCAAAAGGAAAACAGTAAGAAAGACAGAAAGGGATGTGGACGGGAGGGAGCAATTATGCCTTCTCAGAATTCAACAGAACGAACTGAGACAGGATGTCAGCCCCTCACCCTTCCCTGTCCCCGTCCCACCATGCCCCTGCACCCCACACACAGTAGGGCTGTTCCCCAGTGTGCTGCTTCCTGAAGCAAATTCCTGCTTCCTCCTAACTCTGATGACCTTCTTCATACAGTTAGAAGGATGTATAATTATTTTTGTATTAGAATAGAAGGAAAGCTATTTGGAGGGAAGAACAGGGAGAAGAGAGAGGAGCAGCAAACATGCGCAAAGAACAATCACGAGTTTGTGATGATGTCATAATGAAGCATCATTTTGAATGCCAAATTAAAAAGCAGAATGAATATTTTCAAATGAAATTTCCACCGATGACCCTTCTTTTTCTTTAATCTGGAATCAGCCCCCCACGCCCCATGTAGCTTTGGCTGTCCTGAAACTCACAATGTAGATCAGGCTGGCCTCGAACTCTTAGAGATCTGCCTACCTCTGAGTTCCCAAGTGCTGGGATTAAAGGTGTGCCCACTGCGTCTGGCTAATACCCACTTCTTACAGTGGATTTCTCAGCTATGACTCTCATCTTCCCTCCTCTATATTCCTACATTTTCTCCACACCCAACTCACAGCGTTTCTTATTTTTCTCCTTTTAACATAGTATGCATAATATCACTTTTCCTATTGCTGATGTTAATCTTTCATACGTGCAATAGTCCTGTTACACCCAGAAAACACTGCTCTGCAGTCTTCCTCCACGGCCTCTGGCTCCTAGGATCTCTAGACCCTCCTCTTCCGTGGTAACCACTGAGCCTTGAAGAAAGGCGTTCGTCTGGGGCTGACGCTCAGCAGCGTCTTGCTACACCTGAATTCACAGTGGCTGTGTCGACAGAAACTGCACAAGGTCAGGCCAGAGAGAATCCCCACATGGACAGGAAGCGGGTCACAAAGTCTTACCCTAGCCAAGGAACTGTTGACAATTGATGGCTGCTGGGAGAGGGACAGTATCAATTTTCCTCAGGCGTGTGGGTCCTGATAGGCTGCCCATGCTTCCACAGATAGACCCAAACCCAGACCCACGCTTGCAGCAGTAAATGGACTCGGTGGGTTTTATAAAGATATTTATGAAGCTAGGCAGGGAAAGTGGTGAGCAGAAATGGGAGGATTTAAAGGGGAGGCAATTGGGATGGTTTTGATCAAAACACATTATATATATATGAAATTCTCAAACAATAAAATAAAACAAGAAAAATTTAATCTTTCAGGGAAGAACTCATATCTGCATCTTCATATCTTTCTTGGTATTTAATATATAGTTTCAAATACTGTTTCCTTAGTAAAGTGGATTTTCAAGGAGAAATATGGCTGTTTTATTTATAATTCAATGGAGAAATACTTTAAATGTGTCCAGGGTATGCTACCATTGATGGCATGGGTTTGGGTAACAGACAGCCGTAAGTGGGCTTTACGTTACTGGGCTGGGCTTTACGTTACTGGGAAAGGACAGCCATGCTGCCAGGATGGACTGATGCCAGGAGACTCTCACTGGCTTTCTGTTTCGTAAATGTGTATCAATGGGCTGGAGACATGACTGGGGGTCAAGAGCCAGGTACTGCTCTTGCAGAGGAACTGAGTTAGGTTCCCAGCACTCAGGTTGGGTGGCTCACCCGTAACTCCAGCTGCGGGGGATCCTCTGGCTCCTGTGGGTACCTGCTCTCGCGTGACCACATGTACACAGACACAGAGAGAGAGAGAGAATTTTAATAAAGCACTCAGTCTGTGGGGCTAGGGTGATGCCTCAGCAGTTAAGAGACTGTACGATGCTGGATCCGGCAGCACACGCTAAAACTGGAACGAAGCAGGCCAGATGAGTGCAGCCCCTGCACACAGTTGACGAAGCGTTTCACGTTGTTTACAACACAACTCCTGTACCTAAGGCTCAGAAAAAGGGAAACAGACATGCTAACATGGAAAGGGTGAAAGCTCACGAGCCTCACCCATAGACAAAAACTGCAGGCAACTAAGGCATGCTGAAAACAGGAGAAACGGTCTTCCCCGGGGAAGAGCCCGGTGGGTTTACCAAATACCAAGTGGTTAGCCCTGAAATCAACTCAGATACATACAACTCACACCAAAGACACTGAAGAGGGTGTGTGTGTGTGTGTGTGTGTGTGTGTGTGCGTGTGTTTAGCAATAACAAAGAAAAAGAGGCCATGATTTTAAAAGGGAGCAAAGAGGGCACATGGGAAGGACTGGAAGGAGGAAAAGAAAAGGGGGAATTATGCAATTATATTTAAATTTTAAAAAATAAATTTAAAAAACACAGATGTGGGAAGGTGAGATCTCTTGCAGAGCATGAGTTCCATTCCAAGGACCCATGTTTGGAGGAGGGGAGTCATAAGCACTTGTTAGTTCAACTCCGCAAGGCCCTCTGGCCTGCGAGGGCGCCTGCACTCACATGCACGCATGGCACACGGACACTCACACAGACGCAGAATTGAAAATAAAAATATTCTTCTAATGTGCATCATCCTCTTGAGGGTGTAGCTCGCTGGTAGGGCGCTGCTTAATCTGCAGAAGTCCAGAGTTCAAGTCCATGCCCTGCAGTAACAAAACGTTTATATCTTTGAGGGTAAGATGTTAGAGAGTACAGAGGCATGGAAACACAGCACTCATCTCTGCTGTGGGTAGCAGTCTAAGAAGCTGCCTCTAGGCTGGATTTTGTATGTTCCCAGCCAAAGGGAATGTATTGAAAGCGAATGTATTGAAAGCGTGCATCTGAGTGCTGGTGAGTGTGATGGTGTAAGCGGGCGGTGGCATCAGTGAAAAGTGAGGGGAACATGAAAGGACTGAGAAGAAGCTAGGCATGAAATGTTTTCAGCAAGGGCTTCACGAGGCACGAAGGCCTGTGGCCTCGGTTGGAATAAAGGAATGACCTCAGCCCTTCCCTCTCTCCCATCCCCATTCCTGGTCTTAACAAGGCAGGGCTCTGCCATGCACTACCTTCTGTAACACACTAGAACCTCTGGAAACATGTGCTCAACAGGACTCTTCTCTCTTAAGTCCAGTTGACAAAAGGGAGTGAGTAGCACAAGCGCGGAAGAGACCTGGTCCCTCCTCTCTGTTGCCTCCTGGTCGCCACCGGGTGAGCAGTTCCCTCTGCTTGTGCTCCCACCGAGATGTACAGCCTTGCCACAGTTCCAAAGATAACAGAGCCAGATGACTGAAAACTCCGAAGCCATGAACCAAAATAAATACGTAATTAGTTTATCTTAGGTATTTTGTCGCAACAAAGCTAACTAGCACATCTCCCAGCTGCTGCTCTGCCAGTTCCTCACTATGCAGAGGGCACACTTCCCGGCTGCCTCCTCCATGACGCCAATGCTAGCACAAGTCCATTTCCATGCAACCAGAATTCCTCCAACTTAGAGGATGTCTATCAACCTATCTACAGCCTGACTAGAACTGCACTTAACCTAAGGCTGCTAATGCAGCCCTCGCTCTTTTCTTTGGTCTGGTTTTCAATGCAGTGCACTCTCCTAACTATTCCGGTTTCCCATCTTGTCCTTCACCGGGATTTTCCCTTTCCCAATAAACGGTTGCCCTTTTCATTCTGTCACAGCTTAAGCTTCTCTGAGGACTGAACCAACTGTAGAGTGGAAGATTAGATCAGCAGGAGGTAAGCGGCAAAGAGGGTAATCAGGCATATCTGACTAAAATGCATCTATTCCTTTCCTCAGAAAAACTAAAACTAGAATTACCATGTAATCCAGCTACCGCATTTCTGCAACTGCTCCCTACAGCACCGAGAGTAGGCACTCAGACACACATTTGTTCACTCATGTTGACGGGAGCAGAAACAACACAAGTTCCCATCATCAGACGAACATTTAAACAAGAAAACATAGCACACACACACACACACACCACATACACTCATGCATGTGCACACACACATGCTCATGAACACATATACCACACACACACACACACACACATGCTCGTGCACACACACAGCACACACACATACAATAGGATACCATTCAGTCTTTTAAAAAAAAAAACAATTCCAAGGCTAAAGGAGTATCTCAGTGGTAGAATGCTTGCTTGGCCTATGCACTGCCTTGGCTCTAATCCCCAGTACTTAACGAAAACGAAGGGTGGCCAGGTATAGTGGCATATGCCACTACAGGCAGATCTCTATGAGTTCAAGGTCAGCCTTGTCTACATAGTGAGTTCCAGGAGAGCTGGGACTACATGGTCACAGTGAGAGTCTGTCTCAGAAAAGACATGGATATGGTGAAGTGTGAAGACATACTGCTAAGTGGAGTAAGTGACTCGCAAAATGACAAGGCTGTAGATGGCACCAGCCAATACACCAAGAAAGGGGAAATTTCACAAGACACTCGATGAAGAACTACAAGTAAACAATGGCTTCTGAGGAAAGAAGAATCAGTCTTCCCCAAGGATGAGCCCGAAAAAGACTTAGTAGGCTTTACATATATGTGTGCATGTATGCTTGCATGTACACACACACACACACACACACACACACATGTAACAATAGTAATTCTTGAGCGGGAGTGGGCGGAGACATAAGATTAGTTGGATAGGAGAAGAGAGAGAGGTAAAGTCATGTAAATATGGTACCCGACTCCACTTATGTAGGACGAGGATAAAGATTAGAGAGACAGATTCAGAGCGAAGAATGCAGGGCCCACAGGAAGGCTGATAGGAAATAGCTCAGGAGATAACCAATTTCAGCTTGGAAGCTAAGAACTACATTTAGAATGTAAATATACTTAACATCAGTGAACTGTGATTAAGAACAGAAAGGATAGTAAGTTTTATTTTATGAATATCTTGTCCAAGTTTAAGCATGTAACTGAAAATATATATATATCAATATCAAATATACAAAGGCTCAAATTTACTATTATTAGTAAAACTGGGGGGAAAGGGGATTCATTCAAAGAGCCACTGTGCAGAAAAAAAATGCAATCCTTTATCAGCCTGCCACATTCATGGACATAACTCCAAGCAAAGGCAGACAGCAGCAGACAGCGTCCACGAAATGTGAGCTAGCTATCTGGCCAGAGCACTTTCTCCATGTCATGTGCTGCCAGAGGAGCTGGGGCTACAAAATACAAGCAGATCTCAACACTTTCACCTTCCACTTTCTCGATATTGCTGATCGGGCCAAGTTTCATTTCACTTATTGGGCCACTTTCCAAGTTGGAGGAGGAGGGTGGAGAGACGGCTGAAGAAAGTATTAGGACCCAAGTTTCATATCTGCAAAAGTAAACTGATGTTGCTTACTACTGGGTTTCAAAACCAAAGCTTCCCTAAATTGGCCAAGAGTTGTGTAGAAGACTACAAACTCAGGGGTCAGCAGATGTTTTCTGCAAAGGACCAGAGAGTCAATGTTTTAGGCTCTGCGGGCACACAGTCCCTGTTGCAACTCTTTGCCTCTGCTGTGATATCTCAAATCAGTCATCGACAATCCAGGGTAAATGTACGTGGCCGTGTCCCAATAAAACTTTATTTACAAAAACAAAGTGAGTTGAATTTTGCCATTTCCTGATACAGTGCAAAATTCTGTTCTCTCCTAGTTTGGATATGGATACCTTATCTCAGAAAACAAAAACTGTTAGTGTTTGAGTTGAAATACACATTTGTGATCCCAGCTCTGGGAAGATGGAAAAGGTGGAAGCTCTGCAGCTTGCTGGTCAGCATTCTAACCAAACTGGTAAGCTCTAGATTCAAGGGGAGACTCTAGAAAAACAAGACAGAGAGACTTCAGGTCTGCTCGCATCCGCATGGGCAAGCATACACACAAATCAAAGAGCCAATTTCCTTCCTTCTTTTTTACACATGACCACCCCACAGATCTTCTTAAGTATGTCAGGAAGGCCAGTGCCATTGAATTTAAATCTCATTTGCTTTGACTTAAGAAGTCTTCAAGTAGAAAGCAAAGCTGCTTCTTCAAAGTCAAATCTGTTTGTTTAAAATATCCCTCAAGAATTTTCGTCATCACCAGGTCAGATTCTTAACTCAAGCACTTCTGGGGAATTATTTTCCTGAGGATAGCACAAACTGGCTACAAGTTCACTGGAATCTTCCTAGGAAAAGAGATATCACTTTGATATTACTTCAACATAGGGCTCATTGAGTTCACTGGGCAAATGGTTCTGTTGAGAAGTTACCAAAATCACCTTTTACGTGTCTGCAGATATCTCTAATAGTCACCCGGGACTCACAGACATGAGCTAGAAACTCTCAGCTCTACTGATTGTTCCCAACAAGAAGAGATGGTTGAAATAAATAAGCTACTTGAATAATCCAAAGTAAACAATACCGTATTTCTGAGCCTCAAGTGTGGCTACATTAGAACTAATAAAATATAAAAATACAAACGTTATCTTTATAATGTCATTTTTTCCTAAATACAGCTATAAATATAATATGATCTTCACAAAATTCCATCTACTGTTTATTTGGATTTGTTTGCTTGATTTTTGCTTTTGTTTTGTTTTGTTGTCCTGAAACTAAAAAAAGTTGATTATAAATTATTGGCTCTTCGGGGTCAGGTTACTAAAAAGGCTCCCTCCCTCCCCGCCCCTCCCCTGTATTAGAAGGTGTGATGGCTGGAGCTCTGGCAGCCATTTTAGAGCAGGGCAAACTGCACAGATGAATACCACAGGTTGGGATAGTGGGTCAGGAAGAAAGAAAATGCTTAAAGCATGGAGGGATCATGTTAAACCACCTTGAACACCTACCTTCCACATTCTTTTACCAAAGAAAACAAACTCTTAACAGTCATTAAGGGTCGGAGGAGAATAGTACATGGTACAGCGGACGCTTACCGTGTATGAAGTCTTGGGTTCAATCACCAACCCCTCACACAAAAAGTAATACATAACAAACAAAAGTAAATCACATTAAAGATACTCTTTGCTGTTAGTTGCCATTGAACCTAATCCCACCTGAAAAAGCACACCAGTGACTAAATTGCCTGTGATATCATCTTGACTTGAAATGAGCTCATTACCTGTGGTGTCTGTAACTTGGAAATGCACCAAACATTGTAAGACTGATAAAGGAACAGAAATATGACTGCGAGGACTTGGCTGGGTTAGATGGGAAATTCAGCAAAATACTAATTTTGTAATAACTGCAGGTTATTTACTGTCCAGCGCTTCAACTTTTCATAAAAATATACCGAAAATATTATTGTTAAGCCAGCAATATTAATTAATTTTTAAAAATCTTTTGTTGAGACAGGGTCTCAAGTAGCCCAAGCTGGCTTTAAAGTTGGCTATGTAGCCGTGAACGGCCTTGAACTTGAGGTTTCCCTGCCTCTGCCTATCAAGTGCAGGAGTCACCGGCACGCATCACTTACCATGAGCACTGCTTAGAATCCTTCCAAAATAATTCTTTCGGGTAATGAGAATTTTTGTAGCTTCTTTTCCTTACTAAAAGGGTCACCACGTCTCTTGCTGTTTCATAAACACTACTTGGGTCTCGAGTCTTGAAAAATAGAACTCAAAGTACTGCCAATGGGACAAGCTGTGTGCAAGTAAAATTTTTAAAGGCTGTGTAAACAGAAACCCATCTGGAAAGGTTTTTTTCATCGGCACAGTAAAAGCTAGAATAGAATTTCCTGATATAGATGTTCTGTTTGATTCTGCAAATCCCACTGCGTAGAAGAGAGGCATCTTGGTCATTAAAAGTAATTTTCACCTGAAAACAAAGGCAATTTAACTGAGCTCAGCATTGAGGACACCATTTTCCTCCCTGTGGAGATTCCTTTTCCTTTCTTATCAGTACATTCTAAGTTAATAGCATTTCAGTTTGCTTCCCAGATCAACTTCAAGCACGTGTGTTGAGACGGCCTTGCTGGTGGTGCGGGGTCTTTTCTTGGGCATCGGACCCTACAAACACCACTGAACAGTTGCAGGCGAGAATGCTAGTTAGGAGCCTTGCCAGCAGACTGCCGACACACAAGGGCCTTTTCCTGTATTCAAAGGTGCAGTAAGATATGAACTCGGGCTCCCTAGAGTAATACCCAAGCTGATTCAGACTACTGTGTCTATGAAAAAAACCAACTAGTTGGAACCAAAACACTTTCAGACAGTGGAGCAACTTTAATTCCTGTGAAGGTAACCGTGATCTAACCCTGAAGTGTATGTTATGCTTTGAACCACTGAGGGAGCAGACACTAAGCCACGTGAAGAATGGGTCCACATTATAATCCTCCAGCACCACTTGCTTGTAACTTGCTGAGTCGACAGTTTTCAAACTTGACCTCATCTAAGAAAGAATGCTTTTAACAACGGCCTAGAGAAAAGCCTCAGCTGTATTTGAAATAGTCAAAAAAGAAGAAACAATTTACATAGATGTTTATTTTGGTGGGAAATGGCCCACTGTGTATAGACAACCAGAGCTCATAATTCTGAAAGGGAAACAGAAAATGAAGTACAGGAATTGTCAGTACTAAGCAAAGCGTTAACCTCATTTACCTTTATTACCAACCCTGCCTCTCACGAAGTCCCGTAGAACAAACACTGTTCTTATGCCAGCTTCACAGAGGAAGAAACAGAGGTTTGGAAGTGTTGATCGATATCGAGACCTACACCTGCTTGATGCCAAAGTCAGGTCACTGTTGCTGTGACCTTTGAAACCCAAGGACCACATGGACATGTCCGCTATGAGGGTGGGGATAGAGGGAGGAACGGACAGAGAATGGAGAGACAGAGCCGTTAGAAGTTACCGATCTGAGGTGCTTCCCGTCAAATCCGGGCAGTATTTGCTGTGGACTTTTTCTCCATGTCTTTGCTGCTTTATTTCTGATTCAAAAAATTAACCGTGGGGAAAATATTTTTATCTTCATAAAGTTCATTAATTCTGAATTATTTCTCCTCTCCATTTTTTCTGAGCCTCTTTCTTAGAAATGCTTATTGAATATCAATTATGTGCCAGATGCTGGTCATTTAAACATCACATAGAATAAATTAACTTCATTCACTTTTATTAAGAGGAAAAAAGTATTTGACTACTAACACACGATCAGATAATGAAAGACTGAGCTAAGAGACAACGAAGAAGCTGCCGTAACATTGAGAGCATGGACAGGAACGCACCAGCGAAGCGTCTGCGCCTCCCCAGGCTTCCCCAGCACTGACATCAAGGCTCCAGGTCGGGAAGCAAAGCAGACAATAAAGTCAGCCAGAGCCAGCCTCCAGCGACTCCCTGTCCACTTCGTCTGTGGCCTGCTGGCTTTGTGAGCTATCGGGAAAGGTTGAAAGGGTGTCCGTCTTTGCATACAGCCCTCGGCTCTCCACCTGTACTGTTGCAGACACTAGGAAAAGAAGAAAAGGGGTCGACCGATAAATGATTTGGCAAACAGACCATGTCATAGAAAATGGCAAAGAAACTAATATTGTCTTCGTTATACTATACAAAGGGGTAGCCATCTCTCTGAAAAATGTCAATGTCTACAGCCGGTGTATGCACATCTAGAAATCTTTGACATCTTCAAAATTCTACGACTAATCTGCATCTCAGTAGCCACAATAAAGCCCACAGTCATCTACAACTCTAAAGAAGACAGAGTCCCAGGTGAGGGACAGCAAGGCAGGCAGGGCTATGGCTCACTCCCTCGCTTCTAAGCTTGTACGGTTTCAGAGATTGGGTCACTCTCAACGTGGAAATCTTCCCCTCGGAAAGGACACCTTCTTCACTCCAGGAAAATGACCCCTACTGACCACTCCCTCCAGGAATCCTAGACAAGTACATGACCGAAATGTGGGCAGATCTTGCTCATTTCAAGTTGTAAGACCCCAGGTCCCTCAACAACAGTCACTGATCCTGGTCCATTCAAGAACAACGAGGGCAGGGGTTTCCTGAGGGCCTAGATAAAGCGCCTTGTTTCTCTTCTCTATTACAACACAAAGGACTTGGCTGTAATAAAGGCACAGCAGTTTGGCGTAAAAAACAACGTTGGAACATGTCAGAATGATACCGTGTTTCGGTCGTCATGTTTATTTGAGCTATCTCAGACTCTCTCATCATGTACTTGCCCCTTGTCTTAACAGTGATCTCAGAAGCCACTGGCAGTGACTGCCCCGGAGCCACTCACCTCTCTGAGAGAAGCCAAGACATGACCCAGAGGGGCAGAGGTCAGTGTAAGTCCAGAGGACATCTGAACATGGCAGAGTGGAAGATTCCAGCAGGAAATATAGGACTCTCAGAACAGTAATCAGAGCTTAAATGGGTTGTCATGAATTTGAGCCTCGATGTGGTCATCCCAGGGAACCACCGCACCCAGATGTGAGTGTGAAGGAAGCAGCACAGGTGGAGCGAGGGAGCAGGGACAGGCAGGCCGGTGAGCGTGACAGAGGCGTGGCCAGAGGGCACCACGGAAAACCGAAACAGAGCCAAATAAAGACTGGCCAAACTGGGCTCTCTAGTCGCTCCCAGCACAACTCGCAAGGTTTCTGCGTTTGTATTTATTGTGCGGCCATGCCCATGCCGCGGCACGCGCGGAGGTCAGAACGTAACTTTCAGGAGTCCGTTCTCTCCTTCCACCGTGGCATTCCCCAGGATCAAACGCAGGTCCCAGGGCTTGGAGGCAGGGACATGAACCCACCGCTGAGCCATCTTGCCAGCCCACAACACATTCTCAGTTTGATGAAAAATAAAAGAAGAATAAAAACGAGAAGAACTGGAGAGGGGGGTGCAGGAGGGTGAAAGCCTGGTAGCTGATAGGACAGCTTCTGGAGGATAAGGAAAAAGAGGGTCAGTTTCATAAGTCAATACAAACAAGTGTGCTACACTATTATTCCCATTTTACATATGATGAAACTAAGGCTTATGGGTTTGTTCTAATTTGCTTTCTATTGTTGTCATAAAGACCATGACCAGAACCAACTCAGGGTAGAAAAGGGATTATTTTGTTGTACAGTTTACAGTCCATCACTCAGGGAAACCAAAGCAGGAACCTGGACACGGGACATGCAAAGACCATGAAGAAATGCTGCTTATTGGTTTGCTCTCAGGCTTGCCTTTAGCTACCATCCAGGACCACCTGCCCAGGGTAGCACTGCAAACAGGACTGAGACCTCACACATTCAATCCCCGATCAAGAGATTGCCCCACAAACTCGCCTAAAGGCCACTCTGATGGGGCATTTTTCTCAACCGAAGTCTCGTCTTCCAAATGACCCCGGCTTACGTCAAGTCAACGACAGCCCAAGCAGCACAGGGTTATACATCTCAACCTCGCAGGGACTCCTACCCGGGTAGCTGCTTCTAGAACCCAGGATCCAAGCAGCTGCCTCAGAAATCAGGCCAGATCAGGGGGTGGGAAATCTGATGTTGAAGAGGGCAGTTTGAAACAGCAGCAACAGCAAACCCCTTCGACTGTCCTGTAAAGTATTTCTATCTCCCTTTCAATCTTCAAGGTTGGGAGCTGGGGGATGTTTTATGTGTCACTTTTGTGGCACGCCTTCTAAACAGAACATCTTCTTGGCCTCAGATTCCTCTCTCTCCACACACTGCAAGGTTCTCAAGTCCACTGCTTTCCAGAAACTCCTATTGTCTTGGCTTAATAAAGTCTCTCAAGGCCATACGGGCTTGGTTCCTGCAATTCCTTGTGACTGGCAGAGGAAACGCAATGCTTTCACAATGCAGTTTTACCTACAGCTTCATTTTCCTTGTGATATTTCAGGTACGCAGCAATGAATAGAAAAAGTTCCCCCAGGATGTTCTAATTAGAAGCTTCTTCCCCCGGATGCTGAAATGGTGCATTTCACAGAAGGGTATTTTATAACAAAACTTAAATCCCAAACTGAGTTAAAAATGAATTGAATATTTCTCCTAGTTTTTTTTTTTTCCCTGCTGTAAAACTGATACGTCAAACTAGAACCTCAAATCATGGCCGCCAGCCAGCTTCTTTGATGGCTAGTTTGGTTTTAAAGCTTTAAGTTCACTGAGCTTAATTTTTGAGTTTCTAGGGGCGTTACTACATCTATTCCTACTGGCTCCATTTCAGGCCTCTAAGAAACTTATGACCAAATTCATTTCCCCCGTCTCTAAAGGTTAGTTTATTATCAGTGTGGTAGTTAGTGCTACGCATAATGGTAATACTACAGAGATTTGCTCTCAACATTCTGAGGTTGTAATTCCAAGATCTGGGTGTCTACAGGCTTGAGTCCTTCTGAGGGCTCCTTGTCTTGAGCATGGTCTTCTCCCTGCTACTTTTCACATAAGCTTCCCTCTATCTGTTTCCAAATTTCCTCTTCTCTTAACGGTGTCGGTTGTACAGTTCTAGGAACCACTCTGAGGACAGAATGTCAATCTAGCTCTCCAACTACAATCCCATTCACAGGAACAGGGGGTTAAGATTGTGAACAAGACACAATTTAGTCTAAAAAAATATTTTACCCAAAGTCAGAGTATAATGTATCAACTATCAAGGATCAGCTATCAACCTACTGATGTATAAAGTATAAAATTAAGTAACATATCTGTTTTTGACAGATAAAGTTCTGATGCTTCAGAAACAATAGTCACCACAACCCAAAATTTACCAACTGAAGCCTTTTTTTTTTTTTTCAAGACTGGTTTCTCTGTTGTAACTCTGGCTGTCCTGGAAACTCTCTCTGTAGACCAGGCTGGCCTTAAGAAATCCTGAACTTTAGCTGTTTGCAACTTATAAATGGAATGCATTTCAAAAGTTATTTGACAAGTCAATTGCCAAGAATTGGAGCACACTTTCCTGGAGAAATAACAGCAGCAAAGAGTGGCTGGGTTTGCTGGCCCCAGTCCAGCTCCAGGTGAACCACAGAGCGAATGATGTCCTTAGGGTACAGGTGCTTCTCACGTGCTGGCACAAGGAGATGCATCCATGCTCCATCTGGGGAGAGTGGGAACCCCGTTTCAAGAGCAAAGGCACCTTCAGTGCATGCCTCCCTGTGGCGGGCATGATGGCATCACTTACTGTCTAACTCAGGAGGCAATGTGAGGAGGAAGAGGCTCCAAGGACTGGAGAGGCAGTTCCTTGAAGTGAAGAGCAAGAAACTCAACAACAGGAGAGAGAAGTGGAACTGTGGGCCTCGGGAGGAAAGGACTACAAAAGGCAGTCTTAGAACGGCTTGTCCAAGGATTATGACGAGGGCTGACAACTGTCACCTGCTGCCAGCCTACAGCATACACCCTAACTGGGGCTTGCCGACAAATATTTCTTTTCTCCTACTTTAACAGAAACCTTATATGTTCAAAGAACCCTTGAATCAATACTAGGTTTGTATAAACTGATGGCAGAACCACTTCTTTGTAGTATGGTTAAGGGGAAGGTTTTGGTGAGGGGAGGGGAGCAGCCAGAGGGATCTGGAAATGGTCCAGAGCAGAGAGAGAAAGTACTAGACTGAACATGGCCAGCAGACTGGACCCGGTCAGGAGAGAAGCGGGAGCAGAGCAGACAGCAGAGAAATGAGAGGGGCAGACAGAGGAAGACAAAGAGGAGGGGGGAGGGCAGAAGGGGGAGCAAAGCCGGAATAGCAGGGTTATTTGGAGAAGGAGGAGTAGCTGGGGGAGGGAGGCCACGAGCTGGAAGGACTTTGGGTGAAGGAGGAGCTGAGAAGAGCCAGGGCAGACTTGGGACTTGGTGGCCCACAGTGTGTAACAGGTGCTTGTGAGACTGAGGAGCCTGGAGGCCAACGGGCTTTGGAATGTTAATTGGCACCACAGTGGCCACATGACCCTTCTGCCAGCGATAAGGGAAATGGCTCCTTTTGGTAGGGGGGATCCATCCAGCCTCACAAGTTCCTCAGGAATGCTGCCTTTTGTCTAACCACCAGAATTTGAGGAAACAAAGTTCCTTTTGACTTGCCGTACTTGCTACTCAACCCCACGTAGTGCTAGAGGACAACTGCTTACTGAAAGCTACTCAGGGTATCATATATCTGACAGGGGAGCCACATGAAATCTTTTGTGAACGAACAACTCCACAGAAACAGTGAAATCAGACACCAGAAAAAAGAATCAGTGTCCATTTGAAGCAGATTACCTTGTAAGAGAAGCTGATGTCCATCTTTAAGGGACATGGTGACATAAAAACATGCTTTTTTACACAACCATATGTATGCGTTCAAATTATATTTAGTAATGACGGCAAATTGCCAAACGCTATGTACTTCAAGAAAGGCAACACAGCCCTGCATACGGGTATTTGGGAGGCTTGGGCTGCAGCGCAGTGGGAGAGCACTTACCTATGATCCACAGGGCCTTTATGTTAACCCCTGTACCAAATTAAATGAATATATATTCACACAGATACATGCATGTATGTTCTGGATATGCAACAAACTTCAGGAGGGTATTAGCTATCGTTACTTCTAAAGAATTGGAAGATGAATTGGCAAAAAGTCAGAATGACAGGCTTTACAGTTTTATCTTTTACCACAAACAAAAATGACCATTTTGAAGTGTCCAGTTTAATAGCCTTCAATACATTTGTACTGCTGTGCAGCCTCACCGGTGCCCATCCTCGGAACTCTCCTCATCTTCCCACTTGGTAATAAAGTCACGCTGTGAAGGTCAGACTAACAAACCGGTTTTGTAGGTTCTGTGGAAATACTATCAGACTGTTTCTGAAACCGGAAATTCCATAACACGCTATCAGATTGGATATTCACCTCACTGCCATTAGTTTGTGCAATTTATTAATCATTGCTGATGAGTTCTTTCCCTCCACCCTGATCGTCCTGACACCCAAGAATTGGTACATTCACACACTGGAAAGCACCACACAGCTGGAGCGTCAGTATGCTGGTACGTCCCAATGCTCTGCTCACCCTTACAGGGCTGTCTCCTCCCTCCGTCTTCCCAGTCGCGTGCCAGCGATGAGTACTGAGGGAGAGCAGCTTCATTTACACAAATGTACATTAGCTCACTCTGAAAAGAGGGTGGGTATGCCGCACACACTACACCTTACAAATGTCTGGGCCTCGCTGACAGGGAGAACAAGCCAGAGAAGGGCAGGAAAGGCTTAAGTAAGCGGGAGGAAGGCAGGAATGCTAAAGGGGAAAGACTGAGGTACACTGATAACAGAAGTGTTGCCACAGGTAACTGGGACACCAATTTAAGGGCAACAGTGTTCTTGACAAGAGGAACCAAGACGCAGCTCACAGCCCCTGGGGGCGGGGTGGGGAGATAAAGCCCAGTGGGCGGCGTGCGCTGGGACAGAGACTGGGTGCAGAGTCGCTCTCGCTGCTTAGACAAAGATGTGACACAATTTTTCTCCGGGTGTTCTGGGCTTTATTTATCGGACTGAAATGAAGTTAGACTTTGCAGTCTGAGAATTCAAAGCTACCTGCATGACAATTTTCACTTACCTAGTGTAGTTGGGCACCGCTGTGGGCTCAGCAAGGAAGACAAGGTGACATTTTCACATGTGGAAGCCCTGCCAGACCTCAGCAGAGGGAACCACCGTCATGGCCAGTGCCGTACTCACAGTGGAACCGCGAGCCTCTCAGCTCTGGTGTTTTTATTGATACCGAACTCCTCGGGTGCAGATCCGACGCTCCCTCCCCGCAGAAATCCAACACCTGTAAACAATACAAAATGCCAAGGCCTAGGCAGACCCTCACCGGACAGTTCACAAAATAGTATTTTAAACACAACTAAAAACAAACTTCTCCAACAACCTAGTAATTCCCCAGGAATGCACTAGAAAATAAAGATGGGAATGGGGAGTTTGCTGTGAGAATGGAGGACGCAGATGTGGGTAAGAGGCAGTAAGTGCATGACTAAGGAATTCTGAAATACTTATGCAAAGGGAGTATAGGGTGACCCCCAGCAAATGTGTCTTCCAGAATGAGAATACAATAAAGATAATTCAAAACCTAAGTAATTGCATTGAGAGGACCTCCAGAAACGATATCACAGTAAAAGGAAAATGTCTGTAGACTCCGGGGAAGTGATGTCAGGCACAGCGATAGCTTGAGAGTTCGGGCATTATTCCAGCGGCTCAGCACGCAACTCACTAATCCTTATTCTTTAATCTTTATTTATTTGTAAATTTTATATTTATATATGTATACAGTGCATTCTGATCATACCAACCTCTTCCAACTCCTCCCAAACCTCTTCATCATGTCTGCCTCCCGACTTCATTTGCTTGTTTTTGTTTTGTTTTAACACACTGTGTACAATCAGTGCTACCCTTATGTGCATGACTCGTGGCATTCCACTATGGCCTGGACAACCTACCAGGGGCCACATCCCTGAAGAAAACTGACTCTCCTGTCCCAGCAGCCATTAACTTCCAAAGCTCTTCTGCTTAAAGTGGAATTTCGTAAGTCACTCCCCAGTCGATGCTGGACTTTTGACTGGCTTACTCTTATGCAGATCTTATGTAGGCAGCCACAGCCAACGGGAGTTCGTGAGTGCAACAGAAATTGTTTTGTGGCAATCTGCCCCCAGCCCCTGATTCTTACAATCGTTCAGTCTCTTCTTCTGCAATGCTCATTGAGCCATGTGGTAAGGGGGTATGACTTAGATGTGCCACGTAGGGCCAAGCACTCTGTGGTTATTCCCTCCCTTCACTCTGGCCAAAGTCTCTGTATTGTTTCTGCAAAAAGAAGTTTCTCTCATGAGGATGAAGAGCTATACTAATTTATGTATACAGAGACATATATTTAGAAGGCAGTTTGGTGTCATGTCTATTTAGCAAAATCATAGTAGTAGGTTTTCCCATAGGTCTAGGATTTCCCTGGGTTCTTGGTCAGGTTTACACTACTAGGCATGAGTTTCCTCCTATGGAGTAGGCCATAAATCCAATCAAGAGCACATGACATTCATCCCACTATTTCACCAATAAACATATCTTGCAGGTCCGTCATTATTGCAGTTTGCAGGATTCACAGCTGAGTAAGACTGTTGATGACTCTCTCCCTCATTAGCCTACAATATTCCAGGTCAATACCTTGATTTCTACGATGGGCAGTTTTGCTGGGTATAGAAGTGTGGGTAACTGTCTGTGGCCTTTCAGGACTTCGAGACTTGAAGTACATTGCTCCAAGCTCTTCCAGCTTTTAAAGTCTCCATTATAAATCAGTAGTTATTCTGGTGGGCCTGATTTTATGTGTGATGTAGACCTCTCTCTTGAAGAGTTCAGTATCATTTATTGGCCTATGTATCTGGTGTTCTAACTCTAATGTAGTATTGTGAGTTTCTTATTGGACCTGTGTATTTGGTACTCTCTCTCTACCTCTTGTACTTGGATGAACATTTCTTTTCCTAGATTTGGGAATTATTCTTCCATGGTTTAGTTGGAAATGTTATTTAAGAGTTTGTAAGTTTGATCTTTTCATAGTGTCCTACAGATCTTGTATGTCCTGTTCATGAGTTTCTTGCATCTTTTAACTTGCACTGAGCTTAATTGAATGATCTCCTTCCTCCACTTTGTCTTCACGCCCTGATAGTCTGTCTTCTATTATCCGTTAAATGATGGGGCTTTCCACAGAGGTTCTTACTTGTCTTATTGAAATTTTCATTTCTGGTATTGTTTTTGCTTGGTTTTCCTTCAATATTTCTATCTCATTGATAAATTCTAGTTTTATATTTTGAATTGACTTCCTTGTTTTATCCAGATGCTTGTGTTTTCTTGGAACTTATTTGGTAGATGTTCAGATCCTCTGTGAATTCATTCACACATTTATGTGTGTGCTCCTTAAAAAAATCTTTGGACATATTTTAAGTCATTCTTTTGGGTTATTTTTCTGGAATTTTGTCTAAGTCACTGTCAGTGGCAGCAACTGTCTTAACTTTTCATGTTACTGGAATTTTTACATTAGCATCTGCCCATCTTGTGTTAATTTGCTGAAACTTTTTGATATATCTGAGTTCAGTTCTTTCAGTGCTTGGTATTTCTACTACTTCAACAATCTCGGCTGAGCTCAGTGTTGACTGAAGTTCAGTTGTACAGAGATTTGATATTGGTTCATGAATAGAGTAGTTGAAGATGACCTTACGTTGATGAGGGCAGGGTCTGAGACATAGCCTCTGTCCTCTTAAACCAGAGTCAGTGCGAGGGTAAGAGTCTGACCCCAGGAAGCAGTTTCATGTATTGTCTGATCATCAGAGCCAGGGTTCTGGGAGCATCCTGGGATTCCAAGACCTCTAACTTCCTGCACTGTGGTGCATTCAGAGTGGTAATGGGGGTTCCGTGTGTGGGTGGATCATGTCCTCTCACTCCCCAGTCAGGGGTGTACCTAGTAACCAATGTGCACTGGACCAGGGGACAGAGTCACATCCTCCGGCTTTGCCAGCCTTCTTATACACTAGTGAGGGAAGTTGTGGTAGAAAAGGGTTATCTAGAAACCTCTACCCTCATTTGCATGACTAGGGTCAGCACACTGAGTGACCAAGTATGTACTAAAGGAAGAGGGCTCTGGACTCCTTACTTTATATCTATATCAGAGGAGAGGCAGAAGCATGCACACAACACATGGAGTCCAAAGATCCCATGCCTGACTGCACCAGAAGCTGGAGGTATTGCAGAAATATGGGTCAGAGCCTGAGGGACTAAAGACTGCTTACATGGAGCTCAGATGGTGTTGGAAGTGTCTAACCCACTAATCTTCACAATATTCCAGAAGAAAACTGCCATTATTGTTCTCCCTGTTTATGAGACAAGTCAAGTGTCAAGTGAGGCCATGTTCTTATACTCCGGCACTGTACAGAGGACCAAAGCAACTGGATTGTTGAGCACCTGTCTTCTCCTTCTGGAGATATAGTCTATTGTTGAACATGAGGAGGCTATTAGATTCATCTCAGCAAACATAACATGTATAGGAGACTGTTCACATTAACCTTTCTCCAATTAACACCCATCCCTGGATATTATCTGATTAGGAATCCTGATTCTCTGGAACCTTAATTAGTGAGCAGAGCGCCAAAAGCACCAGAGAAGAGTATTCACTGGCATAATATTAATATTCCAGCTTATAAATCTGTATCTTGTTAGTCTCATTACCCTAACTTGATCACACAGAGCATTCAAAGAAGAAACTGTGAATTTACAAACTAAGGCATGGCCTCATGAATGTTTTCAGTGGACCAAGATGACTTCATCCTGAATGCATTATTTCTAATTACACTAACATAGAGAACATTACAACTGATTTGCAAAATGTATATTGATTCAGCTCTAGGCTCACCTTGTACACAGTTGCAGTTCACACCAAACCTGTAACTTCACTAGCACTGAATGAAGCAGATTCTTCACAGATGCAGGTCTATTCTCCATCACTGAAATAAGGAACTACTGATCCCATGAGAAGAGGAAGATCAAATTGGGCTGGGTTCACAACTTACCAAAAAATAACTAATAACAACAATAAAAAAAGACATATAAAGAGAAACAATGATTGTCTATCACCCACCCCAGCCACGATGCCCTTCCGGCACCACATAGAATCCAACATAGAACCCTCAGTAAGAACTCACAAATACAGCCCACCAGCTGAACAAGAATGACACCAGTGGGCAAACTAACATAGATGGTGGGGGAGGGGAAGCTCAGGAGGCCTCAGTCCTACACAGAGAACTACAGGCAACTCAAGAATGCTGTGAGCTGGAGAACTAACTATCCTCAGAGAAGAACACACCAATAGCAGATGGTCAGCCCTAAAAGCAAATACATACACAGACTGAGCAGGTTGGATTTATGCAGTAAGGAGAGTGTGTGTATATGTAACAATAAATGAAAAAAAGAAGATGTGAATTTGGATAAGAGCAAGGAGCAAGGAAGAGTGTTTGCAGGAAGCAAGGGAAGGGGAAATGATGTAATTATATTGCAATTGCACAAATAAAAGAAATACTTTTTAAAAAATAAACTAAATTAATGAGAAAAACTCCACTAAACTTAAAACTCTGAAAGAAATGGATGGATTTCTAAATATTCTATCAAAAATTAAATCAAGATGAAGTAAATAATGTTAAAAAACCTATAACAATGATTGAAGATCAAGAATTTAAAAACCAAACAGAGCCAGTGGATATGATGCAGAATCCTATCAGACTTTCAAAAGGAACTAACACCGATACTCCTCAAATTATTTCATAAAATAGAAAAGGAAGGAACACTTCCAAATTCTTTTTATGAAGTCAGTATTACCCTAATACCAAAACTAGGCAAAGATTAAACACACCACATGCACACATACACACACACACACACACACACACACACACACACACAAAAGTATAAGCCAACTTCTCAGATGAACATATATACAAAATTCTCTCGATAAAAATACTTGTAAACCAGCCAGGTCTGGTGGAATATGCCTTTAATCCCAGCACTCAGGCAAAAGAGATAGTTAGATTTCTGTGAGTTCAAGGACAGTCTCATTTACAGACCAAGTTCCAGGACAAACAGGGCTACAAAACAAAAAACAGAAAACAAACAACAAAAAAAAAAAAAAACTTACAAACCAAATTTAAGAGCCCATTAAAAAGATTATCCACTGTGATCAGGTTGGCTTTATCCCAGAGACATAGGATGGTTCAATATACATAAATCAATAAAGGTAATCCACCACATGAACAGACTCAGTACCAAAACCATGTGATCATTTCATTAGATGCAGAAAAGTCTTTAACAAAATCCAACATTCCCTCATGAGAAGCATATCTCAACATAACCAAGGCAGTGTACAAGCTCACAGCAACATCACGCTGAATAGGGAAGACTCCAAAGCACTCACACTAACATCAGGAACTAAGGGTGCCCACTGACTCCGACCTTCCCTGTGCAATGTGGTGCCTGAAGTTAGCAAGAGGATTAAGATAAGTGAATGAGATACAAATAGGAAAAGAAGTCGAGGCATCTTTATCTGCAAATCATACAATTCTGCATTAATTTGCTTTCTATTGTGATAAAACAAAGATCAAACAAAAGAAAATTATAAACCAACTTCTCAAAGAAGTTAGACCTTGTAAACTGGCCAGGTCTAAAATAATCTTTGATTTCATATGGAAACACTCACACACGCACACACACACACACACACACACACACACAACTTGGCGAAGGAAGGTTTTATTTCATCTTAAAGCTTACAATCCATCATAACAGAAAAGCAGGACAGGAACTCAAGGCAGGCACCTAGAGGCTGGGACTGAAGGAGAGCCCATGGAAGAACACTGCTGATTGGCTTGCTCTGGATGCTTGCTTGTTCTTCTTTCTTATATCATTTAAGACCACCAGCCCAGGGGTGGTACTTCCCACAATGGGCTGGGTTCTCCCACATCAAACATCAATCAAGAAAATGCCACACAGGCTTGCCTACAAGCCAATCCGGTGGAAGCAATTCCTTAATTGACATTCTGTCTTCCCAGATGATGCTATCTTGTGTCAGGTTGAGGAAAAAAACTAACCAGAACAGACTCTATCCTTGAACGACCCCGAAGACTCCACCACCTATGCAAAGTCAACACACAGAAATCAGTGGTCTTCCTACATATAAACAACAAACAGACGGAGAAAGAAACAGGGCAAACAATCCCATTCATAGAAGCCACAAAAAATGAATAAATACTTCCTCAGCGCTACCTGTTAGGTGACCGCCGTCTTTTGCGGCATCATGGCTGCCTCTGGTGAAGCCCAAGGTTGTCAAAAAGAGGAGGAAGAAAGTCATCAGCACCAGTCAGACCCATATGTCAACAAGAAGTGAAACTGGCAGAAATGCAGAGGTGCTGACAACAGGGTGCAGAGAAGACTCAAGAGACAGATCCCGGTGCCCAACACGGATTACCGGAGCAGCAAGAAAACCAAGCACACGCTGCCTAGCGGCTTCCGGAAGTTTCTGGTCCACGATGTCAAGGAGCCGGAAGTGCTGCTGGTGTGCAACAAATCGTACTGTGCTGAGATTGCTCTCAACGTTTCCTCCAAGAACCGCAAAGCCTTCGATGAAAGAGCAGCCCAGCCGGCGGTCAGCGTCACCAACCTCAACGCCAGGCTACGCAGCGAAGAAAATGAGTAGATGGCTTACGCCTATATTTTATTTGTGTTTAAATAAAGCCAAAAACCCTCAAAAAATAAATAAACAAAATACCTTGGAAGTGAAACAGTTGTGCAATAAAAGACTTTGAAAAGAGAAATTGAAGAAGATACCAGAAGATGGGAAGACCTTTCAAAGCCATAGGTTGGTAGAATAAATCTGTGAAATTGGCCATCCTACCAAAAGCAATTTGCAAATTCAACACAAGAGTCATCAAAATTCCAATGCAGTTCTTCACAGAAATTGAAAACAATCTTTAATTTCATATGCAAACACACAAAAAATTATCCAAGATGGCAAAGCAATCCTGAACAACAGAGAATTTCTGGAGGTGTCCCCATCCCTAATGTTAAGTTATACTATCGAGCTGTGATAAGAGCTGTGATAAGAGCAGCATAGCGCTGGCAGGAAAGCAGACTCATTGGCCAATGGGATAGGCTGAGGACCTGAGCAATAAACCCACCCACCTGTTGCTGCCTGATGTTTGATGAAGAGACCAAAAACGCACTCAAGAGAAAAGACAGATCTTCAATAAATGGTTCTGGTCAAGCTGGATAACTACATGTAGAAGAGAGGAACCAGATCTTTATCTCTCATCCTGCACAAAACTAAACTCCAAATGTATAGACAACCTTGACATGAGACCCTGATACCTTGAAACTGCTAGATGACAAATTAAGGAATATTCTTAACTTATAGGCATGGAAAAACACTTCCTAAACAGGACCGCAATACCACAGGCAGTAAGAGCAACAAGACCAATGGGACCAGATAAAACTAAAAAGCTTCTTTACAGAAAAGGACACCGTCATCGGAGAAGAAGCCAACAAAATGATACAAAAATTTTTATCACGTATACATCTAACAGAAGGCTAGTATCGAGACTATACAAAGAACTCAGAAAATTAACATAAAGAAAACAAATAACCCAACTAAAAATGGGGCATGGAGTTAATTAGATAATTATCAAAGGATAAATTAGAAATGTCTGAGAAACATTTTTGTAATATTAAGCATCCTTAGCCATCAGAGAAATGCAAATTAAAAGTACTTTGTGATTCCACCCTGCTCCAGTGGAAATGGAGAAGATTTTTTTAAGTAAATAAATAAATACCAAAAGCAAGCGTCAGATGACAACAGATACCACTACGGAAGGCTTACTCACTGCTGATGGGAGCACACATTGGTACAACCACTGTGGAGATCAGGGTGCAGAGTCCCCAAAAATCTGGAAATGAATCTAACACAATCCATCCTGCTATAGAGACACCTGCTCCCCATGTTCATTGCTGACCTGTCCTCAATAACCAGGAAATATAAACAGCCTAGACGTCTGTCATCCAACGAACGGATAATGAAAATATGGTACATTTTTATACTTATTATTCAGCTGTTTTAAAAAACAAAACGTATAAACTTCACAAATAAATGGATGAAAATTGAAAGAATCACTTTGAATGAGGTAACCCAGACACGGAAAGACAAGCATCAGGTGTTTTCACGCATATGTGGATGTTAGCTTTGACTCTTTAGACACGTGTCTTCTTTTTGGAATACCCATGGAGGTTACTAAACTAGTTAGGAGCCATGGACAAGGAGATCTTTCAAGGTAGGTCACATAGAATACAGTGATACAGAGAAGGGAAGAGAAATAATGGAACTGGAAGAACTGAAGAAGATAGGGGATGGGAGAGCTACGTAAAGGAGGGACTACCAGGAGGGATGACTAACACTAAAGGCCTTTTGAAAAGGCCATATGGAAATCTGCTACTGTAGAAGGTCCTAAAATGTGTATATACATATAAAATATTTTAAAAGGAGTTACCCTACAGTGACAGGGGAGAGGCAGCATCCAGGATAGGATGGGACAGGATAACCAGGAATGGGTTACCTATTATTGAGTGGTTGGCCAATGGGTTTATACAGATCTCCAAACATTACAGGCTGTTTGCCAATGCTCTTAGTTACCCTCCAGAACTTGATGGTAAAAGCCTATTGCTGAAGATATTACATACTTGAGAAATCACACTGGCACTTACTTGGAAGCTTCATGTCTAGTGGCTTGCTTTCATAATGCTGATAGGGGCTATGTATGCTACCAGAGGAGAAAAGCGATCATCATTCTTACCCAACTGTGAACCCTACAATAATGACTGGCCAAACGCAATATGCCAGTTGGTGCAATAGAGACATGAATGTTATGAGAGTAACCAGCTGCTTTATGATTGTATCTAAGGCCAGCTGCATGAGATATAACCAGCAACTGGCACTGTTTATAAGTCCAAGCACCTATGGTTAGGTAGGTCTTAGATCTTAGGGAACTTACAATTATTATTCTGCTAGATAGACACAGTATTAAAATGACTCCCAATGACTTATACCTATAGATCTGCACGTCTCTCAAGCCTCATCGCAGAATTTGTCTTCAGCTGATGGCAATTAACACAGACCCTTAACTGGTCAGCATTCAGTTAATAGGAGACTGGAGTGCTCCTCCCTAAATGGAGTATCTATATCATATCCTTCCCCAAAAGGCTCATGGATCTTCATGGAAAAGAGAATGCAGAAAGATTTTAAGAACCAGAGGTTGTGGGTGACTTCCACGAAACTATGTTTTCCATATACAACAGAGCAACCGCACACATGAACTCCTAGCAATTGTGACAGCGTGCACAGACCTGGGTAAGCTCAAGCGAGCAGATTCCCAGCATGGAGAGGGTGCCATGAGTACAAACCCAGCCACAGGCTGAGGGCCGATTGTCATTTGGTAGCTGCTGGGAGAGGAAGAGTTGGTTTTCATTTTTAACCGGTGTGACCGCTGGAAGGTTGATGGCGTACTCTCTAGGGCAGGCTACACACTCAGGAGTGGTTGGGCAACACAACTTAGATTCAGGGAATTTACAAAGGAAGCAGAAAGAGGATGAGCCAAAGCTGAGCGCACAGGGAAGTCGGAGGAAGGGAGAGAGCACGATCAAATACATTGTATGAGTTTCCCAAAATGCATAAAACAAGAAAAGCACATAATTTTTAAGGGGAAGTAATGGGAATTTGATGAGCAGTAAGTAGAGGGCCGTCGCCTGTAAACTGTTGTTTTGACTAGAACCTAGAGTTAGTGGTAGGTTTTGAGAGGGTATTTTAAGTGAAGATATAATCAGTAAAGATGCATACAGCGTATGCACACATACCACACCGTTTACCAGAAAGTACAGATATCAAAACAAATTAGAAATCAGTGTTTCATTCTGCAGACCTCAAAAATGGCCCACATGAATAGAATAACAGTACTCTACGATCAGAAACTTCTGTTGAGTAGATTTATATTTTGGTAACCTCAGGCCACTGAAAGCCAAATTCCACTTAAGTACCGTGAATACTTCCCAGCTTCTTGCTTTTTCGGTGTTCTTTCTTCTGGATGTCACAGGCCTAAGGCTCCTTTTTCAGAGGCTACCACATGGCCATGTTGATTAATTCTGCTCGTCAACTTGACTGATCTCGGATCAACTCGGAGACTCACATCTGGGCAGACCTGTGAGTGTGTCTCCTGGGGAAAAGACTGTCTCCTAAAGCAAGCAAAACCTTTCAGTGGTGGCCTTCGTCTGAAGAGTTCTGAGGGGAAAGCTACAGCATTGGCCTGCCTGCCTTACCTCCTTGCTGGCAAAGGCATCTTCTGATGTCACTTCTGCCACTATCCTTACTTACAAAAGACAAATAATAAAGTAGAAAGTGATTGAGAAAGACACCTGCTCTCAGCTTCAGGTCTCTGCATTCACACACACACACACACACACACACACACACACACACTGAAACACATACAGAGACAACTGACTGAAGTTAAAGGGAAATAAAGTAAGAGGTAAAAAAACAAATTACATATTTTCACCTAAGTTTCAAAAAACTAAAGTTTGTATGAAACACATTTGGGACTAACTTGCCTGTTTTCTGTCAATAGTTTATCTCTATAAAAAGTGCACCCTTTCAAGATAGGAGGAGATGCTCTTGGGGGTGTCTCGCGGCCTGCTGAACCAGCATCAAGAAGGAAACCATGGTGGCTAACACTATGCTTTCTAACACAGGACTTAGTGACAAAGTACCTGCTCTGGGTGCAGATGAAAGAATTCGCATCTTTCTTTCCCAAATTGCAGTGGTGTCGACATTAGAAGGACAACATTTGATTCTAAGTGATTATAGAATCCAGGGATTGGTCATCTTGGAGATGACACGTTAACAGAAAAGTTATTATATACCAACCTGCTGCATTCAGGAGTGTGGGGCCTGGTACTTCCATAAAGTCCCCATCAGGACATTTTCAGAAAGTAGCTTTTGTTTTTGTTTCTTGTTTTTGATTTTGCCTTTTAGATCTCCTGACAATCTGAAAAGTTTTACCTGAAAACTGACCTGCTCATACAAGGAAACCATCACACACCAATAAGGTCTGTCAGTTTGTTCTCTCTGGACTCCAAGCTGCCTGTGATCGCTGTTCTTTATCACCAACTTGATCAGATTTAGAGTTACCTAGGAGACACACCTCTGGCTTCCAACAAAGCTCAACAGAGAAGAGAAGACTCTCTCCACGGTTGTCCCCTGGTTTTCATACACATGCAACACTCATCGCCCCCAACACACACAAATAAATAAATGTAGTAGATTTATATTTAAATGATGCTGTGTTTTCTCCCTATCTGCACCACAAGCACGTGTGTAAAATTTTAACCATACCAAAAAAGCTGAACCAATCAAAGAGGCTCTAACTTTTACTAATAACTATTATTTCTCAAGTCTGGAAAACTCTGAGTTTTCATGAACTTACCATGGAGAAGAAAAAATTGTTCGCAGCCACAGATAGGTTTCATAATCACTCCAAGGAAATGACAAGTTCTTCTTGGGAACAATTCCTTTTCTGCTTTCTGAAATTTGAAGTGAGAAATATCATTTGTTTTTTTCATCAAACCACAAAAATGAGTGACATCATTCTTATACCACAGGAATTGGAACTATATGTTCTATAATGAAACTTGTGCTATCATTTCCAGCATGGCTGATCAATTGTGTGTAGTGTGGTTGAGAAAGGGAAGAGGCAGGGGAAGCCACAGCACTGTTACCCGTTACAGAGAACACGTATTCTAACATGTTCCTTTCCAATATTTTCTTCCTGAAAGAATCAAGTGTATAGTTGGGTTTTTCCCTCTTGTGAGCTATGCTCAACCAGTTGGGAGCCAAGCCAGCTGTCTAGACTGGCAGCAAACAGAAGTAATATGTTTACTTGGAAGAAAAACTCTCCGCATATTAAACTGATTTAGTAATAGAAAGTGGGGCCACAGAGATATCATGAGAGGATATCATGGCAATCATACAGGAAAAATACCTGCTTACAATTCCTTTCAAAAGCCAGCACTGGGGAGGCAAAGGCAGTCAGATCTCTCCAAGTTAATCAGCCTGGGCTACATAGTGAGTTTCAGGACATCCAGGGCTACACAGAGAAACCCTGTCTCAAAAAAAGCCATAAATCGATAAAGAAATTAAATTAAATTAAATTCCTTTTGATTCCCTAAAATAGGACGAAACCCAAAAATTTAGAAACACTTATTGTCTTCATTACTTTTCTTTAGCTGTGGCAACACACCAAGACCAAGGAAACTTATAAAAGCAACTTGTAGTTATAGTTTCAGAGTGTCGGAGTCCATGATGGTAGAACATGGTGGCAGGAATTCACATCTTGAACTACAAGCGGAGAAAGCGAACTCAAAAATGGCACAAGCCTTTTGAAACCTCCAAGTCCACCATCAATGACATATTTCTACCAGCAAGGTTACACACATCTCGTATTCATCCCCAAAGAACCAGCCACTGGAGACTGTATAGTCAAAGGTATGTGCCTATGGAGGCCATTCTCATTCAGATCACCACAAGGATAGCCACCTCTCCAAATATATATAAAAAAATGAGCACCAAGATGCTAAGGAAACATCCCAAGAGTTTCCAGTGGGACTGGAACCTCAGTCTTTACTATTATTGTAGGGATAAAAAAGAAATTTATCATAAAGTGGAATTTAAGCTTTATTATAATATCAAAAGAAATATTCAGAAACTATAATTTATTTTTACATTCATCATATTTTCTCTTGATATTATTATTTCTATAAGGCTATCTGGATCTATCTTTGCCTTCTCTGAAGAGAAAATAAATTGGTGAGATAAATTTAATTATCATACACTGAAGTGAGACATAAGAATACAGGAAAAGCCTGAAAGGCAGAGTTATGAATACTGCGTCATGCAGGCAGGCTGGCACTGAAGGGTCGTGCAGCTTCAGTTCTGAGTGTGAAAACACCTATTCCGAGGAAGACTGCGGAAAGGAGAAAACTGATCTCACAGAAGAACAACGTGGGAGAAGACACTGGAGCTGAGTCCTGCTGTAGCCTGCAGGGGCCTCTCCTCTCACCCCATCACCATTTCCTGGGGATTCGACCTCCCGGTGCAGAACCAGGGTCCCTCTAGCTCTTTCCTGCTGCCCCTCTCAGCCTTCCTCATAGCCCATCCTCATCCTTCTGTGTTGACCTCTGACCCACAGAAACCCTCTACGAGGGACCCCACAGCCACCACACTTGCCTGATATCCAGAGTGGGCAACAGCAGCCAAAGGCAGAACATGCACCCAACAAAAGTAAGACCTCGAACATCGTAACTCCGGATGCCAGATCCCTGCACAAAAAAATTTGTAATCATGAACAAATAAGACAATATCTTCTAAAATCCAGCAACCCTATTACAATAAGTCCTGAAAAAAGCAATTTATTTAGCTGAAGCATAAGACAAGGACCTCAAAATAGCAAGTATGAATATGTTCAAGGTCCCTAAGGAAGACGGAAGCAAATGCCTAATGAAGACTGTGAAAATACAAGCATTAGAACAAAATAGAACATTATAAGATGTGAGCTTTAAATTTAACAAACAAAAAAAGAATAGACTCACTTAAGAAAACCCAAACTGAAATAAAACCGGAGCAGGAATAAACTTAGGATGGCAAACAAAAAATTCAGATGTAGGCTCACCAACAAATTACAACACAAGGAAGAGAGAATTTTGGGTCTAAGATAAGGCAGGAAAAAGGATAATTCAATCTAAGGAAATATTAAGTCTAAAAAAAAATCAGGAAATCCAGAACACTATGAAATGACAAAATCTATAAATAATAAGTATAGAAGAAGGAGGAAAATTCGGGTCAAAGGCACAGGAAATATTTTTAACAAAATCAGATGAGAAAATTTGCCCAATTAAAGAAATATGTGCCTGTCAGTGTATAAGAAGCATACAGAACACCAGCCAGGCAAGACAGAAGAGAAATTCTCCACAACATATAACACTCAAAACACTAAATGTCCAAGACAAAGAAAGGATATTAAAACCACAAGGAAATGGACCAAGAACGTATAAAGGCAGGCCCATTTGAAGAACACATGACTTTTCAATGGAGGCTCTAAAAGGCCTGGATGGATGTTCTACAAGTTCTAAAAAACTACAGATGCCAGCCCAGACTACCATATCCAGGAAACTATCAGTCACAATCAAAGGAAAACATTCCACAAGGAAACCAAATTAAGTCAATCTCTAGTTACAAATCTAGCTCTACAGAAGGCACTAGAAGTAAAACTTCAGTCTGAGGAGGTTAACTACATAAGAATGGACACACAAAATAAATAATCCAAGAACATTAAATTAAAAGAGGAGAGAGAAAGCCATAACACAACAATGAAGTAACAGAAATCAATAAGCACTGTTCATTAATAACTCTCAATATTAAAGGTCTCAATTCCCCAGTGAAAAGACACATTGAACTAGACAACAGTATCCATCTTTTTGTTACATTCAAGAAACACACTTCACTATCAAAGATAAACATTACCTTAAGGTAAAAGGATGGAAAAAAGTATCCCAAACAAATGAGTCCAAGAATCAAGCATATGTAGCTATTTTAATATCTGACAAAATAGACTTCAAATCAAAACTAAACAGAAGAGATAGGGCAGGACAATATACACTCATTAAAGGGAACGTTCACCAAGAAGATGCTGTAATTCTCACATCTCAACAAATATAAAAATATAAATAACACCCAGTATCCTTCCTGACCAACATGGATTAAAACTGGATATCAAAAACAGAACAGAAGAAATTATATAAACTCATGGCAAGTGAAAACTCACTACTGAACAAAAGTTAGATCAAGACAGAAATCAAGAAGGAAATTAAAAACTTTTTAGAATTGGATGAAAACGAAAATACAACATGCTCAAACCTAAAAATACACTGAAGACAGTTGTTCTAAGAGGCAAGTTCATAACACTAAATGCCTACATCAAAAAACTGGAGACGTCTCATATTAATAACCTAATGACACAGTTGAGCACTTTAGAGCCACGCGAATTAATTCCCAGAAAGATTACTTGGGAAGAAATAATGGAAGTCAATGAACATCAATGAAATAGAAATAAACATACAAACCAAAAGCAATACAAAGGATCAGTGAAATGAAGAACTGGTTCTTTGAGAAAATTAACAAAATTGACAGACTCTTAGCCAAAAAAAAAAAACCAAAGAGATAGAAGATCCAAAATAATAAATTAGACATGAAAGAGGGATATTAAAATGAACACCAAGAAGCCAGGTGGTGGTAATGCATGCCTTTAATCCCAGCACTCAGGAGGCAGAGGCAGGTGAGTCTCTGTGAGTTCGAGGCCAGCCTGGTCTACAGAGTGAGTTCCAGGACAGCCACAGTTAAAACAGAGAAACCCTGTTTCGAAAAACTGGAAAAAAACCCAAAACACCTCAATATAGTACTTGAAGTTCTAGTTAGAACAATGAGAGAAATCAAGGGACTATACATTTATTTGCTGATTATATGATTTTATACATTAAAAACCCTATAGAAATCCACCAGAAAGCTTCTATAGATAATAAACACTTTTAGCAAAGTAGCTGGATACAAAATTAATATACAAAAGTCAATAGCCTTCTTATACACAAATGACAAACGTACTGAGAAAGAAATCAGGGAAACAGTTTCTTTCACAATAGCCTCAAAACAAGGGAAAAAAATCTTTCAATAACTCTAAATAGCACGTAAAACACTTGTCTAATAAAGACCTTAAGACATTGAGAACATTAAGAAATTGAAGAATGGGAGTTGGAGGGATGGTTGAGAGGTTAAGAGAATTTTGTTGTTCCTGCAGAGGACACACACAGGTTCAGTTCCCAGCACCTACATAGCGTCTTACAGCCATCTGTAACTCTAGTTTAAAATTCCATGTCTTCTGACCTCCCTGGCAACAAGGCACACAAGTTGAATACGGACATATATGCTGGCAGAATATGCACACGTATAAAATTAAACAAACAAATCTAATTTTTTAAAAGAAATTAAAGAAGATATCAGAAGATGGAAAGATTCCCCCATGTTCATGGATGGGTAGGATTCATATTGTGAAAACAGCCATTCTACCAAAAGCGATCTCCATCAAAATTCCAAAAGAATTCTTCACAGAAACTGAAAAAACAATCTTCAACTTCATATGAAAACACAAAACCCCTAGCACAGCTGAAATCATTCTGAATAATAAGAAAATTGCTGACGGTATCACCATCCCATATTTTCAGTTGTTATTACAGAGCTATAATAATAAGAATTGCATACACTGGCATAAAAACAGACACACTGATTAATGGAATTAAATTGAAGTGCACATGCGTAGCGACACCTGATTTTGAAAAAGAAGCCAAAAACACACACTGGAAAAAAGTCAGCATCTTCAATAAATAATGCTGATCAAGCTGGATCACTGCGTGAAGGAGAATGTAAATAGATCCTTATCTATCTCCCTGTACAAAACTCACCTCCAAATGCTTCATATACCTCAGTGTAAGACTAGACACTGTGAATCTGACGGAAGAGAACCTGAGAAAGAGGCTTGGACTTGTTGGGACAGGAAAGGACTTTCTGAACAGGACACTGATAGCACAGGTACTAAGACCAACAACAATAAATGGGACTTCATGAAGCTGAAAAGCTTCTAGACAACAAAAGACACCATCATTCAGAGACAGCAGCAGCCAACAGAATTGGAAGATCTTTATCAGTTATGCATCTGATAGAGGGTTACTATCTAGAAAAATAAATCAAATATATATATAGTTTTCAAGACAGAGTTTCTCTGTTGTAACTCTGACCGTCCAGGAAACTCACTGTGTAAAACAGGCTGGCCTCAAACTCACAGAGATACTCCTGCCTCTGCCTCCTGAGTGCTGGGATTAAAGGCGTGTGCTACCACCCAGCTTAGAATACATTTTTAAAAGATGAAGATGAAGAAAACAGCTCAATTAGGAAATGGTGTACAGAGTTAAGCAGAGTTCCCAAAAGACAAAAGCGATGTGTGCACTTAAAGGAATGTTCAATATCCTTCGCCACCAGAGAAATACAAATTAGAGCTAATTTGATATTTAGTTTTACTCCAGTCACAGTGACCAAGACAATAAAACAAATGACAGCACATGCTGGTGAGGATGTGGGAAAGGGACACTTATCTATCGCTGAAGCAAGCTATGGACAAGTGTGTCAGTTCCCGGGGTAGCTGGGACACGTGCCCAGAACTCTACATCCTACTATAGAGACGCTTGCTCATCCGTGTTTATTGTTCTTCCATTCATAATAGCCAGAGACTGGAAACGGCCCGAATACCCATCCACTGATGAATAGTTAAGGAAAATGTGGTACATTTATTTATACAATGGAATATTATTCAGCTGTTAAGAAAAATGAAAGTATGGAATTCACAGGATGGATGGATGGAGCTAGAAAATCATCCTTAATGAGGTAACTCACACCCAAAAAGACAGACATTGTATGTTTTCTCTTATATGTGGATGTTAGCATTCAAGATTTCGGTATCTTTGCTACAGTCTGAATAACCACAGAAATTAGGTAGCCAATATGGGACCAGGTGGGAGGAGACAATCTCCCAAAGGAGGAGACGTAGAATACAGTGTTATGAAGAGATAAGGGGAACAGGTTGAGATGTTAACAGGGCATTGTGAGCAAGAAGGGTAAAGGAAGGAATGTGGGGAGGGACAATTGACATTAAAGGCCATTTGCAAACCATATGGAAACTTTATGTTCTTTCTCACTTTTAACAAAAAAAGAAGAGGAAAAAAAAGAAACAAAGAAAAAAGAAACAAGCAACCAAAAAAAAAAAAAAATCTCCACAAAATTGACAATCAAAACGAACAGACAAAAGGCCAATAAGACAAAAAAAGACAAAGAAAAAAGTCCCAAGCAAAGCAATATTCACCTATGTCCACACAAATACTGCTGACTTCATTTTGTACTGGCTCTGTGCCTACAATGCAAGGTGAAAATATCTTTCAAATGCATGTGAAACACCAAAATCAACAGGATGTTAGGTCATAAAGCAAATCTTAACAGAATTTCAAATACTGAGATCGTAAGTGTGGTCCTACACAAAACTAAGTTGAAGTAGGAATCGAATCAGAAATAATTACCACAACCTGCGTGGCATTGGACCGGACCTAACTCGGGCAACTGGGAATGAACAGGCACAAGTGGTATAGATGGGATCCGCTGAGCCCTGCACTCATGAGATGTGCTGGCAGCCCAGAAATTTATTTTGTACAGCTGCACGAGGAGGCAGGTTGGCTAATCTCAGAAGAGTATCTCTGTGGGGAGCAGTCCCGGGATACAATCATTTCTGCACATACTGTCAGCATTCTTATACAGACAGAGAAAAAGACCTTGCTACCTCCCTGCACTGACCTGAGGAAGGCTTTGTCACTCCCATGAGTCTGAGACACTGGGGTTCCTGATGTGACCATACTTGTGTCAATGTGAGTTAACAGAACTCACAGCTATTTCTCTAGCACAATGTCTGCATGCATGCCGCCATACTTCCTGCCTTGATGTCCAAGTACCAGAGTTACAGACATGTGCTAACATGTCTGGCTGGTGTTACATTTTATTCTCATGTCTCCTATACCTCTTCTGGTCCTTACTGATTTTTGTGAACAACTAGTATTCCATAGCTCTCCTCCCTCCAGTATTGGGGATTGCCTTAAAGGCAATCCAGTCCAAGAGCATGGAAAATCTTTGTATCATCTAGTTCAAGGCTTACCTGAACAATTTTGAGACGCTCTGCATCAAAATTAGAAGACTGTTGGGTAGGAAGCTGGAATTGCAGTTCAGTGGTAGAGCATTTGCTTCACAGACCTAAGACCCCTAGGTTCGACCCCAGTTCCACAAAACGAGGTGGATAAGGAAGAAGACACTATCAGCACTAGATGAGTAATTCTGATTAGACACGTTAATTAACTAATTAATTAATTAATTAAAATGAATTGGGCCAAATGGTAAATTAACCTACACTGAGGGAGACCAGCTTCATGTTAATGACAACTTATATAGGAAAGATAGAGACCGGGAATAGTGGAACGTGATTACCGCTTCCCAACCACTCCGACAGGAGGGAGGATAGTCACAAGTTTGGGGCCAGCCAACGCAAGAGAGACTTTGTAAATTCGGGAGTAGCAGAGCAGTGCCACAGGACGCGCCCAGCACGCATGGAGCCCTATGGCCATCCCCAGTACTAGAGGGGGGGAGAAATGGAATACTGCTTGTTCACAAAGAGAGTAAATACTTAACAATCTATTGAAAAGGCACACTGTTAGAATCAAGAAAGGTAAAAGTATTCTAGTACTTCAGTTAAAGATTCTTAAATCTTTTTACTCAAGATTGCGTGGTTCAAAGCATCCCTCTTTCACTGACTTGCCTTTGTGTGCATGCACTGCTATGCACTTGGCGGGTTTGTTTTGTTACTGCTTACTTCACATTTTAGTGATTTCTTTCATCCTTTTTGGCAAATTTTGTTTCCTCTTAGCTGTGACCCTAGCTCAAAACTTTTTAAGTCTTTTGGTGCAATCAAAAGTTTAACTGGAAAAAAAATTGAAGAAGACACTAGATGATACAAAGATTTTCCATGCTCTTAGCCTGGAAGAATTAATATTTTAAAAATAGCTACATTACCAAAAGTAAACTACATACTCAGTGCAATACCAATCAAAATTCCAATGACATTCTTCACAAAACTAGGGAGAAAAATCCAAAAACTCAAATGGAGACAGATAGTCAAAAAGATATAAATAGAAAGAACATCACTCTAGGAACCATCATTCCTGATACCAAATTATACTACAGAGCTACAGGGACGAGGGCAGGGGGAGGAGGAGAAGAGGGAGCAGGGGGAGGAGGGAGGAGGAGGAGAGGGAGCAGCAGGGGGAGGAGGAGAAGAGGGGGAGGAGAGGAGGAGGAGACAGAGGAAGAGAGGGGGAGGAGGAGCAGCAGAGGAGGAGGAGGAGGCAGAGGAAGAAAAGACAAGTAGACCAATGGAGCAGAATAGATGGCCCAGAAATAAATGTACATGGTTATGGCCACCCAATATTTGACAAAGATGTCAAAGACATAAACTGGGAGAAAAAAAAAGGACAACAAATAGTGCTCTGACAAAACTGAATGCCTGCCCACAGAAGAATGAAATTGGATCCGCATCTCTCAACCTAAAGAAAAGTCAACTCAATGTTATATCATAGCTCTTAAATTAAAATCTGAACCACTAAAATTCTTAGAGGAAAATGTTGGAAAAAGAAAAACAGACTTCAAGATATATTGGCATGGCCCAGCGAGTTAAGGTACTTGTTGCCAAGCCTAATGACTTAAATTTGATCCTTAGGACCTACGAAGTGAAAGGAAAAACATCAACTCCAGCAAGTTGTCCTATGGGAGCTACCATTACAAGCACATGCTCCCACACAAAATAGATAAAATGATGGTGATGAATATAATAATAATAATAATAATTTTAAAATATGTGCACAGACAAGAGCAGTCTGAACTGGACTCAAATAGCACAAGAATTAAGCTCAAGATTTGGTAAATGGAGTTATATAACATTAAAAATCTTTTGTGTGTAGCAAAGGAAACTACCAGCAGAGCAAACAGACTGCAGAACAGGGAACAATCTTCCAAAGAAGGAAGTTAACATCTAGGATAAATAAAGGGCTGCAAAAATTAAACACACAAAAAAAAACTCACAATCAATAAATGAGCTAATGAAATAAACAGACAATCCTCAAAAGAAGAAGCACAAATAGCTAATACATACTTTTTAAGTTCAACAGCTTTAGCAATAAGGAAAATGCAAATTAAAACCACTTTGAGGTTCCATCTCACCCTAGCCAGAACAATTATGAGCAAGAAAAGAAAGAACAAGTGTTTGTGAGGACATGGAGAAAGATCACCCCTTTTTCACTGCTGATGAGGGTGCAAACCAGTGTAGTCATTTCAGAAGTCAGTATGGAGGTCTCCCAAAAAGTTAAAAGCAGAACCAGCACATACCACTCCTGGGCATGTACCCAAAAGACTCTCTAGCCTACCACAAAGATACACGCACACACACACAAAATGCTGTTTTCAACATTCAGGAAATGGGACCAAACTAAGATGTCCATCAACAGATGACTGGATAATGAAGGTGCATATAGAGACATATGTACACAATGAATTTTGTTCAGAGAAGTGAAATTGTGAATCTTGCAGGAAAACAAATGGACTTGAAAGTGTTACATTAAGTGAGACGATGTAGATTCAGACCGAGAATACTGTTGGTTCTCTGTGCTTTGCAGAAGTGTGCTTTAGGTGTTATGTGTGTGTGGATGTGGGTATGCATTCAGGTCATGTAACCAGAAAGGGACCACACAAGGTGAAAAGACGTGGTGAGGAAGAGGCAGGGCAGAACACAGTGTGGAGACGACACAGGAGAGCCGGGGTATGGAAGAAGAGGACGAGAAAGACCAACAAAAAACAAATTTTGCTTTAAAACGCTATAATGGAACCTAATATTTAGTATGAAAATTTAAATTTCTAAATTAGAAAAAATATTCAAGAGTCTAACCAACTTGTCTTGGAGAGAAGCCTGGTGATTTACGCACCGTGGGTGTCTTCCTCCAGCGCAGTCAGCACTGGACTGCCTAAATTCCTCCCACTCAGAGTTCTTTTTCACCCAAGAAATGTTTATGTGACCCCAGATACATAGCTACATAAAATAGGTATGCAGAGAGTGAGACAGAAAGATTGAGAACTCAAGGCCAGCTTTAGTTATACAGTAAGGTCAAGACCATGCCTGGGCTATGTACGACCCTGTCTCAAAAATTAAAAAAAAAATTTAAAGAAATACAAACACAATATTTATTGATAGTAACCCATAAAAAATTTATTTTATGATAATGTATTGACATACATGTAATTTTGTCATTGATTAAAAAGAAAAATAAATTTACATTATAATAAAATAGCTTATTTTTATGAAGAATTAAGTCTTGGCTGAATATTTGACAGTGCAAATGTAGAGCATTGTCAATGTTTTCCAAATTGATCAATATTTTTATTTTATAATCATCAGTTCTGAGAAACACCACTTCACATAAATTCACAGCACAAAAAGGCAAAAGACCGTTTAGGGGCGCTTCAGAAATTCTGTTCTAATCCCAAGATATATTCATTGAATAGACTTTTGTAGGACTCAAGTCAGCAAACAAGTAATTTTTAAAAATCACACAATCTAACATAAGACAACCCACAGGCACAATAGGTGGGCACTTATGTGCTGAAGAATGACAGTAGGAAGATATTAGAATTCTGTTTTCCATTTTGTTTCTATAAGGACAAAAAACCTTGAATGTATAGAAAATAAACTTCTACATTTCATGACACACAAGCATCCAGAGTCTGAGCCATTTCCAGAAGCATCTGTGGACACGGCTCAGCACGAGTACTTACGCAATGCCAAATGTGTGCGTGTCATATGTGGCGTGTTCAGACGGAACCAGCTGTGATCCCGCACTGCCAGGAACAGCTCAGCTTCATTCTGTGTTTGAGTTAGCTGTTGTGCCTAGGGTGGCCGAGTTTTCACAACGCCCTTCCTTGTCCTTTAACAAGATCCCAAATAACTCATTATATACTGAAGTCTGAGAAGCCCTGCTTTAGAGGAGAGGAGGGGACCATCACCTCCCATGAAGTAATGCAAACAGCTGGCGTTTTGATCACTTACAATATTGATTTTTTTTTCTTGCAACTGTTTTAAGCATCAGATAATTTATAAAAATTAATTGTGATACACTCTTTTTAGCAGTATCAAAGGGCAGTAGTCTATTTTAATGCTTAATTTTTTTTCCTTTCAAGAAGCCATTTACTATCACAAATGAAGCCCAATGCTTATCTTCTTGCATTTCTTGCCTGCAACGGTCTCTATAAACCCCCAAAAGGGCAGAGACTGGGTTTGTCTCTAACTTTTTGTACCTTTTATACTCAAAATCAGCCCACAGACACAAAGTCAAGCTGTGTTCTCAGCTGCAATGTGGAAAAGCAAAATGAAAATTCTTGCTAAAACCAGCAGCAATGGAAGCCGCCATGCCCTTCTTGTACTGCCGAGCCTGTCTGGACTACAGCAGGAGGAGTACATGGACTACAGCCCCATCAAGCTTAGGAACCTACTCGGTCATTACCCAAGACCCCATCAAACTATGAGAGTAAGTGCGGGACTGTTCTTCCTGTAGTAGCACCTGTTTCAGAGTCACACATCTTCCAAATTTTATATATTTCCCTGCATTACACACTGTCATTGGAAACAGTGCATTCTAATGTGCTAGGTTTTTAAACAGTAATCAAAATAAATATGCTTTTTTTCAAGAAGCAATTAGCATTTTTAAATTTTGCTTCCTCTTTCTGTTAGGAGAGATGTCATTTGTTCAAAAGACCATTTCTACGTTTCATGATTCTGTCCTTTTCATGCTATTCTTAGCCATTTATCTGCCATAGAAAGAGGACAATGTTTCCCTTACCCTTTTTTCTATTAATATACATTATGGGTATTATAAAGAAATTTTAAAAAGTATTTCTGCCTGGTGTTCCAGAAACCCTGGAAAAAGTTGAATATAGTATAGCTTTTTCAAAATATCTTCATAACTCACTCCTATAAACCTTCAAGTTGATTTGTGTTTTGGGCTAATCTATCAAACCTACCTGTTTTTTTCTGGTCAAATATTCTCATATTCTCATATCTCTCTCTCTCTCTCTCTCTCTCTCTCTCTCTCTTCTCTCTCTCTCTCCCTCTGTGTGTGTGTGTGTGTGTGTGTGTGTGTGTGTGTGTCTGTGTGTGTGTCTCTGTGTGTGTGTGTGTGTGTGTGACCTCCACTCCTCCTCTCCCCTCTCTTAATAGTCAATTCTTTTTAAAAACAATTTTTCAATACTTTGTTGAAATATTTACATTTACTTCTTGTAGGGGTAAGGCACTGGAGTGGGGGAGACTGCTTTCTGAATGTATGAGGAAATATCTCTTTGTGAAATACTGTAATTCCAGCAACTGTTAATATCTGTTTCCTGAGATGTAGTCTACCTGTTAACAACTCTTGGCTAAAGCAATTGATGTTTAAAACACCCTGCCACATAGAATCATAGAATGTTAAAAGCATTTCTTTATGATCTTGCTAATGAAGGGACTTTTGTGGCTCTCTCCTGAAGCTTCCAGCAATAGAGTTGAGGAACCTCTTGCTTTAGGCCTTGACTTACCAAGTCTGCCACCTGGAGATTGGGGTTGATGAACTATAAAGTTCTGTTTGTTATGCAAATAAGGCCTTTGTGTCAGTGGGGCAGTGCTTTTCTTCAATAAAATACCTGCAAGGAGCAAGCTCAGAGCTCAGTCCTGTGAGGGTGTGTCCCTCTGCCATAGCCGTTCAGACTTGCATCTTGGAGAAATCTTCTTGTTTTTTTATAAAACCCATGCAAAAAAAAAAGAAACTTCGTTTCTGTTTCTATATTCCTACTATAACATATGTAGTTTTAAAAATGTAATGTACATAATACAAATTTTTCTCAGCAGCATTCCATAAAAAAAATCTCTGTTGCATTTAGTATCATATCATCTCCTCAGGCAGTTTTTCTTGGCTGATACAAAAGATGAAATAAACCCTTGATTAAGTTAGGAAAATCCCCCTGACATACTCAACAAGTGTTGTTCCCCACTACTACTCTTCCCTTCTTACCATGGCTGTATGCTACGTGAAAGGTTTTATTGCCTTGCATTTGTCCTGATTTCATGGGAAACACATTTACCTGCACAATAGAAGCCTCTTGAGCAAAAATATTTTCTTTATCCCCCCAGTACTCAGAAAAAAATCTGTCCACCACCACCTTGAGCCTTTTATATATTTCTGAGCACTTAATACAGCCTTGAACTCTGGCACCCTGCTTTGTTCGCTGAAAGATCTGTTGATCTTTCACCGGCAAAGTATGTATCAATCTAGGTAATTTAAAATTGGGAGTCAAGGTGTTGGGGTAGCTCAGTTTTACAGCCCTAAATAGTAGAGGCAGTTACCTAACACATGAAAGCAAAAGACAATTACAATCTTCACCTTGCCTTACCACAATAAAAAGTGTAAAATTCAACAGGGTGGCTGTTTCCAACATGATCCATCTGCAGTTAGTTGCTTAGTGTTCCCTATCGTATTTATTTAGAAATAGCCAAAGATAGCACAGAGTTCTGTAAAACAGAATCAAAGGAACATATACTTCTCCATATGAGCACAAGATTTCAGAAATAATACACTGTTTTATCCCAAAACATCATCAATCAGACATACGAATCATTCATTCGTTACCTTTTAAAATCCCAGTTGGTCTTGTAAGCATGATACAAAGTGAAAACAAAAGCAAACTAATTTTTATAGATTAGAGACAAATGAGCACACTTCCTAATAAGCCTTAACATTTGTTTTGGTGTATTTGTCTGTTTGTTTGTTTGGGGGGGGGGCGGGGTTGGTTGGTTTTCAGTTTAGTTTCCTTCTTGTTTGTTTTAGAGACAGAGTTCTTGTAGCTAGGAACTCACTCTTTGTAGCCCAGGATGACCATGAATTTCAGATCCTCCTTCCTCCTACCATGAAGACTCAGATCACAAATGTGTGCTGCCATGCCCTGTTTATTTAATGCTGGAGACAGAATTCATGGCTTTCGTGCATGCTAGGCAAGCACTCTGACAACTGAGCTACATTTCAGCCCTGCTTTGCTTTTAATTAAAATCCCCTCCATTGTGTATATCGAATCTGCTGCCGCACTTTTTTTTTTACATTTTTAAAACATTTATTTTATGTGTATGTTTGGCTTCGTGAATTTATGTGTACCATGTACATGCCTGGTGCCCGAGGAGGTCAGAAGAGGGTTCTGGATCCCCTGGTACTGGAGTCACTATCCACTGTGAGCTGCCATGTGGCTCTTAACCTCTGAACCATCTATCCGGGCCCTGCTGTATAGTTTTTAACAGAGGTCACTGTCTTATTTGCTTTTCTATTGCTGTGCTAAACCATGACTAAGGCGACTTATCGACAAAAATGGTTTCTTGGGGGTTAGAGGGTTGGAGTCTATGACCAGCACACTATGACAGCAAGGATCCTGGCTGCCGATGCCCTCTTCGAACCTCCATGGATAGCAGACATGTATGTGGTACACAAACACTTGAGGGTGTTGTTGAGGATTTTTTACTTGCTGCTGTCTGTTGCTGGACCCAGTTCCAGAATCCTTAGAGGAGGGGTGAGCTGGCACAGAGTCAACAACACAGGCTCTGGGAGTCAGGTAAGATGAAAAAAGCAGACTCGTTTATTCAAGGAAGAGGGACCCCTTTTAAACCCTCGCCCAGCGTCCTATTGGCTCCTGGATTGTAGACTGTTGGTGCAGCTCTTTCCCAGATGGCTTTCACATCATCTGTCTCTGGGCCCCTCCATGAGCACCGTGTGTGTGTGTGTGCTGTGTGTGTGCTGTCCGTCAAACCGTGCATGCAAGGCTTGACTAGCCGTGTATGTGTGCTGCTTGTCAGGCCGCCAAGACACTTGTGTGCACTGTTTGGCAAGCCGCACACGCCATTCGGCAGGAGTACTTCCTGCCACAGTGGGTAAAACATTCATGCACATAAAATAAAATAATAAATCCTTAAAAACGATATACTTAACAAAGTCATCTTCTTACTCAGTTTCCAATTGGAAGCAAAATTTTGTTGTTGCTCTTGTTTGCTTGTAAACATGGGAAATGGGAAATCAGCATTGATAGTGGCCTTTCTTCCTGCTAATGAAACCATAATCTTGTCCCAAGATTTACACTCCTCCTAAGGACTTGACCAAAATCTGGACCAGGTACAAGGAGTGAATTTTGGCTAGTCTTTGACATTGGTTAACCTATGGAACACAAAGTCTAAAACAATGGGCCCTAGAGATTTATAATCGCATCAGGAATTCTGTGCTAGAGGTGAGAAGAGGCTTGAGCCTCGGTGTCAGAGGGTGTGCCTCACAGGCAGAGATGTCACACAGTTCTGACTGTTTATATCATAGCTGAATCAGCATATGTGTATTCCCTTATTTGTTGGATTTTTTTCGTTTTGGTTTGGTTTTTTCCTTCTTATAAAATGTTAACGCTGTTACAGAAAAGGTTTGAGAAAAGTCAGGAGGTTTTCTCTGCCCTGCTAGGCCATATTGTAAACAATCCCATTTTCCTTTATCAATTTCTGTTTCCTAATTTCTTCTGAAGCACGGGGAACCCAGGGTGGTGGTTTACCTGTCCAGTCACACTGAGAACAGCGAATGCAGAAATCTGGAGGAAACTTCCCAGCCAGGTCAGCAATGAGGTCCCATCCCTGCCTCCTACTTACCGTCTCCAAAAGGGCTATGGAATCCACAGCGGCCCCAGGCCCCTCCTGGGGAAGGCCGGCCTCCACATGAGAATAAAGAGAAGCAGCCTGTGCTGAAACGGCTGAGACAGTGAATCAGCCAGCCCAGCCCCGGTCCACTTCTGAACATGAGTGAACTAACAAGCAACCAATCTCTATACTACTTGAATTAGGTTTCTCACCGGTGAAAGCTAAGAGACTCCCTTCTACCATTAAAAATGCAGAGGGAACATCTCAATCTGTAAGCAGCCGGGGAGGGAGATGGGAGCAGATGACCTGGGCTGGCTCATGAACTGAGTGTTTACGAGTACATTCCCACAGGCCAACTGTGAATGCTGAAATTATCTGGCATTTTGCCAAATACTAGCTATATGGACGCCAACATAATATAAAATTTTGCTTAATGTTTAAAACTGTCTACCACAATTTTTACCTCAATGTGATTGTATACCACTTGCCACAGAATCCTGGCATCTAATTTAACCTAAGAGTAAGAAGCTGTTTATTAGGCTAAGTTAAAGCAAAAGAAGGAATCCAGAAAGAATTTCTCTGCAGAGCTATCAAGGTATGCTGCTTTAATTTATTCAAACATTTCACTTTCATGAAGTCATTCATTTCATAGCAAATATCAATGACTCTTAGATTTGATCTTGAGAAACAACTCTTAACAGGACAGAGATGTGGGGAAAGGAAAATGGGTGGTGGTGGCACACCTTTAATCCCAGCACTCGGGAGGCAGAGGCAGGCAGGTCCCTGTGAGTTCGAGGCCAGCCTGGTCTACAGAGTGAGTTCCAGGACAGCCAGAGTTACAACAGAGAAACCCTCTTGTCACAGGACTCGGGGCTCTTGAGTCAGAGCAGATACACTCAGGGAAAGCACAGCACTAGCCCAGTGGTGCATACATCGGGTTGCATTTTACAGCAGTTAAGCCTCAGGATGAAAAATGCTAGATACCAGCTTTAAATTGTACTAATATGCAGAGTTTCTATTTAGAGAGCACAAGAACAGAAATATTTGATGAACTACGCCTGGCCTAAATTTCTACATAGAATTGTCCAGCCTTAAATAATTATGCAAGGTATATCTGAAGGTAACCATTTTCTTCTCAAAGGCACAGACCTCCTCTTGTTAGCTTTTGCATTTGACTTAACATTCCATCCATATTTGAAGTCTCATATGTGAACCTGTTCTACACCAGTTTGGGGTAACAGTAAGCATAACTGGCAAGATAACGACATCAAGCGACAGCCTAAGGATCCGAGTTTTGTTTTGTGGTCCAGCGACTTCGGAAAATATTTATAATGACAGGATTTTTTTTAAATGGAGGAAAGATAGCCGGAGTAGGAAGAGGGAGGAGAGAGGCTTAGGAAGACCATAGACTTCACTTTGCAGTACAGAGTGACTTTTTGTTTTTTTAAAGCAACCTTGTAATAGAAGATTGTTATCAAGAGGCAAAATTCTAACTGAGAATGAATTAAAGGTTATTGTCCTGATCCAAGACAGGCATAGAAAGCACTGTGCTCCTTATTGCCCAGAATGAAGGTCTGCCTTAGAGAGAGGGATGCTTGCATCTCTTTTGAAAGAAAACAAGCCCACAAGCAATAAAAATGGTGACTCTCAGCTCAGGGAGTGAGGAAAAAGTAGAATTAGAAGAAGTGCAGACATGGAGAGGAGAAAATGATGTAGTTTTACGATGTGGTATTATCATCATAAAATCATTTGATAACACCCCAGAAATAGAAATGTGAAGAGTATTCTTTTTTTCCCTCTCCAACAAATGACTAATTGTTTTTTAATTTATGCAAAACATATATTATTCATATCATTATTGCTGTTGTCACCCTTAACGTGTTGTTTCTGAGATCTGCTTGTATAAGATCCGGTCCACTGTATTTAAGGCATTGCGGAGTGTGAGCCGCATCATGGGCCTGTCCCCTGTTTGTGAACCCTACATTGTGTCCTGTGTTCGCTACTGCAGTGTGACAAGCGCCATCTCTTCCGTGCACCTGCACAGAAGTGTGATGCATTCGTACCATGTCACCTCAGCTACTAGACTGCACTTCTAGAATTCCCATTGTTCTTGGTTCACATGAACTTTGTTTGAGGGCTAGAACAAAGCAGCTGCTCGGCCTGGGATTTCCAGTTCCCATAGATGTCTACCAGCTAGTCTACCTTTCAGACCAAGTACACATGCAGTATAGATGTAATTACTCTCGAGCTGGTTCAATAAAGTACAAAAGACAATCTCTGAGGTGTAAAGCCCGAAACCATTTAGGCAAAGAGACTAGCCTCTGTGATGGACTGAACCCTGACCTCATGGTCTCTCAGAAGTCTTATTAATTAAAAGTTCCACCCTACTGACACAAAGGTCTTATTTGCATAATGAACAGAACCTTCACAGTAAAATAACCCCCTCCTTTTAGCCTGCCAACTTGATGCCATTTACAGGCAGGTGAATCAGTCAAGGCCCTGGGCAAGGTATTTCTCATCTGGTCCTTAGGCTGAGGGAGAAGACCATAAAAAGTTCCTCCATTAGTAATAAAACAGTTAAATGCCTTTAACATTAAGATCTCAGTGGGCAAGGTAAGTTTGAACATCAATTGCTCCATCCAAGGGTTTTGAACAGGCATCAGAAGCAGACCATTAATTGAGTACCAAAATAGAAAGAGCAAGCAAATTCCTGGACAGCAGCCTTTTCACATTTAGGAAGCTGGCCTTTACAACACAGAAATCACCCATCCTGTCAGCAGCTCAGGCTGCAGACATAGTAATTGTCTTAAAGTTACAGAAGCACATGGCAAGCAATTAGTCATTCACTGCACAGATGGCGAAGACAACTTCACAGTATTTGGAGATAGGTATAATATTTCACTACAGTGCAGCTCTCAGAAGGGCATTAGCCTGTCCTACAGGTTATTGCTGCCATCAACATGAAACCTTGGACGTGGTGAGAGGGCCATAGGGACACGGGTTTGCCCTCATGAGTTTCAGCTTACCCTTAACTCTTCTCCCACTTTTCCTGTCTATCATGCCTTCCTGACCACTAGGCCTGCTGACTTCAGGCTCCAGCAATAGACACCAGTCTTCACCAGAAGGCTTAAAATAAATCTCTGTCAGGCCAGGTCAAAGTACACAACCAGCAGCCTTTTGCCTCCAAAGACCATGGTAAAGCCCGCCATCCATGCTCCTGCCACACAAGCTTGACTTAATTTTCTTTTTTCTTTTTGTTGTTGTTTTCTTTCTTTTTTTGAGGGCACAAGGATGGGAGAGTGGAGGAGGGAGGAATGGGAAGTTCGTGTTATTGAGATACATTGTATGAAACTCAAATTATTAATAAAAGTATCATAATAGGTAGATGGATAGAAAGACATAGATAGATCTCTGTTAATGAAACCCTCATTCTATAACAAACAGAATGTCTCAGTTTCTGCTGATCCCACTGTAGCGTAGTACGCCAGGAGATGTCTCAAGAGTTGAAGAAATTAATCTTGAACTGGGTCCCACCCCGCTCACCTCACTCCTTCCTCCCTAGAAGGCCTGAATGAAGAGTAGCCATCTTGGGCCTAAGAAAGAAAAATTATCCCCATCAGAATAAGAACTTCCGACCTCCTTTGTTGACCTTCCTTCTCTATTTGAAAAGGGTCGTCTTCTCTTTGCTCAGAGATCAGCTGATCAGTGCAGCATCAGATTCTTTCTGACCAAGAGCCCACAAAGGGGGCGGCTGCCCTATTTTTAAAATAAAGAAAATGTATTTCTTTATGCTAAATATGAAACACGTGTCATCTCAAAACGATGACGCAGTCAATGCAGCGCTGTCCAGGGGCTTCCCCCTTATTAGGATTTCATCAATATTGAAACAGACGACGCTTGAGAAGAATAATTTCTTAAAGTTAGTCTTTAAAGATGAAGAGTGTAACTGAAACAGACAATGAGCTCAGAGTAAAAATCCAGCACATCTGCTTGGTCTAAGGAGGGATGGACATAGCTGGCTGCTATGTTCCTGGAAGCGTTCATTTGGCAAGGCTAAATTAAACAGCTCTCTTGAGAAGATGCCACAGCCAGGGCCCATTAGCATCAGCACAGACAACCATGAGGAGACTTCAGTAGCTGAGCCTTGTAAGGAAGGTGTTCGTGTCTTCAAAACTGCAAGATGCCGAAAGCAAAGTACTTGGGGAGAAAGTAAAATACAGCAACTACATAGACTGAAGTTATACCAACTCTTGGTTGGTTGGGTCTTTTGCTTGTTCTTTTTTTTTTTTTTTCTCCCCTCTTTCCATAAGATTACTCCATCATGCCAAACACTCTTCCTTCAATTTTAGGACGGATGAGGTCGGAGAAGAAGAACAATTCATTCTCCATTGTGCTCCCCTTGAGAGAGGCGTTGTCAGAGAGGGGGAAGAGCTCTGAAAAGGTTTGATGGTTTTCTCCACAATTTTTATCAAGCAGGCTATAAAGCAGATGTGAAATCACTTCTTTTGAAGCACAAGACTTGTAATAGAAGAGAGAAGAGGCCAGTGTTATTCCTGTCCTGAAGATCCCATTCCCACACTCACAGGCAGGGACACGTCCTCCCGTGTCTATAGGCGAACATTTAGAGGGTGATTAATGTAAACATGGTAGCTTCCAAGTTTATCTCCTGTTTATGAGACTCCAGGCAACTACAAACAATTCTTTGTTTCCATAAAAACATCCCAAGTAAAAGTGGCCTTAACTTGAAGGGAATTTATTTTCTTGCATACTAAAAGTCCAGAGGAAAATTGGTTCCAGAGTTGATTAATTCAGTGGCTCTGTGACGTGGTCTTGGCCACAGCGATTTTCGTCTTCCTGCTTCGTCACCAGGGAGTCAACTAGATCTCTCTTGGTTACAAGACTGTTACAGCATCACATCTGCGAATTATGGGGTCTTATTATTTGCGTCTCTTCTTAAGAGCTAAAATGCTCAGAAACTCCTTCTCATTCCCTTGTCTAGAACTAGCCCTTGGGGGGCGAGGGGAAGGGGAAGGGGACAGAGAGAGAATGGGAATAAATCTCCATGAACAGCCTAGACCAGGCAATGTTGGCCAAGTCCCAAGAGTGGACCAAGGAACAAAGCTCTGGCTGGAACACTCAGGGCACGTTAAATTCCTACAAAGCGTATCAATAAACTCCCACCTCATCCTCCTGGTGGCAAGTGGGAAGCTTCCATCACGTTTTTCTAGTTTAATATTCTCTCCTTGAGTAAAATACGAGACGGATTCATATTGATAATCAGAGCTTTTTCTAAATGAGTAATATAACTCATGTTCCCGGGTAACATTCTCCAAAGCTATCTGAAAATAGTCAACAACTACATAAGTGAATTGCTGAGAGAATGCTGACGTAAGCAAGTTCCACGGCCGCCTTTCTGTCTACCGAGCACTGTCCTTCTATTGACGAGCCTAACTCCACCCAAGAGTCCTTTAAAGTTCTTACAAATCTCCAACTACAGTGTCCATTACAGGGTGGACAGAGAGCTCTGGACTGACTCTAGGACATTACCCTTAATACATTACCCTTAATAACAGCCAAGGACCCTGCTCCAGCCAAAAGCCCTTTCCTCGGATGAAACCATGAGGGAAAATATTACTGTATTTTTATTTTTTTATTTTGTTTTTCTTGGGGGCAGGGGGTGCTGTTGTGCTTAGATCCTGGGTCGTAGGAGACTGTATGATCAACGCATTACTTATATCCAAAGAATCAAAATCGGGTAAGGGATTAACGAAATATATCTAATGGGCAGGAGTGCTGCCTGATTGTAGAACTGGCCCCAAATTTTGTCCCTCTCCTTATTCAAAATGTCTCAAGCCTTTGCAGTCCCTTCATTTCCGCGGAGAGCGCATTGCTGGTCACTTCCTGACTTGCTTAGCCAGATGACTGACTAACCAATGAGATGGCAGACAAGATAGAAACAACAGCTTTCCTATACAGTGAGCAGAACGACATGCCTGCATATCCACTGATCCAAGGGAGACAAGAAGGGAGACAAGACCCAGAACTCAGTCCCCCTGGGCCTCACTGCTGCTCTGCGAGCCCCTCCATTGAGATCAGCAGAGTCAGGCCCACAGCCCACAGACCATGAGCGAAGCCCGCAGTTGCCAACAGGCACACCAGTGTGAAGCCAATGGATCGCTCCTGCCTTTTGCCCCTCGCTTAATATTTGTGCCTGTGTGTTTCTAAATACCAAAATGGAGGTCATAAATGGAAAGTATTCTTTCCTGTTTTGTTTCCTATTATGTCCCTAAAACCAATAAAAATAGGTGTGATACTGTAGCCACTTGACAAATACCTGATGAATAAAGCAAGTCTGAATTGATATCTGGCATGTCAAATGAGAGACCCAGCTTAGACTACAAGCCACAACCCAAATGTTACCCACTGATTTTACAACATAGATTTACATCACGAAAATCAGCCCAGCAGCCTGTCACAGTGCATTTCCCCCGTACTAGGAGGGTGCTGTTGGCAACAAGGTTAGTGTGTGGAGAGGCAACACAAACACAAACTGGTACTTAACGGAGTTGGTCCTCAATTACTTCTACAGAATACTACTTCTACTCTACAGAGAAAACGCAGCTCATGAAGCTTTAAACTCACCCAACCAAGGACATATCGTGCCACTGACTCTTGCCTCCCTGTTAGCTGCATCCCCACTGTCGATGGTTAACCAGAGTGGCTTTGTGTGACAGGACTGCTGTTTGTTTTACATTTACAGAGAAGTTTCAAGAATAGTCCATGGGCCAGGTGCGGTAGCACACGCCGTTAATCCCAGCGCTCCCGAGGCAGAGGCCAGGCCTCGTCTACATAGTGAGTTTCAGACCCACTAATATCCAAGGCTACACGGTGAGAGCCTGTCTCAAAAAAAAACTTAAAAAAGAAGAAAAGAATAGTACATAGAATTGCCACTTTTTATTCAGAATCATCCGTTGTGAACGTTTTGTCCTTCTGCTTCATCCTTTGCTTACTCTGTATTTTGCCCTGAGTCATTTGAGAGTGGCTACAGTGTCCCTTTACCAAAACTCCTCCAGTGTGATGTACACTTCCCAGGAGTGCAGATTCTGAACACCACAGAATGCTTATCAAAAACATGAGTACAATCCTCATTGTCCAGACCCAAACACTGCTGATTGTTCCAGTTGTGTTCTTCACAATGTTTTCTCCTGTATTCGAGACCCAACCCAGGGTACTTTGAAATGGACCATATAATGTCTTTAGCCTCCTCTTTCTTCATCTATTCATTGGTTTCATAATTTACACCTACTTAAAAGTTTTAGTTGAACCAAAAAAAGTTTATTAGGATGTAGAAGAGAAGCATGTGTGTATTCTCCCTTTACTCCTTTCTCTCCTTCAAATTCTATGACTGAGTGTAAAGCAACAAGAAACTACTAATCCCAACGACCTTGGTTTGGGTTTCGGTGAGATAGAGTCTCAACAAGGCTTGTTGGCCTTGACCTGATAGGAAACTTCTTGCCTCAGCTTCCTGTCACGGATGGGTGCCACTACACCTGGCATCCTGAGAACTTTTTAAATTTGGGTAAAATACACACGAGAATTACCGTCATGCCCATTTTGTTGTTTTAGCAGTTGACCGACCGACGTTACTGTCCGTCTTCCCAGCTCTGTCTACCTTGTGAAGCTAAAGCCCTAGGGCTGTGAAACAGTAACGTGCCGAACACTAGCAGCATGCCAGTCATCGCCACAGGATGAAGATGTCCTTCAGACAGTAGAGAAGCCATGACAGCTTCTTAATGTGACGCCTAGAGGTCTAGCTCAATTAGTAGAGTGTTCTCCAAACACGCATGAAGCCTCGGGTTCGACTCCCAGCACCACATAAACTAGGCATCAACTCCCAGCACCACCATGCCTAGTTTATGTGGTGCTGAAAACAGGAGTATCAGTAGTTCAAGGTTATTCTGAACTAGAAAGTGAGCTGGAGGCCATCATAGTCTACATAATATTCTGTCTCAAAAAAACAAAGAAAGCAAACCAAAAGGTTTATTAATTCTGTTGGATTTGTCAACAGCAGGATTGCTGAGTTTTTTGAGTCTTTATCTTTAAAACAGTATTGCTGGTGAAACAACATGGATGTCAGAATCTGTTTTCAAGTTTTCCAGTAAGGTGATCAATTAGTTAATAAAAAATGAGCCAGACATGTTGGAACGTGCTTGTGATTTCAAAACTTGAGAGGTAGAAACAAGAGAATGATCAGGCGTTCAAAGTCTTCCTTGACTACCAGAGACTGCCTCAAAAAATGATGATGATGATGACGACGAAGACGATGACGATGACGATGACGATGGTGATGATGATGATGATGATGGTGATGACGATGATGGTGATGATGATGATGATGGTGGTGATGATGATGATGGTGGTGATGACGATGATGGTGGTGATGATGATGATGGTGGTGATGATGATGATGGTGGTGATGACGATGGTGATGATGATGATGATGATGGTGATGATGATGATGATGGTGGTGATGACGATGATGGTGATGATGATGATGATGGTGGTGATGACGATGATGGTGATGATGATGATGATGGTGGTGATGACGATGATGATGGTGGTGATGATGATGATGGTGATGATGACGATGATGGTGGTGATGATGATGATGGTGGTGATGATGATGATGGTGGTGATGATGATGGTGATGGTGATGACGATGATGGTGGTGATGATGATGATGATGATGATGATGATGGTGATGATGATGATGATGGGGTGGTATGTAATGATGATGATGATGATGATGATGGTGGTGGTACTGGTGATGATGATGATGATGGTGGTGGTGATGATGATGATGATGGTGATGGTGATGATGATGATAATGGTGGTGATGACGATGACGATGGTGATGATGATGATGATGGTGGTGATGACGATGACGATGGTGATGATGATGATGATGGTGATGATGATGATGGTGGTGATGATGATGGTAGGGTGGTACTGGTGATGATGATGATGATGATGATGGTGATGATGGTGGTGATGATGATGATGGTAGGGTGGTACTGGTGATGATGATGATGATGGTGGTGGTGATGATGATGATGATGATGATGATGATGACAATGACGACTATGATAAATAACATGGAAATAAGCAGTAGCATAAAACTGAATGGGTAGACCAGACGACTGACAGACAGATGCTCATGATACTGTTATTTTCTCTATACATTTCAAAATTTCCACAATAGCAAATAAAACAAAACTTACCAAAGTAAACAAAAAAAAAGTGTCTTTTGGCACAGCAGAACACTACAGGACAGGTTCGCATTTCATATTTCCAGATCTGCTACTAACTTGGCAGTTGATGTGAGGACTCCGGGTCTGTCTCTTTATTTCTAAAATGAGAAGTTGGATTTTGACTGCTAATGCCTCTCCTCATTCTAGCACACTGTGACTCATGCTACTCTGCCGTCCTGTCAGTTCCTTTTCAAGAACACTTTTCTTGTGCTGGGGAGACGGCTCAGCAGTTAAGAGCACTGCTGCTCCTGCAGAGGACTAAGTTTGGTTCCCAGCACCCACAAGGCAGCTAACGTCTAGAACTCCAGTTCCAGTTCTAACACCTTCTGGCTTCTGTGGGCACTGTACACATGTGGTGCAGACATACACACAGGCAAAACACCTATGTACTTAAATGCAAAGAAAGTGTTTGTTCCAGAATACTTTCTGAACCAAGTAACTGTTAGCACGGCAGAACTTCTCTAACTCTCCCAAGGATACTTTCTCTGAACATGTGACCTGCACACCTCACTTTCTACTCTCTCGGGCACAGAAAGCACTAGCCCTAGTCCCTACACTATCTAAATCACTCAACACACTCAGTCTCTGCATCTGCTTCTGCCCCTTGCTGTATGTGTCAGTATTGTTCATCCAAAACTGTAAACCCGGGTGCTATCAACCCAGCCTTTGAGTGCTCCCTTTAAACACACCGAGGACTCAGCATATTGTCAACAGGCAGCAAACCTACAGGGTCATAACACTCCAGGGAGCAGAATAAACTCCTAAAGCAGCCTATTGCCACTGGCCTAAATGTCTATAAGCAGAGTACCAGACTATATTTTCAGGTTTGTTTCTTTCCCCCTGTCCAGCATTATGAGTTTTATTTTGATACATCATATATCTAGGGATGGATAAAGGATTTTTTTTGTTCCATGCCAAAGAGGCATAATCCCACAAATTTTCTCTTTCCCCTCACTAATAAGGGTATATGACTTCGTTATATGAAGAATGTAAACCCTTCCAATTTTCAAATTTTGCCTATGAATTATTTATTGGCTAGATTGTATTGTGTTGCATTTCCCTCTACAATCTTGTCTAAAATCTGCAGGATCGTTATTCAAATATGTCCTCTTTTTGAAAGTGTCAGTTTATACTCAAAAGGAGTACCTATTGAAAGTGATCAGACACAGTTTAACACTTGAGACAAGTTTAGGTCAATTGCTTATGCTTCTTAAGAAGACTTCTAAAACTCTGGTAGTTAGCACACAGAAGCCTCTGTGGATTCTTCTCCATTGGAATGAAGAGGCGGCAGTAAGAAGTTACACTTTTCATTGTTTGGCCAACTCTGGGTCCCTGTACTTTGCTAATATATAAAATCTCCTTATTCCATTGCCTCAATTCGAGGATGATCCAGTCTAAGGTATCAAATCTCATCTCTGCTAGACAATGCATTTTCTAGAAGATGTTTGACCCAGATTTCCATCAAATAAGCACCTCCCCTCACCCCCCTCAGTACAAATGATCTCAAAAACTGAGCTGCTCTGATGTCACTTCTGTAGTTCTGTGTCTTCAGTGTTTGCCTATTACATGGAACCCCCTCTGCTTGCATTCTGCGCATACAGTAATGGATACATCTCAAGGAATCATTGCAAGGATTAAATGAAACCACGACGAGAGATACACCGTGCAGCTCTTCACAAACGCCCTCTGCATCCCTTTAAGTCTCTGAGAAAAGAACTTATTTGTTAAAGATTTGTTGAATAAATACACTGGATAGCATAATGAGGAAAATACGTTATTCAGTATCTGTGAACAAATAGAACTTTTCCCTTAGCATGGTAATATAACTTGCGGAGGGCTTTTACACGGGGTGTCGAGTGCTGAGCGCCTCAACACTAGATACTTAAAATCAGACAGTCCAATTTTGAAATTTTAACAGGAAGAGAGTTAATAAAGGGAAGGCTCCTTTATTCAGATGAATCAAAGACGAATCTGATATATAATCATGTTTTATTTGTACAGGGTCATTCAGCCTGGAATCAAAGCACTCACCACATATCTCATTAACCCTTACAACACCCCCAGGAGGCACATAGATGGCAAGGTGATCCCCCTTGTTCCAGATGAGAGAGCCTGAGGCTCAGGACACTGAAGGGACTTGTCAGAGGCCACATCAAGTGAGTGAGTAATGGAGGAAGAAAGAGAAGCGAATTCTGTCTTTATCTTCATCACATGATCGTGTTTTACACGGGGTTGCCAAATATCTCAATTACCTTTTCTTCAGGATTCATTTAAAAAGAACCCCTCCTTTCAAAAAACTGACAAAAAATGCTGAAATGTTTATTTGTTTTAATGAGTCCATCATTTAACATGTATAGGGGAGAAAAATGTTTGAGAAACAACTTCAGCATGAGACAAATGTCTACGTCTTTAAGGTAATTAAGGTGAACTCAAGTTTGAACTCTAATTTGTGACTGAAAAAGTACAGGCTGCTTGGTTTTGAGTTTCCAAACAGAACCGTAGAAAACATGTTTCTTTGTTGACTCTTTCCCGTCATCCTACCGGCTGCGATGGGCAAGCAAATGCCTTAACTGACTCATCAGGGTAAAAATAAAAAAAATTGTCATAATTTTCAAGAATTTTAACCTTCACATTTTCCTAGAAGCCCTACGATGAGCAGTTACATTTTTAGGATCCCTGTAATGAGCAGAAATAATGACAAGGTGACCAAACGTTCCTGTGAATTCGTGATGCCACGCAGTAAAATTGTTTATTACCTAGCTTCCCTATTTCTAAAAGCTATGGCGACAAGAAGTGAGAGTGAGTGACGTGATCCGCACAGGTCCAGACCCAGACTGGCTGGGGCTCATGGACTGCGCCCTTCGCATCTGCAGAACTCAGCTTGTAAACCAGGATTCCGGCTGTTGCCCTCCCCACCCCCACTCTGCAGCGAGGAGCACTGGTCTGGACCTGTGGCCCACGCCTGGGATCCAGGGGCTCGGCCCACTCCAGCCTATACATCTCCCTGAAGCCTAGGCTGGCGTGAGGGAGCCCACACCACAGGACTGTGGCCAGGGCACTGGGATTCTCAGTTCTGGTTTTAGTTTCCTTACAGATGTGACAGCTGTGTGGGGATCTTCCCAGGGGATCCCGGGAACCGCCAAGCATGACTGGGGAAACCCAAGGCCCCAGTGGGTCCATCCTTTGGCTCCTCTGCGCTGGCCACTGATCCTGTAAGTTGTTTGGGTATCAGCAGAGACTGAGAGTTTAAAATGCAGGACCTGGTGCTGACTCTGGGCTGTGAGCTGGAGGGAGGCCACACCCACAGAGAAAGCCAGGAAAGGAGGTTTAGGCATGGCTATCTCTGACCCCTCAACTCCTGACCTTTCAGGATCCAGATGCTGTTCTCTGCTGCCTTTCCTGGACCCTGGGCCCAGAATGTGGATTCTATTCGTAGGCCCACCGTTTATCAGTTTATTAGTGTGACTCTGGGCAAGTTATTTGGCCTTGCTGTTCTTCCTTCTCTTAATTTGTGAAATGAGAAGTATAGACATGCCTCTCTCCAGGGGCTGTTGTGAAAATAAGAGATGATACTTAGTGTTAGCTGATTTCTGTCAGCATGGCTTGGCCCGGCTAAGCTTAGTGTCACAGGAAGAATTTGAAGGTGACTGAGTGCACCAGATTCTAGCCTGGGAACTGGAAGGAAATCAAAGAAAACTGCTGACCTACTTGCATGGTTCAGGCAGAGGTGGGGTGTCACAGAATGAGTAAAGCCAGGTGAGAGCACGCTAGGGGAAAGGGTGGTAAAGACAAAAGGAAAAGCACAATGGACCTACTGTGCTCCTCCATGTACTAAATCCTGCCACACAAACATACAAACCTATCACAGTGTGAGTCTACGTTTAGGGAGATTTGCCTGGGAAGCAGTCTGGAAAGCTGGCCGGAATCACAACAGGATCATTTCCAGTCCCCTCCCCCAATCCCTGCAGCCCTTTGCCTTAGGTTTTCAGGAGAATTCTCCTGAAAAGACAAGAAAGGCATACACAGAGAGAAAAACATCAGACACAGGAAGCAGGCCACTAGCCTTCGGCAATCCAGAGAGAGGCCTCAGGGAAAGCAAACTTGTTGACCTTGGTCTTAGGTGTCCAGCCTCCAGAATTAAGAGAAAATTAATTTCTGTTGTTTAAGCCAAAATTTAAAATGTAAATGTTAGCTGGGCAGTGGTGGAGCACACCTTTAATCCCAGCACATGGGAGGCAGAGGCAGGTGGATCACTGTGAGTTCGAGGCCAGCATGGTCTACAGAGTGAGTTCCAGGACAGACAAAGCTACACAGGGGAACCCTGTCTTGAAAAACCAAATAAATGAATAAATAAAGAAATAAATAAATAAGTAAAATGGAAAAGTTTCCAGACCCTGGTGTCCAGCTTGGCCAGTGTGTCTTCCTTGTCTGGTCCAGGGTTACCAGGTCTTACAGAAGGACAGTGGGAACAGCCCAGTAGCTACTAGGTTCCTGCCCAGGCCCTCTTTTTCTGCTCAAGATACGGCCTGTGCCTCTCTCTGTTGTGTGACACTATTTCTGGGGCAGATGTGAACAAATGTCTACTGACTCCAGATAGGGAACCGACAACAGAAAAAGTATCAGAGGGTAGAAGGTCAGCAGGTGAGAGGAGGCATTGCTCTCCAGAGGACCCAGGTTCAGTTTCCAGCACCCACATGGCACCTTCCAGCTGTCTGTAACTCCAGTTCTGAGGGATCGAACACATTCTTCTACCCTCGTGGGCACAAGGCATACATGTAGTATACGTAATACATTCAGGTAGAACACTTGTCTCCATAAAATGGAAATAATAAAGAAACATTTTATGTTAGTTATAAACCGCGCAGTTACAAAGGGGAAACTCGGATCTGTCGAGGGATCAAATCCCTATTTTCCTTCCTTCCTTCTCTCCTTTCCTCCACGAAAGGGATGGAATCCTCCCTAGGCAAGTGATGCAAACCAGGCAAAAGGAGGCTTTTCAGATCTTCTGAGTGAACTTTCCTCTCAGCATGCAGAAGTAATATTAATGACACACTTCCAAGACACCAAGAAATATCAATAACAAGAAGCAAAAACCTAAGCCAGACGCTACATACGACGATAGACAAAGGTAGGAAAGACTAAGGTAGGTAGGCAAGGGGCTATATAAATTTCCATATATCTTCAAAATCTACAGATACACCAAATATGTAATACAAGTCAGGCCTGCATATATATCAATATTATACATCACTATAAGTACCGTGTAGTGTGTCTCTGTGTACCTAATGTGTTATATGTCATTTAACTCTTATAGATAAGCCTGTGACATAGAAGATTCGAGAATTTTACAGCTGATAAAACTGTGGCTTGGGGCAATTAAATAATTTGTCCAAGGTCATAGAATATACTGAAGCCACTCATTTCCCCTACTTATATTAAAATAAATATTTCTTGAGTGATTTCCATGTGTTGGATAACGGAAGACGAAAGAGTTTGAAAGAAAAACAAATAACAAATAAATCCCTGCTCTCAGATAGATTTCTTACACTCGGGAGAGACAGAAGCAGTGAAAGAGGGACAGTAATTATGTCTGTGCGAAATAAAGTACCATGAAGAACACACAGAAGAGAAAGTGGGAAAGGAGGCAGCCGGTGAACTCTTCACTGGGAGGATGGCTTGTGGGAGAACTGAAGCAAAGCGCTGGGCAGAGGGAGCATGCGCAGACCCTGAGGGCGGAGGTGCAGGAAGGTCAGCCTAGGCAGAGGAGGGTGAGATTAGGCGAAGCTTCAAACAAGTTGAGTTTCAGGGCCTTTCATCTTTTCTAAGAGCTGTCACGGACCAGAGTGGAGAGGCCGGCTTCTGACTTTTACTCTGAGGTGGGTACTTGAGGCATTCCCTAAACAGGGTCCCCAGGCTGCTTTGCAAAGCCACCAAGAGGATGGTTACAAGGCTGCGCTTATCTCCTCTGTGAGAGAGGACACCAGAGCAAGCCCACAGATGTAGTAGCAGGAAACATAAGACCCCTCAGACAGCATATAGCGAAGAAGGAACGCAGCTTTTGGCAGTTGGGTCCATTTGGGGTGTGAGTTAAGGTATCAGGAAGTCCTCATTGCTCCAAGATTTGGGGCCTAAACAACTCTTGAAAATCTGAAGGGGAGATGAGGTAAGAGATAAAGCTTTAAATCTGAGGGGTTTCAGATATTGAAAGGGAGATGTTCAATCAACACCCGGTTGAGTTGTGGTTTTGTGAGGAGGCTGGAGGTTTTGTTTATTTGCTTTTTATTATTTCTTTTGGGTTTGTTTTGCTTTGCTTTTGTTTGTTTGTTTGTTTGTTTAGGACATAGTCTTACTATGTATCTCAGGCTGATCTTGAACTCCACATCCTCCTGCCTCGGTCTCCTGAGTCCTGGAATCACAAGCCTGAGCCACCCTGTCCAGCCCAAACGGGCAGCTGACTAAATAGAACTGGGGGTGTGGCTTAGGGATGAAATATTCACACGTGGAAAACAGTGGTCTCTGTCATGAAGGTGAGGGCACGGGTGGGAAGAGGCCTAGGGAGCAGGCCCGACCACCCCACCCTGCGTCCCCTTGCCTGGGAGGGGCGCATTCCCTCCGCCCCACCAGGTCTGCCCACACTCCCCACCCCGGGCCTGCATCCCGTAGGAGAGGGTCCGAGGAGCTGCAGGGCTGCATCTGCAAACACACCTGTCTCCAGTCACAGGCGGTCCTGGTCCCTCCTCAGCCTCCTCTCAGCAGAGTTCCTCCACCTGAGGAAGAAGGAAGCCTGTGTGAGAGAGCTGTTCTGGGGCTGAGGGCGATGTGCAAAGCCTGCCTCGCCCTAAACGCACCCTGGTCCCTGGAGACACTCACCCCCAAGCCGGACCTTCGAGCTGTGGTTTTTCACCAGTCTCTTCAAAACTGGATACAAACTAAGATCCTAGCCTCGAAAACACCCAGCACTCAAGGATAGCCAGCGTCTGGAGTTCGAAGGAGCACCAAATCATCACCTGCCTTCCTGTATCACACTCGGAGCCCGGATAAGAGCTGGGGCCTGCCTAACTAGGCAGGTTCCCAGGGCTTCTGCTTGCTTGCTTGCTTGCTTGCTTGCTTGCTTGCTTGCTTGCTTGCTTGCTTGCTTGTTTGCCCCTCACTAAGTGGACAACCGTTAATCAAGGGATCGAGTAAATTTGGTAAATGCGAAAGGGACACGGAGCTCCTGGGAAAGGAAAGACACAATTAGAACAGAGTCATCCATTCCCTTGGGCTGTCCTGGGCTCTTCAAACCACCAAGAAAAATAGAGTTAGGGCAAAAATGTTTTGGAAGGAAGTTAGCAAACGGAGAAGGCTTCCTTAGACGTAATACTGACATTTCTGTAATTTTGTAATTCCATTAACCAAAAAAATTTCTACGTGAAAAGCCAATAAGGTTTGATGGGCTGAGAGAAGCAGCAGATGCAATACTGGGGAGGGAGGGACAATAGGACCCTTCTGCGGCACCAGGGACTGTGGCCTTCCAGCTGTGTACTGTATGGCGGGGAGGTTCTGTGCAACGGTGGAGTAAAACATATCTGCCTTGTTTTATTGCTCCAGATGGGGAAAACACAACAATATTTGGAAGGGGGAAAACATTTCCTGTCCTTTTGTTCTCAACATAAAAAAAAGTACTTTATGAGTATTTTTCCAGCATATTTTCCCCTCCTCTGGGGCACTTCTTAAAAACCGTAAAACATGCATTTGCCAGAAGTCTCTGAATCATCATAATACTGTCTGCCTAACCCTGCAGCCAGGACTCGCTGCACTTGCTCCGTTAGGGAGACTTGTGTTTTACAAGCTGCCAAGGACAACTGCAACAGCTACAGGTTTCTTTCTTTCTTAATCTAGGAGAAATGTAAGCTTAAAACACTTAGTATTTATGGGCCCTTTTTTTTTTTTAACTACCCATTTAACCATGTCTTCTCTTTGACGCTTGTCCAGAAGGACTCTCATCATCCATGGCTAGATCAGAGAAACCAGAGGAAAGGCCCTCATCAGCTCTAATCTCCATCCCTCACCTCCCTCTGAAGCAGTTCATAGTAAAGAGAACTCACTCCCACATCCTGATCCCTGTTCTTCTTTGATCTTCCCCGTCATTTTCTTATTAAAAAACAGCCGGTCTGCTGCCACCACCTCCAGTTTCAAGTTGTCTGAGTAACTATTTTCATCCTTAAATTTTTAATTTTGAAAATCAAGTCATATATTAGACCTATTATGGTAGCAAATACAATATCCTCACTTGAAAACCAGGGGGGAATCTGTAGAGAACAACCTATTAATTTCCCACCAGCTAGAAAGCACTAAAATGCTACTTTCTGAATTTGGGTCTTTGGCATCCCAGTCTGGTATCTTCCTGTTTAAGTCACACCACCTTCACGGTTTCCTGAAAAAGTCCTTCATTGACTGGTAATTAGAAATGAGCAAGCATTAAACTTCATTCCTACAAGCATAGTTTTAAAACTGTATTCTGTAACAAGTCCTGAAGCTCTAGCCGATGATGCAATACACCACCAAATTCCAATGAAGCAAAACAATTTGAATAAATCCTCCGATTTCATAGTTTTGGAATTTATTCCTAAAACAGATATATTTCATTAAGTCAAATAAGTAGGTCATGTAACTTACCAAAAAGATGAAAAATAAATTAAAAAAAAAAAAAAAAAAGCCAAAGGCTTAAAAGCTTCTGCTTTAAATTGTGTGACCAAAGGCTACAATCAGATTGTGGGAGAGGGAGGCACTAGCATTAGCCAAAGCTGAAAAACTGAATAGAGCAGTTCTAACAAAGCTCTTGTGATTCCTTTAAAATAGCATGTACTACCATATACAAGTCTGTGGTGAGTGCTTTCGTTCACAGTTAGGTCCCTCCTTTTGCTGAATTCCAGTATCTCAAGGCCAGTGGTCCATTCCACTTAGCATCACCGTCTCCTGGTAAATGCCCTCTCATGAACAGCCTTGCAGGCTGGGTTAGGAGCTACTTCCACTGAGGAGTAGGTGCCTCCTGATCAGCCTTGCTTACAATTGCTTTTCCCTACCTTCATCTACATTCCAGAAGGGAAGAACCTACCTCTGCTTTGCTCAAAATTGTATTCTAAGTACCTGGCAAGCACTAGATTCTTATTAAATATTTAATAAAGTAACAAATAGACTTATTAAAATTGCTGTGTGTTGTTTTTTTTTTTTTCTTTTGCCTTTGGCACAAGAAGCCAATTGCAAGAAACAAAACCAAAGAAAAATTCCCTCTGTCTTTTATTCTGTCATCTGAGGAAGTCTTCAAGTAAACACCTGACTTTGACACCCAGCTTAAGCGCTAGCTGTGTGACTTTAGACAAATAAACCTCATTTGCCCTGTAAAATAGGTACTGCAAGCCTCCCTTTGGGGTTGTTTTAGAAATAAATATGCACAAGGTCTAACACATGTAGCTAATCTACAAATGGACGTTACTGTCATTTATTCACTACGCCTCTGAGGGCCTGGAATGGGTGCTACAAATTCCAAGATAATAAACCAAAACCTTCTCTCAATACCTGTGTCTCTTAGATAATACAGCAAATCCAGACAGAGCAGCACCAAGTAGCAACACACTTAGAAAGAGGGATACAATCCAGATAGAGAGCAGCATGATTAAAGGCTGGAGTCTGCCTTGTGTGGGAGAATGTGACCACACTGGTCAACCCCATGCCATGTAAAGTGAGCCCTAATTTATTACAAGAGCTAGTGAGAACCTGTCTCAAAGCAGACTCATCTCCAATCTTCAGTCCTCGCCTATTGTGAGTTAAATAGCCCTTCTCTGTAATAACAAGTGCTTTGGGTCCTGGAAATTTTTGAGCGCCTACTTGGGAGCATGGTAAAATACAAACACAGTATTCTTTTTCTTTTGTTTTATTTTCTGCTTTTAGGAGAGAGGGTCTCACTGTGTAGCCCTGGCTGGCCTGAAACTCAGGATACAGACCAGGGTAGCCTTGAACCAAAGAGATCTGCCTGACTCTGTCTCCCTGGTTCTGGGTTTAGAGGCCTAAATCATCACACCTGGCTCAAACATGGCATTCTTTTCCATTTCGTAACTTTAGATAATCTTATTAGTTTGGTTACCTTATTACTATAACCTATATCATTAGGTCAGGTGCAGAACTTTCTATGTGTGTTCCCATGTTAACATTTACAGTTTTAGATGTAAAAGTATTTCAGCTTTTGTATTTCGGGATGAGGTATACTCAACTGTATTCCTTCACTAACTTCTCTTTCATTCCCTCCTTGCTGCAGCAAGCCCACTCCCGCCACCTCGGGGCTTTGCGCTGGCTTCCCTAGGCCTTCTTCCTGTTTACTGACATAGCGCACTGTCTCATGTCTTTGCTAAAATGTCATATTTGCAATAAAGCCAATCTGATCAGACTATCTAAAATTACCCTACCAAAGCCCTATAAAATATACGTATTTCCTAGTTTTTTGTTTACTGGCAATCGTCCATTACCACCCCCCATATAAGTTTGAGAACAAAGGTTAATTTGTTCCCTCTGATACCCAGGTGCCTGGTATAGCAGCTGGCAAGCACAGGACAGGATGACTGAAGTGCGGCTGGAATGTAGTCAGGGCAGGAAGCAGAGAGAGGTAAAGCTGGAGCGAGCTAAAGAGGATTTGGAGGCTGGGGCAGAGAGCTTAGATTATTATCTGGTAAGTAATGGGAAGCTTGAAAGGCAAGTGGCGTGTTCAGATCTGCTTTTCAGATAAATCACTCCAGGAAGGTATCTGAAGAGAACGCAGACGGCAGAGCCTAAGGTGAAGATGCTGCTGCTGCAAAGGAGGAAGCAAAGGAGCAGTGGAAGAGGGGAGTGGCACAGCTGAAGACAGCTGAAGGTGGAGGGAGAGAGAGCTCCCAGGACGATTCCCTGGGTTGCCCAGTACATAACTGGAGGTGGAACTAAGTGAGAGCTAGAATGTGGGGGTAGTCAGCAGGGCGATTTGATACATATGTGATATATATACATACATATGTATGCATGTATGTATACACATACATATATAGTGTGTGCATACATGGATATATACAGCTATGGATATTATTATAGATTACTATAGATATTATATAGATATATATTATATTATTATGGAGAATATATATATATATAAACTCAGATCTCTCTTCCTGTTCCCCTTCTCCCAGGGCATTAGGCATGTTAATTAGTAGGTACTCTAATACTGAACTATATCCCTAGCCCAGAATTTTTTTTTTCCTACCAAGCAGCAATTATACTAGTTTTAAAGAGAAAACAACTTTCATTTCAAGCCTCCACATATGCTTACTTCCAAAACCAGGGACCAAAACACAGCTTTCTTTTTTTTTTTTTTTAAGTAAGAATTTTTGTATTTGCTTTGTATGATTTTTTTTTTTTTTTTTGCCCAGAGAGCAAAAAAGAATCTTACTTTTTCTGTGTAATTAGTTCTTATTCTAGACTTCACTTTATGATAGACTTTCAGCTCACCCCCCAGAGAAAATAATAATGTCTTCCCCGCAAAGAGTCACCATGTTTGGTTATGAAATAACTAGTGGTGTGAGCCTGGACTCTTTCATTTTGTAAAAGTACATGGGAGAAGTTAAAGAAATTCAAAGGCAATATTATATATCCAAAACAGTTTGAGGAAATACTTTCAAAATGACATGTAATTAGTCAGTGGAAGTTACTTATCACAACATATGATTGAAGCAAATTGCTTTATGAGCTCTGCTTTCTGCTTTCTCCCTAATCAAACTTCTACCTAAAAGTGCGGCACAGGAGAGACACTGCTGCACCGTCGCTTAAAGTCCAGAGGAGGAAGTGTAAGCTAATTTCATTAATATTTTATTGAGCACTTATTTTGTGCCAGAACTATATTAGAGACTTGTCCACACTTTGCAAATCTGGTTTTCCTCTTACTCTTTAGGAAAGCTCTTACTCTTTAGGAAGCAAAATACGAAAACAAACGTAGTTCAGAACTTGTTAAAAATCACTTTGCCATCAAGTGGTAGAGACATCTTTCCAAGGGAGGAAAACCAACCGTCTTTCTAAACCCAATCTGTTGTTACAACTCCCCTGCCTTCTTAAAGATGAGCGCGCTACATAAGAAAGGGAGGGGAGAGGGGGTGCAGTTTGACGCAGCATCCCGGAACTTCACAGGTACAGTAACTTCGGTATCACAGGAAGGACCGTGATCTGGACTCCTGACATCCTGAAGACGAGCCAGGACTGTGGGAGAGGACCCCGAGTCACCAGCTGACCCCAGAGCTGGCAGAGGCCGAAGTGCACCCAAGCCACGCTCGAGGGCTCGGAAGTGACCCCTAACTTGCGCGAACCTGGCAAACTGCCTGGCAGGTTTTCGCCCTCGGAAGCAGAAGGCACAGCGGGGCGTGGAGGACGCAGCGCCCACTCGCCGCGGACCTCCGCGTGCGGGGTCCGGGACTTCCCGCACCCCCAGGCAGCAGCCGGGCCGGGGCTCCCCGCGCGACCACCCCACGCCCCGCCCCCACCTCCAGCGCAGAAAGTGAAAGTGAGCGCCAGGCACGCGCGGCTCTCGCTCGGCAGGACGCGCGCGGAGGGGCGGGGCGCGGCGGGGCGGGGCGGGGTCACATGCTCGAGCCCGTCCAATTCCAGAGAGCCCGGCTGCGGCCGCGGTGCAGGGCGAGCGATCCGCCTACCAGCCGCTGTGCCTGGGGAGAGCCTTTCCCGTGCAGCCGTGCGGCTCCCTGGGAAGAGTCTCGGCTCCCCGGACTCAGTTTCCGGCTCTGCTCTGCAGGCTGGGAAGGGAGCCGGGGCTGCGTGCGTCTTCAACGCAGAAGTGCGCAGTGGTACCTGCAAGGGTCTGCACCCGGCTCTGCGGGACCCACTGAGGCCCGGGGCTGCTGCTCTCCCAGCTTGACTCCTAGGGGAAACTGAAACACAGGGCAGGCAGCAGGGCGCAGCGTCAGTTCTCAGGAACATTGTAATTCAAATGTTAACATTTTAAATCATATTTAGTTTTACGTGAGGAGTAGAAGGGGCACGCACGTGTTCCTCGGTGAGAACTTGTGGAAGGCGGTTCTCTTCCACTGTGTGGGATCGAACCCAGGTCATCAGACTTGGCAGCAAGCGCTTTTATCCACTGAACCACCTTCCAGTCCTCTTTTAGGATATTTTTAAACGACTGGCTCTCTTTTCCTCGTAAAGTCTTTACACTTGATTCGGTGTTGTAATCTAAAAGAACCAAAATCCTTGCTCGAGGTTAGGTTTTGTCCTCGGTCTCAGAGACCCCTAGAGAAGTTTAACTGTGGTCTCTGTGTTTCTATCCCCAATATCGACCACTAGACAAAATCCTTTCTTAACTAAATGACAATGGGAAAACTGGTTTCCGCCACCCAGGAGGAGAGGAGCCCTGGGCACAGGGTGACCTGCCCTTTGGCGTGTCTGTGTCGTCGGAGACGTGGCTCCCGGGAAGGTTTGGGATCGCTGCGGTTGTTTCCGGCGGCACCGGGAGCCCCGGGGGGTCGCGGCCCCGAGGCTGGGGATCCCCGGGAGCTGCAGGTGTGCCGTCGGGGCGGGGCGGAGGGCCACGGGTGGTCTTTAACACGTTACTATCGGCCCGGGCTGGTTTTGACCCGGGATTTCGATGTTGTGTCTGCCCCCCGACGGCACCGGAGGTTAAGAGGGGCGACGTTAGAATTGCCCCCACAATCTGATCGAGTACATCGTGTTTCGCTTCTCCGGTTGATTAATAAAAGGCAGCGTCAGATACATCCTATTTTGAAATGTAAACTTAATATAACGTCCGAATCTCCGCAAGACCGGTGCTGTGGGTCGCGCAAAGGCTGCGCCCCGAGTCTTAGGTGGGAGCCGACGAGGGCGCCCCGGGGATGGGCAGGCTGTAGCTGCGGTGGAGGCGAGGCAGGAGGTGAGACGCGGGGAAGGACTCGGCCCTCCTGCCATATGTTAAAGACAGATTGGACCGGGAACTCGGAGCCAGTTAGACTACAGTGTGCGAGATTGCTCAATTTATCTGGGGTGGGGGGTCGGGGGCGGGACGACGCAGACAGCAGCCTGCGGGACGCTGGAGCGCGAGGCGCCGTTGTGCATCTCCTTGAGTGGGACCCTTTTCTTTAAAGTCCTTCACCAGAGGAGGGGACTGAGGCTGGCCCACTGGGAAGGGCTGAGGATGGCCCACTGGGAAGGGCTAAGGATGGTCCACTGGAGGAGTTGAGGATGGCCCCACTGGTGGGAGCTGAGGATGGCCCCCTGGAGGGACTGAGGATAGCCCTCTGGTGGGAGCGGAGGATGGCCCACTGGAGGGGCTGAGGATGGCCCCCTGGAGGGAGCTGAGGATGGCCCACTGGAGAGACTGAGGATGGCCCTCTGGTGGGAGCTGAGGATGGCCCACTGGAGGGGCTGAGGATGGCCCCCTGGAGGAGCTGAGGCTGGCCCACTGGAGAGACTGAGGATGGCCCTCTGGTGGGAGCTGAGGATGGCCCACTGGAGGGGCTGAGGATGGCCCCCTGGAGGGAGCTGATGGCCCACTGGAGAGACTGAGGATGGCCCTCTGGTGGGAGCTGAGGATGGCCCACTAGAAGGGCTGAGGATGGTCCACTGGACGGGCTGAGGATGGCCCACTGGAGGGGCTGAGGCTGGCCCACTGGAGGGGCTGAGGATGGCCCACTGGAGGGGCTGAGGATGGCCCACTGGAGGGCTGAGGATGGCCCACTGGAGGGGCTGAGGATGGCCCACTGGAGGGGCTGAGGATGGCCCACTGGAGGGGCTGAGGATGGCCCACTGGAGGGGCTGAGGATGGCCCACTGGACGGGCTGAGGATGGCCCACTGGAGGGGCTGAGGAGCCCAGAGTGGAGACCCGAGGTCCCAGCGGGCGCCCCCGTGCTGCCGTCGAGTCCGTGCGTGGCTGGGCTTGCAGACTGGAGTGATGGAGAGCGAGCTGGCCGCCGTCACCCAGCCTGCGAGCATCGCCGCGCGGAGCAGCCGCGCCTCCGTCCCGGCTCTGAAATCGGGGGCGCTCCGAGTTCGTCCCACCCTGCGCCCCGAGGTTCTGCCTCCCGCGAAGGCTAGCCCGGCGGAGCGGGTCGGGCAGGTGCCGCCGGGAGCCTCGCTCGCGCTCGCCGCCTCCTCCGCACGCAGGCCGGGCGTTCTCCGCGAGGGTTGCAAGTTTTTTGTTTGTTTGTTTGTTTGTTTTCTTCTTTTTAAAAGGAACCTTCAGGGATGACTATTTAAAGTTTTTAATGTTTTGATGCATCAAGCAATTATAAACAAAACGAAAGGGAAAAGTCTGACTTGAAACTGCTTTGCTTTGTCGTTGCTGAATAAAACGGCGACGGGAGGAGGGAGAAAACAATTGGTCAGCTGTAAAGTAACAGGAAAGAGCCAGTAAATGGAAAAACAATAAAAATGTACAGTAGGCGCATGGTTCAGACCGATGGGAAGCTCTGTTCCCACCGAGAGCCTCTTTCTCCCGGGGAGAATATTTGTGGAGGAAAATTATTTGGTTATTTTCACAGTATTGCAGCTTCCTTTGAATTAAACTTTTTTTCATCAACTAGACTTGGTTCTTTAATTAGGAAGCACAATTGAGTTTCTAACAGATGTTGTCAACCACAAACTCTGATCCAAAATAATAGTGTAATTAGTTTTGGGGGACATCTTTAGTTTATAAGGCCTGAAATTAAAATATGATGTTTTTAAACATTGTGGTACAAAACCACGGGGAACATTTGTTCCGGAGTCTGGTCGTGGTGCCACTTCCTTGTTTTGCCGTGGAAAGGCTTGTGTGGGATGGATGCGGCCCTTCTCGTTCGCTCTAGTACTGCTTCGGATTTCTTTCAGGTCTTAGAAAATTCTAATTTCAAAATATTTTCTGATCCGAAAAACAAAAGCAAAACCAGTGAAACCCTTAAAGCACAGCATGTTCCCAATTAGTTGAAATTTGTTGTTTTATTTTTAATCCTAACTTGAGCGTTTTAGCAATGGCTAAACAGCTTTTCATCTAACTATAGTTTAAAAAAAAAAAACACACACACAACTTAGTCTGAATTAATGCTACCAAAGCGTTAGTACCTGAAATATAAAAAGACAGATTTTTCTGCAATAATTGTCTGACAAGTGAGGCATTTACCAGCTTTGAGTGCTACGGTAAAATGACAATTGGGCCTTTCTGATTTGAATATAAATATACGATGTCCTGGTGAACTGACCAGGGTGCTCCTGTGCATCTAGCTTTTGCCTCTTACAGTTTCATGTCTTCTAAACTCTATACTGCCTGGCATAGATTTGTCTTTATAAATTATCCATTTTCCTAGACATTGGAAGGTGCAGGAAGGTGCTGGAGAGATGGCTCAGCAGTTAAGAGCACTGGTTCCCCTTCTAGAGGACCTGGGTTCAATTCCCAGCACCCACATGGCAGCTCTCAGCTGTCTGTAACTCCAGTTCTGGGGGGTGGGGGTCTGACGAGTCTGACACCCTCACACAAATGCACATAAAATAAAATTAAATAAGTTTTTTCAAACTTAGGAAGTCACATGTTCTCTACAGTACCCAACACATCCACGGCCAAAGGTTCTTTCAGCTTGAGCAGCGTTTTAAGGCACGCCATGCTTTTGTGTTTAGCAAAAACCAATTTCTTTGTAAGAGTAGCCTGCCACCCTTTTGTGGATCTCTGTGCCGACTTTAAGTGTTTTAAACATTAAAGGCCATGAGAATATTCCTTTGTGAGGTCTGTGGCTCCTTAGCAATCCCTTGCCCTTTGAGCCCCAGCTTCCTGAGTCCTTGACATCTTCTCTTAGGGGCAGGTAGAATTAATATTACCCTCTCTGACAGACAGAAACTAGGATCCTTTGTTTCTGGTACAAAGTAGACATTATTTTAACCAAATAGACTGCTCTCTGCCTTGGAGTCACGTCACTTTGATTTTGGTCTGTCTTCTCTTAAGTTAGCAAGAGAACAGACTTTTGCTACAAAAACTTCTGCTTGTTCTAGGACTGCAATTTTTTTTTTTTTTTTTAGCTCTACCCCACACTATCCTAGGCTGCTAGAGGTCTGTGCTGTACAAACTTCCTAGTTGGGAATATAGTTTAAAAGACACATGTGTGTTGAGCATAGAAGTGGGGTAAAAGGTCAAAGGCAAGGACCTCAGCATTCACAAATAAGTCCTTCTGATAAATATAGGGTACTCATAACTCATCCACAAATAACTCGTAGCCATCTAAATTATCCTCAAGTTCCTTCATGCATCCTGACCAGCATGAATGCTGGACCAGAAATAAATTTGTTTTAAGTTGTTTCTGTTCTTTCTCTTAGTGTTATACCGGGGTGTAGGTTTAATTGGTAAAATGACTTTAGTCAGTTATAAACAAGTGTTCTTTGGTCTTCTGGTGGCATTTCTGGGCCGCTCTATATTTAGGGATGGCTCTGGGCTTAGCTCCTTACTGGCTGCAGGTGATGATGTTAAAGTTCTCTGGGTCCTGCTGTCAATGACTTCTCAGCCCTCTTAAAAGGAAGTAGGTTAGAGAGGCTGTCCTCAAAAAACTCCCATCCTGTGCATTTTTTAAAAGGAAACTTGGGTTGTTTTCCTGACCTATTGGGAATGATAAAGTCGTCAGAGGCATTACAACTTACTAGCAATTATTGGGAACCAGATTTCTGGACTTTAGAATGGGTATTCAGATGAAAGCTTCTGAGTGTATTTTTTTAAAAGAGAACTATGTAGCTTCTATTTCAGTAGATCTTTATTGTTCTACACTGAAATCTTAATATTATGGCCCTTCTGACCTTCTGAATGTACTTATTTGAAGATTTTTTTTCCCCGAAAAAAGTTAACCACATTTACTTGTAACTTTTGCAGAGCTGTACCAACCAGCGTGTCTTTTAACAATTGCCTGAGTGGGGTTTTCCCTAATGAAAATTTAAAATGGTTCTGTGACTTCTAATGCAATATGTGGACAGTATATGAACAAAAACAAAATAGTTGGACATTAACACTACGAAAGAAAAATACTTTGTTCCTTCTAAGTGGAAGGAGTACTTTCCACCCTAGTAATGATGGGGGTCATTGCTTGAAAGAAAAGATCACCGCGCACAGTTCTGTTTCACAGCGGGCAGAGGACAGTTGATTGGTGACGAGTTCGCTCATTAAAATGGTATTGTATGCTTGATCTAAACTTACAAAGTGATCTGGTTGTTAGAGCTTAGAAACTCTCTGTTAGAAAACTGTGCTTAAGTGGTTTCTCTTTTACTTTAATTCATGTAACAGCAGAATGCAAGTAGCTTAGATCTATGAATTTTAAGCATCTTTATTACTGATTCTTTTCTGGTGGAGGCTCCCAACAACCTTGTTCTTGCAGATTAACACCACTGCTTCTCAGCATTTCACACTTGAAAAGCCTGAGTACCATATTCTGAATACATCAAAGTGGGAGTCTGTGGCTAAATGGTAACCTTTTCTTTCTGTTGTTGTTATAAGATACTTTAAATATGACACATACATGGGAAAAAGACTTTAGAAAACTACTCTACAATTAAGCATTTTCTGTCCTGACATAAATTGATCTAAAAACTGAAAGATTTAGTAATAGGAAATCCAGACTCTACATAAACCCCTAAGTCAGTTGGACACACTTATTTTCCTGCCACATACTGACCAGGAAAAAAAAGTGTACTTTGTTAAGATTTGTAGGACTGGGAATACAGCTGAGTGCGAAAGCACTTGCCTAATGCCAAGGCCCTGGGTTCAATCCTCAGCACAAAGGGGGGGGGGGGCAAGAGGGAGGGGGCAGGAGGGAGGGAGGAGCAGGAAGGAAAGAGAAAGACAGTCAGTTCCAGACCAGCCTATTAAAGATCTCTCCCAGGATGAGGCTTGGTTTGTTCCTGAGTCAGACTCCAAGTAACCATTCCACTTAGTTTAAAATCATGACATTATTCCCAAGCTTTCTATGTATCCATTTCCCTTTTTTCACAAATGTTCTCAGCCTAAAGACTCACGGTCAACTTGATTACTGCTTGGGCAGGTTGTAGAGACCTGCCGACTATGTTCCAGACCCAGGATTTTATCCTCACGGATTTATCCCTACCTCATAGCAAGATGATAACTTTTTTCATTTCTGATCCTGCTCCTGTGAGGCTGCTAACACCATCTTTCCTTCTATGGTCGTTATAATCAACCCAGCTTAGATTTTTGTGTTATCTTTTTTGCAATTGTATTTTTTTCATTCAAATTTAGAAGTCACCGTGCTCCTGGCTGAACCAAAGGTTTTCTAGCTCTCCTTCTTGGAGTCACACTCAGACACGTGCTGTCAGGAAGTCTTCTCAGCTTAAATGTCATTGTGATGGGCTCAGGAGCATGGAAGCAGGGTTCTCTGCCCTCGGTGACTTGGCACCGGTTCAGAGCCTCGGAGGCAGTAAAAACAGACTAAGAGCCGGTTGATGGTGGCGCACACCTTTAGTCCCAGCACTCAGGAGGCAGAGGCAGGAGGATCTCTCTGAGTTCGAGACCAGCTTGGTCTACAGAGTGAGTTCCAGGACAGCCAGAGTTACAACAGAGAAACCCTGTTTCAAAAAACCAAAAAAATAAAAAACAAAAAACAGACGAAGTCTTCATGTTTACCAACGAGCTTATGCGGCCTTGGCTCTTATTTCATTCTGTGCCTCAGAGGATATTGAAATTACACGTTTGAAAAACAACCAAGTAAAATTCAACAGTCTTCAGACATTTTAGCTTATGTTATTTTTTAAAAGATTTATTTTTAATTATGTGCGTATATGTGTTCCTTCATGAGTTCATGTACACCATGTCTGGGCAGGTGCCCACAAAAGCCAAAAGGGCATTGGATCCCCTGGACCTGATATAGGCTGTTGTGAGCTGCCTCTTGTGGGCTCTGGGAACCGAACCCATGGCCTCTAAAGTAACAGCAAGTGCTCTTCACCACTGAGCCATCTCTCCACCCCATCATATGCTTTCAAAGTATGTTAAAATACATGCCTTTCTTTATCAATATATCTTAACAATACCAAGAAGCATGTAGAATGTAACTAGTTCTCTGAATACGTCTCCTCCTGATGGCCCTCTTTCCGAGACACATCAAGCCATCTTTTGCCTAAATTTCTAAATATTTATATTCAAAATATAATTATATATTTTAACATCTTTATGTGTGTGTTAAAGCCCCTGTGTACTCTTTCCGTCCCTTTTCTCTTATTCTCACCAGTTATTTCTAGGCATGATCTTAGACTTTTTGTTATATTGGTTGTTCTCATAGTACTGCTGGATTAGAATATCTGACAAACAGAACCAGACTGTGCATTTGTTTGCCGTTTTTTGTTTTATATTTGTTTGTTGGTGGTGGCATCTGTGTGTGTGTGTGTGTGTGTCTGTGTGTCTGTGTGTATGTGTCTGTGTGTGTGTGTATGTGAATGTGTGTATATGTGTGTGTGAGTGTGTGTGTATGTGTATGTATATGTGTGTATGTATGTATGTATGTGTGTATGTGTGTGTATGTGTATGTATGTGTGTATGTGTATGTATGTATGTATGTGTGTATGTGTGTGTATGTGTGTGTGTATGTGTGTGTGTGTATGTATGTATGTGTGTGTGTATGTGAGTGTGTATGTGTGTATGTGAGTGTGTCTGTATATGTGTGTGAGTGTGTCTGTGTGTGTGTGTGTGTGTGTATGTGTGTATGTATGTATGTGTGTATATGTGTGTCTGTATGTGAGTGTGTGTGTGTATGTATGTATGTGTGTGAGTGTGTCTGTATGTGTGTGTGTGTGTGTATATGTGTGTCTATATGTGAGTATATGTGTATGTGTGTGTGATGTGTGTGTGTGTGTGTGAGTGTGTGTGTGTATGTATGTGTGTGTGTCTGTATGTGTGTATATGTATGTCTGTATGTGAGTGTGTGTGTGTATGTATGTATGTGTGTGTGTGTGTCTGTATGTGAGTGTGTGTATGTGTGTATGTGAGTGTGTGTATGTTTGTGTGTGTGTGTTTGTGTGTGTGTGTATGTGTGTATGTGAGTGTGTTTCTTCTGGAGACAGGCTCTCACTGTGTGGCTTAGCTACCTGGACCTCACTATGTAAGCCAGACTGGCCTTGAACTCACTGAGAGCTGCCTACCTCTACTTCTCAAATGCTGGGATTAAAGGTGTGTACCACCATGCCTGGCTTGCATATTTAGGGGGCGGGGCTCTTCTTTGAGACAGGGTTTCTCTGTATAGCTTTGGCTGTTCTGAAACTCTTTCTGTAGACCAGGCTAGACTCAAACTCACAGAGCTCCACCTGCCTCTGCCTGGCACGTCTATACTGCTCTGTTCGATTTTACTAATGATACTGTAGTGCATTCGGCACACTAGCTAAAACTAGTTAGATCCTACATTCTCGATGTGCCACTTCACACACAGCAATAATTGTTTCCTTAAGGTACCACACAGAAAGGACGTTGTGAGGACAGAGAATATGCATATTTTCAGCCTTCAAAATATCACCAAATCGTTGTTCAAAGTAGTTACACCAATTTCCATACTAGTAGTGTGTAAGCTCCGGATGCAGGCACATTGTCACGAACACCCGGTACGGCCAGCCTTTCAAACGGGTGTACTGTAGGGACTCCTGCATGAGGTGTGTTCTTCCGACTCCTACTGAGCTTGAGCGCCTGCTTGAAGCTGGTCCCTCCATCTCCGATCTGCTCATTCTCATCCATAGCGTGCATTCTGTGTTGAGAGATTTGTTTTTTATTATTGACTTCTTTTTCTTTGTCTGCTCTAGTTTCCAATTCCTTTCTCAATCATAAAGCATTTTTCTAATCTGTGGTTTAGCTTCACTTTGTTTATGATGTCTTTTAAAAAATGAATAAATTTATCCTTGTATGAAAACCTGGATCCAAGCACTGGGGTGGCGGAGGCAGGGGGACCTGGAGTCCAGAGCCATCCTGCAAGACCCAGGCCAGTCTGAGATTACATGACACCCTGTCCACCTGCAGACAAGAGTGTTTTCATTTATTATAATGAAATATACTGCGCTTACTTTTAATTTATCAGTTAGAGCAGGCGAGGGGGCAGATGCCTTTAATCCCAGCCCTCTCTCCTCAGGAGGCAGAGGCAGTAGATCTCTTGAGGGTTTCTTTTTGAGATTTTTTTTAAGGCTACCTCCATCAACCAATTTCCTGTGTATTTGTGTGTGTCCCTTTTCTTCTCAACTACCTGTCCCATTGCAGCTGAATGAACTGCTTTGTCTTTAACGGCTGGCAGAGTGATCTCCTGCTGGGCTCCTCAAAATTATCTGCTTTTGTTTGTCTGTTGGTTTGTTTGTTTTTAAAGTATTGGGGGCCAAACCCAGAGCTTCACATATGGGCAAGTCACGCATTCTAAGGAGAACTCCTCAGTGTGATTTTAGGCTCAGCAGATGCACTTTTTACAAAGTGAAGAAAACATTCTTAAAATTTTGGGACACTGAAATCCACAAACGACTTTCTGCAGAATCACAGACTGAAAGTTCTTAATATGTTTTCTATCTAATTTTTGGGTCTTTATTAAAATTAAAACACATTCTGCAGTGGATGATAAACACTAACTTAAAGTCTGCTGTCTCTTCTGGCTGTCCTGAATTTTGTTAAATGAACAAAGTCAGAAAGTTAATTTCATTTAAAAAAAAAATAGGAAAGTTTGACTAAGCAGAAGAGTATTAGATTCCAAAAACTGAGGAATTTTGTTTTGTTTTGTTTTCCTTTGCTTTCTTAAGTAGCATTTAAATTGAGATGAGGGCGTAAGAGCAGGTAATGGCTTTCTCTTCTCCTTTTGTCCTTAAGTAGGGCTAGAACAATGGGTGTCACTTGAGAAGGGCCTCCTACCCTTTGCTGCTCTGAACCTGCCTCGGGGCGTCACGGGGGTCTTAGTGGTGTTGCTATTTTTTTAATTTAATGTTTAACCTCTGAGAGAATTGTTTAGAAACACTCACCTTGCTGGTGCTTCAGGGAATAGACAATGGTGATTATTGGTGAAGATCAGATACTTCGTAACAGCTTATTTTGCGCCAATGATTAAAAGTAGCATTGTCGTAGATTCATTTAACTGGGAATTTATTTTGCATTCTTTCATCTGTAAGACATCTACTGTGGGAAGTGAGCTTTAATATTAAAATGTGAGATGTCTAGAGCTTTGTTTTTTTAAACCTATTTTACTTTACACAAATTTAGAAAAATGTATGGAGAGACATCTGTGCAAACGGTAATCACTGACCCGTGGTCCTGACTTGGTTGCTCCTTTCTGTTCTAAACTTTACTTGACTGGTACCTTAGTTGTGTGTGGTCAAGGGAGAGAGAAGACAGCATTCAACAGGATTCTGGGTTATGTCAGTGCAATATGTTAGTTGAGGGCTATTTTTTCTTCTTTCTTGTTTAAGTTAATCCATAGATCCCAAGTTAGTAAAGGCCAAGATAGGCCCTTTACAGATACATGTAAGAACACACTTGCAACTGAGGATAGAGCCTCGTTTGTTCTTTCACCTACTGTTTGTCTGTATGCACACTGTGGCTAAAGTGATCTCGCAGTGCCCTGCCTACGTCAGGACGCTTTGAGAGTGTGATGGGGCATTAGGGATAGCTACTGTCAGGATAATAAGCACAGGCCAGGGCGCTTCCTGCGAGTCACAAGGCACTAACTTCCATGTGTCATGATGCCTACAGCCAAGAGGTTTTAAAAATAACTTCCTTAGCTTTCTCAGGATGAGAAAGGAGTGGAAAGAGCTGTTAGAAGGAAGGGGAGGCCCCTGCGTAGGCACTGTACCTATTAATATGACGCACACAGCCAAGGCTGCTTGTTTGGGGGTGTTGAGTGCGCAGTGCCTGTTAGGTTCCCTGGATTTGCGTCCCGGTAGTCGTGGGAATTGTGCCTTTATTAACTGCCTCGCCGTCCTGGACATTTAAAAGCATCACCCTGGATACGATACCTGCGCTTCTTCTCTCTAAGTCTCATGTCCTTCGTCTCTAGTCTTTCTTCCATTATTTCTTGCTTTATAGTTGGATTAACTGGAAAACTGATTCACTTTTTTCTTTTCTTTTCTTTTCGTTTTGTTAACCACTAGGGAAGGAGGCCTCCTGGTAGGCCTTGTGTTGGCCTTCTCCATCAATGCAGGTTTTGTTGGTGATCTATTTGGATTATAAAGAATCTGAGAGACCTGGCAGAGTATACTTTCTCCTCACAACACGTAAATGAGGCAGGGTGGTGTTGGGGACAGCGGGAGCCTGGTGGCGGGAGAGAGGCGGGCAGCAGCACCTGCACTAGGCCAGTCAAACCCTCACCAGGGCGGTGCCCACTTCCTCTGTCTTTATGGAAACGTTGTTCACCAACATTGGCTATACGGATAGGCTAAGAACCTTTATATACAAGCCTGTAGATGATTGGGCCTTTACTGACCTTACCAATCTGTCTCTGATTAGCAAGCTGTAGACAGGCTGATTGAAGTGTGTAGTAAGCATAGACCAAAGCTACTGGATCTCTCCCTTGTGCACCGCACTGTTTCCTCCATAAAAGCCCATTTCTCCCAAAACAAACTGGATTCACACCATGGAGGCATTTCCCCAGAGTCTGAGTTTCTTGGGTCGGTGACTGTGCTCACTCATCTCCTCAGGGAACTCTGCACTGACAAAGAACCACGGGGAGGCACAGATCTGTGATCCCAGCAGCACCAGGGGAGGGAGGACAGAAGCAGAAGGGTCAAAAGATCAATCCTTGGCTACACAGCAAGTTCCAGGCTAGCCTGATCTACGTGAGAGCCTGTCTCAAAAATAAAGGATCTAGAAGGTAGCAAAAGCCTACCTAGAGCTTGCTCATGTCAGCCTAGAGCTTACTCATTTCTGGACATGGGTGAATGTGGTTCTCAAAGCCGAACAGCTTCGGATGCCTCCGTTGCTTTAATTTGTTTGTTTCTCCCTCCAGAGGGAGAGTGAGTGGTGTGAGTTTACATGGAGGTGGCAGGAGGGGAAGGGATTGCCTCTCCTTGAGTAGGTGCACTGACTGTTTATGCAGTCATTTTTGGTTTTGTGTGTCACGCCCCCACCCCTTCTGAAATCTACACTGGGGAATACAAAATATGGGAGTGTGTGTTTGCTGATCATCAGATCAAAGGTCCCCACAAGGGTTAAACCACCTGGAAAGCGAAAGGCTTCAGTTTGACCTCTCCACTCTCATTGTAGCCAAGCTTTGAGTAAGCAACAGAGAGAAAGCTGCAGCTGGGGGCCCTCTGAGCTCTGGGGGGCCTGGAATGCATGGGTCTGTTTTGGGCAGGGGCAGTCTGAGCTAGTGGAGGCTGAAGGCAAGGTGGGAACACAGGTACACACACTACTGAAACCACTGTTAACAGCCGTCGGCCTCCTAGTTTGAATCCTTTTGCCAGGCACTAGTGAACGGGAGTACTGACTCACGCCGTTTAAAAGACTCGTGTTTATGGCACCAGAGATAAGCGCATCCCCAGTAATTTTCTGAGTATTTGCAAATATTTGCAGGCTAAAATTATATAATTGGAAAAAAAGAACTTGACTTGGGTTTAATTCCAGAGACCCGCACAGTGAAGGAGAGACCCTCTCCCACAAGTGCCCTCTAACCTCAGGAGCACGCATGGCTCATGCACGCACACGCACGCACATATTAAGTAAGTGTTTTAAGAGGTATAGCCACTTGCATTTCATATATGGTGGCATTACAGGTAAGAAATACTGACAGCACAAGCCAACAAGGTGACGTGCTTGTGATCCCAGCTCTGGGGAGGCTAAGGCAGGAGCACTGACATGAGTTTGATGCCAGCCTGGGACATAAATAGCAAGACCTTGTCTCAAAAAAAAAGTTTTTTTTCTTAGAATAAGTGCTTAGTTAAAAAAATACACCCTTCCATATAGCGTATCCAAACAACTGTCCGAATGGTGCGTCTGTGGAGAAGGGAACAGCTTCTCTCCCCAAATCAATATTTTTAGGGAAGCAAGCCTGCTGGGTCCCAGCGATTCCGTGAGTTTGCAGTCAGTCACTCTCACCTTCGCTGCCCTAGTGCGGGGAGGGCTGGCTGGGATTTTCTCAAGGAGGAAGAATGACACATTCAGAAAGTCTTTGACAACGTTTAAACACTTCTTATCAAAATTTAATTTCCATGAATGATTGATTTGGGCACTTGATGGACAGCTGAAGGATGTCCGGTTACCTCGCTTTCGTGTGCTAATGAAGCCAAGGGTGACTTCGGGGGATTTGGTGACTGGAGGCAGCCTGGTTGGATATGCACAGTCTCTCTCCCAGTGTCTGTCTCCACTAAACTGCTGTCTTACTGAGTAACTGGCTAATCTGTCTGCCAGGCCACAGGCCTTGGCCTTCCTCTGTGGGAAAAGCTGTACTTAGCGAAGCTGTCAAACGAGCTTTAATTTCAAGAGAATTTATTTTGTACAAATCTTCCAATAACTAGCAAAATCAATGAAATCCAGGCACCCCATCCCCACCCCCAAGGTGCCCTTTGGGGATTCATTTGTGAGTAAAATAATTTAAACCAGGAAAGAAAAACTTCCAATGCCAAACTTCAAGTTTGTTTTTTTTTTCTTTTTTAAATTTCTCCATTTTATTGAAAATAGATTTTTTTCCCCCTCATATGATATATTCTCATTACAGTTTCCTCTTCCTGTACTCCTCCCACTTCCTCCCACGTCCCCTCCCGTCTGGATCCATTTCCTTTCTCTTTCTCAATAGAAAAAAAAAAAAAAAAAAAAACAAAAAACAGGCTTCTAAAGAATAATAATAAAATAAAATATAGTAAGATAAAACAAAAAACTAGCACATAGGAGAAAGACAAAACAAGCAAGCAGAGGGAGAAGAGCCCGAGAAAGGGCACAGAAACAGAGGCAGACGCAGAGACCCATTCTTCCCCTCGCACACTCGGGAATCCCTGAGGACATAGCGTGGAAGCCACAGTATCCGAGCAAAGGACCTCTAGGGTAAAAAGAAAGAAGGGAAAAGAACTATATAAATAAATAAAATAAAAAATAAGATATAACTAAAAAGAGGAGACAAGGAACCTCCAAAGATGCCACTGAGCTCCTTGTCTGTTGACGTCCACTGCTGGGCCTGCAGCCTATCACTGGGAGCAGTTTGCTTCCCCAGTGAGTCTTCTTTGGAGAAAGCTAAACTTTCATTGGCAAGTGGTTATCAATGGAGACAGCTTCTGGGTTAGGGATGGGGACACGTGTCCACGTCTTCTTTCAGCTCTAGGACCCCATCTGGTGCAGACCCTGCATGCCCTGGGTACGTGTTACCTCAGTCTCTGTGAATGTGAGCTTTGATCACGTTGATTCAGCGGTCCATCCCCTCTGGCTCTAACGCTCTTGCTGTCTCTCTTCCTCCATGTTCCTGAGCTGTGTGGGGTAGGAATTTGATGAAGATATCCCACTGGGGCTAAGTGTTCCAAGGTCTTGCACTCTCTGCACACTGTCCAGCTGTGTATCTCTGTATTGTTCTCATCTGCTCCAGAAGGAAGCCTTCCTGATGATGGCTGAGCAAGATACTGATCTGCTTTCCTTGACAGAGTGCCAAACTTTGAGTTTAAAAGCTTGACCATGCTGGGTGATGGTGAAAGTACACACCTTTAATCCCAGCATTCGGGAGGCAGAAGCAGGCAGATCTCTGAGTTCAAGGCCAACTGGTCTACAAGTTCCAGGACAAACAGAGCTACACAGAGAAACCCTATGTATAAACCCTCAAAAAAACAAAAAGAAAAAAAGAAAAAAGCTTGACCACTAGATCTAGTTCTTCAGACTGCACTGATTTCTTGAAAACATTTTTCAGCCTAAGTGTATCACTGAAGAATCCCCAGTTCCATTTTTGAGTGGTTAGGGTGACGGGAGAAAGAAAGATTATTCTTTGATAGGGAAAAAAAGGTCAAGTAGGAAAATGCATAAAATTCCTTTCTGATAAAGTGGATGCTGTTTGGATTTAAGTCTTAATAATATGCTATGTGTCCTTGCAAAGCTCTCTATCGGACACTGGGTACCTCTGCTCCCTGAAAGGTTCTGAGTCTGGAGAGTTACAGACCGGTTTTATAGCCCCCAAAGTGAGCCACTTAAAGCCTCTGAAGTTCAAAACACAGTCTCCAGCAGCACCCACTGCTTTCTCATACTGCATCCTATTCCTTCCTTCCGAGGAAAGCAGCTGAGCCCTGCCGGCGCAGGAAGCCTTGTGCACCTGGGAGAGACCTGTGTTACGTCGAGGCAAATGCACTGTCTGCAAACTCTGAGTTGTTCTAGCAGACGCAGACAAAACCTCTGGGTATCTTGTCTTGCCTCCCCGTGTCCATAGTAGGGACAGCTCCTTAGAGCACAACTCAGTGAGTAATGACGTAATCTTTTGGCATAACCTTTAGTTGCGTAGGTACGGGGAAAGGCATCATGGAGAGAATCAGCTTTGCTTCCTCAGTGAACCTCATGACTTTGCAATCAAGAGAATTTCATCAACTGCCCCCTTGAGGGATGAACTTGGAGTGTTGATTAAACTGAAGCTTGAGATTCTCTTAGAACTTAATTTTTGCTTCAGATACTATTTTATAATTCTACAAGTACATATAAGGTACCCTCCTGTCCTTCAGCCTGCCCTTCCCACCACACGTAAATAAGGAAGGAAGTGAACCCTCTGTCAGATAGCACCAGCGCATCCGCAGTGTCTGGTGGGTGCACATCTGAGAAACAGGTCTCCCTTAGAGTTCTTAGCGGCGAAGGCTGTCCCTGCCGCACGCCTCTCTGGACAGCACTGCTCAGGCGTTGTGCACCAGCGGGAAGGAAGGAATCCTCCTTGTGGCTTCCCTACTTTGACAGCAGAGTTTTGTCCTAGACGGTCTGGGCCTGCACGTCACACGGCATGCTTAACATGCCTAAGGTTTCTCTGACTGTCGTGCTTCATGGCAACTTGGGCTATTTCTTTGTCAGATGATAGGGAGCTCACGGACTCGCGCTCACGAGTGTTTACTGTTCTGTCATGTCCCCGTTGTTCCCTTGGAGCCTAGTCACAGCGAAATGTAGCCTGATTCCCAGGGAACTGTCTCCTTTACTTCCTAACTATTCTGCATGTTCAAGAGCTGGCATGTCAAAACTTCTTTGTAACAAAAGTAGATGTCATTTTGTTACAGTATCTGAGCAGATCATTCGTGTAAAATCACCTGCTATGCTATCTTCTAAATTACACGCTGCTAAGGGTCAGGGCTGAGTTGCCAGATGAATGAGTTGTGGTTTTTTTCTTTAATATTTATTGATTGATGTATTTAGTGTATGTGAGTGTGTATGTGTGTGTGTGTGTGTTACACACTGGGGGTTGGGAAGATGGTCTCGTGAGTGTGTACGTGAGTACCACGTTCATGCAGGTGCCTTTGGAGGCCGGAAGAGAGCATCAAAGCTACTGAGTTATAGACAGTTAGAGCTGCCTGTTGTGGATGCTGGGAACTGAACCCTGGTTCTCTGTAAGAGTAGAAAGTGGTCTTAAACCACTGAGTCAGCTCTCCAACTCCTAAACAAGTATTTTTAAAGCCCATGCTTTGGTACTTTTAATCTTTTTTTATATCTTAAGATTTTTAAACAGAGTAGATAAGGTGCTCCCACACCACCCGTACTTCTCCCTCCCTCACAACTCCGAAGCTTTTCCTCCCACTCACTCCTTGCTAGAGGGTTAGCCGTCAGGGCTCCTGTCTGCCTGTCTCCATTGCAATAGTCTGTCCTTATATTTTCCTAAACTTAACTCTTAAGGGTCTTCTTCAGCTCCAGCATTTCCAGCCAAGCCTTCCTCCCCAGCACCAGCTCAGGCTTCCTAGACATTAGGACATTGTATGAAGGTGTGTTCAAGCTTGCTTCCTGCCCACCACACTGCATTTGCAGTGTGTGTCAATTCTGATGAAGTTTCTTTGACTCTCCAGATCCTTAAATGCAGCGGTCAACCTATGGGTTGCAACCTTTGGGTGTCTAACGACCCTTCCACAGGGATCTCCTAAGACCATCTGCCTATCAGATATTTATGTTGCTACTCATACCAGTAGCAAAATTACAGTTAGGAGGTCTTAACAAAAGTAATTTTATGGTTGAGGGTCACCACAAAAATGAGCAAGTTTATTAAAGGGAAGGTTGTGAACCGCTGCTTTAATGGCTTTGGTCTCCAAGCACCTTAACCCTACATCCTTTTCAAAGTGCTTTGGGAATGGCGTCTCTGCTCTCACTGCATGGGAGTGTGCTCCACGTGCTCTCTTCAGCTCTTTCTACCTTTGCATTCAGAGTTCCTTTTACAGCACTAATGAGGACATCGGCCATTGGTAACACATACCTGCTGCAGACGGTACAAGCCCAGCAACTGCCTTCAGAGGTCTCCCTACACACTAGCAGGGGAAAGGTAGGTCTGCTCTGGTGAGATCTTTGTCTTAAGAGGAGTATGGGAGCATCTGGTGGTGACCCTTACGTGAACTAAAGGCAGAGGTCACATCTGTATTCACCCCAATTCCCACAGGGGTCACTTGATGCTTTGCTTAAGAAGAAACCTGATTACCAGCAGTGGCTTAGTCTTTCTGGATTGTCTTCTGCTCCCACCTATAGCAGGTACATGGAGTCTCTTCTGCTTCAACTCTTGTCTGGATGAATTTCACCCTTGCCACATGTCCAGCTCAAACACCACCTTCTCTATACAGCTGCAGCCAGGTCCATACCTAAACATCCTATCTCCCTGCTGAAGACCGAAGAGGCTGAGCACAGTTCCCACAGCTGGGCTGGTGTTCTCCCAAGAGTCCTTGTCTTCCTTTTGGTCTTAGCCCCCACTCCTGTCTTGGTCATTTTGCCTCCCTAGAACGCTTGCATGGGAAGCTGCTGTGCATTTGGTTTTGCTTTCAGCATGAAGTAAATTAACTTTGACATGAGATATTTGAAGCAGGGAAATTGGACAAATTCCAAGTGAATGGAAGTCATTCAGAGTATACACGTAACAATCAGACTTCAAAATGTTACTCAGGGGCTTCAAAGTGGATTCGCTCAACTTTCAACTTCCAGTGAGGCAAACATTGATGTGGGTTTTTAAGGATCACTTTCTCTTCCTTCTGTTGGAGGGGAGGGATCACAGTAGACTGAAGAAAAATTGGGAAGGTTGTAAATTCATTTGAGTAATTAGCATTCTTTAGGCAGATCATTTCCCTGGGTTATGTTTTAATTTTTCCAAGAAATTCTGCTCACTTCCAAATCCTCATCTTCAGAGCTGTAGTAAAGGAGAAAGGCGGCCAGGGGGTGGATGCATCCACATGTACACATGTGGGAGGAAAAGTTATGTCAAGACAGAGAGAACACAGACATGAATGAATCTGGACTCCAGTTGAAAGAGAAAAGGAGGTAACCAGAGTGGAGACCCAGCACGTTTGACTTGAGGTGCTGTGGTTATATTCTCCCTCCTGAATATTTAGGTCACAGGTTAGAGGCAGTAGAAGTCCTCCGGGCCCCTAGGAACTGTGAGGGACCAAGGTGAAGTCTGTCCCTTCTCTCTAGTGCATCATTAGGCTGGGTTAGCCCCTCTGCAACCCAGTTTAGTTGTTCTACTTAAGCCTCACAGTTTGGGACCCCAGATAATCTGGCTGAATATTCCCCTGCAGGTGGCCAGGGGTTTTGCCTTAATTTTTTAACCTTTAGGGTCAGAACTCACTCACCTCTTCTTTTTAAACAAACTAAGAATCTCAGACTTATAAAATACGTATTAAATTACAATGTAATTTTATGGAGCCATGGAGAAAATGAAATCACAGCATTTGTAGGAAAACAGGGTGAAACTTGAATCAGTGTGTTAAGCGAAATGAGCCAGACACAGAAAGACACTTTCTACGAGCTTCCTATCACGCGCAGAACCTAGATTTAAAATTGGGGGGGGGGGGCGATGTCATGAGATCAGAAAGGGGACTATGAGAGGGAAGGAGGAGATCTTAAGGGAGATGACAGGTAAGATAATGGAAAACAACGTGTGTAATAGGAAAGCAGAGGCAGGACTTACGGGGGACAGGAAGCAGCAGGACAGAGGGAGAGCGTGGGGACACCGGCTGTGTGTGTGCCTGTGAGACAGAGAGAGAGAGATGACATTATTTTGCATGCTAACCCAAAAAAATTAGTTTAAAAATTTATGTTGCAGCTTAATACTGTAACAGAGTCACACAGTTAATCTTTTTAAATTTTATGTTTCCATTCAAAAGATTTATTTATTTATTTATTTATTTATTTATTTATTTATTTATTTATTTATTTATTTATTGGGGTAAATTAATTAACCTCTGGTTGAAACTCCTCTGTGGAAATACACCATTATTATGCTGGGATGTGCTAAATGCCGAGGCAGGGGGATCGCAAGTTCAAGGCCTGCCTGAGTGGCACAGGATTTTGAAGTATAGCAAGATCTTCTCAAAATAATCAAGAGGCTTCTGGACACAGCTCCATAGTGGCCTGCAGTACTTAAAAAAATTAAGTAAAAATCTATGGATATACATGACAATCATCGCCATGATTTCTATCTATTCAATCTCCATAGATTTGGTCACCTTATCTATAATCGGCCAGTCTCATGAAATTATCCGCCAGTTTGACTCGGTTTTTCTGAGCTGACGACGGGCAAATGCCTCTTGTTGAGGGAGAAGAGCTCAAGTGAGCTCCTTGTACCAAATGTTATTCTGTTATTCCATCTTGGTGTCACCTCCAAGGAGCGGCTCCCTTCAGCATCCAGTTTGAATGAGAACACGTCCCCTGTTCTCAAGCAGCCTCCTGCCCAAGTTCCTACACAAATACATCTGTATGCCTCTACCTGCACAAGCGTATACACACAGTCTTCACATCTGCCTGCACACTCCTCCACCCACGCCCGCCATGTGCACACACAACCAGCCACACAGCCACAACCACATGCACATGCCAACGCACAGGCACGTGGACACTCAGGGAAACTGCAGGCCTCCCTCGCCCAGCACACGCCCCCACATGGATTCAGGAAGAGGCTTTTCCAAGGCACCTTCAGGCAATTCAGCAACTCTGAAGACCTAAACCTTAGTGGTTTGTCCTAGGGACGAGACTGTTCCCCTGTTTGAGAATACAAATTAAGAACTAAAATCTGATTCTGTTTTTTGATTTGTTAGTTGCCTCCCAAAAGACAGCTGTGTGAGATTTGCCACGTCCTTGCTTTTCTCTTAGCGCTTACCCTTAGCCGCTCACAGCGGGGAGGCGGGTCCTCCCGGGTCCTTCTCAAACATAAATGCATTTAAACTGCCTTTTGACTTTGATGTGCCTTCTCTCACTCATTCAAGACTGTTCTCAGCAAGATTCGACTTGTAATGCCCACTAGATCAGTGCTACCCAGAGTTCCTGACTGAGGGAGAGGCCGGCCCTCTCTCTCCTCAGCCCTGGAGTCCTTGCCCCTGCTGCCTCCCGCCCAGGCAGGGCTGGCTCTCCGCGCAGTTGTCCTTCCCTCAGTTTACCCCTCCCTCCACTGGGTCTGATTTTCTCCTCACAGAAGTAGCCTTCCTGATGCTTCTATCAAGGGCTTCCTCTTGCCCGCCGACTCCCCGGCTTTAGTCCGCTGTTTTACAGCTCTCGTCGCTTTCCAGCTCACCATCAGCTTGTTCACTGCCTTGTCCGGCTCAGTGTTAGAACGCTCACTCCACCAGCCAAGGAGTCGGCTTGCCTGCTGTGTCTCCTCTGTCTGGAAAAGGTTGTGGCACATAAAAGGTGTTTAAAAAAATACATGAATAAGAAAAACTCGCCAACTTACTTAGAATGCAAAAGTTAAGGTGTTTAGGGTTTTTGAATTAAAAAAATAATCCAGAGCCAGGAGCACGCCTTTGATCCCACCACTCAGGAGGCAGAGGCAGAAGGATCTCTTAGTTCAACATCAGCTGGTCTACGAAAGTCAGGGCTATCCAAAGAAACCCTCTTTCAAAAAAAAAAGGGAAGAAGAAGTAAAAGAAAAAGAAAGAAATCTGAAATCATATTATTTTTAACAAATAGGATCTTTTTTTAGCTCATAAGTCTAAATATAATAGCCTATAATATAAATTTATTATAGACTGAGTATAAATGTCAATAGAAGATTATAGATTAGAAGTTTACATTTACATTTTCTCTGTAATCACATTATAAAATTGTGGATTTGGCCTTAAAAAAAATAGAAAGTGTTGGGGGTCTTGTTGTTTTATAGTGCTTTAAAAGACAGCAGTTGGCTTTCTGGTGACAGGTGTCTTTCTCTTTTTAAATTGCCAAAGCTGGAAATTATTGTGACCAGAATAGTTCAGGGATCCGATAGGCCAGGGTGTTGCTTGTTTCTTTTTGTGAGTCAGTGCTAGAAAGAGGAGCTTTGGTGACCGCCTGACGTTAGAGGTATTGGATTCTCAGAGTTCAAGATACAGGCCTGCAAAGTGCCAGGTGGATTTTCTTGCATTTAAAAGAGCACTTAGCCCTTCCAGTTTGAGCAGTGGTCAGCCAGAGGCCACCCCACCCCCATCCTTCCCTTGCTGGGACCGGTAAGGGCGGGGAGGTTGCTTTTCTTCCTTTCTTTTACAAGGTGGTAATCTCCAAGTGGCCTGGGGACTTAAAGTGCTTTGAGAGAGGAGATTTAGACACATTAAACTTTCCCCCAGGGCATGTCAGCCACCCCCCCCCATGTTCCTGAACTTTTAAGTCTCTCTCTCTCTCTCTCTCTCTCTCTCTCTCTCTTTCTCTCTCCCTCCTCCCCCTCTTCTCTCTCCCTCCCTTTCTTTTTACCTCTCCCTTTCTCTCTGTCTCAATTTCTGTTAAAAATGAAGTAGAAAGTGAATTTCTCTCTACTGCTTTGCTTGGGTAGAGGAAAAAATATTTGTGTGCCCTGTCTACAACTGTAAAATCAACAGTTTCAGATTTGCTTTTTAAAATTCAAGATTCCGGGATTTAGGCAAGTGCTTAACAATATAGTCTGTCACCTTTGGACTAAAAAGGATGGGGAGATGGGACTGTGTGTTCCCTTCTATTCGCTGAAGAAACAGGGAAATAAAGGAGAGCCATACTAATAGACTTGCGTGGACAGCTGGACTGTGCGGGAGGTGCGCCACAGGTGCTGGCCGTGCTGGTGTCTGGGCTAGGCTTTCTCCTGGGTGTCTTTTTCTGTCATTCTGACTTTTGAATCCTGTACTGTAATATCGACCAATAAAAGTCAAAATAAAGCTGAGATGGTGGTCCACTTCTTTTTAATCCCCGCACTCAGAGGTCCAAGGCCAGTGAGGGCTACACAGGGAGACTCACTGTCTCTACCAATCACCAACAGCAAAACAAACCAGAAAACCAGGACTTTCCATGTTCCTAACTCCTCCTAACTCCCGTCCTGTTTTGATCTTAGTCCTCTAGTATCTCGTTTTGTTTTAAGTAGTAAAATGTATGCAACAAAATCGGCCATTTTAATGTCGTTGTTTGGTTAGCGCGGTAGATTGAAACCAAGGCCCGGCTCATGCTGAGCTGAACATGTGCTCTACCACTGAGCTACCCACCTCGCCCCTGGTTTTTTTATGGGCATGGCTCAGCAGCACTTAAGCTCACTTGCAATATTGTCAACCATTGAGAATATCTGCCTCCAGAATTTCTTCTGCGTCCCAAACAGAAGCTCCTCATGAGTAGCCTCTTCATCTTCCAGCCCTCGATCTGCTTCCCGTCGGCTGTTCTCTGTTGACTGTCTCTCGTAAGCGAAGTCATGCAGTATTTCTATCTCCTCGATGCTCTCAAGGTTCACACGTGGTGTGACATACGTCAGAACTTCCTTTCTTCTGTGGCTGAGTCCAATTCCATGATATGCTTGTACTGACGACTATGTTACCCTTTATATTTTAGTGCATAATTCAGTTGTTTTTACATTTTTGGCTATTTTGAATAAACCTTACGTGTGCAAGTGCTGTCTTAGGATCAAAGCAAGTTTCCAGTCTACTTCGTAAAGAGCAAAACAGAATTCAAGGTCTGCTTTGACTCTGTCAGTTTGAAAGCAACGTGGTCCTTTATCTGGAATTATTTTGAAGCTAAAACACATTTAGACGGTAGGAAACAGCTGCTGAAATGTAACCATTTTCCAAACACGACATGGCAGCGAGAAGGAATATTAATGAATGTGGGCTAATGGAAAACACTGGAGCCTGAGTCTGCCTATGTGACTCCACTGTGAACTAGCCAGGGAGGGTGACCTGAGAATATTTGCCCTCCTTCTGCCGGAGGGCACCGTGTTAAGAATAAAGCAACCAAGTTTAGAACTGGGCAAAGGGAAGCAGTGACAGTTTGGGACAAGTTCACACAGTTGCTGGGCCACTGACCCTGGGCAAATGTCCCCTCATCTCTCAATGATGGATGGTGTAGCAACTTTGACCGAGCTAAGTAATCTTGATTCCAACGTCAGCTGCCAGGTTTTCTTTCCTTTCTGGAAAAAGCCCCTAAAGGCATGTTGATTTAGTGGCATCCTCTCACGGCCCACTCTGTCAGTCATGAGGACTATATGGAAGCAAGGCCGGTTAAAGGCCAGGCCTACTTTAGGAATGCTAAATGAAGCTGTAGTCGGGAAGGAAGTATAGTCTGGGTTGGGGAGTTCTCTGTGCTTTTGCATTTGCAATTGTGGCTTCAGGAGAAATGATGCAAAGAACACTACTGATCTTCTACTCTGGCTCTCAGATCTATGTATTACACTATAGCTCCAGCCACAGTCCACCTACTGTTCATGTGCTTCGTAGAGAAGTTGGTAAAGAGGACCAAAACCAACCAACCAGCTGAAAGAGGTCGCCAGAGCTGCACTCTTGGCAGCCCACACACAGCGACTTTTCCGGGCTGTGCACAAGTCATAAGTGCTGGCTCTTAGTTAGATGGGCAAGTCCCTTCACATCCGAATCTCAGTTTCTAAGGAAGTAAAGACAGAAAGTGGAGGGCATCATCCCCGAGCTCCTTCCCGAGAGTCACACCTGCTTCCTGTTCCACGTCATCCTTTCCCGTTCTTTCCTAGTTACACATCCTGTCAGCTGAAGTTCACTCCAACTTGTTTTCCTACTGTGTCTAACTATGACCTGACCATACTTTCTCTCTAAAAAAGACTAGGAAAAATCAAGCTAGTTCCTGCATGTCCAGTAAGTGACCAGAGTCTTCTGTATTGGAGTGCCAGCTCTCCCTATGGAGCATGTCTTGTGATAGTCTCAGGAGAGTCATGGACCTCCACCATTAAATTCCATTTATGTCTTGATTTCCCCAGAACCCACATGGTAGAAGGAGGGACCCAACTATTGCAAGTTTATTTCTGACTTTCATATGCACCATGGTGTGTATACACACACACACACACACATACACACACACACTAAATAAATGTTAAAAAAAAAGTTATTCATCTAATTATAGTCTATATATTTGGTAAAGTACAAATGGAAGCACTGGGTTAGTGGTTTGCTTGGTTGGTAGGTTGGTGGGTTAGGGGTTGGGGGTTGGGGGTTGGTAGATTGGTGGGTTGGGGGTTGATGGGTTGGTGGGTTGGGGGTTTGCTTGGTTGGTGGGTTGGGGATTGGGGTTGGTGGGTTGGTGGGTTGGGGGTTTGCTTGGTTGGTGGGTGGGGGTTGGGGGTTTGCTTGGTTGGGGGTTGGGGTTTGCTTTGGTAGATTGGTGGGTTGGGGGTTGGTGGGTTGAGGGTTGGGGGTTGGGGGTTGGTGAGTTGGTGAGTTGCTTTGGTTTGTACTGGAGTTGGAAGTCAGGACCTCTTACATGCCAGGCAAGTATTCCATGACTGAGCTATACTCCCAAGCTCTTCTGTGTACTCTGAACATTGATTCACACATAGTTACCCACCAGACACTTGTATTTAGCTCACAGCGAACCCACTCTTCTTCGTAACTGTTAGACCTGCAGTTAGAATATGTGTTAAGTACACAGTAATAGAGCCATTCTCATTAAAACAACAAAAAGTAAAATATGGCTCTGTACAGAGCATAGTTGGTTGAGATCTAACACGTATGAATGAATCAACACTCACCAGTCTAAAGAATGTTCTATTTCTTATCTTTGTAAGGCAGAACATCTTTATGTCTTGAAGTGTGTGTGTGTGTGTGTGTGTGTGTGTGTAATTAATAACTTTGAAAAATAATTAACGTTGTATAAAACAGGGACTTCTAAAGCAAGCAGACTATGTCTGGCTGTCTATAGTTGAAATATGTCATCGATTTTTAAATTTTACATTTTTAAAAAGAAGGGAGAAACAGTGGTGATGGGGACCTTCTGCTAAGTTTGAAAAGTCTTGTTCAACATTCCTTGAAAAGGAATTTTTAGAAGAAACATTTCAGATGGGACTAGTTTTTCTATAGCCATACCACCTTGACCTCGCCCAATCTCAGCAGGTGCGACTAGGTGACTGTTTGGCATGCTAGGCATAATTTAGACAAGAAATAACCTTAAGAAAAAATACCTTCCTCTTCTAGAAAAGAAGAATGTCTGATCTGTGCTCCCTCTTTTCTCAAAGGTGGAACACAATCTTATTACGCGTCTTCTTCTTCTCAAGTTGGTACTCTTTGGAGAGTTGGTGGTTCGTGCTTATGTTTCCTCAGAGTCAGTAGGCCTACTTCATACAAAATTAGTGCCTTCTGGCATTTAGTCATGAGAGCAATAAACGTAACTAAGTTGGCCGTCTTATATTAGTCAAGGGACTCAGTTTTGAAACACACCTTGTGTAGTTCACACATTAAATGAAGCCTTAAGAGGAAGCACTCTTGTTTCTTGAGTTCTTTCCTTCAACAACCTTCCCTCAAAGCCTGTTTTGCACAAGACTGTTGACCAGTCACTTCTCCCTGGTGGTCTGCTTTTCTTTGTGAGTTTGTGACTGACATTAGGGAAAAAAGGCAACTGACACTCCTATCACCTCACCTCACCTCCTCAGCCCAGGGGGGCAGCTCTCTGTCCCTGACCACATCCTCAGCCCCAGGGGGGCGAGCTCTCTGCTGCTGACTGCATCCTCAGCCCCAGGGCCTCGGGAAGGGGCAAGCACTCCGCACTGACTACATCCTCCTCCCCACTGAGATGACTTCTTTGAGGAAGGTTGCTTCCTTTTTCCTTGTTGTATAGGTTTCATTAAACTAGACTCCTACGTGTGTATTTGACTTAAAGAGCAGAAAAGGGAGCAACGTGCCTTTTTCTGATGTGGTTGAGGGAAGGGAGGAGCATGAATTCAAGTGAAGGGTGGATTGAGGGGACTCTGGCTGCCCAGCAAGAATGGATGGGGCCTACTAATTGGTTTCTGACGAGTCTGGCCCATCGATAGGCAGATCTTCATTTTAATTCTCTCCTTTAGGGAATTCTTTTGGCATATGGTGAAGTCTGTTTGCAGGCGGGAGGCTGGAGCATAAGACTGAGCCCAGATCGAGACAGTTATGGATGAGCAGCAAGCAGTAAACTTTCCATGTGTTGGGGAACATGGAAGAACAAAACCACAGACAGGAAGCAGCGCTAAATCGAAACGTGTCGCAGCAGTTAAGTTCCAGCAAATGGCAAAGAGAATGTTGAGATGTGCTCGTTTTCCCAAAGACATGTGTCAGGGTTTGAGCGTCGCCTACCACAGCTCGCATCTTCTTTCCCTCGCTCCCCCTACTCCCACATGGTTGAAATCCAGATCCCTCCACCCACCTCATTCTGCCACATGTCCTGAGTGATCTATTCAGACCTCATTAAACTGACTTACTGGGCCCACTGGCTCTGCTCACCCTCAGTTTATTCCTACTTTGTTTAAGATTCGGGAAGTGCTGGGGGTGGGGCAGGACATTAATCGCTGCACTTGTGCAAACGGGGTGCCAGCTGATTTATGGCAAAGGTTATAAAGGAAAAGTATTAACCATGCCTCATTCCATTTGGCAAAACCATCCTGCACAATGTCCACAGAAACCCCAAGAGTCCTGTTTTGTAGAAAAAAGGGGAAAAAACTCCACCAAAGATGTGCTCTTCTTCTTTTGAGCATTAATTAAGACTGTAAATCACAGGCCACATGAAACAACTGTATTCGACAGAATGTGGATGGTCCAGGAACTCTGCTAGGGTTGTGTGATCAGTCTGAATACCTCCACCAAAGCCCTAAAGAGAGGGCAGACTTCAAAGGGCAGTTTGGGCATGAAGGAGAGATCTGCTCCAGCAGGGAGAGGAAGGGCTGTAAAGAGGAGAAATAGTGATGGGGGCCAGCAGAGAGGGGCAGGGAGGGAGCAGCCGAGGCCTTTCTCCTAAAGGTGCCAATGAGAACTGAGCAATGTGCACCCCATTCTAAAACAGAAGTTTGGATCTCATCATTTAGGAATGCCTTTCAGATGAAAACATATCTCTGTTCTTAAGGAAAGAAAATAAGATATTTTTTGTTCTTTACTTTGATACTATTAACCCATGTGAATGTTCTTTGGCTGCTGGATTGACCACCATTTCCCACCACTGCATCTCAGGCCGTTCTGGAAGCTGCAGTTAGCTCAGGGTACAGGAGGCCATGGGTTTGCAAACTGTGACTTTACCACAACTCACTTTCCTCTGTACAGGGTCAGTATTCAGCGGAGAGGGTACAACATTCTCGGGAACCCTCGCATGCATTCGTCCTCTGTCACCAGATCCACGGTGAATACCTGCAATGGTGCTTTCCTTTCCTGTTTGCTTCTTTGTTTTTTAATTGAGCATCTTTGACAGGGCCGAGTGGCTCTCGTCAGACCTCTTTTTGATGAGGCTGTGTTTCTGCTGTGCTTTCCTTACACTGAGGTGGTAGAGTGATCACATTGTGTACAGATTTAGCATAACAGTTCAAGGCTAAGGATGGGTCCAAGCTGATCTCCATGGGTCAGAATGTCCACGTTGAAACTTTGCTTCTTAAGTAGAGTTTATTATTGTTTTGTGTTTTGTTTTTGTGTTTTTTAGTTACTGGGGATTAAGCCTGGGCATGGTAGGCAAGTGTCCCTCCTCCACTGAAATATTTGCCTAACCCTCTCTTATTTTTTATTTTGAGACAGTGTCTCACTAACTTGTTTAGGCTGGTCTGTAGCTAACTCATAGCCCAATCAGGCCTTGAGTTTACAATCTTCCTACCTCAGCCTCCGGAGTGGCTAAGATCACAGGTCTGTACCACCAGGCCCTGCTCAAGACTAACTACTAGAAGCAACTAAAGTTGACCATGACCCCCATCAAGAATATCAGCTTGTAGTTTGTAAAGTGAAAAGTTGAATATCTGTTAACAAAGGTTAGGATTAGAAAAACAAGAGGATCTGGGATACTCTCTCAAGAGTATATGTAATAAACATATAAAATACATATATTGTAATATATATACAAAACATGGTACAGAAATTAAAGCATTAATATGAAAATGTGTTCTCACTGTTTTGATTTAAATTAATGATGTATATAATACTATTTGGCCTCTGGCTTTCCAACCTTATTAAAGTATACTATAAGACAACTATTTAACACATATATTTTGATGTGGGTTTTTTCTTTTGTTTTGTTTTGTTTTGTTTTTTATTTTATTTTATTTTATTTGAATTTTTGAGACACAAAAATGTAGCCCTGGTTGTCCTGAAACTCACTACGTTGACCAGGATGGCTCAAACTTAAAGAGATCTCCTGCCTCTGCCTTCTGAGTGCTGGGGTTACAGATATTCTCCAACACAGTGGCATAATTTGGTGTTTTGACATCTGCGGACAAGTATAATACCATCAGCATCCAGACAGACATTTCATCAGCACACAAAGGGTCCTTGTCCTCATCTGCATCCACTAATGTGTCCTCCTTCTAACCCTGCTTAATTCTCCTACACTTAAGGTAAAAACTAGTGAGGAGGGGCTTAACTCTGCTAGTTTTGCTGTTTGTTCTCTATTTGCCCCATGGAGACATTTTACTTATTTGCTTGTTTGTTTGTGTCCTTTCTTTTCGGTGTCCTAAATTTACAATACATCGATCTGAGCCCACACCCATTTAAAATAATAATAATCTGCACACATAATCTCTGCTCAGTTATTTTCCCATCCAAACTTCTGTCAATTATTGCAAATTTACCTGTCTGTTCGTTATGTGACCAAAAGCATGAAATAGTAGCCCAAATCATGTAGAATAAGAAAATAGTGGTAAAAACAATTTTGGGAGCCATTAGCATGGCTCAGCAGGTAAAAGCAGTTGCCACACAAACCTGACAGCCTGAATTCAAGCCCTAGGATCCACAAAATAGATGCCGAGAACTGACTCCTGTCGCCCCTGCAAGTTGTCTTCTGACTTCCACACACAAACACGTGCTATGGTGTACACGCACACACACACACATAAATAAATGTAATAAAAATTGTAAACAAGTGAGGTAATAACAGTGTTTGTTTTTATTTTTCATATAGCTTTGAACTTCGAGCACTCTTTGGCATCGCTTACAGGACGGGTCTACTGGTAATCAGTTCTCACAGAATGGCTTCATTTCTCTTTGATTTTTAAAGGATTCTTAGCTGAGTTTTTTCTTCTTTTCTTTTAACACTGCAGATATATTAACCCATTGCCTTCTGGCTTCTAAGCTTTCTAATGAGAAATATGATGATTTTGTTAATTTTTGTTTTGTTTTTCAAGACAGGGTTTCTCTGTTGTAACTCTGGCTGTCCTAGAACTCACTCTGTAGACCAGGCTGGTCACAGAGATCTGCCTGCCTCTGTCTCCCAAGTGCTGGGATTAAAGGCATGCACCACCATCGCCCTGCAATTTTTTTTAAAGATAGAATCTCACTATGTAGCCCTGGCTGGCCTAGAACTCATAGAGATCCTGCTGCCTCTGCCTCCTGGGATTAAAAGCATGTGCCACTGTGTGTGGTTATTAAGGATTTTTTTTATTTGTGGTAATTGGCTTCTCATAATAAGATATGTTTTGATGTGGGTCCCTGGGTTCATCCAACTTGGCATTTAGGTTTATTGAGCTTCTTCCTTGTATAGAAACTATTTCATCAAGTCTGGACAGTTTTCAATCTGTATTTTTTCAAATAATTTTCCACTTACTTTCATCTCTTCTTATAAGACTCTTGTGATGGATATGTTGGTCAACCGGAAAATGTTCCACAGGTCTCTTAGGCTCCACTTTTTCCTAAGCCTTTCTCTTTTTGTTCCTAAGACCTAATTACTTTCCTTGCATTTTCTTTAAATTTCTGGTTCTCCTGTCTACTCACACCTGACAGATTCTTCCCAGCAGAATTTTCACTTTGGCTCTAGAACTTTTTAGTCTCTTTGTAACCCCCTTTACTTTTCTGAGCATCTTCAATATACCGTCTTGTGAGCCTGCCCCTGCGTCCCCAAGGGGAACTTCAAGAAGATTCTTCCTTCATGTCAGCACCGTTTTCTTGGTATCCCTTGTGATTTTTCTTTTTTTAGTTTTTCGAGACAGTATTCTTCTGTTTAGCCCTGTCAGAAAGAGAAGAACCTGAAACAATGGATGGAAGGTGCATAAGACAAACTCTGAGAGACTTTATGCCTGCCCATATGCCCGTGGTCAGAATCTGCAATCGGTGATCAGAATACAGATCCCAAAATTTGAAGACATAGTCTTTACTGGCTGTTCTAGCTCCCACTAGCTACTGCCAGTTGTGCAGAAATCTCTTCATAGCTGCCTGTCATCAGCCTGGAGGTTAAGAGAATGGAGAGCTGCTGTTGAGATTGGAGACTGAAAGTGACCACAATTTGCTACAATTTACCATGCAGGCCTTCCCTTACAGGCTGCGTGTGTCCATTGGACCACAAGTTCCCAGAATAATCACATCAGGCAGATTTTGCCAGTGTGATTGTTGTCTAGGTGTGAAGCCTGATTCTCTGCTCACTCTCCTTTCCCAAATCTTCTCTTCCAGTTGCCGCTGTTATTACTACTATTATTTTCCATTATCGGGAATGGCACATATTGGACAACTGGTCTACCTCTGGACTACATCCCCAGTCCCTATTATTTCAAATGCCTACATTAGTCTTTTGTTTTGTATTTTTGTTTTTCTAGACAAGATTTCTCTGTGCAGCCCTCACTGTCCTGGAATTTGCTGTGGAGACCATGATGGCCTGGAACTCAGTGATCCGCCTGCCTCTGCCTCTCAAGTGCTGGGATTAAAGGCGTGCACTACCACCACCTGGCTACATACATAACTCTTCATATCCTTTTATATGTACTTTCAGCAATTTTTTCCTGGTTTGAACTGGTTAATCTTAACAGACCATTGTTAGAGAGATCAAATGAGATACTGTATGTGCATGTTTTGAAAACAAGTGAGTTATCTTTTCTCTTGCTCATATTCTTTATAAGTAGGTCACAAACTTGGGAAAACACAGACTATCTATGGCATAAGTAGTCTCTAAGATGTCCTGTGATCACCTCTACCCCTTTATTTGGAAAGTGGGGAGAAGTTGAGATGGTCCATTAAAGGACAAGCATTACAAAGAAAGTGGAGAGGCAGAAAACCATTTTATGTGTAGAGATTTTTTGTTAAATTAGAGTATAAGATAGTACTTGATCTGTGTATTTATTCAGAAACTCTGTTCCAAGGTGGGCTTTTTTGTTTGCCTAAAAGAAAAAGGAATCAATCCCTGTTATACAAGTTTATTGTTTTTATTTTATGAGGCCTGGAATATAAGCCACCTGGAATTAGCTTCCTTTCATCTCTCTTAACCATTAAATTCAAGTGTATAATTTTAGACTTGATGTGTTCAATGAAACATGAGTAATAGTTAAAATAAGCTAGTCGCAGAACAATACTACTAAATGGGCTAGTCACAAATCTATTGTCATATAATATTAGAAATAAGTATTTCTCGATGATGCCCCTGCCATAATCAGTTAGCTGATCCACAGCAGCTTAGGGAGATTGTGATTAGCCTACTTCCCAAATGGTAATTAAGAAATGGTTTCAGGTTCCTAAGAAAGGCTTTTCAGTCCTTTACATTCTGTCTCTGGCCTCCTTTCCTCTATACCCCCACACTTCTTTCTCCTCCTCACTAAGACCAAGCCATTCAAAGCATTCCCTGTGTGTCTGAGCACTGCGAGGAGGAAGAAGAGATTAGGCAGCCAAAGGTCTGAAATCCAGGCTAAATGTGCCTATTACCATCTGCCTAACTCTTCCTTACCTTGCACTGTGCAGACCTTAACGGCTGAGACTCGTTGTCCCTCTTTCTTGGCATTAATGAAGGAACTAGAGCATCCTGCAGTGTCCTCAGGTTGATTTAGCCATCCCCTTCTTCCAGGACCCTTCCAACAAAAGAGAGGTGTAGAAACGAGCAGTTGTTAGAATAAGGGTGTGTGTACACACTCTCAAAAAAATACAGTGTGCACAAAGCTAGGACATGTTGGGCCCCTGGCAAAAGGATTGCAGAGGCTTGCAGACAGTCTGCTTAAGAGATATTCCCGTTTCTGTGCTGCCCTCTGAATAATTAGGAATCCTGCCGGCAGCAGCTTCTGTACAAAGCAGACCATCCAGTCAAATCTATGGCGTATGGTCTCATGTTGTCCAAAGACACACCTGGCTATACATAGAATGCTTTTTATTATTCATTACTTATTATTATTTATTTATATTTATTTATCATCTATTGTTTTACTATTTGTTATGCTTATAAGAATTACTGATTAGCAGAGAATTGAAAGTAAAAGCTCCACTTACAATGTGCATAGTATGTATATATTGAACTTTTGTTGTTGTTGTTGTTGTTGTTTTGAGACAGGGTTTCTCTGTTGTCACTCTGGCTGTCCTGGAACTCACTCTGTAGACCAGGCTGGCCTAAAACTCAGAGATCTGTCTGCTGGGATTAAAGGCATATGCTAACACTGCCTGGCTATATTGAATATTTTAATGTCATTGTATACTCTTTAAAAACTTTTTTATGGTTATATAATGTTCTATTTCTAGATGTATCAAATCTATTTAACCACTCTTCTATTGCAATACATTTCCCTAGTATTACCTTAAGTATATAACCAAAATTATTAGTTTAAAAATGAATACTTCTGTTTTTATTAGAATTATTCCAGAATAAAATCTGGGAATGAGAAATCTGTACTGGAATCTTCAAAAGAAAAATCCTTTTCTCCCCATGGGCTAAAAAAAATTGCTTAGTTTCAGTTTCTGTTCTGTGCCCGACTGTAGCTGTGATATCAGACCCTAATCCACTGAGAACTGCCTCAGTCTACCCTCCCGCCTCGTCCCTCCTGCGTTGTTCTTCCTGCGTTCTCCTTCCTCCTCAGTCTCTCCCCTCCATCCCTTCGGTGTTCTCCTTCCTCCCACTTTGACATGGCTGTCACCAAGAAGCCTCAGTTTAAACATTACTTCACAGAGTGATCGTCCCTGAACACCTAGTTCCCCTTCTACTCCCTTTTATCTCAACAGTTCTGTCTTTTTGTTGTCAACACTTTCCATAATTGACATTTATTATTACATTAATTTTATTTACTATTGGTTTCTCCTGCTTCATTATAAGTTCGGCTGATGGCAAGGACCATGTCAGTTTTGCTCAGCACAGCACCTAGGGGGGTTCAGTTATCATTGGCTGAATGTGTGAACGACTGAATGAACGAGAGCCGTGTGCCTAGTATACATAGACCTCACGATTACAAAAACATGTTTAAGGACCTTACATTTAGATTTAGATTTTAAGATTTTTACTCACACTATGAGTAGCATTGAATAGCTCAGTGGCTATCTGTGTATTTTAAATTACATTTTAAGTATGCAGAATAATGGCTTCATTGTGACATTTGCATATGTGAACATCATTTGCTTTGCTCATAATCCACCTCCCCGTTATCCTCCTTGCTCCCTCCTTTCTCTCCCACTGGCTTCCTAAGTTTAGTGAAATGAATTGATGTTTCAGATTTCTTTATTTTTTGTATACCAGTGTTTTGCCTGTGTGTGTGTATGCATGCAGGCCTGGTGCCCTTGGAAGTCAGAAGAGACCATCAGATTCCACTGGAACTGGAGTTAAAGATGGTTGTGAGCTACCGATTGAGTACTGGAAACTGAACTCAGGCTCTCCTCAAGAGCAGCCAGTGCTCTTAACCCCTGAGCCATCTCTCCAGCCCCAGTTGTGATGTTTTAAAAACCAGGCATTTTTTCCTTTTCCATTTATTTCCATTATTTGTAGGGTGTGTGTGTGTGTGTGTGTGTGTGTTTTGTATTTGTGGATTTCTTACTGAATTTTTAATATTACTTCTGGGTTTGCAACTCAAAATCTCTTTAGTAAACAAAGTTTGATTAATTTGTTCCCATCAACTACTCTCCTCTCTCTCTCTCTCCCTCCCTCCCTCCCTCTCTCTCATATCTCTCTCTCTCTCTCCCTCTCTTCCTTTCTTTCTCTCCCCCTGTGTTTGCTCTCAGCAAATATGGGTGTTAACACTGTATGACTGTATGAGCCATGTCTTTCTTGGGCTCTAGGATATTTCGAGGGTTGTAATTAAATATCTTACTTAATTATTAGAAGACTTAAGTATTTGGTTGTGTATGGGGAGTTGCTTATTTTGTTGCTGTTGTGCTTGTTCAATGATTTTTTTAATTTTATTTTATTTTATATGCATTGGTGTGAGAGTACCAGATTCCCTGCAACTGGAGTTACAGACAGTTGTGAATTGCCATGTGGTTGGTAGCAATTGAACCTGGGTCTTCTGGAAGAACAGCCAGCTCTTAACTGATGAGCCATCTCTCCAGCCCCTTGTTTAATGAATTAATTGGCATTGTTTTCCAGAAGAAACAAGGTGTAAACTGCCAGTCAGTGTGTAAAGCAGATGCGATCCAGTGCAAACATCTGGACGTTAGGGAACAAGTGTCTCCCTCAAGACACATAGCCGTTTCTGCCCTTCAGTTCCTCCAGGCCCTTTTAGAAAGTAAAAATGCTTTATTCTTATTAGCTCACACATTAAACCATGGCACATCTAGATTGGGGAAGCCACACTAACACTAGCCAGTCCCAAACATCTTAGTGAGCTTCTCCACAGTCAGAACGGCCAATCTGAAGCCATGGAGCTCCGCTTATTCACGTATTCACCACAAAACGAATGAACAAAAACTATGATAGAGCTGAAAACTAGAAAACAAAAATTATCCTCGTCTCCTCTTTCACGATTCATGTCCTTCTGCTTGCCTCCCGTCCATCCTCATCACCACGCGCACCCTTTCTGGTGTCCTTTCTAGATGTTGTACTGTACCCACACTTACACCTGCTTCTGATACTTATGTATGCACAAGCTAGGATCCACATATGCGGGAGAATGTGGGTTTTTTCCTCTTGCTGAGTTTTTTAGTATTATGCTTTCCTAATCCACCCATTTTCCTGCGGATTTGATGATCTTATTTATCTTTACAACGGAATAATATTGTTTTGTATATGTACCACATTTTCATTATCGTTCGTCTTTGGATTGGCAGCTAGGTAGGTTCCATATCAAAAATCGATGTAGCAATAAATATGAGATTCAGATACCTTTGAGGTGGCGCCCTCGGAGTACATGCCCAGGAATGGAATCGATGGATCCTATGTAGCTCTGTTTGTAAGCTTTGACATTCCTCCAGGCTTCTCACCAGACGTCCTAGAAATTCTGAGGTTTCTGTATTTACATGCTTATGTATTTATTATTTATTCACGTATTCCCCGACACAGCGTTTCTCACACTCCTCCAATCCCAGCTTCCTGAGTGGCTGGGATTATAGGTATTAGTGCACGCCTCTTAGAAATTCTCGACTAACTGACCCAACAAGTACCTAAAGTTGGGTGCTGCCGCTCCTGCCCCACAGGTACATGGGTTGTTGTGCACGGCAGTTGTCAAGGACAACATAAAACCAGTCTTTAAGCGCATCGCATCCACCCAAAGGACAAGAGAAAGTAAGAAGAGATCGTTCTCATTTCTAGAGAGAGGTGGATAATAGCCAGAAGGCAGAAAGAAAAAGACAGGCTTGTCCGGCCCCCTGCTCACCCCCACCCCACCCGCACCCCCTGCCTGCCAATGGAAAAAATGTGAACAGATAGTGAACTTTGGCAAGCGACCTCTCCCTTTGAGAACAGAGAACTAGAAATGTTAAGTCTAAGCGAGCCTTTACAGATAAGGTGGTGGGGCACACGCCATGGACGGAGCACCGGAATACATTTTAAAGCCATGTCTATATAACTCTTACTGGTGAAGCATCATGGCCACACAATGTGATCTCTCAGCTCTCGTGGAGGTCCCAAGCAGGAACTAGCCTATACAACACCGTCATCTCTGAGACACAGCTAAAGGGAACAGCAGCGTTAATCTCCAGAGAAATGGCTATTGCACAAGTTGTGTGAGATAGGGATGTCCCTGGGAGGTGAAACTTGGAGTTAGGGTCACGAGTCCATGCTTTTACTGCTTTCCTTACGATATGTGGTTAAAAAAAAATTAGTTTCGCATTGGACTTTTTAAAAGCAAACAAACTTCAGCTTGGATTTTTCTCCCTGGAACTATGCCCCCATTTATTGTGGCTTTCTCAGAACAGCACATTTTAAAGAAGCAATTAAAGCATATAAAGCTCTGCGCTGTGTTATCGTCTGTGCAGTGACCTGGGAAATCAGGCTCTCTGTTATTAGTAGCTGAAAGCAGTTAGGAAATATTTTCAGTAAAAGGCTTGCTGACATCGAAAGGTTTTGTTTTGTTTTGTTTCAATTGACGGGGGGGGGGGGGGGGGAAGGCAAGAGTCTTGGCAAGAATCTCTTTTCACTTCGTTCTGAGGCTGAGGGCGACTCGGGGAAGGTTGGGACTTCAGAACCGATTCTGAATGTGGACCGCTTCTCAACAATGGCCAAAGTAAGCGATGCTTGTGACCTAGATGATGTCCCGAATCAGTCTCCTCTCCCCGACCCAGGCCTACGCCACATCCTCATGGATAGTTTGTTATAAAATACTCTCTACACACGGTGCTGTCAAGTGTGTGGTCACCTTGCGCAAGATGAGCAGTGCCGCCAGTGTTAGAGGAAAAGAAAGCGGTTGTCCTGACGCCGCTTTACAGCAGGGAAAAGGAAGGGAAAAAAAAAAAACTTGGCAGGATGCTAATCAGGCCTATTCTGAAAAGCCCTAATTAATGTAATTAAAATCTGTCAGATCAAACTGATTACCCTGATACTCCAGCGTGGAGGAGGGACTGAGGCTGCTGGGGGGAGGGGAGGCAGCTGCTGCCTCGAAGGTGGAGTTAAGGCTTCCGGAGGAGATAGATGGTCTCCCTAGGACAGCGCACTCCTGGCTGCAGAGCTAGTTCCTCCAGATACTGACCCCGCAGCGAGAGAGGCAGGTGCCTGAAATGGAGGCAGGGCTAGAGGCAGCTCGCTTTCCTCGCCAACAGCTAGAATAGAGGGGAGACCCTCTCGTCTCCTGGCGGCCCCCTGACTGCAGTAGTTGGTCATGACCACTGACTCACTAGCAGGAAGCAGACACAGGCCATGTCATGTGATCTTCCCAGCAGAGCTGGCTGCTGACACCAGCCTTTTGCAAGGCCACATTCAGGAACACAGCCAGTGGTGGGTGTCCACTCTGCTCCTCACTGGGGAGAGGGAAGGCTCTGCACAGCACACCTCAGAAATTCCAGGTGGCCTGAGTCGAAAAGTGGGTATTTCATCATCAGTAGGAGAGTTTCCTTCTAGCCAAATAGAAGAAAGAGCAAGTCGGTTCAGGGTGAACACAGTCCAGACCTTCCATTCGCTATCCTGAGAAAGCGCCCTTCCTACTGGCTGCAGAGTAGCAATCTCCTTACATCTAACTCAGGTTTCCAGAAGACAATGGCAGGTGCTTGTCACTCCTTACTGATTCAAAACATTTAAAAGCCAGGCTCACCTAGGAGATTGGTGGTAACCTCATGAAGTATGTGATCTTTCTTGTTTGATTCAATTTAATTTTTTGAGACAGGGTCTCTGAATGGCTTAGAACTCCCTATGTAGACCAAGCTGGGGGGGGACTCAGAGGGGTGCACATGCCTCTGCCTCCTAAGAGCTGGGATTAAAGGCCTGCACCACCCCACTACCGCCTGGCCTTGTTTGCTTGCTGTTGGCTTTCCTAGCCTTTAGCAGCTGAGCGTTTCTCCAGCCCTGATTGCTCCACTTTAACAGGGCCAAATCATTCAAGACGAATTCTCCCAGCTCATGATGCTTTAGGAGTGTTGTACCCAATTTGATTTTTCTGCTAATAACTACCAGAACTCTTAAAAACTAAGACAAAACAGTGGAGGTAAGGGAAGAATTTGGCATTTCAGCTCTTCTGTCACAAATGCTGCTTGTACTGTGCCCCTCCTTAACCACAGCTTGGGAACTTGAGCTTTTACAGTTCCTTTGTAAAAGCTGTCCAGAACAGTAGAATGGGTCTTCACACCACGAGAGGGACGGTAGCACATGTTGGTAGTCCCAACTAGGCTATGTAGTGAGTTCAAGGAAAGCCTGGGCTACTCAGCCAGAGTGTGGCGTGCCTGTATGTGCGCCTCCACTCCAAAGCTCTCCTCTGTCACCCTCATGCTCAAAGTTACATTTTGCTAAAAAGTAATCTCAGTGGTTGCACCAAAGTGAATTACAGGGCTTTCACTAAAAACTGAAAGACTAATAAGCAAGCTGTCTTGGTGGCTAAGAGAGTTAGCGTTGGAGTTTAATACCCAAGGTAGCCGCCTGCTTTTTCTTGTTGACTGGCCAAGGGAGAGCAAAATCTAGGCTCCACTCCTCAAATTCTTCTAAGCTAAGACGCCAAGGCCAGGCTAGAACTGCGTAGTCCTCAAAGTCCGGCCAGGTCGGTGAGTAAATCCCAGGAAGGAAGATGGCCATCTGTGGGAGGTGTGGTTCTGATTTAGCGTTTCTTAGGCAACTTGTCAGGAATTCCAAAATGAAATGGTAAACAGCAGATGAGTTCTATGCCTTTACTTATGTTTTATTTTGTATGAATAACTAGAAATTGAGGAGAAATTCCCCCTTTTCCAGACACCCAAGGGCATGGGCCCTAGGTCTGTCCAAAGCAACCTGTCTAGAAGCAGTAGTTCCTGCAGAGGTGGCGGACTCGTCGCCAGTTCAGAGCTGTACCTAGAGTGGCCAGTCACAGCCAAGCCTATATTTGACTTAGTCCCCCCTTCTTACAATTTCACAATTTTATGGCCCCCTGTTTGTATTGATATCCTTGAAAAAGACAGCTGAGTTCAATTAGTGAACCTGCAGTAAAGTGTGCCTGCCCGCTCGGCAGAGGGGCTTATCAGGGCAGAAGTGTTTTATGGAGCACTGAAGGCCAAAAAGCCAGGGGAAGGTTTTCTCTTTTTCTTTGTTATTGCGTTTCTCTTGCTTCAGATTTAACCTTTTCCATTCCTTCATAGTTAGAACTACATGCTTCCTAAATGTGACATGATGCCTTCAAACTTTACATTTAGCACTTTTGAAGGAAGTAGAATATGTGTGCATGTGTTCTAAAGACATTATTATTGAAAAGCAAACTGAAGTCCTGAAAATAAATGCCTTCTGCTATTTCTGCAATAGAAGATCTTGACAACAAATGTAGAGATCTATGACTTCCTTCTGCCAACAACCCTTGGGTGGCTGACCTAAATGTTTTCCGTGCCTTTCCTGGGACATAAACTTCCAAAGCCTCACTTACAGACATACCTCCTATAGTTCCGGCAGAAGGCCCGTATAGCCTGTGCTAGCCACTGAAATTGGAATGCTGTGCCAGGCTCTGCTTAGATACCATCTCTGTCACCCTACCCTCTCTGTTCCTGCTTTGCCCTCTGCTCCCTCGAGCACTTTTAGGGTGTCTAGCACGTCCTGGTTAGGATTGCACGCAGGCTCGCTCAGAAACAAAGACACCCAGGTATCAACACCTTTCTCACACGTGGCCGACGACCAGAGAATAGAACAATGGCCACTGCCTTCCCTTACATTCAGGAGCTCTTGTTCTCCCAAGTTTCCAGTTCCCTTTGTTTCTTGTCTTTTTGACCTTAAGAACCTGAATTTAGGTCATCAAGAATCTCAGGACCCGTGAGAAGATGGCTCACCAGGTAAATAGGCCTGCTGCTGAGCCTGACCACCTGAGTTCCATCCGCAGGAACATCTAATCTCCACAGTGTGCACGTGTGTGCGTGTGTGCGTGTGTGTGTGTGTGCGTGTGTATGCGTGCGGGTGTGCGTGTATGCGTGTGTGTGTGTGTGTGTGTGTGTGTGTGTGCGCACACGTTCAACCAGAATTGCTTATGGTACTTCTGAATATAAATCATTGGGTATTTCTTATTAATGCCCGATCCTGTGCTGAGGATCAAACCTAAGGTCTCCAGCATGCTAAGCAAACACTCTACCACTGAGCAGCAACCCAATTCTTGTGTGTGTGTGTTGTCTTGGGTTTTGAACGTTGGGGTCTAGAGCATATAAAGAGAAAGTTAAGAAGAGATCAGAAAAACAATAGATGTCCTTAACTGTAGTTAGTAGTAAGAGTCATGGCAACGAGACTATGCCAGATGAAATAGGACCTGGTTAACGGTTAACTCTCGTAGTTGCCCGGCTCCTTGAGCAAACACAACCACAGTAAGATGGGTGCTCTTTCCCCCACAGACTTGGGCTTAGGGATGAAGCTTGCAGGTTGAGGCAGCCCCTCCCACACCCAGCGTGGATCACAGCAGGCGGGCTTTCACTGTCTCTTCAAGGGACAGAATCATGTTACTTAAATTGCTATTTTCAAATAAAGAAGGCAAAGAGGGGAACTGGTTCTGTAAATGTCTTGGAGATCACAGGGTAGATGTCCCTACTTTCTCAGCTGTCATTTTGCTTGTTTGGCTGACCCCGTTGTCCTAACAGGTGTGCGGTGCGGCACAGGACTGCATAGGACAGCAGGCAGAGCTTTCTTTTCTGTCTAGAAAAGAAGAGGGACGAAGAGTAGACCACAGTGTGACTTGACTAGGAAGACTTCGCAGTCTGAGCCCTAAAGGGGGAAATGATGCTGAAACCCGAGTTTCTTTATGAGGGTAAAATTATTTCTGAGGTGAGTGGGTAGCCTGTATTGGTTATATTGTATTTGGGAAAGGTGCTTCATATGTTTTTTTCTGGGTAATGAATTTATTTTCCTTCTTATTCTATGTGTAAATAGGATGATTAGGGTTTTCATTTTAAAACATTAACTATGCTGATAAGCCAGGCACAAAAAACGATAAATATTGTATCATTCCAACTCATGTGGGTCTCTGGAGCAGTCAAGTTCGTAGAGGAAGGAAGTAAAATGAAGTTAGCAGAGGCTAGAGGCGGGATGGGTGAAGAGGAGGCAACTGTTGAGCCGCGTGAGGCAATGGAAAGTTCTGGGGCCGGACAGTAATGGTGGCTGCATGACGATTGGCCATACTTAATCAACTGAATGTTTGAGATGGTGGAAATAGTAAATATTACGGTATGCGTATTTCACCACAATAAGAAATCCATTATAAATATTTGCAAACATATACCAATTATGAGATACACCAAAGTAAACTTGAAAAAACTTGATCCAGTGACTCGGCGATGAACATGATTAAGAACTACCCTCTCCACCCCCCTCCCCTCTTAGCTCTATAGAAGACTTTCCATGTTCTATGTGGTAAAGGCATAAAGTTCTTGAATTTCTAGTTAATTACATCTTTTCTGTATTTCATGTTTCATGTCCGTCACATTTTATTAACAACTCTAAACGATTATCAGCTGGATGTTAGTGATTTATACCTTGGCTCATCAGACTGCAGCACCGCAAACAGCCACCAGGTTATCTTCACCAGCTGTTTTGAGTCCTTTGGGAAAGTCTCCTGTTAGGATTTAAGAAGGTATTTGGCAGCAAGACAAATTAACCATTAAATATTTCTAGATGTGTGAAAATATATAACATAAAAATCCTAAATCAAAATTGCTGAGCCAGTTGCTTTTTCACAAATTTACCCCCTTAACTTTTCAAATAAAACTATAGTTTAATTAAATTTTAAATCTTAGATTAAGTTTATTCTTTTGTTTTATGCAATGTAGATAAAGTAGACTAAGTTTCATTTCCTGGTTCACTTGATGACTTTATTTACAAAATTTTAAGAGCAATGAGCAACTCCTTCATTGGTGACTCCCCCCGCCCCGCCAAAAAACAAGCTTACTGTAAATAATTTAATTTCTTTTTAAATTTTTATCACACTTTTACCACGTTTGCCCACACACGTGTGTGGGCGCGTCACAGCACAGTGTGGAAGTCAGAGGACAGCTTGTGGGGTTCGTTCTGTCCTCCATGTGTCCTGGAGAGGAAACGGCGTCTTCAGGGAGGCACAGGTCCCCACTGTGCCCTCTCAGCTTTAATTTCTAACTCAAACATTCTTGAGTCTGGAAGACTGTTAGTTGAAAGATATTGAAATAACCAAATTAAAGAGTGGAAATCTTAAGTAATCATTGCAGTCTTCCTTTTCTGTGTTTTTACCTGTTTCCCTTGCAGTTTAAAAAGAGAGAGCAATGTACATGTTTGTTTACGTGTAATATAGATATAAGTATATATATATGTGTGTGTGTGTGTGTGTGTGTGTGTGTGTGTGTGTGTGTGTGTGTGTTTCCTATCCCATATTATCCTAGTTGTTTAAATTCTTCTAAATGTATATAGCACCTAAGGATGATTAAAAATATTAATATTCAAACCCCTATTTTTAGCATACTTTTTATTGAAAATTTATATACATATATATGTATGTGTATATATATATATATAATTCAGATTATGGTTCACCTTCCCCCAACTCCTCCCAGATCCTCCCCAACTCCCTACCCATCCAAATCCACATCTTTATCTCTCTCTCTCATTAGAATGCAAACAGGCATCTAAAACATAATAAAATAAGATAAAATAAAAAGAAGCAAACCGAAATAGGACAAAGCAAATGAACTACCAGGAGAAACAGAGCCAAAGAAAAAACTCAGGAGACACATATAGATACACAGGCACACACAGTCACACACACAGAAATCTCCTAAAAACAAAACACTGGAAACCGTAATACACATGCAAAAGACCTATAAAGAGAAAAAGGAAGAACGCCCAGACAAAGCATTATGAGACAAGTTCGTTTCGTCTTGGCCATCTGCTGCTGGGCGAGAAGGGTCTGTCCTTGAGGTATACTGAGGGAGACTCCATTGGAGAAAAGAAACTTTTCCTTGTGAGCGGTTGTCTGTTGGAGACAGTCTGGGTTAGGGATAGGGGCTGTGTCCACTGCCCCTGTTAGCGCTGTAAAATGCAATTCTTGTTATGGTTTATTTCAGCAGTAGCGCCATGCCTCTCCCGCATGTTTACAGCACTCTGTTTGGGTGGAAAGTTCATTCTTACAGCCTCCTCACCCCATGTTTCACGGAGAGGGAGATGGCCCGAATGGGCGTCTAGAGGACTACGGTTATACTTGTAAAAAGTTCTGAATAAAAGCCCCTTTAGGGTTTCATTGCAGAGCGCTGCTCCGGGAGGCTCTCTCCGTCTTCGTGGAGGCTGATGATGGCTCCTGAATCGTCTGCTTGCAGCAGTGTCTGCCTACCGCTGGGTTAAGTGGCTGGCCAGAGACGTATGGTACCATGCAGTAACTGCAAGTCTTTCATGGAAGCGGGCAGGCAGATAACATGGGTGGGAGTGGGGAAATCATCCAAAAACTTTGTGCAGCTGTGTCTAAAGAAAATCGAAGAGAGGCACAAACTCCTTCTACAGAGGGGTTTGAAGATGCCCGGAGGCTTTGCAGGAAACTGCTTCCCCTCCCTGAAAGGACTGTAAAAGCCTCTGCATGCACTCAGTGTGCTGCTCTGAGCTACTTGTTCCTTGTGTCTGTCTGTCTCTCATTTAAAACTAATTCCCAGGCCAGGTGGTGCCACACACCTGGACTCCTCAGCACTTGGAGGCTACAGCAGAAGGACCCAGATTCAAGGCCAGCCATGTCTGGACTCCACCAAACAGATAAACAATTCTTAACCGAAGGTCAGGAAGCAGGGATTGTCTCTGATGATATTTGACTTTCTTTCAGAAATATGTCCACCATCTGAAAGAGTCCCATGTGAGTTTAAAAACACAAAAACAAAATGCTTTTCCATTGAACAGCAGAGTTTTCTCTTGTGCTTTACAAACTCACACCGGGACACCTCAATCTAAGAAGACCACTGTCGGATTAAAGTGCAAGCCTTAGAAAGATAAGGACTTTACCTGCCCAGGGAGAACTAAGAACAGCTTCACCGAGCATAGCCAGTTGTTTGATGGTGGCCATAATGAACCACAGCGGGCTTCCCAAGAAGGGCAAAGAACTGAATGCGCTTCAGACTTCTCTATGACAAGAGGAGGCCTGGTTCCCGTGTCTTTGTGAGAATATGTGTATTCCTTCATGAATATTCCTTCAGCAAGAGCATTCTACAGATCCTTAGTAGAACAAACGGTTTTGGTTTTTGTTCATATCCACAGTGAGAAGAGTTTTGGTGTTTCATGATGCTGCCATAAACCCTGGCGATTCCGGGGTTCACGTGTATTTTGAAATGACATACTGCTATCAGGTCTGTGTCACGGCTCGCATCACTTGACTCTCCCGCACCCAGATGCCTGGCCTAGACTATCTGACCGAGCTCAGGATCTTTCGTAATTAATGGGTTAGACTTGGCTTGACATGCCCAAACTGCTTACCCTCCCTAAACATTGTCATCACTGAGAATACGAAGTTTATTGTGAAGGATGACCCCTTTCCACCCACAACTTCCTGGTTCAAAATATACCATGGAATTTGACCTAAGATTGATCGTTCAATAGATAAAAAATCACCACTACCCCCTGAACCGTCTCGATATCAGGTAGGAGACTGGATAGATGTCCTTGAATGGATAGCTGATAATTCCCCACTTTGCAGCTTGGTAAAACAGAAAGAAGATTTGGCTTTTAAAGAATTTCTTTCTTTGAGTTATGTTCCTACAAAGCAAATACTACCATTACTTGGGAGGATGCATGCATGTCCTGCATTATTATAAACAGGGGACATGTTATTAATCTTGATGATGCCTGGAACATTGTCTAAACTTCCCTTATATTGTAGTGATTGCTGGAACATTTTAAATGAAAATGTTTATTCTTTGAGTGTCTAAAACCTTGGGAGAGCGAGAAGAATGGATTGTGTGGCCCTCCGAAATGCCTTTGGATTAGATTATCAGCACAGTTAATGCTTAAGGGACCTTGTATCTCCCTAACTTGCCAATTTCTATTTGTTGAGTGTTGTAAGAGTTTGCTAATTAAACAGTTCACACGGTGTTTTGAGAAGAACTTGGAGGCATTTCACCAACTGAACGATTTATTGCTGCAATTGAAAAAAGTTAGCGTTTAGTAAGTTTCTTGTCATGTTTGTGGAGAATCATGGCCATAACCCCTGGTCTGTAACTGGACTTTTAAAGAGGCTTGAGTCAGCATTAAGACTTGCCGATGTGGCTGCTGTCATTTCAGTGTATCACCTTTAGTTTGCTGGGTTTGTAAACCTGAATCTAAGGAATGAGCCGCTTACTGGAGAGTACACATACAAGCTCTGCACAGGAAGGCACTGGGAGAGAGCTCTGGAGGAAGAACACATTGCTTAAGATAGCAGAAATGGAAGTATTTAAGGTTATAAGGGAACACTTTCAAGTTAGAAGTTCTCATCTCTTAATTCCTTACAGATGAATGGACACAAGTAGTTTTATTTCGCTGTTGAAGCACAAGCCTCTGTCTCCACACAGACCTGGGCACCGGGCCTCCACTGCACGCCTAGTGGAGCCCACAGTTGGGAATTGAAGGGCACACGGTGGACGTGGGCACGTGAGCATACAAACCCATCTCTAAAAGGAGTGCTGTTGCTGGGCTCCCCACTTCTAACCACCGCTTGTCATTTCTGTGCAAGTAAATTAAGAGGCCATTTTTCTTTTGGGAGAGTGAGGATGGACCCAGGGCCTCATGCCAAACAAGCACAGTAGCGCTGAGCCACACCCCTGGCTCCTAACCAGCCGTTCCAGTGCAAATAGTAATAATATTCACTTAGATTCTATAGTGGTGTGAAGCCCACCGCAGTGAGTACCCACCGTCTTGAGCTTTAGTGTCTATAGACCCCGTCGCCTATGTATCAGCCACACACAACCAGCCTGGAAACTACAACCGGAGAAGCTCCCGTGGAGGAAGTGGGTGTGCGTCTGCTTGCCCTTTGTTGTGGTCAGTAAAGGAACTACTTGTGCTTTTTAATTAGAAGGGTGGGGCCAGATTCTTCCTAATTGCAATTTGAGCTGAAATACAAAGCACTTACAGAAGAGCAACTTTTAAAAAGAAGCACACTGCCGTCTCTCCGCACTCAAGCCCAAGCCGTCTTTAAATGACTTCTCGTTTTACGGTATAGCATTTTTTCCTTCCCACAGCCTTCTCCAAGGCATAGTCCACCTCCTCTACTCTGTATTTCCAGTTTTTAAAGCTGTGCCGTGGCCTCTGTTGGAGAAGGAGCCAGAGGTATGCAAGGGCAGGTGAAGCAATGGCTGTGGGTACAAAAGCACTCCAAAGGAGGGGCTCGGCAGTGCGCATTCAGGATAGCCAGAAAGTGTTCGTCCAAAATTGCAGACAGCTGCTTGTGCTAAGTAGGATTTATCCTTAGAACTAGACAAGGAAATTTGTATTTCCTGTTTTAATTAGAAGGGACTTTCACAACATAAGAATAAAAGGCATGGTTTGCCCCAAAGACACGCATCTGCTTTATATAAAACTAAATGCATTATAAGTGTGAAAAATTGCTTGAAGATGCCGTGATATTGAGAATATGCTGTGTATTTACTTTATAGCCATCTGAGGTTTTCTTTTCCAGTAAGGTTAAGAACCTCAAGAATTTTTATGAGTGATTTAGAGGAAACTGTGCTCAAAGCCTGTTGTTCGTGCGGTGTTGGTAAAAAGGTGAAGAAGCCTTTTGTCTCCTGCACTTGCCACGTCTACCCACATAAGTGCTGCTACTTCTGCGCCCTGAGAGGGAGCAGTGGGTTAGTTTTGTCCTGCAATTGTTGCTCTGGGATGCACAGTAAATGAAGTATAAATCAGTAGGCAGGTGGTGGGGCTGTGGGGGTGTGCATGTGTCTGTCTGTCTGTCGGTGTCTGCATCTGTGTGTTCAAGCTCCTGAATTTGAAAGGAAATATACTGGCTTCTTGCACAACATTGATTTTTCTTTTAATAAATTACTTTGCAGATATCAGTGCAGAGAATGCCAAAGTCACTGTTTCAAAGGAAAACACGTGAAAGAGTCATTTTAAATTATTTGCAATGACAGAAAATTTCTAGCACAGCCATACATCATCTTTTGAAATCAAAGTGGGCATAGTAATTACTCAGTCCTTCCTCTCTATAGAACTGTCTGTTTCCCTGGCTGCTCGGAGCTGGTGTTGAATCCAATAAAGTTCAGTTTTTATTCTCTTCTATCCTTACTCTAAGAAAAGAGGTTAAGGCTTAAGGAGGAAGAGAATTCACCCTGCATTTTTGTTGTAGAAATGTAGGGAAGACACAATTAGGATAGGAATATTCTGAAAGTTATGTTCTCCGTGCTTTGTTCAAAGCAGGTAGGACTTAATGTAAGTAGCTTCAGCTGTCCTCTTTCTTCAACTCGCCCACTTGGGCAGAAGGCCCCCCTTCGTTGTCTAGGGGCTCTTTGTGATTCCTCCGCTCTGCAACCTAACAGTGTACATACGCCACCTATGTCAAGATGTGGCACACGTTCTTTCCAACCCTCACGTGATCTCAGAACAACCTTTAAGTCTGTTGGAACTGCTCTAACAGAAGGAGACAAATAACAAAGGTATGTCTCACAGAGCTGGAATTTGGAGGTCCAAGGTCCACGTCAGCATGGTTTGGGTTCTGGTGGGGCCCTCTTCCCAGCTGAACACTATGGTGTTCTTGTTGGAGTCTCATATGGGTGAGAGCCAGGAAACTCCCTGTTGTCCCCTTTAGGAGTCAGCTAATACTTTGGAGGGCTGCATTCTCCAAATGAAGTCACACGGGGGTCAAGGGTTCAATCTATGAATGGAGGAGAAAGGCAGATTGGTCATCGGTTGGAAGATCGACTGTGATTTCACAGAAGTTGAGCGTCAAAGTAAGACAAGTAAGCACACCAGAGTGTGTTTGGGAAGGAAATGTGCTTGAAGGGAGTCCATGTAGGAAGCGTGCTCCGCAGTCCCACCCGGTGTGACGATCATTAAGTTGACTGAGTAGACTTCCAGTAGATGACTGCGAAGCGGACCAAGGGACAGGAGGCCTCCATGTTGTGGGTAACAAAAGGTACAGGTAGAGAAGACAAGAGTGAGCCAGGCACAAAGGTCTTCAGTCCCTAAGGGGAATGGCAGCAAGCCAAGATATAGCAGATTTTCGATGCCACAGACTTCCAAAAGATCTGCTGTTGATGTTGAAGTTGAGAACAGTGGTCTAGTAGCAGCCACAGAAATGAGGGGAACCCTAAAAATCCCAAGCTTCTTTGTCCATAGCTTTATCCAGACCATGGCAGTGTCTCCACTACCCAGAATTGTGTGTGTCTTCCAGCAGCTGCAACTCCACCACCTTGAACCTCCTGGCTCAGAAGTGACCAGTTCACAAGCATCACCAGCAGCTCCTGTCTTTCCTTCTGGTTGAATTTGCCTGCGTTGTGGCATTAAAATTAATTCCATCACTTGCTGGTATTTCAAATATGATTTCTAGAATAGATTCTGAGTTCCTCTTCTTCATTTTAGCCATTCCCTACAAGAAACTCGGACCTGGTCTCCCAGCAATGCGTATTGTAGTATAGGACATGCTATGACTTGCTTGAGTTGAATGTCTTAATAAGGAAATTGAGGCTCAGAGACATTGAGTGATGGGGCTTAAAGCTTTCAGCTAATTAGGGGCAGAGGTCTTCATGCATTTCAGATGCTTTGAGGGTTGTTAATGATATCCATCAGGCAAACTGAGCTCTGACCCATCCATGATCAGGCTCTGCATTAGAGAATGGACTTAGACTTTAGACCTATGCAGGAGGAACTGGAGTGAAGCAGACAGGCTTCAAAGCAATCAGAAGATGTACTCAGGAGAGAGGATATTCTGATCTTAACAATCCCAGCACATTCCATCATATGTGCAGAAATGAAAATAGCCAAGAGCCGATGAAAACGCAACTTTCAGTGAATTTAACACCTTCATTGGTGTTGGGGGAAAATCCATTTTTTTTTTTTTCTTATCATGATATTTATATATGCTGTTTTTATAATTTTTATGATATCTAAAAAGTAGTCCTTGGTTATTTCAAAAATGGAACTGCCCATGGGGTTGTGTGTGTGTGTGTGTGTGTGTGTGTATGTGTGTGTGTTTTACAATATTCCTTGTGTTTCTTTAATTTTACTACTAAAAATAATTTTCTATTTCTTTTTTCTATAGAAAACTGAACACTTCTTTTTTTTTTTTTTCTTTTGGTGAGGGAAAGTGCATAACTCCTTTCTTAGGCTAATCCTGACATGAAAATTCATATTTAGAAACTAATCCTTCCACTGATCTGAATACTATAGAAAGAGCACTGGAGATTCATTCCTGATGGGCCAGGTGCCACTGCAAGGAACGCAGACGCTCGCCGAGGTTCAAGTAGTTGGATGAATACAAAACACAGGAGCCATTTAGCATAAGTGTCCCAATTGGAGTTGCTCCAGTATAGAAAAGATAGTGACTAGCTTTCAAAACCTTAACAACAACAACACCCCACGCATGCAAAATCCTAGCATGCATACCCTTTTGAATGCTAAGTTTTGCTTGCTGCCGCTCAGCAGGAGAGCTAATGTGTTCAGAGAATGTTGATTCCTCCCTAGTTGCTGCTACAAGGTTCCGGGCGCGGGGGAGGGGTGGCATCAGCAAGAAAAATGAATAATCCTTGCTAGGTTCTGTTTTTAAGAGCCAAAGGAAATGGCAGTCCTGTCTCCCCCCACCCCCTCATGCCCCATCCCCCCAAAACAGCCTAAATGAAGATGGATGGGTTCCCTTCCCACAAAGGGCGAAGGGGATGCCCTCAGTCTCCAACAAGAATGGTGGGGTGACTCTGGGTCCCCACAAATGAAGCCCTTTTCCGAGTGCTCTTTTCCTGGGGCTTCCTGGCTGTGCCTGCTGCTTAGCTCTTAAAACCTCTACTGCCAGGTCAGGCAGAGGTCAATGTAAACTAACTCAACACCTCCTTTCTAGATCGTTCTTCAAATGGCAAGAAAGCACCAGGGGAAATAATGTGCTTGGACTTCCAAGGGCTGCCTGGTATAGCAAATGTTCATGTTTCCAGTCTTTCCCAGCTCTGCTGCGGAGCAGACCGTCTGGGTACCAACTAGGGGATGTAAAGGTGGTTTCACATGTAGAGCTCTCTTGGTCTGAATGTTGCCTATAAATTTCTCCTACTCTGCCCCACCCCAGTGAAGAAATGAGTGGTCACAAGTTAAATCAAAGCATCAATTCTAGTGTGTCAAACATAAGGGGGAAGAAATATGTTATGATCAATTCCCAAACTATTAATCAATTCTGAAAATTCCATTTTCAGTTTACTATATCTGAAGCAAGTTCTTGTTCAAATCGTTCATTCACTTGAGACTGCAAAGAGCTGAGAAGGCAGAAACAGAAGCCTGTCAAGAGGCTCTTACAATGAGATTTTGGTTACTATCTCTATCTCTCCTGTGTGCTAGCCAGAAGTTCTGTTTCCAACTGCCTTTTACAATGTAGAGAATAACTTTGAGTTTAAAACTGTTTTAGAAGGAGTGAAACTCATTCATTCTGCAAAGGGTAACAATGCCACAGATACATTTTTACCCCAGTGCAGCGCCTGGGCTTGACCTGCTGTAGCAGGAAGTACGTTTCTTATAGATGAAAGGAGAACTCCCTCTGTTATCTAAAAATAGCATGTTTCCCAGTTCGTATCATCGCGAGGTGGGATTAACCGGTAGCTGTCCAGGAAATGAGGCAATGATGGAGTGTAGCTGCTCCCCAGCACGGCCCAGGTGATGAGAGTTGAGTACCGCCATTCAGATAAGGCCCCGAAGCCACCCACTCTATGCCTCTCGCTCTCCTGCAAAACTCCCCCACTTGGTGTTGATCTGCAGACAGACAGAATCCAGGCCTGTTGTCAAGGCATGAGGGCAACTGCTCAGACTGATGCTGAGCTGCTGAGCCCACGGGACAGTTGTCAGGCTGTTAAAGCTCTGTCGAATGCTTCTGCTGTTGGTCCAGATACCCAGCCTGGAAGAGCATTTGCCAGTTGAACTGGATGTCTTCAACTGGGAAACTGCTCCGAGTCAAGTGAGAGCAGGCAGTGAGAACAAGGGCAGCATGCGTTGCCTTGGCCTCTAGTCATAGGGTGGTTCTGTAGATAGAAGCTGGGACCTTTCCTTTTAGATGTTCCCGGATCTGGGCTCTCCTTAGAGAGATGGAGAACATGCTGTGCGTCGGACAGAGTTCTTGAGGGTGATGAACTAGAGTAGAGTCGGCACTGGGTCAGACCGGGAAGACAGAAGCCCTTGTGAGAGTCTTCGGAGCCTCATGTGCCGTTGGGTTCTCACATCAGCCACTGAACCGTGTTTCATACACGGTCACCTGGGCCGTCAGACGTTTCCTGATGGAGAAGGGGGTGAAGCACCCTGCTCTTAAGCCACCTGGCTCTCACAGCTGTGACCAGGAGACTAGCCTTGCACAGACCCCTGCAATATTCAGGGACTCCGGTGCACACATTCATTCTGCCTGCTAGAGTACTTGGAGGTTACCTTGATGGTTGGCGGGGAGGGGTATGGTCTGTGGCTTTGAAGTCCTCTGTCAATGGTCTTCGCTCATAAGTGTTTGTTCCATCTGCGTACACCTGCTCCCACACAAGCCAATACACAAGATCTAGGCCCTAGATGATGGTGCATTTTGAGAGGGCTTTCTACAACTTTTACAATGCTTATTATTAATAAGCCAAAATAAACAATAGCTGAAAGCCTTTCATGGGGAAACCGTAACCAACAGTTCCCACTTTCTTACGTGGGTTGTCAATGTGTGTCATTCGTGACGGAAAGGCTACTTACTGCAATTATATATTAAAAGGACTACACCTTTGGCATACAAACAATTTTCCAAAGTATGTTTGAAATTATTGCACCAAAGTTAATACATGACCAGGCTGCCTGTCTAAGAATGTTGTGTAAACAAAGAAAACGATCTTTATCTCATCTGTAGTTTAAAAACTGGGTCAACAAGTCTGCAGATAAGAGGTTAGGAGAAAAGATTGGGGCTTCACTGCTTCCGTAGATTGAGCCTACGACTTCCAAAACCAGGGGGCTGCCCTGTAATCCTAATGGATTGATTTCCGAAATTCCTTGGATTTGTCCTACTGAACTAGTCTAGTCTCTCTGGGGCTTAACTGGATCCTTGCAGATAGAGATCATGGTTTATATACAGTGATTGCACTTAGCCCAGCTGTAAATATAAGTCTGTGGTATTAGCACAACACTGAAAGGCAGCCTTGCCCTTCCACAGACGCTGAGCCCGCCTCTCAGACATGTTTAGCAAAATATAAAGGGTTTTCAATTAGCTGGCTGGGAGGCCCTCGGAGGCAGTATCCTGCCTGGACACCCACTGTCTATAGCTTCTGCCTGCTCGCTCCAAAGGGACAAATAAAGAGATCCCGGCGTGGTCATTAATGGGCCAGCTTTGGTGGGGGCTTTATCTTATCCCTGCTGGGTAAGCCCCTCCATGCACTCCTCACCTGTCATAACTGTCATACATTTAATTCATCATTCGGTGGACAGAGCCTCGCTGATCACGTCACAGGGTGGGAGGACGCAGAGCCCAGGGCGGGGCGGTGTCTGCCTTAGGACATCACCACTAGGGATGATTAGCAGACTTTCATAAAGATTTGAAGTGCGATTTTAATCAAGTAGGCAGTCTTGTGGGAGAGAATCCTTTGCTTCGTGGTTGGAAGGTAACAGCTAGCATTTCAAAAGACAGCACAAGGCAATGTGTTTGCTTTAAGAATCCAGCTGAAACAGCAATGAGAACCAGAAGGCAGCCCCCTCTGCTCCTCCCCTATCTGATGTTATAAAGATTTTCTTTTTTATCTTTGAAGACCTTGGGGACATTCTGTTTACTTGTGTGTACACGTGTGTGCGCAGGCACTCAGCTCACACACATGTAGCGGTCAGGACAGCTGGCAGGAGTCAGGTCTCTCTTTCCACCATGTGGGTTCTAGGAATTCAGCTCCAGCGGGTGGCAGGTGCCTTTACACACAGAGCCATCTCTCCAGACCTCACTCTTCAATCTTTGAGAAAATACAGAAAGGGAAATAACAATAACACTTTTACCAACTATTTATAATTGATAACTAATATGTATATATGCATTTGCCATCTAATTCCTATGGAGTTGCAAACATATATTTTCCAGCAAAAAATTATAGTGATGTCAACTATGCATCCAAGTGTTTTCCTCATTATGTGTCTTCTGTGAAACTGTATATTTTATTTAATTTTATTTGTATGGCTGCACGCATGTCTGTATTCCATGTATGTGCCTGGTGTCTGCAGAAGCCAAAAGAGGGCTTGGAATTGGTTATTATTGGAATTAGAGCCCTTGGAATGGGTTCTGAGCCACTATGTGGGTGCTGGGAATCGAACCTGGTCCTCTGGAAGAGCAGCCAGTGCTCTTAACCACTGAGTGTCTCTCCAGCCCCCCAACTGGTATGTATTATAAAGCTGTGTTTAGGGTGAATTTGAGTCAATTATTGAGCACATGTGTGCGCTAGGCTCCGTTCTAGCTGCTTCCTATGTGTTTCAGTTTCCTCTCTCCACCTCAGAAGGGACTTAGCGAGGTCATCTCCACTCTACTGATGAAGAAGGAAAAGTTAAGAAGGTAATTAAGTCGCCTAGAGTCACTCCATGTGGACCCAGGAGAGTTAAGATCTTAACTCAGACAAGATGACGTCACAGCCACGTCTTTTAGCCATTATTCCCAAACAGCCGCATGGAATTGGCTTATATAAGCACTACATTCAGAGATGGCGAGCTGTTTCAGCAGATCAGATCCCCTGCTGCCAAGGCCGACAACCCTGGGAACCCTCTGCCGAGGGAGAGGACTCATTTCCACAGGACTGACCTCCACATTCACACTGTGGCACACACTCACAGAGATGAGTGGATAAAATAAAACAGACACACTTAAAGGGAAGCATCTTTGGAATTTTGTGAAAATACTTAGACTTCTTCCTTCCAACAGTCGTGTTACGTGTTTGTGTGTGTGCACGTGCACATGTGGGCCCAGAGGCCAGACACTGATATCGGTTGCCCTCAGCTGCTCTCTACCTTACTTTTTCAGACAGGGTTTTTCACTGTCCAGGAGCTCTCTGAGCTAAACTGGCTAGTTAGGATCCCCAGAGTTGGGATCACAGTCTGCTTGTAAGTCCGTCCTGGGTGATCAAGCCAAGGCCCTCACACCAGTACAGTGAGCCATATTTCCAGCCTTTGATATCTCAATTTTACAGTGGAGCAACCGTGGAAAGAAAGCTAGAACGAGAAAAATCACCAGTTTGTTAGTTCAGATAGTAGTGTGCCTTGTTACAACAGGAAGCTGCTTTCCTTTTTCTAGAGTTGACAGTACCGCGCCCTCGCCAGCGTCCTGAGAGTGGCCAGACTCTAGGGTGCTCTGAATGACACGTGCCCAGCACGGGGAAGGTAAATCCCCTAATTCAGCTCACTTCTCCAGCATTCTCTGGCAGACAGCCAAGCTAAATATTTCTGCTCGATAAAAAGTGCCCTGTGCTGTATTTCCCCTGGCGGCCTGACTCCAGTGGTGGGCTTTGCCTTGGTGAAGCCATAGGAACCAGAGAGCTGGCTTTCCCGCACCGTGTTTGTCTTGTCATCACAAAACATGTACACGAAGGAAGGCAGGCTTTTGAAAGTACAGTTACTGTGAAATTCTTTCTCTCTGAACACTTTTTTATTCCCGGATCTACCTTTTCAGGGTTCCAAGGTAGCTGTCACTTTTTCATCTGTTGCTTTTTTTATTTTTTATTTTTTATTTTTCAGCTGAATCCGTTTTCAAGGCTGTTACATTCGGTCAGCTGAAAGACCTAACATATGGACCAGTAGGTTTGTGCCAGATGAGGATTATAGTTAATTGAAATTTATGACTGCTGTCTTCATTAGGACTAATTAGGGGAGGAGAATCGACATTCGGATACCCCTTCTAATGCCTTTAGATGTTTCTTCTTTACATCAAAGGGCTCTCTAGTAGTTGTCTGAAGAAACAATGGAATTATAGGACTTTTTGCCTGGGTTCTTTTTCTCTGGTGGTTTATAGGAAGCATTCTCTCTACTACCATTATCTCAAAACCTTTTCAATGGCTGAAAAATAGCATGTCAAAACCAACATCATAATCTAAGAAGCAAGTGAATTAAAAAAAAGAAATAGAAAGGAACCGACAAGCCCGCTCCCAGGCGTGGGGGAGGAGTTGATTGTATGTGAGGGCAAATGCAGTAGATACGAGGGAGAGCAGAGCCAGGGGCAGAGACGTCTGGGGGAGTCCAGGGTGGGGTTGACCAGACTGAGCTGCTGGCCATGTGAGGAGAGGGGGAGGGGAGAGAGGGGAACCTGGAGACCAAGAGGCTAGAAGGCCAGGAGAGGCCAAGAGAGAAAGTAACAAAAACGGCTGGAATCATATAAGGAAGAGCAGCCCAGCTCCTAGGGGCTGCATAGTTCCGGGTAATTGACAGGTATGCAACCAGGTACACCCTCTAACAGGTGGGGACTGAGGGATGCTGGGAGAACCTGGTGGCCAGGTTCTTTAATATGTTAAGTAGGGATTTCAGCCAGCAATGTGTGAGTTTCAGCCCTAACAGCAAGTTTCCATAAATTTCAATACTTAATTTCTAATTTAGTATAACTATACATAACGTTCAAATTAATTATGCTTATATCATTATGATTGCTCAAATTATTCTCCCACAGATCTATTATTATGCATATGACTTATCTGACCAAAGTTTATATCTTCAAGTCTCTTAATATATAGAGCTAAATTTATTTCTAGAAAAGTTATGTGGGGTTGGAGAAATGGCTCAGCAGTTAAGAGATCTGACTGTTCTTGTAGAGAACAGCTTCAGTTCCCAGTACCTACATGATGGCTCACAACCATCCACCTCCAGCTCCAGGGGATCTCGTGTCCTTTTCTGATCTCCACAGGCACCAGGCACACACATGGTATACATACATATACATACCAATAAGTTAGTTTTTAAAAATTTTTGGAGGAAAGTTATATGCTGGGGATTGTCTCATACTTTTGAGAAAAACACTCTTTCAATTAAGCTGTCAATTAACCAGACACAGAATGTATAATTTTTAGTTGATTTTCCAGCATTGGGTATGTATTGGTGTTTATTCATCTACAGTCTTGGTGTTCTGAGTCACAATTCATCCACAACCGGAAAAGGCATACAATCTGGGGCTACCAACTCAAGTTTTGAGTGCAGAACTTGTATGCTTAATTAACCTCATTGCCTCAAGTCCTTTGTCAGGCTCAGAGACAGACTGTGTATGATCAGTCCAAGCCAGACACTTAGAAGCTGTTTTTGTACCAAGGTTTAAATACACAGAAGTAGAAGAAGACTGTGCAGCGAAAACTGAAGGGAGCAGAGGAAGGGAGACAAGAAAGAGGAAAGCAGAGAAGGCAGACAGATATTACATATTTTCTTTCATGCAGAGTCTAGATTAACAGCCTTTGCGTACATATATATGATACAAAAGCAGATGAGAGACTAATAGGAGGGAGAAAGGGACAAAGAGAAGGTAACAAGGAAGCAAATGTGAACAAGTACAGTGTTTATGTACGAAGATGTCATAATGAAACTCACTATCTTGTATGTTAACTAAAATCTAGGTTAAAAACATTTAACAGCCTCAGCACACACCCACAGGGGATTGTCTTTGCAGGAAGCATTAGAAGAGACAATGTTTTACGTGCATATAGCATTTAAAAGGTGGAAATTTGTTAAGTAAATCAAAGGTCCCCACATTTGTTAGCATTTGTCCTTGGAATCTCTTAAGGAACTTCAAAGATGGCTTCCACCTCATCATTTAATTTAATTGATAAGACTCAACCTGAATGATAATGTTTTAAGGTTTTCTAGGCCATTCTGACACCGAAAAGTTCAAAAGTTCCTAACGAAAGCATCTGTGGAACGTACTTTAATGTTTTACTGTCAATGTGTTGTATTTCCGCATGCCCTTGCCTGGCCTTTTATATTCATGTCCTGCCAAGTCACAGGCATGTCTCCATCTAGTGTGAGAAAAAAACATATCCTCCATACCATCTTAGCTATTCCGTTGTGGTTGGGAAAGAGAAGCAAAAAGCAAATTTATTTTCTAAGAGATAGCAACAATTAAATCAACCTGGAAATTATTCAGTGGGGATGTAATGGGGAGCAGTATTCAGTTCTTCTGCAAGAATTTAGATTGTGAATGAGATAGCGCTGAGAATTGTGGTCTTCCTTATCCTAGCGACACAAGAATGCAGCACGCAGCTAGGAGTTGCCTCGCCTGAGACTGAAGACACAGCTCGTTCATTGTTTGCTATAACAGGGAGAAATATGGAGATAGATAAATAGGTAGGTAAGTAGGTAGATGGATGGATGGATAGATAGATAGATAGATAGATAGATAGATAGATAGATAGATAGATGGGTGGGTGGGTGGGAGAGAGGGAGGGTGGATGGATGGATGATAGATAGATAGATAGATAGATAGATAGATAGATAGATAGATAGATAGATAGATAGATAGATAGGTGGGTGGGTGGGTGGGTGGGTGGGTGGGTGGGAGGGATGGATGGATGGATGGATAGATAGATAGATAGATAGATAGATAGATAGATAGATAGATAGATAGATAGATGGATGGATGGATGGATGGATGTATAGATAGATGGATGGATGGATGGATGGATAGATAGATAGATAGATAGATAGATAGATAGATAGATAGATAGATAGATGGATGGATGGATGGATGGATGGATGGATGGATGGATGGATGGATGGATAGATAGATAGATAGATAGATAGATAGATAGATAGATAGATAGATAGATAGATAGATAGATGGATGGATGGATGGATGGGTATAGATAGATGGATGGATGGATGGATGGATAGATAGATAGATAGATAGATGGATAGATAGATAGATAGATAGATAGATAGATAGATAGATGGATGGATGGATGGATGGATGGATGGATGGATGGATGGATGGATGGATGGATAGATAGATAGATAGATAGATAGATAGATAGATAGATAGATAGATAGATAGATAGATGGAGATTTTTCCATCCCATCTCACGAGATAGATAGAGATTTTTCTATCTTATCTCACAATTAGTTAGCAGTAGTTTTTTCTTCTATAACAGAACTCGAGACCAGGTTCAGCATGCGCCTTTGGAGGCTCCACACAGATGAGAGTGCAGCTGCTCCCCCTTGGAGCGGAGGGGGCAAGGGAAGGCTGTGCACAACCTTCTTGCCATTTATGTCCCGAGCCCCTGGTAAAAGAGAACAGAAACACAGTAGGGCAGAGCTAGCTCTTCTCTGGAAAGAGGATAGTTTCAATCCTCCTCATCCCACACAGACTTCCAGGGTGCTTTAAAGGGAACCTTACAGCAGCAGGCCTCGGAGCTTCCCCCGCCTGTGCTTACAGATCTTCCCCTTCCTTACACAGCCTGTGCTCTGCACAGATCTGACTCTCCAGAAGCGGAAGTAATGATGTCGCCAGGGAGCAGGAGAAGGGGTGAGAACGGGCAGCTGGCTGTTCCTCCAACAGGAGGCAGCGGGCAGCACTGGGCTTGGCTTAAGGCTCAACCCCAGGAGATGAAGGAATGTGTGGCCGTGTGCATAGGTTGTCTGAACCCAGAGATAAGAGGACTGGGCTATTTGTCAACACTACAGTAGTGTTAACAAGACTATCTTACTTGTTAACTTTTAATTATGTTTTAAAAATTAATCATCTGTGTATTCAATGTGCATGGTAATTTTGCCTACACATATGTCCATGTACTACACGCATAGCTGGTGCCAGGGAGGCCAGACAATGACAATGAATCTTCTGGAGCTGGAGTTACAGATGCTCGTGAGCCACAGTGTGTGTGCTGGGAACCCAACCCTGGTGTAAAAGAGATGTAAGAGCAGCTAGTGCTCTAACCACTGAGCCAGCTCTCCAGCCCCAGATATTTATTGTTTCTTCAATTTAAAAATTCTCTAAAAAGTGATTAAGCTATTGTATAATCTACACTCTCTGATCAGCTAAATGATATTAAAGAATTACCTTTTTTAAAAAATTGAAATTATTAGCCAGGTAGTGGCAGTACATGCCTTTAATCCCAGCAGTCTGCCGCAGAGGCAGGCGGTCTCCGTGAGTTCAAGGCCAGCCTGGTCTACAGAGTGAGTTCCAGGACAGCCAGAGTTACAACAGAGAAACAGTGTCTTGAAACACCAAAGATAAATAAATACATACATACATACATACATACATACATACATAAATGATTTTTGTGTGTATATTCATTGTACATGGTACTGTCGTGGAAAAGGTAGGCAGCACAGCCGGTATAACGGAAGCTATATTTTATTATGCTGAGGGTCATCACATAAAGTTCACACTCTTAGGTTCCTATTACGGTCCTAAGCCTATCTCCCCATGGGTGCTCACCTGTGTAATGTATCTTAGCTGAAGGTCAGATCCAGTCTCTAGCAGAAGTCTCTGATTCGAGGGTCAGGGTCCTGGGGCAGACTCTGCAGCTGCCGGGCAGATCCAGGTGGCATGTCTTCCAGTGTGCAAAGCAGAGCGTTGCTCTTGGTCTCTGCTTATATACTGTGAGTGTCATGGGGTCCTAGGACCAACCGTATCTGGTTATCTTGAGTGAGCGCTACCACTGGGTTCTGGTTATCAGGTTCAGCCCTGGGTGTAGTGGGCTCCTGAGTAGGCTATTTACATGTTTGTAAGGCAATTCTTACTATATTCATTACAGGTACTTACTGTTACTATTTTCATTTATTATTTTGCCTAGAAAATATCTACAATTATTTTATAATTTAAACATTATTTTTAGTTGAGTGTGATGGCTCACACACATAATCTCAGTGCTCCGAGGCCTCTGAGGCAAGAGGGTTCCCATGAATTCAACCTTTGCTACCTAGTGAGACTCTATCTCAGAAACAAAATTAAATAAAAAAAATATTTGATATTAAGTTTGTTTGAAAATAGACAGGCTTGTGCTTAATAATTAATTTGAGCCAGTATGTTGGGATTAGAATCAGTTACTATCCAAGAAACCTTGGGCCCTGGGACCAAGGAAAGGGAAGTCCCTGACTCCCATACTGACCCTGCTGCAGGTCCCACACCCTTATCTACTGGACGACGCATGGGGATTTAGATGTGACTGAGTTAGAATTTTTCAAATCCTGAACTTCAGGTTCAGATTCCCAGTTTCTCCGAGTATTCCGTATGGTTTGAAAATGCATTAGGGCTGGGGTATAGCTCTACGGTAGAGTGTGAACAGAAAGGTTAATTAATCCTCAGCACTGCAAACAATGTATGTTGACCATTAATTAAATTTTTAAAATGATACATGTCTGCACTCTGGAGTACTCTGCGGTGGTTAAGAGTGAGGTAGACTTGGAGAAGTGTTCATTGTAGGAAAGGGAAAAGCCAACCATAAAATACTGGGCTTACTGGAGCAGTAACCTGGGTCCTTGCAGTCTAGCTGTAGGGAACTAGAGGCGGGAGGATCAGTTCAAGGTGGCTGCTTGTGATACAAGTCTATTAAGACCTTTACACTTCAGTGCTAGAATCTCCACCAAATCGTTAATAGTGACTGGCTTTTTTTTTTTTTTTTTTTTTTTTTTTTAAAGCCCACTTGACAGCAAGAATAATAAACCAATGTTCCCTGGGGCTGTGGGAGGCCCTCAGTGGGATTTATGGACCGGACTCTCAGGGTAATCTCCTGAATGCCTACAGGCAAAGGCAGAAGCCTCCCGGGGTTTGCAGAAGCCAACAGCTAAGGTCCACAATAGTGCCCTCCCCCACTCCAGCGCCCTGTTTGACTTTCCTGTAGTGCTCTCAATCAACTTCCTTCTCTGCTGCTTTTCCCGTGCCTTAGGAAGACTCCCTCCAGATTCTGACAGTCCCTGCTTCACATTCTGCACTCCCAGGAATGACACGGGGCTCTCGGGATGGCCTGAGATGTCTTCTTCAGCCTTGCCAGCCTCGCCCTGCCACAGTTTACCTGAGTGATAAGAAAGTCGCCTGGTGGTGGTGGCAGCGGCATGGGCGCGCGCCTTTAATCCTAGCGCTTCCCAGGAGGCAGAAGCAGGGGGATCTCTGTGAGTTCCAGGCCTGCCTGGTCTACAGAATGAGTTCTAGAACAGCCAGAGTGACAACAGAGAAACCCTGTCTCGAAAAATGACCAAAAAGAAAAGAAGGAAGGAAGGGAAAGAAGGAAGGAGGGAGGGAGAGAGAAAAGGAAAGGAGGGAAAGGAAAGAAGAAAAAAAAAAGACATGTCAAAGTCCTCTATATGTAGAGAAACTTTTCCATAAACACTAATTACTTTTGTGTTAGGAATGAGACTAACTTATTATTCGTATAAATGTTTTTAAAATTCCACCTACCCCCCGAATAGTGAAGCACTACTACGGATTCAATTCCCAGTGTACAACTCTGGGAGCTTCTTGCTTTTGATCTGAGTTCTGACAGTAACTATTTCTCAATCCATTCAGTGAACTTGCCAAGCATAGTGGCATATGCCTGTAACCCCTGCACTCAGGATTCTTGGGAATTGGAGGCCAGCCTGGACTCATAGTTCATGGCCAGCCTGGACTACATAGTGATACTCTACCTCAGACAAAGAAACGAACAAACAAGAAAATCAGTGGATGTATCTTAGGCAATTTTAGGAATGAAAAAAAGACATATTTACATTCTGATCTCTTAGCATTAATTAATTAATTTAAAAAATTAATGGCATTTTATCTTTTAGGTCAGCGTTTTTTTTATAGGGTCCATCTTGGTTTATTACCACTTTAAAACAATTCGTTAACCTTCTTGGTGAGGGTTAGACTTCAGGTACTCACTGATTAGCTAGAAGTGTTAACCAAGCCACAGATTTTTCAGTATTTCACATCCTCTGTCTAGGCAGTTTTTAACTATGCCGGAGCATGTGTCCTCTGTATTTCTTGATTTCTTACATGTATTAACTGTGTTGAGAGCAGGTGCACATGCACCACCGTATGCATGTGACAGCTCATGGGAGCTGATTCTGTCCTTCTGCCTTGTAGGTCCTGAGTACCAAACCTGGACTGTCAAGTACTTGTACCTCCTATGTTATCTCATAGGCCCTGTTTCTTGACTTATATGCTTACTAAAAACAGTTAGTGTTTGTTGTATTTATGTGACATTGTTATTATTATTATTACTATTACTATTATTATTTTTATACTATTTCTATTATTATTACATAAACCAATCAAATATTGCTAAAAGCTGTTTCTGTTTTTTAAAAAAAAATAGAATTTTTTTGGAAAGACCTGATAAATACTGGTTGAAAATCTTGTAATACAAAGAAGTGTGTGTAAACCCATAAAATACTGTGGGAAGATGCAAATATAGTAGGATTTGGTGCTTTGTTATTCAGTTGTCTGCCGCTATGATAAAATACCGTGACCAAAGGCAGTTTATTTTGGTTTCTACTTCCAGAGGGATAAGAGTTCATAATGGTGGGGAGGCTTAGCAGCAGGCGGTCCTGGCGGGGGTGGGGGGGGGGAACTTCAGCCTCACATCTTCAACTGCAACTGTAAAGCCCTGAAAGTGGAGTGAGGGTGCCCCAGTGATGTGCTTCCTCCTGCAGAGCTGCACCACTTACAAAGTTCCACAGCCCCCCCAAGCAGTACCACCATCTGGGGGCTGGCTCCATACACAAGCCTATGGGAGACAGACCTCATTTAAATCACCTCGGTGCTTAGGTTAGCTGGAGAGAACAGCAGTGCACTGCGAGAAGGCCCCCACAGGAATGCCATTTTGTGTGCTGACCAGGGAAGTGATACATTCTCAACCAGCAGGTCATGGCCCTGAATCAAAGATGGGAAAATCGACATGCATTGATACGTTCTCTGAGTTTCAGTGTTGAAGATCAGTAGTTATTCTTTTTAATTGTCTTTGGTCTGACTGTTTATAATTTAAAAATGATTGGTCCCATTTGCACTGGATAAGAAAGTGTCAACCATGTAGGTAATCAATCAAATTGGAAGCAAAGTTAATTTTGACATGTAATCAATTTAACATATCAACACATCTTAATTAGAGGTTCCTCTGGACCTGCAGAAATGGCTCCACAGGTAAAACTGCTTCCCATGAAAGTGTGAGGTCCACAAGAATTTGGATCCCAGCCCCCAAATGCCGGTGGTGATCGTGGCAGCTGGGTGTAATTTCATCACACAAGGAACAGAGACAGGAGATCCCCCAGAGAAGTCCAGAAGCTCTGGGTCCAAGTGAGAGATCCTACTCAACATGTAAGCTAGAGAACAAGCCAGGAAAACGTCTGACATCAGCCTCTGGCTCCCTATATATGCTCTCTGTTTCTCTCTGTTTCCGTCTCTGTGTCTCTTTCTCTCGAACACACACACTCGCACATGTGAACACACATTTGCACCCCCACATGAACACAGATTCACACTCCAGTGACTACTACTATGAGGAAGGAAGGAAGAAAGGAAGGAAGGAAGGAAGGAAGGAAGGAAGGGAAGGAAGGAAGGAAGAAAAGGAAGGAAGGGAGGGAGGAGGAAGAAGGAAAAGAGGGAGGAAAAGCTAAAGAAGTTTTGCCCAAAATCAAATTACTAATACTTGATGTGATGGTTGTTCTTGGTTGTCAACACAACTGTATCTGGAATGAAGTACAATCCAGAAATGGAGGGCACACCTGTGAGAGATTTTTCTGCTTGGTTTGAAGTGGGTGAATCTCTTCTAGTGCTGACCTTTGAGATAGGAAAACACACACCTTTGATCCGAATCCTGAGGCAGAAAGACACAGGCCTTTAATCCAAATCTTGAGGGGAAGACACACCTTTAATATGGTCACACCTTCTGCCAGAAGTCTATATAAGGACACAGAAGGAAGCTTTTGCTCTTTGCCTGCTTGCTTTCACCTTACAAGCACAGTCATTCCTCCACTGGTGTTGGAGTGTACTTCAGGATTCCAGCATATACAGACCTGCCGAGACAGCCAGCCTCGCGGGCTAAGCAACTACTAGATTCTTGGACTTTCTGTCCACAGCTATCTATTGTTGGATTAGCTGGACTGCCGTCTGTAAGTCATTCCAGTGAATCATATACATACATATATATATATATGCATATATGTATGTTACATATGTGTTTATATAGGGGCATATATATGTATATGCACATATATGCATATGTGCGTATAGATATATATATAAAGAGAGAGACAGAGAGAGGGAGATATCCCTTCTGTAAGTTCTGTCACTCTAGAGAAACCTAATACACTTATGTACCAGGAAAGCAGCTCAGTGATGTGCTCTTGCTGGGCATGCTTAAAACTCTAGAAAAAGTAAAATAAACAACAAATAAGTAATTATAAGAACAGTTTGTTATTAACTCTCAGTGGCTTCATTTCCAAAGCAAAACAATTTTCAAAACTCATTTTCCCATAATAAATTAAATTTCTTAGGAGCAGAAATGATATTTTTGCCCTTGTTTGGGCTCTGACTTCAGTAGTTGTGCACATTTTGAAAGGATTGGCTTTTTATATCCAGTATTCTGAATAAAATGACATAACATTTAGCATCGGCTTCTTGGGAAACAAAGGAATAAACACAGCCGTACAGTAGCCACAGCCAGTCCCAGTTCTGATAAGCTCTGTCCCTGCCCTCAGATGCTACAGTGGTCATCCCCAGCCCCACCACTGAGTTCATTGCCATCAGATGCTCGCCAGACTTACCCAGGAAGAGCCTTGCTCTTACTGAATGGAGATGGTCCCTTTGGGTGATGCAGAGAACGTCTTCCTCTCAGCACTGCACACTCCAAACTTCAGGGAAGCTGGCTAGCGTAAGACTGTCATAAGAGTCGCTACAAGGAAAGAGAAGTTAAAGTACAGAAAACTCCAAGCTGCCGCGGGACCTCACGCGGCACTGGTGTTGAGTAGTAAGCGAGTGTGGAAATGGTGCCACCTCTTGTGTCCAGCCAAAAGGACATACCGCGACGGCGGCTGTAGAGACTTGAAGCATAACGTTTCGTGTAGAAGCTGTTCAGGAAAACGGTTGATCGATTATGCTTTCCTTTGTCTTCCTTTTACAAACACCTAAAGAGCTGTTGTTTACTTATCATCCCCTTATTATAAATAAGGAGGCCTTTGTCTCTGACTAGTTTAAAACCCTGAGCACTAATCCAAATTAGATACAAGCTAGTATCATGTGAGGAAGTCCTAATACTTAGCAAAGTATAATTTTAGTCTACCTCATCAAACTGTTTGTGCACATAAACAGATGGAATATGCAAGGTAGTTGCATGAGTGTTCTTTATCCTGGTTTCAAGCTGCTCTGCGCACCCAAAAAATAATTTTGTCGTCAGACTTATCAGCCTAGTAAGCAGTAAAGACCCTGATTTGTTGATTTCTCTAGTGACCTAATTGCTGTGGGGTAGTGATTGTGGGGTGGAGGGAGGTCCTAAGACTGACAGGAGAAACATTTAGAAAGAAGGCCAGGCTTGGAGGTATGCACACAGGGAACTGGACGCCAGCAGACCCAACTAGAACTGGGTGAGCATTAGTGGAGACGGAGGCAGGCAGAGCTCTGTGGGTTCAAGACCTGGTCTACACATCGAGAAGCAGGCTAGCCGGAGTTACATGGTAAGGCCCTGCTTCGCTTGTTTTTAATGAAGGGATTTCTTTTCAAGTGCTGAGGTCAGAGGTCTACTGTTAGTAAATGACTCCTGCCCTGCCGTACTTCCTAAGCTCTGTGACTGCGGGCCGAGCACCTTGTCCTTTTTCTAGCAAAGGTGTCTTGAGAGCCGGTTTTAGTGCCTCACTTACAGATAGGATCCGAGAACCACTTTGGAGCTATTCAGCAGACATTAATCCAGACCAGGGACTATGGGAATATTGAGTTTCATGATAACTTCAACCGATCATAGCAGGTAGAGGACCACAGAAGGTCTCATTACTAGAACAACTTCATCGGTGAAGCTTGAGCAAAACGGGAGGGGTCAGCATGAGAAAGCAAGCAAAGGCTTTGTTCTCCTGAGCACAGCCTGGCCTGGAAGCGTGGGTTTGAGTCCGTGCCTTGCACCGTGACTTCGGTCAGCTTCGGAGGCTTGGAGCAATATGGACACTTCAGGGGACTTGCCTATTTATGGAAACTTCTGAAATTAAAAATGCTTCCATGTTCAGAATAATAAGAAGCAAGTTGGACATTTGCTGTGCTTAGCAGTTTGAGGTGTAAGTTCATGTTTCCACCACATTAAGTTTTACAATGGCACGTTGGAAAATCTCTATTCTGGAGAATGGAGAACTCTTCAAGTCCAGCGGAAACTTTGTGTATTAGTGTTAACTAATTGTTAGCGAAATCTTGGCAAATAAGCAAATAAACCTTTGGTTTGATTAACTGTATTCTAGAGAGAACAAGAAGCACTGGCGTCCCTCACCTGAGGAGTGAAAACTTGGAGAACATCCAGTCAGGAGCCTGCACTGAGATTAGTTCTTTCCTTGCTGGGGAAGAGTGTTTACATTTATCTGCTGGTATTTAGACTAGTTAATGTGTTACACCAGATAAATCTGTTTCCTGAGTCCATCTCTCAGCTTGTTCTCCCCTCTCCAGGGTTGACAAATGGTTGGAGTTTGACACAGTTTATCAGTTGAGCCCCTGCTGGGGGCTGCCTGTCACTTGCTCGGCTTGCTCAGACTACTGCAGAGCAAAAGTGAGTTATCTACAATATTTTGTTCTTACTCCCTAGTCTAAAAAGAACAGAGACCAGAAAGACTGTGAGTTTTACCTCCCATGATGCATGAGTTTTCAGCCTGAGACAGGCTCCCGACCATTTCCTAGCAGGGTCACCGTGGAAAATCACCAAATGAGATGCGGTTTTTAATTATATGGAAAGGACAAAAACAAACCTGTTTGGTGGCTGATGCATATTTGAAAGGTACTGAAAGTGCCTTATTTTTGCAAGCACTGAAAAAAAAAAATGCTTTCTCCGAAATAATTGCAGCCCCGAGACTTCTGGTGCTGGCCGACATAGCAGGAAAGAAAGGGAGCACCTCCCGCCATAGTGTGTGATGCCTCTCGGGCAAGCTCACACTTCTTTTATCTGTTTTTGTTAGCGTATATCAACTGCACAGAATAATGGGTTTTATTGTGATATTTTCACATATGCACATAACACACTCTGACCACATTTAATTTAACTTCCTTGCATGTCATACAAAGCTGACACATAACCCAAGCTGTGAGCGGGTCTGTGAGGGTCTCTGGCATTCAAAATGCTATTGTTAGGCAGAATTCTGTCCTTTGGGATGTTGGGTGAACCAAACCTTTGCTCCGACCACACACACTTGATAACTAGCAATGGGAACCTAAATGTGCTCCATGACACTTGTTGAGCCTAAAGCAAAGTGCAGTTTAATCGCTGACTGGCCCATAAGCATGATTAGCTGTTACCTACTAGTGCCACCAGTGCGGTATCCGAGACCCTGCGAGCTGCTGATCTGAACGCAGCCTCTGCTCTCTTCCTGACACCCTCTGCCACCCCTCTCCACCTCACAAGCCACAGGGAAGAGGGACATAGTAGAAGAGGGAAAGGGGTCCAGATGGGGAGAAAAGAATGCTGGAAAGATCCTTTAGGAAATAGGTCAGGTACTGGGGAGATTAGACTAGCTTGCCTCATCCCTGAATACAAGTAGAATACAATTAGGAGGAATTAGACCTGCAACAAGTAGCTTGGATTTATCAGCTTTAATTGTCTATTGTCAGGCCCCAGCTCTCCTCCAGAGGATCCTGGTGGCAGTCTACACTTTAATACTTTTAATGGCCCTCCATTGTGGGCTTAGCTTTCCTAAAAACAGTGTCTGCTCTTTTCAAAGGAGCTACCTAAAAACACCAAGCTGTTACTTTCTCTGTGATGGATCCCATTCTAAGGTAATGCAGTGTTGCCCCCAGTCCCTGCAGGTGCACCTGAGGGGGGAAGAGACCTATTGAACATTAATAGGCCAGCTTGTCTCCTTGGTAGGCGTTTTCAGGAAACAATGGGCTGCAGATGGAGACAGATAAGTCCAGGCTGATGGCATCAGAATCTCTCACTATCTTCCTCAGGACTGATGGTTCCGAACTCCCTCACTATCTCCCTGTTAAAAGGGTTATCAGACTTATTCCTAGTCAACAGTAGAGCGGTTCTTCAGGAGATAAGGTGTCTGTTAGATGAGACCTGTTATTGTAATACCATTGTTTTCTTTCCTCTGCCACTTCGCAACCTCTCAGGTGGAGAAGGGGATATTTGAGGGACCAGTCACTTGCCTCCAAACTCTAGGTCCAACTTAGAAGTTTCTGCCAAGAACTTTCTTCCCACTTTTTAAGCCTGGCGTGCTACTCAGAACTCCGGGTTTGGGGTTCCGTTTTCCTAGGCAGCAGCCATGGCCGTGAGCTGGAACCTCCGGGGGTCACGATTGCAAGTGAGATGGAGTTACTGTGAGCAAAGCCAGGAGACACCATCTGTCCTCAGTGTTCCTGTCAGGACAGTGGGTTTGGTTATGAATGTGGTCTTCAGCTTGGGTAAAGAACTAAACCCCATGGAGCAGAATTGATGCATGTATCAGAAGTTATGTTCAAAGATTTCATTGCTCCTTTAATTTTTTTATCTGTTTCTAACTCCCCTGGCGCAGGCACGTGCAGTTCACACACACACACACACACACACACACACACACACACACACACACACACGGGGGAGGGGGGAGACAAGCTTCTAATATCTTTAATCTTCCCTCAGGGAGGATGAGAAGGACTCATCAACCCTTCTTTGCCTCGTGACAGGGTCTAGGCTAACTTGCTATGTAGGTCATCACTTAAGATGACCTTTAATTTTTGATCCTCCTGCCTCAAACCCCCATGTAAGGATTACAGGGGTGTGTCACTTTTCTCTTTTATGTAGTGCTAGGAATAGAACTAGGGATTTTGCAGACCACCTTCTTTTTCTCTCCAGTGAGGGCCTTCCCTCTTACTGAGAGGCCTCTCCCACTGAAACAGAAAGGCGAACATTTGTCCCAGGTCCCACTGATGTGGAAGCTATCTTTCCTCCCCCAGACTCTGAGAGGAGAAGAGGAAACTGCAAGTGTGTGCGCACCTGCCCTGACATCCCTCTGCCCTGCAGGACCTCTGCTACGCCTTCTGTTAGCTCAGGCTTGCCCCTTTTCCCACCAAATTCAAGCTGAGAGGATGTCTTCTGGGATTGGAATGATTGCTTTTCCCGTAGCATTTCCAGGAATTATGACCCCTCTCATGTCTGAATCACCATAATAAAAGCATGATTAGAAAGGCCATCAGATCTTAGAAACCCACAATGGTTTCCCCACAAACGCCACAGAGATGATGGTTACTGTTGGCATTATTTGTTACACTGGTGGATGCTAAAAGGAAGGAATAACTTAAAATACGTGAATAATTAGAGTAAGAAAAAAAAACTGTGGTTCTGACGACAGGACCAAAAATACACTGAATTGTCATGGCTGGGCGTGGATGGGGCTGTGGCGCCCTGAGACGGTGGCCATCTTGAAGGTTTCACAGATGGGCGCCTATCATTGCTGCATTCCTAGAGAGAAGAGAGCCTTACTTTAGTTTACTTCATCTTCCTTTCCCTTCTTTAGGAAGTCCAAACATTGATGTCATTCTCCCACAGGCCCCTAGGGTCCCATTCCAAAGTCTAGGTCCTGACCATGTTTGCCCCAGTTTCGGGGAGGTAAGCTGTGTCATGCAAAGGAAGCTTGAGCTATTTTTAAATTGATCTAGCACATCATTGAAACATATCATACACATATCACACCCATGACACACACGCTGCGTTGTAACACAGCATGTGTCATGAATACATTCTCTCTCACTCACACACATACCCGCTCTTCTTGTCCAGCCTTTTTCAAAAGAAAGGCAGCCACAGAACAAGCCTGTGAGTGGAGCTGAAAGGCTGTTAAAGTTTAAAAGCCAAATGCCCCTCCAGTTCTCAGCCTGACTCTGAGACATGTGGGAGGGCTTCAAAGCCACAGTGCCCCTCTTTTAGGCTCAGGCTTACAGTTGGTCCCCAAATGTTTACCAGCATGAAGATGCCTAACTTACAGGAAGTGGGAAATGGGTGTGGGGGGTGAGGGTGGGTGGGTGAGCAGGGAGTGGGGAAGAGGGTGGGGGGTGTTCTATTGATGTGGTTAGCCCATCATTGACCTTGTTTGGTTCTAGCAGGAGTTGAATTAGAAAATGAAAATTCGTTTCATCTTGAGCATATTTCATCCCCCCCCCCCTTTTTTTTCTTTTCTTTCCTTTTTTTTTTTTTTTTAACTTTCCTTGGGAAAAAAAAATTTTTTTAACCCAAGTGGAGTTCGGTCTCCAGATTTGGTGCTCAATTTCCCCTCATACTGCGATAGCTACAATAGTCCTTTTCCCCATACAGTCATCTGGCCGCCTACATAGTGATTCCCAACCCACCCAAGGACTAGAGGGGGCGGGGAACCTGGCCCAGGAGCTGAAACTGAATGAATGTTGGTTTGCGATGATGCATCAAAAGAAAAGAACCAGGATTTCTGAGAACAGAGCTATTGGGATTGTTTGGGATGCGCTGCCATGTCACACGCTCTTAATGAGAGGACTCTGCCTGAGAAAGGCTCAGTAACACAGACAACCGCTGGGGGTGTGGGGTGTTCTGACACGGGAGAAGATAATACAGTGGCTAAAACTGTACCCGGTGATTGTTTGGAACAAACAGTTCAGTACTGAAGACTTCAGACCCTGGCAGCGCCGGTTCTTCGTGCAGCGCACCGGTGTTGCCTCTCCAGCTTCAGGCCACATCCGGTCCTGCGCTGCTCAGGCCTTCTGAGAGGGCGGCGATGCTCACTCGGCCCTTTCTGTCCTTAGCAGTTCTGCGCCGGACAACACCTAAGCACCGTGATACGAACACGACTTTTCTAAATATGGATCCTGCTTCCTTTCCTTTCTCCTTTTTTGTGACCTTCATTCTAAGTCCCGTCATCATCTGTCCGGACCGGCCATAACCATTGTCAAAAATTGGCCTGGGGCCGTTTGTTTTGTGGTCTTCTCATCTCTCTGAAACAAGAAGCAAACACTCCAAGGATGTTATATTCTAATACTGTATCCCAAATCTATTTCCCAGATAGTTCCACCTCTGGCTTTGTCCAGCTCAGCTGGAACACCTGGAACTAATTTTAGGGTTGCCTAACTAAGCCTCACGCTGGTATTTGATGTTTGCGTCCTCCCTAGACTCAAGCCCATTTCACCACCTCTGAAGGTGAGTGCGGGCTGATATTAATTAGCAGTGAGTTGATTCACAGGCATCTTCCAGTCATTAAAGCAAGTATTTGGCTTAAAATAGCCATCTTCCCACTCTAACTGCCACCCTTTGCCAGGCCCTTCACGCCGTAGTGGTGGAGTCACTGGCACATGCGTGGTGTCTGTGGCCCAAGAGCAGAGTTTATTCTGAAAGGGAAGTGGAAAACGTGTTAACCGATCTGCATTGGAGACAGCTAGCAGCGGGCCAGTCCTCCCGATGACTACATTGTTTTTCTGTCCATCGTGGTGCTGACTCAGCATCAGTTAATACACCCTCTGCAGAAGGCTGGATTTCTTTTGTTTAATTATCACTTGGACCTTTCTGAGAACTCTTAAGAATTGTTCATTCAGTTTTATAACCCGGGCACAAGAGCAAGGAAACGGCGGGTTTCCTCTTGGTGCTAGCGCCCTCTCTGGCGTAACATGCAATGACAGGTGGACCTTCAGCCCCAGGGAGTGTGTGCTCCCCTCGTGCCTAGTAGGAATTGGATTGTTCTGAACTACACAGCTTGGGGAGAAGGTTTTTTAGATGCACATACCATTTTCTGCGATACAATCTTCTACCCTCCACCTCACCTCACCCCACCCACCCTCAAATTCTGGGAAAGTTTCTTGAAAGAAAACTTAAAGATAAACAGGCCTGTCTTTATGATTGAGTTGAGCTTTTGTTTTGCTGTGTTTCGTTTCTTCCTGTAAACAAATACTCAAATGTCCAATTCATTGTATGACTAAGTTGGTATCATTAGGTTGGGTCTGGGTGTGTGAATGTGGGTGTGGATGTGGATGTGGGTGTGTTGTGTGTGTATGTCTTGTGTCTCGCGTCTTTAAAATACTAGAAAAGATACCACAGCCTGAGGTTGAAGGAGAGATGATTTTTAAAAAAGAAGGGAGGGAGGGAGGGAGAGAGGGAGGGAGGAAGAGAGGGAGAGAGGGGGGGGAAGAGAGAAACCTGTGATAAGGCAAGCAGGAAAGTGGAAGACTTGAATTCCTGTGATCTGAACAGTCATTGTGATGGGGTGCTGGTTATAAATGGGCCCTTTGCATCATTGTTTCTCTGAATTAGAGGATTCCTTGCTGAAGGCACAGACCAATGAAGGAAGTAAAGCATCTGGTTTGTTTTGTAATGAGAAGCAGGAATGCAAGGTCCACGCTCTTAATAATAAACAAACAGGACATTGTATGCCATCGTCACAGGATGTCCTTCCTTCTCCAGAGGACTGACTGGGGCTGAAGGAAAAGCCGGCCGGCCCAGAACAAGCCCCACTAATTACTGCCTCCAAGAGCTTTCCACTCCGCGGTGATCAGTACAATATCCCCTTTTAATTGTGAACCACTCATGCTGTCCATTGTGTGTACGTGCTCAGGAGCCTGGCTGTGGGTTTGGGGGTGAGAGGCAGGAACAACCAAACCAGTATATATGATTATAACTTTTTCCTGTTTCCCTATTTCCAAATGATTGAAAGAAGGAAGTTAGGTCTACCCGAGCCGAATGTACTCAGCAGGAGAAATGGAATCCAACACATTTAGATAGTAGAGGATGAACGCCTTAGAATATTTATTTCATTGGCAATGGCCAGGTTTACACAGCGACCTTGTATTGCACGTGAGTGACGCCAAAATACTTTAACTCTCTCCTTCCAAGTAACTGAGACAGGGAGTTTAGGTGACTGGGTTTTCTTCGGAGGAGGAGTCCCCCACCCCACCCCCATTCTGCGGCGACAGGAAGCAGGCGATCTGGAGTCCTTAGAATACAGTCGCTGCGTGAGTAAACGCGGAGGGCAAGCTCCTGCAAAGGGAAGTAGATGATTCCCAGTCAGTGTTGAAATCCACTTGCTAGGAGAGGAAGCTGCGGCGGCTCGCCGTCGGGGGGAAGCCCTGAACCCCGCGCCTGGCCGCTGGGCAGTCCAGGTGCGGCCACGCCCCCACCCCGGCTGGTAGGAGTGAATCAGACCGCCAGTGCCTGAAGAAGTCTGCGGCGGGGCAGGGAGGAAGAGCGCGGCGCTCAGCAGCGACACTCGGCCCTCCAGCGTCGCCGGGACGCAACAGCCGCAGCACCTGTCCCGAGCCGGCCGGCCCGCGGCCGCGGAGGAGGGACCGCCGAGCGGCGGTGTGCAAGCCCGGCCGGGCGCCGGGATGTGGACCGGGCGGACGCGAGCCGGGCTTATCTCAGATGCTGGATCTGCTCCTGGGAAAACCCGTGGGTGCGACCTCGGTAAGGAAACACAGTCTGATTTTAATCCGATGTGAGGACTTTTTATCCCTTTCTTTTTCTTTTTCTTTCTTTTTTATTACCTTTTTTTTTTTTAACTTTTTAAAGAATGCAGCCGTAGTACTATGGCTTCTGCTTTAGTGCGCCGAGCACTGTCAAACATTTAGAAGACTTTTCCCGTATGAATCATTAACCCTTTCAGTTCTAGACATAATTGTCAAGTCGCTGAAATTTCGGTAGTGGTTCTCGTCCGCTCCCCAACTGCCAGCAGCGTAACTGCCTCGGCTTCGCTTAGGCTTTCAGTTTTATTTAGCATCGTTTGTCCATCATGACCTTACATGTTGGAACTTAATAAAGATAAGATAGTTTAAGTTGTAATTGGGTCAAAGACAGCTAAACACCCCCCTCCGGAGCATCATATTTAGAGAAGATGTGGGGAAATGTAAAAACCACCTCGAGGGACTCCGCAGTTGGCGTTCACGTTCTCACGAGCGCATATTCGTACATGGAGACCCTTATTCCTAATGTATCTGTCGCGTCTGTGTGGGAATGCATTGCAGAGGCTGTTTATCTCTTTTATTTTTCCTCTTTGGAAAGCACTTTTTCCGAAAGCAGATCACACGAGGATCCCCGAATCTTCTGTATAACTTTAATTACAGTAAGCTGTGCCACTTCAGTGACTTCTGGGAATTCGTGCACTTTCAGATTTAAGTGGAAAGTGCTATTTGTAGCTCCTAAAGGAATTCTCTTCAGGGAATTCTACTGAGTGTTTTTATGTTTTGTTTTTACTTTTCCTATCTGGCTCGAGATCTCCACCGATCCTGCATGGTGTTCCTCCTTCACCCATTTCTCTTTTCCTGTGGTCCATGGGAGCTGGGAAGGCTGGCGATCCGGGATGCTGGCAGGATGCAGCCCCTCTCCAGCTTCGCGGCTGGAAGATGAAAGAGACAGGCGCGCGGCAGAGGGAGGGGAGCCAGTTGTTTTGAAAGTTGTTAACGCGTAGGGAGCTGGTGGGAAAGTTCAATCTTCCCCATTTGGAAAAGGCAGGCTGGGTTCCGCTCCTGCACCACACGCGCTTTCCATTTTTAGCTTCATTCAGAGGCAGACAGCGTTCCTTCCTCTTCCTCTCCTTGTTTGTGACACTTCTCTGAGGCAGCTTTTCCACAGCGCTGAGGGTCTGCCGGCCATGACCCCAGGCGTCCTGGGACACAGGACGCAGCAGCAGCGCCCACAACATATAGCTGCCTTGAGAGGTGAAGCCGAGGAGTGTTCAGAGGTTCTTTTTCTCCCGATTATATATATACTATACACACACACATACACATTCCAGCTAAGGACTGCGTTTAAAACCGTGCTTCTTCAAGGCAGTCTACTTTATACGGCTTCGGACTCTTACTCAACTGAACAAGTACTCCAGCTGCTTTTAAAGTCTTCAGACTACTGTGTTAGTCATAGCCTCTCACAGGGAGCCACAGGAACGCCGGACAATGGGGATTAAAGGCCTTTCCCTTCTCTTCCAGGCTGCCCCCAAGTGTAGCTCGGGCTCGGTGAAGCTTCAAGGGTTGCCAGAAAGGACTGGGATCATGAAAGTGGACATGGAGGACGCGGACATGACTCTGTGGACTGAGGCTGAGTTTGAAGAGAAGTGTACATACATAGTGAACGACCACCCCTGGGATTCTGGCGCCGATGGGGGAACGTCTGTTCAAGCGGAGGCATCCTTACCAAGGAACCTGCTTTTCAAGTATGCCACCACCAACAGCAAAGAGGTAAGCCTCTGCCTGTTGAAGACCGACTGGCATTTGGGCCAGCTCTCCTACGGTCCCTGAGAAGATGGGATTTATGTGCGTTGGCAAATAATCGATCGCTCTGGTCACTGCTCTAAGTGCTCTCTCTTCAAGCCAATTCCTATTCATTTCCTCCCACCTTCAGCCGTTCCATACTAATTTGCAAACTGTTAAATCTTTTGGCAAATTGACATGTCCTGGAAAAGCTGAATTCAGCTCGGGTGGCTGGGTGGGTGGGCAACACCGGAAGGGTGTACAGCTCCTCACCCACTGGCCCTGTGTACAGCAGCTTTAAAGGAAAGAATCTTGCTTAGAAAAAGAAGTTTTCTTTTGTCTCCCTTTGCTCGTGAGATGGCTTTATTCTTTTTAACGAGCCAGCTTTATTAGCTGTGTTTCTAAAATTATTCTCAAAACCTTGAGGTGTTTATGAACTGAAGTGATGGCATTAACCGGGAAGAGGGTCATGCAAAAGTCCTCGGTCAGGGTGACTTCACTAACCACCGTTTACCTGTGGCAGCTCCTTTGCCTTAGCCAGGCTGGCAAGCTTACTCCTTATGGCTTCTGAAGTGGGTACATTCTTTGTTGTTTCAAAGGGACAAGCAACTGAGGAATGCTTGATTTGTGTTTATCCTTTTTTACTACAGTTAGGGCAGGGTGTGATGTGTGGCTGGGAAGAGATTTGCAGAACCACCTCTTGCTCTGAAAATTTGGCTATTGCTGTTGCTCTCCTGATGGGCTAAGTTGCTGAGGATAGCCCTTAGCAGACTTCCCATCATCACCATCACCCACAGCTCTGTGGGTTCTGGTACTGTCTTTGGGGAGCAGTGAAAAGGGGATCCTGTGTTACAAGAATCCCAGATTTGTTCCTAGGAGTATTCATTGTGGCCATGCCAAATCACTTTCCCCCTTCCCTAAGGAACAACATGGGAAAGAATCTGGGAGTCGGGAAACACTTTGTCTCTTTCCTGTTTGTGTGTCTGAGTTCAGTGTTTTTTGTTTGGGAGATGGAGGGTGGGAGCAAGCTCTCAACTTAAAGAGAGGAATTCTCTTTTGAGTTTCACTAAAGCTCCACTCTTTGTTTTGTTTCTGATGGGAGAATAGTCTTAGATTTTATTTACGAAAAATTTAAATTGTAGTTGTGTATAAATATTACCAAAAATGTAACCCTAGGGGTCAGCCTTAATTATACCTCTCCTGAAAGCAGTGTTCTTCTCAATAGAAAGCCTCTGAGTCTGTAGCCCTTGGAGTCAATGTAGCATTTGTTTGCGTATTTGAGGCCTGGTTATGGCTTTAAAAGGTAGAGTATGTTTCTTTTTTGCCACATCAGATTTGACTAAATGTTGGTCTGTTCAAAGGGTCATTCATGGCCCTTTGTCTCTGCCTATCTGGATAGAAGTAAAGACCCCACTTTGTGGGTCATCCACTTCCTTATCCTGCAATGCTTTCTCAGTTTAGCTCTTAAGTTTTTTCAATTTTTGTCATTCTACTGAAAATCATGGTTGAGTGGAGTTATGCTATTAGATCATTTAGTTCAAGGTTCAGAGAGATAGTCAACTTCCCCAAAGGCTATATAGTTACAGCCAGCCACAGACTGGGAGCAAAGTTCTCTGATTGCTCCAGGTGTTTCCAGATCATGCTACTCGGTCCCTCTTGGTGTCACTGTGGCTTTATTTATCTTCTTAACATAGTTCAGACCCATCTTTTTGCTAAGCCGGTTTGATTGTTTTTCCCCCACTGAATTCCTCCCTATTCCTGTATGTTAAGCAATCAGAAAGAGACAGTACTTGTGTTCCTGAAGGGGGGGTCCTCCACAACACATAGAAAGTCAGGGTTCTTTCATCCTTCTTCCCCATATTTTACTTAAATGAAACAGTTGAATATTACCTTTTCAATTCTCAGTCACAAAAGCAACCAGGAAACAAAATTAAGTGTCATCCTGTCTTAAGCTTACACTAAAACATATGTGCCTGTCGCCCCCCCCCCCCCATCCCTCTTTCCCTCTCTCACTCTGTTTTGAACTTTGGGACAGCTCCCTTGGGGTGGTGAAAGAGGATGACAGAGTTGAGCCATTGAGGGAGTGATAGCTGCAAACCAGTTCCAGGACAGAAGCATTTAGGGTCGATGAAGTGTTTACATTACCGTTGTTATGTGAGTTCTGTGAGTCCCACCAGCCGTGGAAGCAGGGAAGGGCCTTTCTATGTGTAGTTTTTATCTGACTGATTTATCTCACCCGTCTTTGAATGTTTTCATTAAAATAGCAAAAGATGTTATTTTATGTACTGTATGCTGACATCCTGGGGAATTTTTTTTTTAACAAGATCATTTTTCATTATGAATCTGTGCTATGTGTCAGCATCTTCTCACCACCCCAACCCCTTAGTTTAAAAACAAAACATACAGACTGTATTTCTGAACTTAACATTAATTTTCAGACCTGGCTCAGAATCATTCTGTACTTTATTGAATCTGTTCTTACTTCCTATTTCCAGATCTAAAATCAAACATAGACATGCTATTCAAAACTTCTAGAACGTTTCACCTGGTGGGTTATTCTTTTGTGGGGATTTTCCCCTCAGCCTCCTGAAATAATCTGTGAATATTTGACTACAGAAGAATCACTTTTGACATTGGAGATTTAGGAGCAGTGTCCGGGCTGCCTTCTGCTGTCAGCTGAGGCTGTTGTCCTCCAGAGGCAGTGTGGTTCCTGTGAATCTGCCCTGGAGTCTGTGCTGACAACATCAGGCAGATCCTGGGGACCGGTGTCCACTCTGACAGAAGTCCCTTATTAATTGAGCCATCTGTATGGCTCACCATGATATGCAATCCCACTTCCAATTTTTTTATTTGGTAGAGTATGTCGAGGCGTAACCACATTTCCTTTAATGTAAAGATAACAAGGAGGAAACCTTTCAAAAACACCTGTTGGTTCCTTTGAAAAATAGAATGAAACAGCCTCACATCTTGGTCTATGCCCTTATAGTAAAAATGCAGCAAAAAAAACCAATTGTTGGATGACATTTGGGGAGAAGAAAGATAGCAAGTAATTAAGATAATCCTTATTTGAAGTGAGGGTGCTCAGACCACAGTGAGAACTGAATAGTGTCTTGGCTTCAAACCCCATGCTTTCTAGTGCACTTGCATACTGCACGATCTCTAAAGGGTGGCTTGTTTTGAAAGCAAACAAACAAGACTATATTGTCCTTGTTATCAGACTTCCATTCCGTATTCTCATTTATTCCATCCTGGATGTAAGAATCCTTATTTTGAGCCTTAAAGCTGAAGACAGTTTGTGTTCTAACCAAAGCGAGTGACAGACAGATGCGCCCAGGTGGCAGAGGGGTCGGCTCAGCATGTAAAGCAAGCATGAAGGCAGATGAAGCATGGGTACCTCTGGAGGCCTCTTTCTCTTATTGATAGGTTTCTAGAAGCCACACCCATACCCAGCAGTGACTCTTTAGGACCCTGGTCAGTTCCAGTGAAGTTCTCTTCTTGAGTTAGGTGAGCACACTCTGAATCAGTCTTTTTAGCACTGTGCAATTCAAAGCACAGACCAATTTTCTCTGTACCATTTGTCTGTTCCTAGGATAGAACTCTGTAAACTAAGGGTTGGGGAGATAAGGCTGGGCTAAGATACTCATCTGGATTTTTTAGGACCAGAGAGAACTCTAACTTGGTTTTCTGCTTTCCATTAAGAATAATTCTGGTTTCTATCTCCCTCTAAAGACACCTCACAACCACCATAATCGTAGAGTAGTTTTTATGCCTTTGAATAACAAATCAGATGTGGATTTGGTGTGGAGGTGTTTATTGTGTGTTATTAGCTGAGCCTGGAGTGGGTATAGATGGTTCATTTGATGTTACTTTCTGAGATGGAATCTTGAGATGTCTATAGTCTGAACAAAGGCCACAAGCTAATGATCTTTCTGCCTCCTGTGTGCTATGATTAGAGGCATGCACCGCCACGCCTAGTGACAGATGGCTGATTTATAAGCTACAGGATTCCTCTCATTTCAGGATGCTGAATTGTGTGTCTTTGTTTATCTATTGGTATTAATTTTTCTGTATTCTTCAGCTATGTGTATAGTAGGAATCCTAATTACTAAGATTCTGTTTTATTCATAGAAATCATCTAATATTGAAATTTCACAGACTGACCTTGACCTTAGCAACCTCTTGCCTAAGCCTCCAGAGTAGCTAGGATGGGAGGCCACACGGTACTCGGGCTCCATTAATTGGTCCCGTGTCCGGTCTGTTCAGCTGTATTTGTGAGGTTATAGATGGCAGGTGCTTCTAATACTGATTTAATCATCCACCGTGCCAAGTCCATAGCTGTGCTTATGCCATCCCCGGATCTTCTGTTGTAGGAATAAGATTCTAATTAACTTCCTTTTGGCCACAGGATAATGTTTTCTTAGTGTAAGATTGACAGGTGAAAACCAAGAGCCCTTCTGTAGAAAGAAGAATGGCAGTTTGGAAAGAAAACTGTGACCTCAGTGTAAGGCTCCTCGTTGCTAATCAAGCTCTGACTCCCAAGACACTGTCTGCATGAGGCTATAATTTAAAACAAAGTTGATGAACCAGTTGAGTGCCTTTCTTAAAATTACTGCTTTAAAGTGGATATGTCGAAATTATCAGCTGCTAATTATTGGCTCACTGACAAATGGCATTATTTGTTTTTCCTGTTTGGCATTTTAATATTATGGAATAAGCATTTAAATGTAAATGTCTAATAATCTGTGTATTATGGAAGACAAGTCCATGAATTTTACAAAGTAGGTTCAATAATTTGTCCTAAACAAGCCTGTGACCAGGGAAGGCTAACCAAGCTCTCTGTATATATTTTTGTCTGGAGTCTCTGCTCTGAGATGCTCCTGTCTCCCCAGAGCTGGGCTGCTAACCGACAGAAGCAACGATGCAGTGTGTTTGGAAGCATAGACAGATGTAATGAGGGCAGAGGAGTTGCAGAAGAACATCTGCTTTTTTCAGACCTTTGCCACAAATTCATATAGGACCAAAAATAACACCCAACTCACCGTCTTTGTTTCGAGTTGCATTGAGTACAGAAGAATTTTTCCTCTGCCCCTTTCCTCCCATTAGCATGTATATTGGCTATTAAATTGTTTGAGAATGGCATTTGATGATTTAAAAAAAAACTGACATATTTTCATACTACTCTTTTGAGTACTGTGCCCCAACTATACAGGTTGCTCGTTCCGTAGTGGACAGAGGTTTAATTTCTGATGAAACTGAATGAGCTTCCAGTGTGTATCATAACTAAAGCCTCGGATTCCTCTGCAAACCACATGGACAGTCAGTGATTCTCTTACCTGCACCGGCCATTTCAAGTGTATAATTATATGAGAGCCACCAGAAAAATAAAAGTAGAAAGAAATAGTATGTTTTACCCTGGCCTTAGTCATTTCAGGAAGGTATTCCTTACTGTTTTGAACCAAAACAAAAATTAAAATGAGAAAACAAATCTATATGGTGAAATGTGTAAAGAACTACTCAGAGTTCATTTGAATTGCTTCCTAGCTTGTGTCTGATTTTCTTTTTTAATACCCTAAAAAGAAAGTTATGAACAAGGAAGAACGCCATCGTTAACACTTGTCTTTAGTGAAGCCTCGCAGTTCAAATGCATGAGGCCTTCGGTCTGAAAAGGTCATTTCCTCAGATCTTAGAAGCCACAGCTTTTAGAACCCACAGCCTCCTCATTACACATTCCATTTCAAAGAGGGACTTCTGACCACCATTGAGTAGATGTTAGAGAAGAACAAAGTTACTTGAAAGATCTTTCTTCTAGTAAAGAACGCTTACAAGCTATGAGGGGAAGAAGGGAAAAAACAAAACAAAACCAAAAAATCCTCATCTGGAATGAAAAAAGCCTTAATGTGTTTGCTTTCTAGTTCCTTCGGGCTCTGTGGAACAACTAAAGAGCATTATTTTGGTTTTGAGGTTAAAACTCTTTCATTCCCCTCAAGCTCACTATGTTTATGGTTTGAGGGAGAAGGAGGGAACCAGGGAACTGAAGAGTCTAATCTTGACATCTCAGTCTGCCGTTTTCATTCTCTTAGAACAGAATGCTGATCTTCTGATCTAGCATGAAAAGCAATAAAGCAAAGAAGCCTCAGTCACTAGAAAACAACCCCTGGAGTAGTCAGTGCTGATGACTTCAAAAAATGGCCTCCCCCTGTAATGGAGCTTCCTGTTAATTGTGGAGGCATCATTGATATCTTGCTAGGTTATCAATTGACAATTCAATTCACCAAAATAACAAGATTGACATCTTAGAGTTTGAGTAATGAGTTCATGTCTTACTCCTTTAGGTTGTCGGGGTGCTGAGTAAGGAGTACATACCGAAGGGAACGAGGTTCGGACCCCTGATCGGTGAAATCTACACCAATGACACAGTTCCCAAGAATGCCAACAGGAAATATTTTTGGCGGGTAAGTACAAAAACATTTTTTAAAAGACTTTCCATATTGGGATAAATGGGGCTTAAAGAATGGGGCCATTTCCTTTTTCCACCTGTGATGAGGAACAGTGGGCTCACCCAAGGACACACTGGAATTCTGGGCTGGTTTGATGGAACTGGTTAAATGTTCTGCCTGGGAATATGGCTATAGGTGGTTAGATATGGACTACATGTGAGTCTTGGTTTTTGCAACTCACTACATACAGCTTTGTGATGAGCGGAAACAGTTTGCTGCTTGCTCCAAGGGCAGGTTCGTTTGCATTTCTCTTCGAGGAAGTAGTAATGAGTCACCTACCCTTAGATTTCACCCTTTCTTGATTTCTTGCTGAGTTAACGTCAATTGAATGGAAGAGTTATCATAAATGAATTATCTTGAAGAGAAATGTCACTAAGAACGGGTAGATAGACGGCGGGTTAGTGGGACAGAGACGGGCCATGGAAGTAGTTTTATTTAAATCCATCTGTCCCATAAAACTGTTCCCGGTGATAGAATCTAGGTTGTTCAGCATAAGGAAAATCCTCATCTGCATGTAAAGTGATAGACTTTGCTAGGTCTGGCCTGTGTAGTCTCCTTAGGAATGTCAGGTTAGCAAGGACTCTGAGGCGATCTAGAAGCTGGGACTTGTGGTAAAGACTGAATTGGGAGTGAATAAAGGAGTCAGCCTTACTTTTCCAAGCTGTCTCTGGCATGCTGGGTTTTCTCTGTTTGGAAATGAAGAGCTATTTATTTAAATCCACTAAGCAGCTTTCCTCATACAGACACGATACACATCTCCTGAAGAAACAGAAATAATCGATGCTGTATTAATGCTTACTTTGGCTGATATTTTTGCATAAAAAACTTAAAAAGACTTTGGTTAGGGAATTACTCATGAAACTTCCTGGGAGACTGTTTTCACCTAGGAGATTTTGTGCTACGTCCGCAATTGTAGTTGCAGATTTATTAAGAATTCCTTGTTCTCAGTCTTTAGTATTTAGTAATTACTTAGTGTTAGTGTATATTGCTACAAGGTTCACAATGTGAGAACAGGAGTGCATTTCTGCCCTTAGTGCCATTCTCAGATGGGAACCAGAGAGATATATTAATATTGCTTTCAAATGGTCTGAATTTAGACTGTCTGACATGTTCAGTAATACACTGTCATTTTGAAAATAGTCAAGTAAAACCTAAGAATCTCCCATTACTGTCCCAGTTCTGTTCCATTTCAAGATTTACAAAATGATGATGATGAATAACTCAAAGACATTCCTTGGGAAGAATTCTTTAAATCAATTGTTCACACCCAAGAAAGGCAGTAGAAAATACAACTTCTCACTTGTTGGAAGATCCTGATCTGTTGGCAGGAATATGAACATCTGTTGAGAAGAATGAAAAGGTTTCATGCAAGTTTCACAGTCAAAGAGATGCTCAAGTTGAGAAACCAGTGACATTTCTTGTAACTGTACTATGAGTCAGCACGTGTTTAATGTTCTGATAACAGACGGAAAGAAAAGCAGGCGCCAGCGTGCATTTGACAAACGCACAATTTTATTTTCTTGGTGTGTGTGTGATTTCATGACCTCCACGGGTCTGCTTTTAAATGAGGATTCAGTAAACTGTAGTCCGTGGAAAGCTGACTGGAATCGACACACCCGTGGCTTTAGAAAGCAGTTTCCGCCCTAGTGCAAGAGTGATGGAACCCCACGTTCCTGGAAGTTTGCACGTCAGAGTAAACAAACTTGAAAACCCCTCATAATAGCTGAATCCACTGGTCTTGTTACATCTTCTCTTAACAAGAGGCACCGCAGAGCTCTTACAGGCTGCTTTGATGAAGCCACATGCACCCACCCCCCACCTCACAATTCACAGGAAGTCACTCTTAAAAGAAACTGATTCTGCTGTTTACTGCCTGTATTAAAGGGACAGAGTTCCTTTTTATTTCTGATAACGCTGGAGAGAAATACACAGCCAGTGAGTGACTAAGAATAAAGCAATAGCCTGCTGCTCTGTGAGCAAGCTCAGTGCCTCTTGGAGACTCTTTGCAGATGACCCAGTATTGGCTGTCTTGTGTGTAAAGAGAAAGCTCTTGGGTCTGAAGGAAGGTGGTGCTTCTTCAAAGAAAGGAACTTTCTGGAGAAGATAAGGAGTGAGTTTATTACCCCTTGGTTTCAGGACAGTGTTTTTTATTTGTTTGTTTGCTTTGTTTCTTCCTGTTCATCACTATGCCTTTTACCCAAACATTATGAGCACAGTTGTTAGCCGGAGATAGCATGGCCGAAGGACAGACTCTGAGTTCTTCTTTACAGGAACTATATATTTTTCTTTCTTTTCTTATTCCGAAAGCCCTACACTGTGGCTTTGTGTGCGCAGTTTGGCCAGCCTCCTGGCAGATACTGGGGGAGTCTCTCCACTCCTTTGGCAAGAAAGAGTGGGACTGGGCTGCCAGTGTTTACCAAGAGGAAAAGTGACTTCTCAGGAGACTGCCAAACTCTGGCCTCTGTGCCAGTGGCTCACTTTGTTATGGCAGGTGAAGTTCACCTTTGCTCCACCCAGTGTTTCCACAAAAAGGCAGCGTTCCAGGTATTCATCTGAACAAGTGTTACTGTGGGACTCAAGGTTGGGGGTGGAGGATGTTTGCATAGTCTGAGCCCCGGGCGGAGGTGTAGGAAACACGAGTACAGAGGCCATAGAAAAAAGCTGAGACTCAGTTTGACGCAGTCCTCTGCTTGCTGTCTGCCCAGTGACTCAAAGCACTAAAAGTCAGCACGTTGGAACTGTACAGAGCAGAGTCACCCATTCGCCCATTCGCCATTCGCCACTGTAGCAAGAGTACTTCGTGGTAGTTTCACCCGCTCCGGGCTGCTCCTTAAAGGAGATTTTGTGTTTTATTCTTTTACTGCCAGTCCCCCAACCTGACAAAAACCATAAAATTGAAATGGAAAAGGTAACTGACAAATGTACCTTACCTGTTTCTACCCTCATCCCGCCGATTCAAGATGACTCCCACCAGACCAGTGGTGCTCCAGCTAGGCCATGAGGGCTGGAGCTGCCTGTGCTGCCTTACCAGCTTGACCTGTGTTTATCGGGGTTCGGGGAGCTGTTTGCCTTTCACACTGTAGCTTTTCTTTCCTTTGGACAGATCTACTCCAGAGAGGAGTTTCACCACTTTATTGATGGCTTTAATGAGGAGAAAAGCAACTGGATGCGCTACGTGAATCCGGCTCACTCTGCCCGGGAGCAAAACCTGGCTGCCTGTCAGAACGGCATGAACATCTACTTCTACACTATTAAGCCCATCCCTGCCAACCAGGAACTTCTTGTGTGGTATTGCCGGGACTTTGCAGAGAGGCTTCACTATCCTTATCCGGGAGAGCTCACAGTGATGAACTTCAGTAAGTGGATTACAGAACAAAAAACTTAAAATGCCAACAATGTCAGTTCTGCCCCTGTGAGCTAATAACATGTTGTTTAATTATATGGGTTCGTCATCTGCTGGACTAAGTAGGTGGCTTAAGCTGAGACTGGGAAGAGGAAACATTTTAACAACCCTATTCCTCATTATGAAACTTAATCATCAGAGATACATAAAAATATGTGTGTGTGTGTGTGTGTGTGTGTGTGTGTGTGTGTGTGTGTGTGTACAGAGAGAGAGAGATCAACTCTGAATGTTGATTTCGGAAAGCTACAGGAAGAAATAGATTTCCAATTCTAATTTATGCAAAGGGGTGCTTGAAGCATAATGCAGATTGCTGCAGACATGTTGAACATGCCAGCTCTAGTCCCTTACTGGTGTCATGTGTCAGTGCTTGGAGTATTCCTCAATATCTGATGGAAATTCAGGTGGCTATAAAGCCATGACCTAATGCAGAAGGCTGTTTCTAGAAAAGCTGTCATAATTTTTCAAGTAGTCTAAGTGAATAACCCTAAAAGATTTCATACTTGAGCTTCCTTCCTTATGGTAAAATGAGTTAATCTCATCTTTTAATCAGTCTTACAGTAACCGCCTATCACTTTTATCTTGACAAATTCTTGGTTCCTTAGGTTTATAAGCTTTTACTTTTCTTAACTAGACTAAAATTGCTGTCATGACCTCCACAAAGCTTCCTTTATTTCAGACATTCTCAAGTCAGCTTTAAGAACAATTAAAGAATAAAAAATTCTAACCGCTTCTGTATTCTGGTTGTACACTCTGGGTTATCCTGACGGATTTTTACAGTACTTTTTAAAATGACCTCCTTTCGGTTAAAATGAAATGCTGAAGGTTTAAAAGTTTTCACTTTGATACTATCTCAAACTTGAGGAAACATTTCCAAAAAACTAGAAGATTCCAAGGTATCCAAGTTATCTTTTACCCAGTTTTTACAATGCAGTTTCATTTGCTTTCACTGGAAACTAAGTATAATTCACATTTTGCCATTGACCACTGGAAATAAGTATTAATTTTAGAATTTTAGCATTAAGACCAATGACTTAGTGACAGCATAGTCTAGCTATCCATATTCATTCTACAATGTTCAGGCTCTCAGAAATGTTCGGTTTTCTGACAAAAAAAATAGTTCATCACCTGTGATCCTAATGTAGGGTCACATTATAGGGTTTGTGCCCAGGGCCTTTAAGTTACCATAGTGTACCCTTGAGCTGAGCATGGTGGGTACCATCCATCCTGATCATGTCTGAGTTTGTTTGGGGGGATTTTTTTTTAACTATTGTTGTTGTTACCGTGTTGTTTGTTTGTTTAACCAAGGGTGGCCTTGAACTTCTGATCCCATCGGAAATTGCTAGGATTACAGGCATGTGCTCACCGTGCCTGGCTCAACTGTTTATTCTTTGTAGATTGTGAAATGACATCTTTGTCCTTCATACATCCCTTTTGACTTATGCAGGCTTCTTCTGAGTGTCATGTTAGCACCTCCTCTGCCTGACAGTCCACTAGAGAGAGTTAACTATGCAGTTGCACTGGAAGCCTCCTGCCACTGATTGTGAAACCTGTTGGCTCAGGTGTGGCAACTGATGATTGAGGCTCCGATCAGGAAAATTTCCACCATTTCATCAGGCCTACTAGGTAGACGGTGTGTCCGAGATGAGTTGTGCTGGATTTCCACGCATAAAGCACAATAGAGGTCTGTCCAGGAGCTCCAAAGGACTTCCATGGTGGTGGGGTTGTGGGGATGGGTGGGGAGGGTGGGGGAGGGGGAAGAACAGGGATCAAAAGAAGGAAAGTAAGCGGTCAGAGATCAGAAATTGGCAAGAAAGGAAAAGGAGGGGAAAGATGAAAAAGAACTATTAAATTTAGCTCCTAGCCCTCCCAATTTTTTTGGCAATTTTTTTTTTCTATCTATCTAACCCATCTAGAAATCAGTTGACCAAATTATAGACTTCTGAATGTTAATCTGCTTTCTCAGTTTCAGTTGAGAACAGACTTTGTTTTGCCTACTGCAGAACTTCTAGGTTCTTCTTGTAGTCTTGGGGTGCTTATTATAGATCGAAAATGTGAGTCGGCATAATTAAGCCATTCAGAACCTTCAGAGGCAGCTCACTCTTGAAATGACTCTGTCCGCCTACAGCCATTTAAGATTTAAGAACAAAAACAGATCTTGATTTTCTTTTTCATGTTAACTCAAGCTGCTAAGTGGGAGAGTTAGAAATGATACCAGCTTCTCTGATTACTCAGCTGCTGAAGGGTGGTTTTTAAAAATGTACCTTCATATACAGTCTATAATTTCCAGCTGTGAAGCCCTTTAGAGACACTGACATTTTGCTGTGTATATTCCCTCAGAATAAGCTGCCAGCTTGTTTTTCTCAAGACCGAGACACCAAAAACTATGCTGTGTGTGTCTCAGAGAAAATGGAAAGTTTTGACTTCTTTCTTTCTTGGCTCAATCGTTAGCTTCAGATCAGCTTAGTGACTGAAGTGCTTAGCAAGATCACACACAATTAAACATGGGCTCAGCACTGGGAGAGAGCCTAATTCTTTAAAAAAAAACACTTTTTATTAATAATTAATAATAAACTCAATAAATTGAGTTTCATACAATATATCTCAATAACACCCTTTTCCCATTCCTCCCGTTCCACCCTCCCACCCCTGTGCCCTCAAAAAAAAAAAGAATAAAAATAAAATTAAGTCCAGCTAGCGTGGCACACACGTGGATGAGGAGCATCACCACAGTCCCTGGAGGCAGCAGGCTGCTCTGACATCCACCTGGCCCACACCAGCGGGAGACAAAGCATGACCTGAAGTTGGGCCTCGCTGCCCAAGCCTGCAGAAGCCCAGACATCCCACAGGGAGAGCCTAATTCTTTAGACTTAAAGAATTTCATTTTAAATCTTTCACTGTGGGGCTACTACAGAAACACGGAGGCTTTGATGTGCTTTACCACACAGTACTGGCAGAGCTGGTGTGGTGTGGCACACCTTTAATCCCAGCAATTGAGAGGCAGAAGCAGGTAGATCTCCGAGTTCTTGGCCAGTCTGGTCTACATAACAAGTCCTGGACCAACTGAGGCTGAACAGTAAGACCTCGTCTTCTCCCAGCCCCCAAGAGGGTGGAGCTGGGAGGGCTGCATCCAGGCTGCCTTCTTTTCTTCCCTTTTGACCCACGGGGGCTTCCAAGTCATTTTCATGTTGGGCTTTTTTTTTCTCCTCCCTCCAGTAAATCCCTTCCTGTGCCTATCAGCTTTCCAGCTTACTTGTCTCTCTCTTCCTTTACCATTTTACCTTTAAAAAACAAAAGTGACAATTTGAACTTCCTGCCTGCTGGGCCTCACCGAAAAACTGATATTGGCCCGATAAGGGGTATTTGTTTTGGTTTAGAGGCTTGAGGAATTGCTCTCCCTCAGAAAGCTTTCCTTCTCAGACCCTTCAGCATCTTCCCTGATAGTGCTGTCCACTGTGTTTACCCTGGGGCTCTGGCTGCCCAGGGGGAGCTGATAAGGGCTGTCTGGCAGGAGATAACATCCTCTAAAGGGCTTTCCCAACTGGAATCGAATCCCTCCAGCCTGTCAGCCCGGAGAATGGATTTGAAAGGTTTCGTTCTGGGCTTCCACAGAGTTCGTCTTCAGACCTATCAGGTAGCAAGTTGGAGCTCCTTCTCAGTTAAGCCAAACAGGGCCATTTTCCAAGTGTACAAAGAATACTTTTTTACAGTGTTTTAAGCCTCACCCCAAACCTGCCACATCTTCAATTGGAGAGGCCAAGAATCTTGCTTCTATTCAGAGCACGTGCACCCCGACTGCTGATGCTCTCAGCACACTTCTAGGCAGGAGTGTCCACGTGAGTGAGCACCCTAGGAATCATAGCTCAGCCTGTGCATCATATGTGTTATCTTGGGCCAGGGAAGGCTGAGCTGAGCTTTTCCTGCAGGCTTCATCTACCTCGTGTAATAGGCCAGATGGCCGGGAGAGTCTAAGAAGGTCCTCCTTGTTCCTATTTCTTAGCAGGGAATATGTGCTGTCTCTAGGAGTAAATGTTTTCCTCTTTGCTGCTGTGTTTTCTTTGGTGCTCTAAGTTATTGAACTGGCTCGGGAAGTACGTGTTGTGGCTTGGCAAAGGTGACTGTCACACCTCATGATTCCAGGAGACAGCCCAGATGGCAGTCTTGTTAGATCAAAACCTTTGGGGAAATGATTATGCTGTCCAACAGTGGCCATGCAGGATAGCGTCCATTTCCTTAATGTATCTGGTACAGGCAATTCGAACAAGGCTTTATGGAGTTCCTATTTTAAAAGAATCAAGTTGAAAACCGATGACTGTTCATTACTTAAAACCTGTCTTAATCTTTCATCTAAGTTTGCCGATTTCCTTTAGGTAAACTTCAAGCATCAGAATGACTTATTAACCCGCGACAACCCCCCACCCCTGTGTTTTTCCACCCCATCTTAGTGAACGCTCTGCCGTTCCAGTTTGAACAGCACTTTTCTATCGTAGTTTGCATTAATGGAGGCTACCGTTGTTCGTGTTTTGGTTGCAATTGTTGTTCCTACTTTTTCCCCTTGGAGGAAATGGAGCCGTGCTTCTGAGTGGGTGGCCCAGAGCTCTCTGGCGTGAGAGGCGTTGGGGGCCAGGTGTCTAGCCTTGTATTGCCAGCTGCTGCTCAGGGTTTCTCAAGAAGAGATTTCACTTCGGTTCCCCACAGCCCCGTGAGTAACCGCCTTTTCTTCTTTTTTAGCACAAACAGAAAGCAACCCAAAGCAATACAGCGGCGAGAAAAATGAACTTCACCCAAAGAATGTCCCCAAGAGAGAGTACAGCGTGAAAGAAATCCTAAAACTAGACTCCAAAAGGAAAGACTTCTACCGTTCCAACATTTCACCCCTCACTTCAGAAAAGGACATGGACGGCTTTAGGAAAAATGGAAGCCCCGACATGCCCTTCTACCCTCGGGTCGTTTATCCCATCCGGGCGCCTCTGCCGGAAGACTTTTTGAAAGCGTCCCTGGCCTATGGGGTGGAGAGACCCACTTACATTGCTCACAACCCCCTTCCGTCTTCCACAACCCCGAGCCCACCGGCGAGCAGCAGCCCCGAGCAGAGCCTCAAGAGCCCGCACGGCAGCCCGGGGAACACTGTGTCACCCCTGGGGCCAGCACTCGCGGAGCACCGGGACTCTTTCTCCTACTTGAATGCCTCCTATGGCTCCGAGGGCCTGGGCTCCTACCCTGGCTACACACCTGCTCCCCACCTCCCCCCAGCCTTCATCCCCTCTTACAATGCCCACTACCCCAAGTTCCTACTGCCACCCTACGGCATAAGTTCCAACGGCTTGAGCACCATGAACAACATCAATGGTATCAACAACTTCAGCCTCTTCCCCAGGCTGTATCCTGTGTACAGTAACCTCCTGGGCGCGGGCAGCCTGCCGCACCCCATGCTCAATCCTGCTTCTCTGCCGAGTTCCCTGCCCTCGGATGGAGCTCGGAGGCTGCTTCCCCCAGAGCACCCCAGAGAGGTGCTTGTCCCAGCACCCCACAGTGCCTTTTCCCTCACTGGGGCTGCCGCCAGCATGAAGGACCAGAGCAGTCCCCCCAGCGGATCGCCGACGGCAGGCACTGCGGCCACAGCAGAACTCGTGGTACAACCCAAAACTACCTCAGCAGCGATGGCAGTCCCCAACACCGACGGAGCCATGAATCTCATCAAGAGCAAAAGGAACATGACTGGCTACAAGACTCTTCCCTACCCGCTGAAGAAGCAGAATGGCAAGATCAAGTATGAATGCAATGTCTGTGCCAAGACGTTCGGTCAGCTCTCCAACCTGAAGGTAGGTCTCCAGATGGTAGTTGCACTTGGGCCACAGGTGACCCAGCCTGGGCCTGTGCTCTAGGAATTCTGCCTTGCTTTTGCCACTTTTAGCTGTCCCTTCAGAAAAGGTGCTGCCTGTTGAATAATGTGATGGTGGGGTTTGTCTTAATGCCTTTCTTAAAATGCCTGCCCTGTACACACCTGGCGCTTGGAGCAGACGCTAAGGCGGTAGGCTTCACCTCAACCTAACAACCCCTGTGGCTTCTCCCCAGGTCCACCTGAGAGTGCACAGTGGAGAGCGGCCTTTCAAATGCCAGACCTGCAATAAGGGTTTCACTCAGCTTGCTCACCTGCAAAAACACTACCTGGTACACACGGGAGAAAAGCCGCACGAATGCCAGGTGGGCAGTGTTTTCTGGGTAGGATTTTTGACCTTTGTAGAAAATCTCTATAGAGTTGTCTTCCTGTGTTCTTTCCACTAAAACACCAACCTTGCCTTGCCACAGGCTGCCGGTGACGTGCAGCTAGGGGGTGTGCTCTGTGGCTGCTCAGGGGCTGTAGGGAGGACAAGGTCATCCCCAGAGGGTGTGCCCACCTCTCCCTGACTGCTTAGGGCACCATGAGTGCCTTTAAGAGGCTTCTGGTTTCCCGAGGTTGCTGGGTACTGGCCTGTTGTCTTGCCCCTCCCATTGGCAATAGTTAACCTCTGGTCTTCTCATCTCCGATGTCCCCACACTCCAGGTCTGCCACAAGCGGTTCAGCAGCACCAGCAATCTCAAGACCCACCTTCGACTGCATTCTGGAGAAAAGCCGTACCAGTGCAAGGTGTGCCCTGCCAAGTTCACGCAGTTTGTGCACCTGAAGCTTCACAAGAGACTGCACACCCGGGAACGGCCCCACAAGTGTGCCCAGTGCCACAAAAGCTACATCCACCTCTGCAGCCTCAAGGTCCACCTGAAGGGCAACTGCCCCGTGGCCCCAGCCGCTGGGCTGCCTTTGGAGGACCTGACCCGAATCAATGAAGAAATTGAGAAGTTTGACATTAGTGACAATGCGGACCGTCTGGAGGACATGGAAGACGGCCTCGATGTGACCTCTGCGGTGGAGAAGGAGATTCTAGCTGCAGTCAGAAAGGAGAAAGAAGAAACTGGTATGAAAGTGTCTTTGCAAAGAAACATGGGGAACGGACTCCTCTCCTCAGGGTGCGGCCTCTATGAGTCATCAGACCTCTCCCTCTTGAAGCCGCCTCACAGCGACCCACTACCTCTGGTGCCTATAAAGGTCAAACAAGAAACAGTTGAACCCATGGATCCTTAAGATTTTCAGAAAAAAAGTGTTTTGTTTTGCTTCTTGGATTATGACTTGGTGAGTCAGGGTGCCGTAGCAAGTTGCTTGTACACAGTTCCAGACCGGCGAAGCTCTCCTGGCAGCAGGTGGACCCCACACCTCTCTGGAATTAAAGAAGGACTTCAAAGTTACCAAAATCTCAGGGCAAACATGAGGCAAAGACTCGCTATATATACATATTATATATATATATATATATTATTTACAGCCATGTCTATATATTTGAACCTGTGTATTTTGAATATTTGTGTGGATATGTTTGCATAGCCTTCCTATTTCTAAAACTATTGCCTAGCCATAATTATTTTTTCAATGATAATTCTTCATAATTTATTACACAGTTTATCTTTCAAAAAGCAATAATTAAAAAAAGTTTACAATGACTGGAAAGATTCTTGTAATTTGAGTATAAATGTTGTATTCTTGTCTTGTGGCCATTCTTTGTAGATAATTTCTACACATCTGTTTAAATACCTGAGATTTCATAGACAGCTATGTGGGTTCAGTCAACTTTTCTCTATAATTATGCTTTAAATGAGGTTTCGGTATTGCCAAAGTCATGCAGTTGGTGTGCCCACTCAGAGGGCTGCACCGTTTGAACAGCATTGTGCAAATTGAGGGAATGTATGCAGAACTACTCAGCAATAATTTGAGGGGAAGGAATAAGAAAAAAAATATTTTGTGTTTCTGATGATAGTTTTTCTCCCCTCTTAGCCATAATTTTACCAAAACGGTGACAGGAAGGCTTTGTCAACCTGTCCCTCCAGAACCGTAAGGTCTTCCCATCTCCAGTGTCATCTGACCATTCTGAGTGGCCATATGGCTTTGGCATCCCAGTGTACTGTCTGAGAACGTGAAGAAGATAAAATGCCATGATCAAACAACCAAGAGTCTGTCTTTAAAGCACAGATGTTCATGTGTGTGAGGGTTGGGGCTTGAGTCTGGGTGTCATTTTGTTGTTGGCTTGTTTTTGTTTTTTTAATGTCAAAATTGCACAAAGGTGGTGCCCTACCAAGGAAGATTTAACGTAGATAGGCTCAGGCCACACTTAAAATACAAACGAAAAACCAAACAAAACGGGTATTCTCATCGCCTTAGGTTAAGCGGGTAGTGAACATTCCTGTCCCCAACTAGTCAGCTGGACTTTATCTGTAAAACTTAGCTTTCTCAGTATTTGTGTTTTTGCATTTTATAATTAATTTAGTTGAAGATGAAAGGGCATTGCAGAGTTGTTCAACAACAATTACCTCATTGAGTGTGTCCAGTAGGAGTGCAGGAAGTGACGTCTTATCTCATGCTTTGTCCAGCTGAGCATGCATGCTCCCGAATGGCGGACTGGGCGGTTCTGTCTTGTGCTCTTCTAAGCCCAAAGAGTACCTGTTGGTGTTCAAGGTGTAGCAAAGAATGATGTATATTTATGAATCTATTTATACCACTATCCCATGTGTATATATAATATATTTATAACCACTTAAATTGTGAGCCAAGCCATGTAAAAGAACCTACTTTTCCTAAGAGCAAAAAGAATTAAAAACTCCACAACCTCACGACCACAAGGTGCTTGGGTACCACCTTGCCTACTACCAGAGACCCTGGCACCCTGGTGCTGAGGTAAGGGCCATGTAGCAACTAGGGAGGACTAGAAAGACCATCTCTCTGATTTCATTGCTCTGCTACATGTGTGTCAGCTGGCTCACAGAAATAATCATTTTTCCATCTCCAGTATACTCTCTTACCTCCCTCCTTTAGAACACTGACACATCCTCACTCACCAGTGTAATGCTTCGTTTAGTGTTTTGAACATCTTACAAAGAGGAAAGACTTCAAACCATCCAGGGAAACCCAAGAGCCTTACTGATCTGTTGCTGCGACTAGCAAGATGGGTTTCTCTTTACCTACAAGGATCAGAGGCAGAGATTCCACACACGCTGGCAAGCCATCGGCCACTGAGCTGCAGCCCAACTTAAGACTGGTATTTCCGTATGTATCCGTGTTTGGTAAAATAGTCCTTAACTGTAGGTAAACCAAAGCATGACACGGCATCAACACCAAATGTGTTTTCTTTGCAGTGAACTTACATTGTTTTCCTCTGCGTGTTCTTGTATTGGGAGGTTTTTACAAGGACTTGCTTTTCTTGCCTGGGCCCCTTACATGTGAGTGTTGAGCCCACAATTAACAGTGGTTTTATTTTTTCCTCAGAGTTAAAACTGACCAAAGTTACTGGCTTTTTACTTTGCTAGAACAACAAACTTATTTTATGTTTACGTACTGGTTTACATTGTTATTTATGTGCAAATTGTCAAAATGTAAATTAAATATAAATGTTCATGCTTTACCGATGTTTGTCTAGTGTCTTGAAAGAAGCCTTCCCATCCTATTGCCTCTACTCCCGGGATGTCACCAAACCACAGCTCGAAGAGTTTCTCCTTTCCCTGCAGTGTGAAAGCCATGATGTACAATTTCCCACCTTCCTGTGGGCTGTACTAGAAAGCCTGTAGTATCTCATAATGCTCCCATTCCAATACTAACCAGGCCAGACCGTGCTTAGCTTCCAAGACCAAATGTATTCCAGTGAGGAGCTAAAACTAGGATCTGTTTCAGAAATGGCATGTATGTACTCACAGTCCTCAAGGGTGTTTCGAAGTTGGGCTCAACATGTCCTGCTGGTGACATTAGTGTTGCTTCTGCAGTTTGAAGCTAACAGAGTGAGCCATAAGGAATGGTCAACATTCCACCCCCATCAACTTGGGAAGCACATTTGCAACTTGGGTAATTTAACATGAATCTCTGAAAGGATGATTTAACCCAAATCTAGGCACTGTGAGTGGAAACCCAAGACTGTGGGGGCATGCTCTGGGCCTCGGAGGTCGTATGGAGAGAATGAGTTTCCTTTCTTGTTCATGGGTGTGCCAGAACCTAACCTCTCCCCAGAGGGGAAACACAAGTAAATTCAATTGCCTTTTGGTAGATAAAAATAGGAGATGGGTCTAAAGTGACAGCTCTCAGGGGAACAGTCTAAAAGCCCTCCAGGAATCCTTTCCATGGCTCCCATTTCACCATTACCAAGTTCCGGAGTCTGTGCTCACTGCAGGTTGAAGAAATGTTCCTTCTGACTTAGACACTCAAGACTCCTTTACGTTTTCTTTTGCTTTCAGTGTTTCTTCTTTAAATTCATTTAAACATCTGTGCCAAGAACTTGAAATGCTGCCAGCACACAACTGTGTAGTTAAGAGAAACAGAATCCTGTTGTCATAACGTGCCAAGTGGTGCTGGTTAGATGCCTAAATTCTGCAGAACCATTGTAATATTTTTAAAAGCCCCGTAAGGTCTAGGGTGTAACAATTACTAACATAAATCATAATTCTTTAGTTGGTAGATCATGTCTTGTTTTCTTGAGAGTTGCCCATCTTAGGACTGCTTACAGATGGACTTGGATGGAAAGATGATATCCACTGGGCACAGAATCGGTCTGCCAGAGTCTCCATGTTGTTAGTTTTAAGCCTCACAGCCCTCTGTGGGCAAAGCAAGTCTGAAAAACTCACCATTTTTTTTTTTTTGAAAATTTCCTCAATTACATAAAAGCTCTATTCAGAAATGTCTTCTACCCTATGACAATACACAGACTGTGCATGTTGCACCATAGGAATTTATAAGCACATTTCTTGATGGTTTTTCCTTGGGGGAAATGAAATCAATTCATGCCCCATAAATTGGTATAAATGAGGTTAGCCCCCATCCCGTGTGTGTGTGTGTGTGTGTGTGTGTGTGTGTGTGTGTGTGTGTTTTCTAAAAGATGATAATGCCAGGGGTGGTAGCACACTTTTAATCCCAGTACTCTGGAGGCAGAGGCATGTAGATCTCTGAGTTCAAGGCCAGCCTGGTCTACATAGGGAGTTCCAGGTTAGTCAGGGTTATATAGTGAGACCTGTCGAGGGGGGCGGGGAGAAAGGGCCTGGATAGAGGGAGGAATGACTGGTTAGAGACAGGGACACATGGGGAAGGGTTTCTAACAGGTGTCCAGGGAGATCTGTCTAGAAAGGAAGGCTGGAGCAGAGGGGCAGCTAAGAGCAGTGATGAATAGGAGGAAAATTACAACGTGCTCACTGAACCAGCCCAGAAGAAGCTTCTGCTCCAAGAAACCGGGGAGCACTTTTCCCATAATGCATCTATTTCATTACCTTCAGCCCCTAGAAGTCGACCATTCTGGGCACTGACTACCTCTTGAAATCCACTTCCGACTGTGTGATTGTTACATCTGAACCCGTGGAGAAGCCCTCCCATCGCGTCCCTCCTCAAGACCTCAGGCCCCCTAAGTCCAAGTGTTCAGTGTTCTGCTGACAGCTTCTCAGCCGAAGTGATTTTAATCTCAATACAGCCCTAATCCGTGTGATTCAGACGAAAACTGCAGAAAGATTCCAAAATGATATTTTTAACCAGATTTATGCAAACATTCTCTGCGATGCCAGCTTCTCAGAATACTAAAGCAGCAAACCCTCTCCTTGTTACTCCTTCCAGGCTTGCCAAGTGCTGAGTCAGAGCTGGCCATGTACACATTTCCCTCTCTCTGTAGTTAAGATAGAAGGTGTTATTCAGCACAAGCGTGACATAGTCATCTTATAGGTTTCCTCTGCCCCATCAAGAAAGAAAGAGGAAGTGACAGATGAGCACCATCAGTAATTTCGGTAAGAAATCCTTCAGTGTGCTTACAACACGTTTTCATGAAATGGCAGGCAAACGCCCCATCTTTAGGCATCATAAGGCCTCACCTATGAGTAATGGAGACCATCTGTTCTCCACGGTGAGAGAGAAACAGAGGAAAGGGAAAGAAATTAGCACAGCAGAAGAGTTAAGCTGCGGAGACTAGCTTTGAGGGTTGCAAGACACTGGGCTTCTCCCAGGGCAGGGCCAGAGCCTCCTGCTTGCAGGACTTACGGTAGAGTCACCTGGCTTGACAACACAAATCCAGCAGGCCGGAGACGCCCTGGTGGTCCCTCCGAAGCGCAAGCATTTGTCCATTTCACTCACAGCTGTAGCAGACCTACACCAAGACACGCACAGGGCTACGGTGGAGGATGTTCCCTTAATGTTCCTGAGATCTCTTTGGAAACCCAACGTGTGCAGTTAAACGAACTAGGAAGTCCCACCTAACTCTGAGGAAGAGTCCACAATACTGTGCAAAGTACTCATGTAATTAAAATTTAAAAAGTTCCAAATTGGAATTCCCTGGAATTTCAAAGGACGACAAAACGATGCGTTCACCTAGCACTCACTCCCTCAGCCAAGGAGGTCTCTGCCCTCTCCGCACCCATCAGCCTCAGTGCAAAGGCCCCAGGACAGTTCCCACCCACACAGGCAAAGCAGGTACGGGACATCAGCCTCATCTTCCATGTAAACATTCCTCGTCCAGTTTTAATACAAGTAACCTCTGAGAGACATGCTGGGACACTCGCCAGCTGAAGATCGATGACGGGGCCACCCGACTCTTCTCCATGTGTCTTGGGCCCACAGTCTAGAAATATATTCAAAGTAGACACTGAAGGTCAAGTTCCTGCTCTCCCGGGACACAGTGTACACCCAGAACATGGGGTCTAGCTCTAGGCTTAGGTCTGCCCGTCATCAGAAGTATCCTCTCGAGAAACTCCTGCAACCTCTGGGGCCTGTTTCCTGATCCTTAGAGTGGGGATCCATTCCTGGGTTGTTCCCTGCTCTCCCGGAACTGTTGGCCATGTTCCTGCTTTTCCCAGAAGTCTGGTTGCTGCAGCAGGCAGTTGTAAGTTAGAGAGTAGCTCAGAGACAGAGAGAGACAGAGAGAGACAGAGAGAGCCAGAAATAAGGGGTAAATTGGTGTGGAACCATTGTGGCTTCTTCTGACAAAAGAGAGTGAGCTTGTAGGTCCTGCTAACTTATGGAAACCTATGCACTTCCATATGTTCATCTGAAAGAAACCTACATTCTTTTCATCAAAAGAATGGGTCATGTTTAAATCAAGCCTCTGCTAGACTCTGGTACCAGAATTCTAGAGTGTCTAATTTAATCAGTTTCTGCTTCTCCTTCTTCGCCTTACTCTTTCCTTCTTTTAATTTTTTTTAAAGCAAAGTCATATTTACAAGTGAAAAAGTTTCAAGTTCGTTGCCACAAAAAGGACCAGGGCCAGAAACCCTGGCAGCGGAGGAAGAGTGCGGGATTGATCAGGAGACCCAAGGAGTCGTTGAAAGGAAACACTTCAGTTAGCAAGGCTATCGGGGCCTCGATACCACTCTAACGGTTCAAAGTTTTAAAAAGGGGAATAAAGAAAAATTCAGCAGAGAGAGGAAGGAGGGGGAAAGGTGAAGCCAAGACAGAAACCGAGCAGATAGACGTGAAAGGGGCTGAAAATAAGTGAAAAGTGAAAAATCGCTTTATGAATAAACCGTTGAAAAAGAGTGAGCGAGAAGGTATCACGCTTCCAGTTATTACTGAAGCACGAGCTCAGCAGAGAGGCTGGCCCGGCAGCCCGAGCCCCTCACCTCCGCTGCAGCGGCTGGCTCCGCAGGCCTGTGGGCGGACATGCTTTCTACTTGACTGTTCAGTTTCGTTGTGATTGCCTCCAGCACAGACAGGGTGGGCCACTCTACCACCCTGATCACCAAAAACATGACTTGGTCATCTCTCCAACCTGCTGACACAACAAGCAGGTGATACAAGCGGCCCCCAGTGGGACAGGCGGAGGGGCGAGGGCAGAGTGGCAAAGAAGAAGGAGGAGCTCCTGAGACCCGGAGCCCGGGCTGTCCCTGCCTTTTGTGGAAGGACATGACCTCGTGTTCAGTGTTTCCTGTCATTCCTGCTGCTGTGCTCCCAACAAAGCCACCCCTGCCTCAAGTCCCTTCTGTGCTGACAGCCAACAGCTGACCCTTCGCTGAGGACGTCTGGGCTGTGGCATAGCAAGGAAGATGTCAATCACAGCAGGCTTCCCTCCTCTCCACCCCTTTGCAGAGCTGGGCAAGTACAGGGAGCACCAGGAAGTGAACCTGTTCTACCAGTATGAGTCTGCCCTCCTGTGAGCCTGGGTGACTAGGGATATGAGAGGAAGTGTCCAGGGGCCTGCTGTTGTGAAAAATGTCCAGTGCCATGTGCCAGAGCCAGGTCCCCACCGTGGGGATGTTCCCATGTTTACGTTGCTAAATGCTAAATGTAAACACACTCGGTGCTGCACAGCGAGGAGGTGGGAGGCAGGTCAAGCTTAGCTGTGCGGATGTGTTTTCTGTGTACTCCACCGGTGAGCCTCCTCCCTCCCTGAGCACACCCTCATCCATCTAAGTGACAGGATTAAGGAGGCAGGTGCCTCTCGAGTGACCTAGAGACTAGGGAAACTAGGCCCAGGGAACATTTGACCCAGATGACCCAAGGACTACTAACCCGTGCGCGCAGCAAGCTGTATAACCAAAGGGTGAGTCTGCACCTAAGGCACCTGCTTCATTTTTAATAACCATCTTATGAGTGTCATTCTGTCCACTGGCCAATGAGGCTGAGGCTTTCCTGAAAACCCCACGAGGACCTGGACTATAGGGGCCTTGCCTTTGCTAGTGGGAAGCTTTAAGGCAATGTGCTTTCCTTGCAGGGGCTTCCTGTGACGGAGGTTGATGGGACTGGGCTTTCAGTATCTCCAGCCCAGAGATGGAAAAAGGTCACAGGAGATGCCCAAGACATCTGACAGCCTCATGCTCTAACTGGAAACTGATCCTGCTCAGTATGTTGGCAGATTAGGCATTGCTCCTGTTGCCAGCTGGCAAAACCCAAGGAGTTGCTGCCATTGTTTGCAGTTTGGGCAGGCTTGCCAAATATGAGAGCTCTGTAGCACTAAATGACTGCGTTTTGCTTTGTCAGAAGCTTAACTCTTTTGTTTTTGTCCTGGGTATTGAGGCCGGGCGAATGCTCTACCACTAAGCTGTATCCCCAGTCACACGGCCTGGGCTCTCAGCTGGTTGTAAGTCACCTTAGGAAGGAAGAGATGGAGAATCTTAGAGAACCTTGGCCTGCTGAGGTCTGCTATTGTTCTGACCTCACCTCTTCAGTCATTCTGGGGGTGGCAGGTCCTCCGTGAGGCGCCTCAGAGAGTTTGTCTTTCTGCTGCTTTTGCAGACAGGTAGGTGTCAAGCTTCTATGCCAGTCTCAGATCAACTGTTTTCAAAGAGAAAACTAAGACACCGAGTTAACCCACCCTGCAGAGCACGCCTCAGATCTTGGGGACCAGATATTGGGTAAGCATTTACTGTTTAGAAAAACTGGTTTTAAAAAGTTACATCCAAGTTAGAGCATGGGCCCTGGGTGTCCTTTACAGAGGAGGGGTCGCACGTGAATGAACACATTTCATTTCCAGTGCACAGAAAAGGCCTGTCCTCCTCCTGACCTGAGGGTGGTATGTCTTAAATATTCCCCATACGGAGTTAACTAATGTATCTGGAGGCAGAGATGAAAGTTAAGAAGTAATAGTCTGGTCAACCTTTTGTTCTGAGGCAATGAAATCCCAGGAGTCACAACTCCCTTTGGTGCTGCGTGTCACGTGTCCACCTGTTACACAGCTTTTGCAACCAACAGAAACCCCAGAAGATTTATAGTTGTATTGCTTCAAATTGGTAGTTTTTGTCTCCTCTGGTTTTGACCTACATGTGGGTGCCAGACTAAAAATTACATTATCCGAAGCAAGCAAGCCCACCAGATAGGTCACAGCTGCTCCAACTCGCCCTCCAACTTGAGGGCAGTAATGAAACATCTCACTGCTCACCTATAGCTGAAGAATTATGTGCTCTTAAAAAGGCTTGTCGGGAAGAAAGAAAAGAAGGAAGGACGGACAGAGCCTTCTAAAGCTTAGAGGCGAGAAGCACCTCATAAATCCAGGTCTGAATCTTGATTCACAGAGACACGCGCGTGAGGGTGGTGGGTGGAAGTGGGTCTTGCTAGTGTAGACTCTATTCTGAGCTCCTCCGTGTGCTTTCTCCACAACGGCAGATCCTTCTGGAAGATCTAGAAGAAAAAGAAAAAAGTCTGCGCTGCAGGTCCACAGACTTCCTTCCGTACTTGGGTTTTCTCCCTTCTAAGGGCTGCTTGAAAGCTTTTTCTGTGCTTCTAACTGTGTAGAAACCGCACCAGCTCTTTTGTCATCGTCTCTGCTCACCACTGGAGACCCTGGTGGTTAGAGAGGGAAAGTCCCTTTGAAGGTGCATGTGCGGGGAGAGATGTTGAGGACGGGGAGGGCCGGGAGGGGACAGGAGGGGAGCAGCGAGGGCCTGAAGCTTGCCTCTTTGGCCTGGCAGACTTCAGTCCTCAGATCGGCCGAGCATATCTTTCAGTGAGTCCACTCTACCTCTCACCATCTTGGGATAAGGAGAAATATATTAGATAAAGAGAGGAACACCAACTTCAAGAGCTCTGTGGTTCTTAGAAGCCCAAAGAGCGGCCACAATGGCTTCTGGGTAGCCTAAGAATAGCTTGTGTCACTCTTTGGCATAGGTACTGATAGGGACCCAGAAGGGCAAAGACGGGTGGCAGCTGGGTGGGAGCGCAGGTACCTAGCTGGTTTTTAGCCGCTGGGGATACATTCTGTAGGACCGTGTCTATCTGTCTGCCTTTTCTTTTCTTCTTTTGAGGTGGACTCTCGTGTATTTTGTGCTGGTCTCAAATGGTTAATGATATAGTCGGGAGTGATCTTGAAGTCTTGCTGCTACCCCCAAGTGCTGAGATTGCAGATGTCTATGACCATACTAGTGCGCGGGGTGCTGGGAGTCAAACCTAGGACTTAGTGCATGTTGGACAAGCCTCCTACTGGCTGAGCTACATCTGTGGCCTCTCTTCACTAAAAGACACATAAAGGGTACTAACTTAAGCATTTATAAGTCTTCAGTCCAGTGGTGTCAACTGTATGCCCTTTGTTGTGCAATAGATCTTTCTTCATCTTGCAAAACTGAAACCATTCCTCATTCCCCTCCCCCTCGGCTGCTGGGCGCTGACATTTCTTCATCGCGATACTGATCACAAGTGCTTTTCCTCAGTTAAGTCTATAAGTTTGATTTCCATCCCAAGGCCTGTTTTGCGTTCACACGCGCTGCCGTGCTGGAGGACCGGTTGAGATTCACTCATTGTGAATGCTCGTCATTCACTGCAGATCACAATCACAAATCCGTGTGCTCAGCACTCCGGTTGGGCTGCCGCAGTTTATGGAGTAGTCATTTGCACCAGCACACCAGTCAGGAATGGAAATAGCAATCAACTCCTTAAATGTTTACAAGCCTCTTGGGCTATTGCACATGTAATTTAGAGTTGTCATCTTGCCTCCTCTCCTCAGTGGAATGGAATGTCCTCTCCTTCAACCTGGTGGCTGTAGGGACTCGGGGAGAATTTTTCAGTCAACCCTTGGTTGAAGTCCTCTTCCCTCTTAGGTAGCAGGTTATATGGTGGCATTTCCTCGTAGAAGCACTACTGAGCAAATCCTCCCTGCAGGTTGTCCCTGGAACCCAAGCAGGGGTAGGGAAGCTCTCTCACCCAATCAGCACGAGCAATTTGTCATTCCCTGAAAATAGAGTCATCCCTCCAGTCTGGCCTGTTCCCACCCCCAGCATGGTTGGCTGGCTGGGATGAAGAGCCTGACTGCCTTTGAGCGAGGCCACATTCCAGGGGAGTGGCTACTCTGCATTTACTGCACACTGGGCGTGCTGCGCCTCGTGCCTGCAGCCACCTTGAAGTGTTGTTACACAACAGTCATGAACTCTGGAATGTTTCTGGTCATTTACAGCATGACAGTCATGCTGTAAATGACACTGTCAAGCTTCAAGGCCCAGAATGAAGTTGGCTTGTTTTTCAATAGATTGCAGCCCCGCCCAGAACAGAACGAAGCTTGGAGGCTTTTACAATATGCTTCTTACTCCAAGACGCTTGAGAAAGTAGAAATGCCAGGGAAATAAACTACAAGGGCAAATTACAGATCACACCACAGCCATCTGACAGCCCTATAAAGTAGACTGCGCTAGGTGACCACACTGTTTGCTGCTGAGCTTTCTAGAAACTAATTAGCCTAACACTCCTTATAGTGAGTGACTCTTTGTCCACTCTTGCTTCGGTCTTTTTTCCTTTGGTTCATTTCCTTCGTGAGATAAATAAAGAAAGCAAGAGATTAAGGTTCCAAAGAGCATCTGATTCATGAGTCATGTCTGTTTTTCCTCCCTGTATTCATTTAAAATGGCATGGTTCCAGTAGAAGAAACAGAAAGTAAAAATGAACCTTGAATACAGCTTCTGTGATCAGTAATAGATACGAACATAGTGCTTCCTTCCACCTCTCCTGTAGAAGTCACTAAGTTGGTTCCAATCATTAACCTATCCTCACAAATACCCCTCAAGGTAAATTTATTATGTCCATTTTACTTGTGCAGAATAAGAGGTCCAGAGAGGGCAAATAACCTAGATAATTTGTGGAAACACCAACAGTATATATAGATTTTTTTCCCCTTATGTAACTGAGGATTGAACCTAGAGCCTCAAACGTGCTAGGCACTGGGCCACAATTCCCAGCTCTCTCTTTAATTTATTTTTTTTTTTTGAGTCAGGGTCTATCTAACTGATCTAGGTTGGCCTTGAACTTGTAATTCATCTGCCTCAGTAGCTGGATGTGTCACCAGTCTTGGCTCTAAAAATATATTGTTAAGGATTTACATATTTTCATTGTCTGTATATGAGCACTCAGCCTGTATGTATGTGTGGTGTCCGTGGAGGTCAGAAGAAGGCATCCGATCCTCTAGAGCTGGAGGTACAGAAGGTTGCGAACTTCCATGGGAGCACTGGGAAGCCAGCGTGGATCCTTTGCGAGAACAGCAAGTGTTCTTAACCGCTGAGCCATCTTTAAGAAACTTAAAGTCACACTTACTGTGACCAAAGCCTTCCTATATTGTGGCTAATGCTTTTCCATCTTAGCAGGTCAGCCTTAGTCAAAAAAAGAAAAAAAAAAGTACTTAGATCTTTAAAGTGACATAAAGCTTACAATATAGACTAAAGCCTATGTTTGATTGTGTATTACCAAGCTGGAGAGTTTAGGAAGCATGCACCACATATAATTGGCACAGTGTGGTGTGTTTCAGGCTTATTTTCCCCAAGAGAAAATGTTTAGGAAATTCTCCTCCTGTCCTTTGTAATTCCAAATTCTCTCATATGAGGACATGAACCTTCATGTTATTTTATTTTATCTTTGTCTCAAGGTATGGGTTCGTCATCCTAAGAACAGAAGGGAACTTCAGCTGTCTGCTCACTCATTTGCTCCAAGGAGCATTTATCATCTGCCTGTTACACTTCAGGCATTGGGCCAGGCTAGGCTGAGGGTCACAAGACCAAGAACCTGGCCTCAGAGAATCACCTGCTTCAGGGAGAAAGTGCAATGAATAATTTGATTCATGTCATTGGTAATTTTTAAATAAAATAGTTACACTAATATCTGGTAAAGGAGATCAGATTTATTTAAAAAGACTAATCCCTAGCTTTGATTACATAGCTTTTAATTTTACATATTTTAAAAAGCATTGTCACATACATTCATCTTAGGCTCAAAGGGTTCTGCGAATGTGAACAATGCACACTAGGACACTGTTAGGTTCAGATGTCTAGTAGAAATTCTCATATTCTATTTCATGTACTAGGCCAATGGGCAGGCTAGAACAGCCTCGGCCATCTCTGAGACTGCCTGTGTTTCCAGTGAAACTCAGGTGTGGACAGTTGGCGCTGTCTCTGAAGCTCTTCATAGACTGCGCTTCTAGAGATGTCCGCCCGCAAACAAAACTCTCACATGCTTGTGTTCTCCAACATTGTCTCTTGTTGAGACGGTGTGAGGCTTGCTTTCAACCCAGCCCATTGTCTTATAAGGATGCCTAAAATCATTATAACCAGACGTGATTTTAGTTCAAAACAATGTACTCTGAACCAAGAGGGGAGAGAAGCCAGTGCCCTGGGGAGTGCTGGTGTCAGGAGCTGGAAAGAGCACTGTCCCAGGGGATGTCAGGCGGCAGGGGACCGACAGGCTTGGTCTGCTACTGGTTTGGCCAGCTGGATGACTTGAGCAAAGCATCTCAGCTCTCCACATCACCTGTGAAGTGCACCAAGTAAACCAGGTGACCTGTGAGTCCATCACTACAAAGGGACACGTTAAAAGCTTATTGCTCTTCGTAATAAAGATGCATTAAGTTAAAAAGTGTCACTGAAATATCAGCCTGTGGCACTCAGTCCAGCCACTCCGCTCTCTGTGGTGCTTTGGTCAAGGTAGCAAAGGAAAACAGAGTGGCCTTGCCCTGTAGCTCTTGGCTCAGCTTTGGAGGGACTGATGACTCAGCATGTGGCTCCCTGCCCTGTGGGTCAGGCCACAAGCACCAGGTGGGCCTTGGTATGGAGTTGCTGCCAGCACTTTGAGGTGCGACAGGCACTTACAATGTGGACTATTTCGATAGCCACTGAGATTCCAGAGCGCTGCACTCAGGCTGGAGAGTGTCACCCTCGTCCCTGTCAAACTGCAGCCTGGGGTGATCACACTCCTCCAGTGATCCTTGCATTCGTGGCACCCATACTTCCTCTTCCCTGGTGTTGTGTTGCTTCAGCCTTGTTTTCCAGCCTATGAATCTGATGACAAGTTGAGTGAATTGGGATTTTTCCAAATCCAACTGGGCTTGCTCTTCCATCTTGCCAAAGAGAGAGGAATGAAAAAGGAAAAAGAGAAAGGAAGGAAGGAAGGAAGGAAGGAAGGAAGGAAGGAAGGAAGGAAGGAAGGAAGGAAGGAAGGAAGGAAGGAAGGAAGGAAGGGAGCTGTAGTAGCCTCTTTCCCTTCCCGTCCCCTTGAGGGCAAAGGAAACTTACTACCTCAAAACAAAAGGGAAGGGTGTGTCAGCGTGGAGTCATTGTAGGTGCGGATCTTGGAAATCCGTGAAAGGAGTCATAGAGATCCACGCAACACGGATGTGTATGAAAATATCTTTCTGTTTTTAAGGGGTGCGGAGTTGTGAAATCACAGAGCCCTATCTTTAAGCTATGAGATGTCGACATAATTGTTTTGAGGGCCACCAATCAGACCACACATTTCGCCCTACCCGATTATAATGAATGCTCATTAGCACTGTGATAACAACCTCCTTGTTTGTTAACAAAAGAGCATTCCGAGATGGATCAGCCATGACAGCAGAGGCAGAAGGAGTAGAGTCACCCACTTCTTCCCTTGTTTTCCTGATTTACTCCAGAGCTGGCACGTGGTCACAGTATGCTTTCTCCTCCTGGCTTCTCTCCTTCAGCCTCTCTTCTTTTTTAGCTTCTTCTGGACTGTACTAGGTTCCTTACTGAGAAGAAAGATCTACTGGCTGAGTTGGGTGATGCTGAACCTGAGCCTTTCCAGGTCACTAGGACACTGTTTTGAGAACTGGAGTCAATACCAAGTGGAATTCCAAAAATTGGGGACATCTCCCTACCGCCCAGATGACAGATTCTTCCAGAGCAGTTGTTTACTCTTCCTGCTGGACCAGCAGCCAATGAGAGGATCACTTCTGATGTACACGCAAGGCTGAGAAAACACTGTCCTTTTGGGAACACATTCTAAATATCTGCTTTATTTTTATTCACTTATTTGATTTTATTGGTGTTTACCTTGACTGGCCAGGTCTCTGTGAAATTATAGGCAAGCCATTTAACCTTTCAAATACTATCTGCCTGTTTCATTGGCACGGCTGGGGATTTTTAGTTCCTTCACCCAACATTGTAAGACACAAACCATATGAACACTGCTACTTCTTGCTTTGGCAATCATGGTGCAACAGTCTCTGTTCCAGGTCTCCAGGCCTTTACAATCTCATCCAAAAGATATTGACACATGAGAATAAAACTAACAGCACCAGGCAGAGCATGACAAGATGCTGTAATAGATATAAGTCCACCGATGTTTGGACTGTGTTCTAGAAACCATTCAAATGTCTACTAAATAGAAGACCAGTTAAATAAATGGTGATCAGCCACATGGTGGAATATTACACTGGTGTTAGAAAGAATGGGACAGTTCTACACGGATTAAAGCGGAAGGCTTCCAAGCATGACTGTAGGTTAAAGAAAGCAAGTGTACGCTGGTGTGTGCCCTGCTTCCATCACGGAAGGGAAAGACAGCAGTTCACATTACCTGTGTTCTGTTTGCAATGCTGGAGACCAAACCCAGAACACTGGACAGGCTGAGCCCTACCCTGAAGCTCCATGGTGACATCTTTGAGCAGATACATAAGAATCAGGAGAACGTCAGGGCCTCTGGGAAAGAGAGCAGGGAGGTGGGCAGTGGGAGACTTACCTCACCTGGAGAATTATTTTGAATCTTTTGAATTTTCATCCAGCTATATATATCAAAACGTCTAAAATGCACCCCAATCTCTGGCTGGCTCTCAACACTGGGAGCTGGTGAAAGACAAACTGAATGTTTTTCTTAGAGGCCTAAGGATTGGAGTGGATTCTCTTGAAATAGCTGTGCTGGAGGAAGTGGGGGTTCTTCCTGCCCTGTCTTCTTAGAATCGGCTCCAATCTGATGCCTTTGAAAGGGAAAACAGGACAGGAGTTGTTATGTTATACTCCATGGCGTAGAGGGTAGGTTACCAGTTCAATTCAGTTGTGCAGAGAGAGGATTGGGCCTGGAGAACCAGTGACAAGGCCTTCCTGTCCTTGAGCCTGTGCTGCCTGCTGTGCTGTAGCTTCCACGCCTGGATGCTGGATCCTAGCTCCTGTCACGTGATGGAAACTTTCTGTGGGTCTGTCTTTCCCGGTGTGTTCTCCGAGGCTCTGGCAGTTTATCTGACTTCTTTGCTTTGGAGGGTATTTTTGTGTTGTGGTTGGTTGGTTGGTTGGTTGGTTGGTTTTATGTTTGAGCTAGGGTCTCACTGTGCAGTCCTGACTGGCCTGGAGCTCACTTGTGTACACTAGGTTGGCTTGCAACTCTGAGTGAGTTTTCTGCTCCTGCATGGACTGCAGGAATTCTCCAGCCTCCAGCCAGCAGACTCTGCTTCCAGTGATGGCAGGGCTTCTGGGTTTGCAGTCTCTGAGGTTGAAGATGCCTGGGGATTTTCCCCACTTCCTTCCTCTTGTTGTTCAGCCCTGGCAACTGTGACTTGACACACACATCAGGTCAAGCTGGACTCCACCCTGGTCACCTGACTCTGAACCTGGTGCACTTTTGACTTTTACAGCCCAGTGCCCACTTCTACACAGCCCCCTGGGGCATAAGAATCAACCGAACCCGGTGAGGACAGTCCAACAGGTCAGACTTGGGACTCCTCAGGACAGGTGGCTGAAATCTGTTGAGGGGAGACTCCTCTCCTGCCTGACGGGAGTATGTGATGGCATAAACACCAGCCTGCAGTTAGAACTGATACCCTCCAAGCTACCGAAACCTCCCGCCGCGGGCCAAGTTCAACACAGAAGCTTCAGCATCAAACGTATCTACCCGGGATATAACCTGTATTCATCTTTATCCATGATAGGTTTTATATATATTTCACAGTCTCAGATGTACAAACTATATAAAAGAAAGTCAATGAGGACAACTGACAACTTCTGTCTCTTTTTACTATAGAAAAAAAAACCCTCACTAATCAGAATAACTTTTAGTTCTTGCATACTTTGTTTTGTTCTTTTTGATTTGTTTGTTTGTTTGTTTTAGTTTGTGGTTTGGCTTTTGTTTTGAGAGACAGAATTTCATTCAGCCTAAGCTGGCCTTCGATGCCTGATACTCCTGTCACCACCCAGCCCAGCTTTGAACTTTTTTCTTTTAACATAATGAAGTCCAATGTCCCCCTTATTTCGCTGTCCCTGTGAACCCTGTGTATGTGAAAGAGGCTGTAATGCAGCCCACTGATTGGGCTGGCAAAGGCCTCTTCCCTCCCGGACGCTGACCTTCAGCCTCTTGCGGGAAAAGTCACCTGCGTGGCTCTGCCAGGGCTTGCTTTCTATTTACCCAGATGAATTTCCTTTTTCATAATGACTTCAGAATATGGACTCTGGACCACTTGGAGTTAGGCAGGACAAGAAGCAGCTTATCTTAGTCCCGCTGTGAATCATTGCCCTTTCCCGCCCATGTCCACAGACACCTGACTCGGCTTAGTCTCCTCTAATTCCTCCTGCTTGTTTGCAGTGGAATTTCCATCACCCAGGCAGAATGAGTCAAAATGGCTCATCCAACTGCCTAAGGAATAGAGCTGCTTGTTTGGAGCTGGGTGTTTACAATGAAAACCACCAACCATCTTGTTTTCTCAAGTTTTGACAGCCTAGAAGCTCAGCAGGAGAGAGGGAATTCTCTATCCTGGTATAAGCACAGGGCCTTCTTTTTTTCTTACTTTTGTTTGCCCTTTACTGACTGCTTTGAAAGTCCTACCCTGTGCCTGGTGCCCAAGATCCTGCTGAATGATAACCTGTGGCCACCTAAGAAACCTAATCCTGGGTCGGTGTCACTAGCCACAGCTCAAGGGCTCTGCAGTTGGTCTTTGGAAATGACTCAACCAACAGTTGGGGAGAAAAAAATGTGCCTCTAAATTAATAATGACACACCTTCAAGCCTTGTTTCATTGACCAAACCTGATGTTTAAACAACTCAAGACCGCACTCCCTTGCCAGTGAGCCTTCATTTCATGAGATCACAAAACTGAAGAAAAGGTCTTCAGGCTCACTGTGCCCTCAAGGAGTCTCTGGCCCTGGCCTAGCCCTGTCCACCTTTATTTCCTTCTGCTTCCTTGAGAGACTACTTTAACACATTAAAGAAAATGTCTTGCAGGCTGAGGAGAGGCTCACTTGGTAAAGCGCTAGTCTCCTAGTCTCGCAAGAATAAGGACCTGCGTTCATACCCCAGCCGTGAAACCCCAGTGTGGGAGCACCTGCCTGGCACCCCAGTGGGGGAGGCAGAGACACACGATCCTTGGGGCTCACTGGCCAGCAAGGCTAGCCAATCAGTGAAAGGAAGTCCTCTTGTCTCAAAACATAAGGTGTCAAGCTAGCACATCCTTGCACAGCTCCAGGGCCCGACTGACCTGGAGCGGTAAGGGAATGAAGAAAGAACAGACTCACAGACGCACAGAAAAGCTGCGATTGGGTGGCCTGGGCTCTTGGATGGAGCAGCAGCACCCAGAAGCTCAGCGTGTTTATTATATACAGTCAAATAGGAAGGAGAGGTTATTGCATACAGATGAACAAAGCGGCTTAGCAAATCTCTCAAGGAGCAGTCTACAGGATGCAGCCATCAGGGAGGGAAAGTATGGTGGACGTCTTCTGCACACGCTACCAACATCTACTCTCAGAACAGAAGAAGGATTTGCTATCCCTCTGGGCACCACCAGGGATAACACTCCCATGGGGTTAGGCCATAGGGTCTTTAACATGGCTGTGTCCATGTCAACATGACAGATCCCCTCAGGGCTTCACTGGCTCCCTACAGTAAGCGATTAAGGAGGACACCCAGAGTTGACCTCTGCCCCCACCATGTACATGCACACACATGCACACGTGCCTACACACCTGTGCATTTACACATGAGCACATATATACAAACACACACAGAGATTCACACACGGTGGGGTGGTGGGGGTCTTAGAAGGACAGGGAGCTTTCCCTGCCCCGTGTCAACCTGGAAGTACTCCTTGGATGGCTCAGTTCTAATGACTGTCTTCACCATCTACTTCCTTTCCTTGGGTTCTGATTTGTCAGATGTTGGCAGATTATTGAGGAGCTAGCGGTATTCACGTCCGGTCTTGTTTTAGACAATGGTTGTTTTACAAAAGATACTGTGGCTTCTTTCTTTCTCCATTTTAAAATCCTATCATTTAGCAAAGTTCTTAGTAGTAAATTATGATTATTTTTACTAATATTTAATTAAATACCTCTTTTAGCTAAAGAGGTATTTTGACAAGATTTTTTTTTTAAATTTTCTGATAAGTAAGAATTATTATGTAGGTGCTGGAGAGGACAGTTCAGAGGACCGGGCTCAGTTCCCAGCACCACCTGGTAGCTCACATCCCCACCCTCACCCCCACCCCCACCCTGTAACTCCAGTTCCGCAGCATCTGATACCCTCTTCTGACCTCAGAGGACTGACTTCTGTATGTGCTTAGTGCATGTGCCTTTGTGCCAGCATACACAAGTGCAAACAAAGTATATTTAATTAAAATTCATTCTATAGCAAACGATCCATATTAACTGTATTTTTTCTTTTCTCCAAAGTAAAAGAAGAGGGGAAGGAGAGAGGAAATATACTTTGATCCTTATCAGGCCTGGCTCGCTCTTCAGTCTTCATGCTTACCGAGGGCCTTGCAAACACTAACTCATTCAATACCCAACGACCATATCTCTCTCCCCACTTCCAGGGAAATGCCTGGCTCCTCGTGGTGCACCGTGCAGCGCTGCTCTCTTTAGCCACCTCTGTCCAATTACATTACACTCACAACCTCTCGCGCTGTGAGATCTGGATCTATGGATGGAAACTTCTTCCCACACATTGCTGTCTTGGAGTTTGGCCTTTGTTTCCTGTGGTGAAGTCTGAGGTGAACAACACCACAGAATTGATAAACGGCAAAGCAACATGGAGACGAAATGTAACAGACAGGTCATCCTCTGAGAATCCTGTCACTTTGATAAGAACATCTTCCAGCTTAGTGGCTCTGAGCCACCAGGAAGGGCTCATGAGGCCCAGTGCCAAAGCCCAGCACAGAACATGTGGGTTGGATCATTCATTCAGAGTCTCTTCATATGTAATTCTAAAGGAGCAAGAGGTCTGCTTTCCAGTCCAGAAAGACTGGAAACAGATCAAAGAGCAGAGCCAGAGGAAAGATGGGAACAGCCACTGGCTGTCCTGAGGGTGGGGAACAGAGCAGGGACAGTTTGGTGTGGGAGACGATGGCCCAAGCCACAGCTCCGGACGCTGAGAAGCGTCATCACCATGTCGCTAAGTCACCAAAGCAAAGACAGACCATGGCCAACTGCAACACTGAGGAGAAGCTCACAGCTTTCTTAAGGACTACATACGCAATGGTTAGTTTTCCTCCTGAAAGATATTAGTTAGCAGTAAGAGTAAAAATGACTCAGTCCCAGAGATTTCTGGATGGCCAGTTTTATATTTGCATCGAAGTTATCCTAGAGAAGACAGATGGGCATCTGTTAAACTAGGCCTGATGATCTTACTTTTACATCACCACGAGACAGGCTCTCAGGTTATGAAATAGGGTAGGCACTGCCTTCAGGAGGCGCAGAGCGCACTCGACGTCTCAGGACTCTGCCTCTCTCCTGGTGGAGGCTTTGTCACCGGTTCCGACAAGAACTGAAACAGCAGGGCCCACGCTTATATTGCATACACCAAAAATGTTGTGGTCTCTTTGGAGACCTGGGCTGTGTACAAAGGTCCCTCCCTTACTTCATAAAAGCACTTTACTTCCTGGATTATAAAAATGTTTTTATTAAAGGGAAAGGAACCTAATTCTCGGTATGATGATTTAGGTTAATTCCTTGTCTTCTAAATGAACCAGCCAGTCCAGGCCAGGCCAGGCATAGTGGTGAATGCCCTTAATCCCAGTGTCTGGGCGTCAGAAACAGGAGGATATCTGTGAGTTCAAGGCCAATCTGGTCTGCACAGTGAGCCCCAGGCCAATAAGGGCTACATAGAAGGAGATCCTGCCTGTTGATCTGGAGCTGATTGAATTTTATATTGGCTAGAAAGAACTCTTTCCCTCTCTTACTCTTCTGATCTATGCAGATTCAAAATTCCAGTATTATTGTTGTCCCTTTTTGCCTAAAGACAACTCTTAACACGCTTTTGTGGAAATTTTCAAGCATTCACAAAAGCAGAAATAATAGCAAATGAAACCCCACAGCTTTTAACTGTTAATATTTTGTCAGTCTTATAGGATATGTCTTAGTGTGCCCACAGGCTGGAAGTACCTGGCACTGTCCTCCAGGGAGCAGAGCAAATGGGTGCTACTACACATCAGGTACAACCAAAACTCTACTCCATGGGAAATGAGTGCCAGCAGCAGTAACTAATTCTTTCTTTCTATCTATCTATCTATCTATCTATCTATCTATCTATCTATCTATCATCTGTCTGTCTATCCATCTTTCCCTTTCTCTGTCTCTCTCCCTGTCTCTGTCTCTCTCTCTCTATGTCTCTGTCTCTCTCTCTCTACATATTTCTCCTGGAAATATTACTGAAGTTTCCAAGCCTTGTTCAGAGTTCCTTTCATCAGAGTAATTTAGTCTTTAGCACACAGGAAGCGTTGGGAGGAGCAGCTGTGACGTTTCTGCACACTGAGATGCACAGGACCTCAGGGAGAGAAAGGAGACAGAACATGGTGCCACGAGAAAGCCAAATCAATTGTGTGGCATGGGGCGGAAGCATGGCAGTCCTGAGGCAGTCCTGTATGACCATCCTACCACACTTGCTCAGCTATGTTCTTAGAGGCATTATTCAGAATAGACAGAAACTGGAAACAACCTAGATGCTCCTCAACTGAAGAATGGATAAAGAAATTGTGGTACATATTCACAATGGAGTATTACTTGGCTGTTAAAAAAAATCATGAAATTTGCAGGCAACTGGATGGAACTAGAAACAGGTTATCATAAGTGAGGCAACCCAAACCCAGAAAGACAAACATGGTATGTACTCACTTTCAAGTGAACATTCGCTGTTAAGGAAAGGACCAAGGTACTACAATCCACAGACTCATATGCAACAAAGAGGCCCCCAGTGAGGACACATGGATCTCCCTAGGAAAAGGAAATAGAACAGACATTGCAGGTGGGATTGGGGGAGATTGGAAATGGGAAGAGAAGGGACCAGGTGCAGGGAGAGGGATGGAGAGAAAGAGTATAAGGAAAGAGGGTCGGAATTAGAGAACATTTATGGGATAATCTGGAGACCTAGTGTAGTGGAAACTCCCTGGACTCTATGAGGGTGACCCTAGTGAGGACTCATAGTAGTCGGGGATGGGGAACATGAACTGGCCATCTTCTGTATCCAGGCAAGGCTTCCAGTGGTGAGACAGGGACAGCATCCCAGCAAAACCTTCAACCTATAACCTATCCCACCCGCAGGATTCACTGGGGCAATGGAAGGGCAGAACCCCATGCCTAGGAAGGGAGCCCATTCCTGACACTGAGGGCTGGCCAGGAACCTGAGACTGGATAGCCCAGAGATGACTCCTAATGATATCCTGCTCTGCTCGTAGATTGGCGACTAGTCCAGTCGTCATCAGAGAGGCTTCCTCCAGCAGCTGATGGGAGCAGATGCAGAGGCTCAGGGCCAAACATCATGCAGAGCTCAGAAACCTGTGGAAGAGGGGGAGGAGGGATTACAGGGACCAGAGGGGTCGAGGACACCAGGAGAACAAGCACATGGAGCCAACTGACCAGCCCTCCAAACAGCTCACAAGCCTGCATGGCTCCTTACATGTATCTTACATGTCTGACTTGGTGCTCTTGTATAATTCCTAAAAGTTGGAGTGGGGGTGTCTCTGACCCTTATACCTGCCCTTGGGACCCTTTTCCTCCTGCTGGGTTGCCTTGTCCAGCCTTGAAGTAGGGACTCGTGCCTGGCCTTGTTCCATCTTGTTATACCCTGTTTGAGCAGTAACCCTGGAAGCCTGCTCTTCTCTGAGAGGGAGTTTGGTGGGGTAGGGGTAGATCTTGGGGAGAGAGGGGGGAGAGGGAGAAGGGAGAGCTAGGAGAAATGGGAAAAGGGGAGAAATGGGAGTCCATATATTATACAAGAGAAGAAAAAATAAATTATAATTAAAAAAAAGAGGCAGTCCTACAAATAAAGTACATTTTAAATCTTTTTATTGCTGGCAATTAGGATTTGGGAATGGCAGAAAGGGTAAGGTAGAGAGCCCACTTAGCATTTGAAGAAATAGAGTAAATCCACATCAGTTTCAGCATGAGAAAACATGCTGGGGTGGAATTATTTAACTGTAGAAGGCAGGGTGGCTGGGAGGGAAGAGTTTTGCTTTGTTTTACTCCCTTTGGTTGAGAAAGTTATCGAGCATCTAGGCTGAGTACCCATGACAACTTGGGAGGAATTTCTGAGTGGAACTTTTCTCTTCTGTTCTATAATACAGCCGCATAGCGGCCAGGTGCTCCACACCTTGATAGCAGCACTCAGGAGACGGAGGCAGGTAGATATCTGTGGGTTCAAGGTCAGCCTGGTCTACTTAGCGAGTTCCAGGCCAGGTAGGGCTACATAGTAAGACCTTGTCTCAAAACAATAAAGATAAGAGCATGGCAGTGTCTTTACTCCTCTTCTCCCCTGTCCCCCAGTGGCATTGGCTTAACAAGGGGGTCCTTCTGCCTGGGTCTTGGGAAATCCCTTGAATATGGACACAATAGCAGAACGGCCAGGTGAACTGAGCTCCTGGCTCTAATTCACTGAAACTCAGTGTAAGGATGTCCCTGATGAATGGGTGTGAACCTGGGGGCAGCTGATGCAAAGGACTCCGTCCTGTGCCAACTCTATCCATCAGCCTCCATGAATGGGGGAAGTCTGAACTGCTCATCTAGGCTGTGGCTGGCCTTGTCTGGGGAGAATTGCCCTAGATGGGAACCTGTGGCTGACATCAGACCTCAGTCTTCTTCTCTGGCATAATTTAGGCCAGTGAGAGGTTGAGGAAACATGGTCTTTATGTGTCTGATCCCGCCTCCAATGTGCGTTGTGTGTCTGTGTGTCTGTGTGTGTCTGCGTGTCTGTGTGAGTCTCTGTGTGTGCGTCTGTGTGTGTGTGTCTTTGTACATGTGTGTCTGTGTGTGTGTGCATGTTTTGTGTCTGTGCGTCTCTGTGTGTGTGCATGTGTGTGTGCATGTGTGTGCGTCTGTGTGTGTGTGTGTGTGTGTTTGTACATGTGTCTGTGTGTGTGCATGTGTCTGTGTGTGTGCGTGTGCACACTTGTATGTGCTGGCGCAGGCATGTGTGGAGGTCAGAGGACAACCCTGAGTGCTGGTCCTCAGGCACAGGCTCTTTCTTTCCCCCAGGGTCTTCACTAGTCTGGAACCTGCCGGGTAAGGTAGGCTGGCTGACATGGAGCCCAGCAGCAGCCTGACTGTCTCCACCCAGGATTACAAGCCCATGCTGTCACACTCATTTTTTTACGAAGGTGGGTTCTGGGTCCTCGGGCTCGCCAGTGCTTCACGGTGAGTCGTCTCCTCGCATCCCTACTGACTTTTAAGTAGGAAATATAAGGGCAAGGAGTTTGGTGGTTTGGCCCGATGCCATCACCCTGGGCTGCTGCTGGCGCTCTTCCCTTGCTGTCTCAAGCTCCCAACCAACACTTCTGCAAAGGTGACAGTATGGCGGCGTTTTTGATAGCAAGCAGTGTTCTTTGGGGAATAGTGGAGACAGGCCGGGAGGTAGGTTTGACAGCAAGGGAGGAAAGAAGTATCCTCAGGGATCTCGGGAGTCCTCGGACTGCTCACACACAATCGTGGCGCTCAGACATGGGGGTGTGTGCACTGGCTTCGGCTGAATACAGATGTCTGGGTCTTGCTCTCAGAAAACCAGGTTGGAAGATTTGAGATGAGGCCCAGGTTTGTCTGAAGGCCTCTCTTTAAAATTTAAAATGCACCGTTGTGCATCCTAACGCCTCTGGCTTGACTTACAGAAGGCAACACCAGACAGGCTTCCTAGGATCTGTGCTCACTTTGGTGCTAGAAACACCACGCAGCAGCTGCAAGAAATTCAACCATTCTGGTTCCACAGAAACTCCCGACGGATATGATGTAAGGCTGGTTCTCCATGGGTGGAGGCTGCCACCGAGCTTCCTGCTTCACTCGCTCCTTGGCTGACAATCCCAGGGTGGGACATTATAACTTTGAAGGTCCACGTGCCATACTCACCCTGGTGATGTGCTACCACCAGGACACTTCTGGGTGGCATCAGCACCACAGGAAGGAGTATACCCTCCCATTCAGAGGCGAGTCTCACCAAAACAAAATTGTGATTCTCTACAAAGAACCCTACTGGGTTTTGGCAATTTTGGTTTAGAAACTATGTTGGGAAAAGTTGGGCCCATGGTGCCTCCCGACTGTTATCCTGGCACTTGGGAGGTACAGGTGGGAGGACCTGGAGTCCATGGCTGTGCTGGCTAGTTATATGTCAAATTGACACAAGCTAGAGCCATTGGTGAGGAGGGAGCCTCAGCTGAGAAAATGCCTCGGTAAGATCGGGCTGTAAGGCATCTTAATTAGTGATTGATGTGGGAGGCCCAGCCCATTGTTGGTGGGGCCACCTCTGGGCTGGTGGTTCTGGGTTCTATAAGAAAGCAGGCTGAGCAAGCTACGAGGAGCAAGCCAGTAAGCAATACTTCTCCATGCCTCGTCATCAGATTCTGCACCCAGGCTCCTGCCCTGTGTGAGCTCCTGTCCTGACTTCCTTCAATGACAAACAGTGATGTGGAAGTGTAAGCCAAATAAACCCTTGCTCCCCAAGTTGCTTTTGGTCATCGTGTTTTATAGTAAGCCTGACTAGGACAGTGGCCTTCCTTGGTTCTCCGCAGCACTGAGCCGCATTCATATACTGGGTCCCACATTATGTGCCTTGCGGAGTCTTGGCAGGGGTGGTTGAGGGCCCGCTTTGGCACTCTCCTTTGTCCTTCCCTGCTGGTCACTTCTGAGTTCTGTTCTGGTGAATGTAACTTTGAAGAAGCACTGGCTGCATGGTCCAGTCCCTTTTGACATTTCATTACCAGTCATCTTTGCCAAAAATTCCTTGAACACCCACTGTGGCTAAGCCACGTTATGGGCCTCCGTGGAAGGTGACAAGATTCCATGACCAATAAGCATCACCTAAAGTGGAGTTCGAGGCTTAGGGTGAGGTATAGTCTCTGTGATGCTTCTGTAGTCCCCTGCACACATCAGTTACCATGAGAACAACTGAGAGATGCTGCCTCTCTGAACAGAAGACACCAGAAGGTGGGATGCTATCTGCTTGCCTATTAAGACCCATGTCAAGTGGAAGACATCTTTGGCTGTTAGCCCATACTTAGAGAACGAGCACCCGACTGTCACCTGGGTTGACATCTGTGGAATGGTCAAAATAAAGAGAAGGAGACAGACCCCAAACTGATGACAGAGTCTCACGGCCTTGGGAATTTGGGGTTTCTCTTTCAAACAACAGAGGCACGGTGAACGTGTCTGAGCAGGCCAATCCATTGAGCGTTCCATATTTCAGGAGAAATAAGTAAGACTGACAAAGGATCCCAACACAAGACAACCGGGAAGAATAGCCACATCCTGCCCCTTCAGTTTCCACCCTCCCTCCCCAGGTCCTGCAGCAGTTACATGGGCTCTTGACACGTCTGTGTTAGAAGGCATAACCAGCAGAGTTGGGTTGAAACAAGAAACAAAGTTGGATGTTCACACTTAGAACGAGCTTTCGCTCTGTTTTCAGACAGGGCCTCTCACTATGTAGCCCCAGCTTGGTCAGAACTCACTACGTAGAAAGACTCAGTGGCAAAGACCCACCTGTTTCTGCCTCCCAAGTGCTGGGACTAAAGGTGTGCGCCACGCCCCAGCCAGGAGCAACGCCTTGTGTGTTCTGTGCTGATCCAGTGGGAGGTAAGGAGAGCATTTCCCGGTTGTACTTCCTTCCCTGCTAGCCCTGTCAGCAGTCACAGCATCCTTTAGTTCCTAGAAGAGCCCATTTTCCAGATTGTACTTTAGAAGTCCCAGTAGTGGGTACACATCGTATCCACTCTAGCTCACAACTTCAATATTGTAGTTATTCCTAAAGCGATAGTAGAAGCGATAGTCACAGACAGGCCTCAAGGGACTGCCATATTGGTGGCAATTACAGTGAGGGAACACTGTTTCCAGTGATCCGACACACCAGCTATTCAGGGAGTCAGAAAGAATTTTTAAAAGAAAAAAAGAAACCCTCTTCTTGGTTTAATGCCATTTTCATAGTGTTTGTGGGAATCACTGCAACGAGGTTCAGTTTAGAACCATACACCGGAGTTGTTTCAGAAACCTTAGCGGGCGACACTGTGGTCCTAGGAGCCTATAAAAGCTTGTATCTCACCCTGAAGCCTTTCCAGAGGAAATATGAAAGCCACAGATATAACTTCCAAGTTTCTATCAGACATTAAAACAACAAAAACTCAACTGTAATCTTACTACTTGGGAAGCTGAGGTAGGGGAGCTAGGCGTTCAAGTCAGTCTGGGCCATTTATCCTGTCTATCAATCAATTAATCAATCAATCAATCAATCAAATAGGTTGGGTAATCTTTTAAAAAAATCTATTTTAGTCAGGTAGTGGTAGCATACACCTTTAAACCCAGCACCAGGAAGGGCAGAGGCAGGTAGATCTCTGAGTTCGAGCCCAGCCTGGTCTACAGAGCGAGTTTCAGGACAGCAAGAGTTACAACAGAAAGACCTTGTTTTGAAAAACCAAAAATAAATGAATAAGTAAATAATTAAAAAATATATTTTATTCAATACAATATATCTAAAGTAACATCTTGTAATCAATATAAACATTGTGAGATTTTTTTTTCTTGTTCAATCTTAATCTGGTGAGTAGTTTAGTTTACTCTGAAATGGCCATATTGCTACGGCTGGTGGCTTCCATGGCGGTATTCATCTGAGTCCACTGTTGGGCCAGCTGCCTCTACAGCTCCCTTCCCAGAAATCACCAAACTCATCTGGGACTCAAAGCCGAGGGGCCTATTCTGCCACTGCCTCTCCTGGTCACTCTAAGCCAGCTCAGGAGAATAGATTGTTTTGTTCTTGTTTTTGTTACGTAGCTCTGGCTGGCCTGGGCCTTGCTATGTAGACCAGTCTGGCCTCAAACTTGCAGAACTGCCTGCCTCTGCCTCCTGGACACGGGGATTAAAGGAGCATGCACCATGCTCAGCTGATGCTCCTCTTTTAAAAGTTATTGCATTTTAATTATGTGTGTGTGTGTGTGTGTGTGTGTGTGTGTATGCACATGTGTGTGAGATGCATGTATGTGGGCACACATACCATGGCACAATCACAGAGGGAAGAGGACAACTTTATGGAACCGGTCCTTGCAGTCCTGCTTTACATGGGTCCAGATCTAACTCAGGTCAGTGAGCCTGGGTGGCAAACACTTTCACTTCCTGAGCTCTCAATGCTTTTCTTATAAAGAAGGGTTGGGGAGCAAGAACAGGGTGAAAGGCCTTTATCCAGAGGTTCTGTGAACCTTAGTCACGCAGTCGGGACTGTAGACTGTCTAAGAAGGGAAGGACAGGCCCGGGCAGAGCGGAGAGCCGGGTAAGGTGTTTGCTGGCCCAGCTCTGGCAGGATCACTGCCTGCGTGGCTTCCTTACAGACGATCCTGTCTGCCTTCAGCTCACAGGGCTTGCCGAGGAAGGAAGAGCCGGCAACCACTCCACCTGCAGATTCCTCTGAGAAGAAGAGGAATGCCACAAACCACTCAAGGGGCAGGGCAGGCTGGGGGCTTTGGAACCACGAAGCCACAGTGTGAAGCAAACAGAGTGTGGGCAGAGCTACCGATGCCCAGTGCCCAGCAGCGAGGCCTCAGGGAGGGCCTAGGCTGGGAAATTTGGCACCTCATAAGACCAGGTGATTCCAAGTGATTAAATGTAACAAAAAGATGCGTAACAGAGTGGCTGCCCTCCCCTGGTTCCCTGCATCGCTGAAATGAATCAAACCTCCAGAGCGTGAGTAAGGCTAGGTAGTTAGCGCCCACACACTCAGGCTGCAGTTTCCTAAAGAGAACTTGGGGTCCTTCCCAAATCTCACCTGCCAGCCCCACAGCTTGGTCCAGGTAAAAGTGCCGCTTCATGCCCTGAGACCACAGGATCTGCCTGCTGTTGCTCAGGAGGAATTTCCTGTCAAAGGCCACGAGGGCCAAATGATGTTTTAGAATTATGCCTCTTAAAACGAAAGTGGAATCCCAGGTTACAAGGTGGTGACCAAAGGGCCACAGAGACCCTGGGTCTTACAAGATGACACATGTTGGGACCCCGTAGGGTGTGCCTCGTTTGGTTCCCCCAATGCCAGTGGGGCCGTTAGCACAATCAGACAGCTGTACATTTAGGTAGTTGCTTTCAGGCTGGATTCTAAGGAAATCACCCATCACTACGCTTTGGAGTAGTGTGCGCCCTGGTGACTGACAGCTTGAGAGTCATCGGGAGGCTCTCAAGTCTTGCAGTGCTGGGGGTCCTGCCCAGAGGCCCACCCAGGCAGCGTCAGTGACTTCTCATCCTGGGCCAGACTGCTTGGAAGCCACACATATGGTAAACAAACAGGAGGGACATGTGTTCATCCTGGGTCTCCCTACGCACTTCTCTCCCACAGAGGAAATGGTCCATTCCTGAAGTTCAAAGCTTCTCACTGCTCTGAAGCCGGAAGCCAGAAGCAGGGACAACGTGTATGTGCTTACCGCACTCCTAGCTTGGATCTGCAAGCCAGGCACTTCTCAGTCACAGTGAGGAAGCCTGTATCTGGTAAGGAAGACACAAAGCCAAAGAGGTCTTGCTCTGGAGAGCCAGGAGCTGGCAATTATCTTTTATGGTGTGGCTTACTTTATGGTGATGGTTTTATTTCTGGTTATTGTCTTCTATTAAAAAACAGCTTGAGGAAGATGATTAGGGGCATATTAGCCACCCCCAACGCCAGGAATCTACTCTCAAATTTTCAGAGAACTGTTGTTTTTCCTGGACATGCCTTTGCTGTTATGCTTCTGTAATGGTCATAATTATAGAAACTGCTGGTTTCAAATAGCCCTTTTTATTAGCCATTGCTCTGAAGTAAACAGGCATGAGGTGATACCCATGTGGGCCACCAAGAGGTCATAGAGCCACAGGAGGTCTGGGGGAGGGAGGTGGGACCAGAGGTAATCCTCACCATGCTTCACTGGCAGGACCAGTCCGGGGCACTAATCTTTGCCCACATGAATAGTCTCCCCAAGGTGTCCTCCAGGAGTCACTGGAGTAGTGTTGTCTTGTGTCTCATGCTTGCTGTTTCTTAAAACAGGGCATTTATTCTGATATTCTCTTTCTCGGATTCTGAAAAAAAACCCTTCACTGTTGATAATAGGTAGGAAAGTCTGCAGGTCACAGATGACTTCCAGTTGGTAGCACCTGCTTAGAAACGCTGCTGACCCTGGTGGCAGAGGATGCAGAGGATGCTGTCACATCAGCCACGTCTCCTAAGGAAGTGTGAAGGGGCAGCATCGCTGACCTATGACCTAAGCCCAGCCTCAGTCACCCTTCCTTTGAGTGTCTGTCTCTGCTCTGCGCGGGTTTCCTTCTGACCCCTCTGGATGATGTGCATCCCTGAGCTTCAAGCTGTGACACCACACCCATGAGCGCTCAGTGTCAGGCTCCGGAAGTCTCCTCACACAGTGGGTGCTGCTTTGGTGACTAAATCCTGACTTATCAAGTAGGCGTTGATTGACAGCTAGGTCATATAAAATGTGCTCAGTAGAATCTGAGTTGCCTGGCTACTGAGGACCTGGACATCACCCTACATTCAGTGCTCAAAGACTGTAGGCCGCATCGCACCCACCTGGCCTTATTAGAGGCCATTTGCCATCCTGGGGCCAATCTCCCTTGGGACACGCCCCACAGTCATTTTCAAAGTCACATGTGCTTGGTAGTTCCTATAAACTCACAGGTTCCTAGAACTCCCCCATGATGCCCTAGCATCCATGCGCTTAATACCGGCTGCCATAGCTTTTGACTTTGGGGTTCGGCAGTGAACAAAGAAGCTTGCAAGGAGCCTTCTGAAAAGCAACGCAGACCCAGAATTCCACAGCATGGAAATGACAGAGAGAAAGCTCACCGCCCCCCCCCACCCCGCAACCATGATGAATTTCCAAGGGAGAAATTATTAAATATTGTCACCCCATGTGTTTATGTATTTCCTCTGGCCATTTGCATTCCCGGACAAGTTGCTCTAATAGACGGGAATTGTTGCTGTTGGGTTTTGTTACTGTGGTGTTACGAACTGAACTTACGGCTCCATATACTTCAGACAATTGCTCAATGACCTATTCCCAGCTCTGGTGTTTGCTCCTTAAGTTTGCTTATGTCTGAGATCATGCAACATCTATACTAGAGAGACCACACAATGAATAATTTCCTACTCTGTGTCCCAACAAAGGTTTTCATTCGGTCATGTTTCCTTCCAATTTTTCTTTGTATGAATATTTTTTCAATAATCATATTTGTTTGAGAAAGATAAGTTTGCTGCTAAGGATAAAATAATACATATAAGACACCAGATGATATTTGTTTTATGATATGTTCATTTTTTTTTCAGTGCCTCTGTAATTGCTAGATCTTAAGCAAAATCCAAAGGTATAAAATGTCAAGGAAAAAAATGGAAGTTCCTGTTAAAAGATGCCCATTTGCAGGGCGTGGTGGCACAAGCCTGTATCCTGCACTTGAGAGGTGAAGGCAGGAAGCGTCGAAGTTCAAGACCATCTTCAGCTAGCTAGAGTTCAAGGCCAGCTAGGGACACGAGACTCTGTTTCAAATAAATAAATAAACTGATTATGCTTATCATTTCACAGAAAGATGTTTTGTTTATTACTATTTTAGGTTTATTTTCATGGTTCACAAAATCTGAACACTTTACTCTGTCCTGATCCCCTCAGGGTTAACTTCCATGAGCTCTGAACTCCCGGGCACACATAATTAGTGTCGTTATTTACAGATTCCACGCATGAAATTGATCTTATTTCAATTGATTTATAACCCTAAAATCAATACTTGTTGGTTTTGTAGTCCTTTATGAGCAGCAGAAGCACCAAGCTCCCCAACCCCACAGAGATGAAGGCGGCAATGTGTGCCTTCCTTGGTCTTAGCTCTCAGACTATGGCTTTTCCTGTGTGGTGGGGTTTGCCTCTTTGTGCGTTTCATTGGCGTGCGTTTCGCTGCTTACAGTGATGTCAAGCGCACTGCTGAAGTGTCACAAATCCTCCTCAGTGCAGGGAGGCCAGGACGTGCCTTAAAGAGAAACATAGGTGTCGGAAAAGTGTATTCAGGTATGGGTTGTAGTCTTGGCGTGTGCGTGTGTGTGTGTGTGCGCGCACGCACATGTGGGCCTGTGCCTGTTCGTTGGGGTGTGCCTGTTGTTGGGGTGTGCCTCACTTTCCACATTGTTCCCTTGAGATAGGGTCTCTCACCAAACCTGAAGCATGCCATATCACCATTTTGGCTAATGTGGCTGGCCAGTGCTCTCAAAAGATCAGACTGTCTCCACCCCCAACACTAGGGTTGCAGGAACGTGCAGCTGTGCCCAGCTGTCCAACACTGGTTCTGGGGACCCAGGTCTTCTGTTTGTGCCACCTACCTAGGCCCAGCCCCGAGTTCTTTGTTAAAAAAACCAACAATGTTATAAAGAAGAGATCCATACAGAAGCATATGGACAGGAGCAGGTGATCTTTTGACCAGTTGACAAAAATGTTCCCCCTGGCAGCAGCAACTCAGTCTAGGTTGATTCAGCATGCCAGTTCTTTACAGGACAGAACTACTGTGATGTGGATAACACGAAGCATTGGTATAAATACAGTGCACATGTTGATTATTTTAAAGAGAGGACACAGCTTACTGAAAATGTTTCAGTCATTGGTTCAGCATTTCCTTGTAAGGAAACAACGTTAGTCTTTGGAAAACTGCGAGAGGAGACTCCAAGACAGGGTGTGTTGCCACGGCACATCAATGGCCGTTTCATCTGTGCCGATCCCAGAAGTGAGAGACAAAATAAGCAGAACCCCCAAGCCCAGAGCAGGCCTGGGCTCAGAGGCGTTCCCCACCAGCTCGGTCCTCATGCGCATCTTTAATTAAAATTTTAAAACATAAACCTTAAGAGCATAACCGCTGGTCAGGATGCTCACTAGGAGTGAGTACAGACTCATAACTACGGCAAGAGAAAGGGCAGGGCAAGCTCTGAAGACCAGATAGGAAATCAAGGTGGGGGTGGGACTCAAGCCTGCAAGACTTCAAGGCTCACACCACCAACCACTAGGCTGGCCTGCCTCACAGCTGGGGTAATGGCTGACTGCTTCACTCTCCACTCGAGCACTTTGACCGTCAGAAGCCCTGGAGTAATTCACCATTAACATCTGTCCTGGGAACAACTTTCAGGGGCCCACGAACTAGAGCTTGACACTGCCTGTCTAAGAGGCAGACTGTAATTCTTGGGCTCTTCTCATATCTGGGTGAGGTGACAAATTCGAGGAGTTTCTAAAAATAGTTGGCAAATTCTAGGAGTTGCTAAAAATAGTGGGAGGAACCTCAGCTTCGCTTGAGAGGGGATTATTCTGACCTTTTGCCTTGGGGCCCAACCTCCTGAGGGTGACAATTTCACTAGTTCGCATGACATTTGGTTTCCCTCGTATGTGGCTGGTTAGGATTACATTTACAGGAAGCCAGAGAGAGTCTCTAACCTCCTTCTGGGCTATTTATTGCTTTGTACTTTCTTTCTCTTCTTTCCCTCTTTTGATTTCTTGACTTTGTGAGAGTTTCCTTAGACACCCTGACCAATGGCAAGTTCGCTACTTACTGGGGACGGTGTGTGATGGGTTATCAAGGTAGCCAGGTGTCAGGGCCTGACTTCAGCCCACTGCCTGACCTCCACTCTCTGATGCCAATTTAGAAGCAGACCAGTCCAAGTTCTTAGAGGGATATTCTGGCTGAAGGGATCACTTGATAGCTCTATGTTTTCTTGTCCTGATCCATAAAAAACAAGGCTTACCTCCCTAGGTGTCCCGAGGAGGAAATTCTCACTCACAGGTGCAGTGAGCCAGAAAGGCTTTCTCTAGGGAAGTGTTGGGTGCAAGTGGCGTCTCCTCAGCTCTCAGCCTCCCTGCCTGCCACCTTCTATGCAAGTCACAGGAACTGCCCTGGAGCTGAGGCGGCAAACCAGGACCAGGCAAGGGAACCAGGCTGTGTGCAGGCATTGCCCTGGTCCCAAAAGTCTGGTGATCCTCCCGGCTTTCTTCTCTGCACCTAGGGCAATCTCCAGCAAGATAGTCCAAGTCAGGTGACATAATATGGAGGGAAGCAGGCATCCCAACATCTTTATCTTCTTAGTTGGCTTACCAGAGATCCCAAGACATTTTGCCTCAGTATGAGATTCAAGGGAGATGGGGAGCATGGGCTTTGGAGCCAGGAAGACACCATCTGAATCCTGGTTCTACCGCCCAACCATGAGCTGTGTGTCAAGCCTTATATGCTCTGTGGGTAGGGGTGACCTGCTGTCAACTGAGCTCCACATTAGCTGCACTGAGAAAGTTAGAAGCAGAGAACTCTAGCTCCGAGAAGCTAGTTTTCTGCATGGTCATCTGGCTGTGTGAACTGGAGTATTCATGTCAGAAGCCCCTCGCTCAGAAAGCCAGCGGCTCTAGAGCCAAGATACTGGGCTTTCTTCCCACGTGAGAGTGAGTCTGACGCCTCAAGCTGTGTCCCTGGATGCACTTTCTCTACTGCTTTCTGCAGACACTGGAGAATTCCTTGGGCTGAAGCATCTCCCTATTAAAAAGGGTCCCATCTCCCAGGAGCAGGACAATGTCCCCACTGAGTGGGTCGTGGCAGAGGTGGCTCATGGGGCAGCTGTGACCTGAGAAGGGGACTGGGAGGGGAGGGACAGAGAGACAGAGGCTACCCAAGGCTGTACCTGAGCCCATCTGCCTCGGCATTCCACCGCTGGGCGGCGTTATGGACACATGCTGAGCTTTGATGTGTTCTGAAGTTGTAATTTTTACACTTGATCTTAGCAGATTGAAATTGCCATTTTTAAACATGTGGCCACATCATAAACTCACCTCTCACGTCACCTCAGGTCACGGCAGCAGGCCACACGGCAAAGCCAAGGGAGCACACGCTGTGTGGTGGAGGCAGGATCAGCTCTCGGAGCGGTTCTGAGGCAGTCTTGCCTTCACAGGAGTAGTCTCCCTCTCCTCCCATCCCCCAGGGTTTGTGTAAGCCTCCCACCCCACCTTTGGGACCTAAATTAAGTGGAGAGAATCTGAGCCTTTGAAGATCTTTTACCCTAAGAGACAGTTATATGTTTAAAGAAGAGAAATGCAATACTTAAAGGCATGGCACATACATATGGGAATGCCATAGGGAAACCCATTACTTTGTATATTAACCTCAAAGAATTCATTTAAAAAAGATTAAAAGAAAAAGAAATGGAGTTTTCCGTGATTGCATGCATGCAGTGCAGTTAGGGAAAGAAATAAAGCACTGCACCTGTGAAAGAAACCACTGCCATCGATGGCGCTGTCATTCACTGGAGGAGAATGGAGTTCCATTTCGTCCTCAGACAGGCCTGCAGCCTAAGCACAGAGTTCACACACACATCAGTGAGTTTGTCAGTAGTCACAGCAGCTGATTTTCTAATTACTTCTATGCTTTACTTCAGAAGGGGTCTTGAAAAATATTCCACTTCGGAAAACGCAGAAAAACACACAGAATGTAAAATCACCAAGACCCTCACTTCCCACCAGTAGAAAACTGTGGGTGGATTGTGGGTGACAGTGAGCGAGACCCCATGGGGAGGGCTGGGAGCCCATGGCAAGCCTTACATCTGTGCTGGTCTACCATTGCAAGTGAGCTGCGGGGCTTCTCTGCCTGATTTATCATCTGTACAGGGGCGAGTCCTGGGGGTAAAATCTGAACTTTCTCTGTCTCTGACATACTATGGAGTGTCAGATTCTGGGAACCCAAGCCCCAGACAGACAAAGCACACTTCTGCATACCCTTCAGTGCCCCAGGCTTGTGGGTCAGGTTGCCCCCAGAGACATAGGGTGCTCCTAAAAATGTCTGCTCTGTTCCTCTCATGCAGAATGTTTAACTTGTCTTCGCCCTTCTTCTGGGGTGGCTGCAGCCACTACATGTGCCAGAGGATGCTACTCCGAGGGGCTGAGGGAACCCTGACCCTATCACCAGATGGTGAATGCCTGGGAGTCTTACACAGGCCCGTAGTGTCCCTGAGTCTCAGATTTCCAACCAGTAAAACAGGCAAAATGACACCTGCCGTCCTTATGCAAGTTACTGTGTCAAAGGGACAACTATCAGGGGAAGAATTTAGGAGGAAACAAACCACCACAGCACGTGCGAGATCCTTGTCGCTAGTGTAAGCCAGGCTGACTGAATGGAAAGTGGACTTCACCTCAAGCTCCATCCTGTCCTCAGACGGGCCAGCAGCACAGTCACGTAAGCACCAGCGAGCTCTCTAACCAGGTGAATGGGAAACAGGCAGTTTCAGACCCCGCTTTCAGTAAATGTCGGCCTGGCGGCCACAAGTGCAACACTGTGAGAGCAGGTGGGAGCCGGGGAGGGGAGGCTTCCTGGCCCCTGCCCTTCACCTTGGTCACTGAGTCAGTGTGAAACAGACCCTGCAGGGAGGAGGAAGGTTCCCGTCCTAGTTCACAGATGAGTCCGTGGCCACAGTGGGGGCAGTGAGCTGAGTTCAGGGCAGAGGATGACTAAACAGCCTTCTCATTAGCAACACTCGGCATTTATCTAGTTCTTTGTGTTTCCAAAGTGCTTTACAATCATTAATTACTTAACTAGCGCTCACCACCACCTAGACCCTGCCTACAGTGCTGAGCAGACAAAAGACGCAGGCGGGACCTGCAGAGGTAGGGTGAGCGAGGGCTGGGGATGACAACAGGACCGCGGTGTACAAGGCAGTTACAGGCCACCATGGGCACGGGCACAGAGAGGACGGCAAGCACACAGACAGGGCTGTGATCTGCCCTTGGACACAGGCTTTCAATCTATTGAGAGGGTGGGGGTGACTCTTCATGGGGAACCAAGGATTTCCATAAAAACTGAGCTCCTGAAACCTTACCTAGGAAGTCAGGACGGAGACAGGTTGCAGAGGCAGAGCTCAGTGGTGGGATGCTTGCTTGCCTCCTGCGCACAAAGCTCTAGGTTCGATCCCCAGGGAAGGAAGGAGCTCACACGTGCACTGGATGAAACTGGACATCCTGACTGTCACTGCCGGGATGAGCAATCTGATAACTGCCATACTTAGTAGAAAGCAAAGTCATGAGCCCAAAGGGTGACCAGAATAAAGCATGCATTATCTGTCTTCAGGAGCGAGTACAACCCGTCCCGGGGCTCCTCCGTTGTAACTTGCAATTTAGGGCTTGTCTAATGACAGGGTGAGCTCCTCTTATTGATCTCCAGACTTCATAGTAAATTAAATGGCATGTCCGCAAAGAGGCGAAGGACAGGAGTGTGGCAGCAGCTGTGGAAGTCTGCTGTCAGAATGAGGTTCTAACACAGCCTGAGAGTCTCTGGGCTGCTCCAGGACCTCAGCCGAAAGCTGAGCTGGCCGAGCTCCAGCCGGGAGAGGCAGGCTTCACCTGCCACCAGTCCTTGATTTGTCACCCTCCTCTCAGCCTTGGTCTGTCTGCAGTCAGATCCCAGGGACTAAAAGCAAGGTGAAGGTTGGCTTGAATTTGGCTGTGAGAGTCAGGAGTGATAATAATAATTAACACAGCCCAACTTCCACCTGCACTATAAACAATAATTAATGCACAAGAGAAGCCCGAAGAGGCACCTGGGTTTGCATTATGAGCCTTATTTTGCAGACAGGGAAACTGAGGCCAAGAGGTGAAGAGGCTTCTTCAAGGCCACACAAGGATTCAGTATCACACCTGAAGTTAAAATGTAGGTGGGCTTTTTTGTCTCCTTATCTGAGGCTTCAGTTAAACTGATATCAAGTACAACAAAGTTGTACAGACACACACATACACACAGACACGCACACACGCACACACATAAAAAATAAAAAGGTAGCTGAAGTGTGAAGTTGATCTTCCAATCAGGACTCAACCATCACCTACTGCCAACCATGCAGCCCAGGCCCGAGTCAAAGGCTTTCTTCCTTTCTCTTTCTTTCTTCTTTCTTTCTTTCTTTCTTTCTTTCTTTCTTTCTTTCTTTCTTTCTTTCTTTCTTTCTTTCTTTCTTTCCTTCTTTCTTCCTCTCTTTTTTCTTTTTCTCTTTTAGTTTTTCCAAGACAAGGCCTCAGTGTATAGCTCTAACTGTCCTGGAACTCACTGTATAGATCAGACTGGCCTAGAACTCACAAAGACCCACTTGCCTCTGCCTCCCAAGGGATGAGATTAAAGGTGTGAGCCACTGTACTGGGCCACAAGAGTTCTCTACTTAGGGGAAGGCAGTGGTAGTCTGATAACTGTGATTCCAGCGTAAATGTAGTTGGCCTCTTTTCGCCTCCTTTATCTCTGTGGTCTGGTGAAGGGGTTGGCAGGGCTGACTCCTGTTTGCTCTATACTAAGATGAAACTCTGCTCATCTTAATCGGGGCATGGATTCTTTTTTGCTTGTGTCCCTCATCTGATAGTTGCTGGAGCATGTCAAACTTTCTTCACTTAAAACTCCAAATGCTGCCTTTCCTGAACTGCTCCACTCCTGCTCTCCAGCACAAAATAGACAAAACGAGATTACCAAACCACCACCACCCACACAAGAAGATAATCCTTGGCATTGCTGTTAAAAAGGGATAACCTCAGCCCTCAGTAGGCAGAGGCAGGCTGTTCTCTGAATTTAAGGTTAGCCTGGTCTACACAGTGAGTCCCAAGCCCACCAGGGCTACACAGTGAGGCCCTGTCATGGACTGGTATGTCCTCAGTCAGGGCTCCTGGGAAGGGAGAGGATGGTGGCCACTTACGTTCACCTGGACACCTCTAGTGGGCAGCCTTCCCTTCCTTCTTCTGTAGAGGCATAATTACACAGTTCCCGGGAGGCTGCGGCCCTGGCCTCCAGCCCTCTGAGCTCACTCAGCAGGACAGTCTGCGATGCTCTTGTCTAGGCCCTAGGTCTAGGTCTAGGTCTAGATACGGGCATGCTTGTTCACGCCAGCAGGGCACGGTCCTGACAGACCACCGACACTCCCAAACTGGGGCGCTATTTGCAAATAATAAGGGAAAGATGCAAAGCACAAGAGCAGCGGCTGACTATAACCTTAGGTAGGAATACGGAAGTCACTATTTTATCACACACTGCAGAATATTCTTCCAGAGGCTCTTCCCGTCCCACATGTACGATCCTAGCTGAGCTCTGAATATTATCACTAACTTCACTTTTAGGAATGAAGAAGCAAAGATGGCTCTCTCAGATGATGCTGTCAATGACCTCTCGACCTTGAGGAGTTCATATGCCCAGACAGACAAGAAGGTAGCGATCACGCTAAGCCAGTGGGACCTTGTTGCCATAGAAAGATGAGAAAATGACACATATCTGACTCATCTGACTTGAACATCACCTTTGTCAAAGTGCCTTTCAAGTGCTCCACTTAGAAGGTCATGAGGAGCACAGAAAACTTTTTAAATTAAATAAAGCCTTCAAGTCCACAGACCAAGAAGAGGGAGATGAACAAGCAGGGTGAGCACAATACAGCTAGAAGGATGCTGGCCTGCCGAGTGCCCGGGTGTGATACTCGCCCAAGGCCGTCATCTGGCGAGGTATCTGAAGGAAGTTCTCTGGGGCTGAGCTTCTCTGTCCCTACTCGTTCACTATTAGTGATGCCCCGTGCATAATGCTCACCACTCTCCCTTCTCCCTCTTGACTTCCAGGACTCCCTGGGAGAAAGTCTTGCTTTCAAAGCATTCTGCTTGTTGCCACTGTCCCCGCTCTGGGCCCTCCTGGCCAGCTTCCTCCCAACCTCAAGATCTCTAAGGCCCCTTAAAGCACAGTGAATACAGCCAGTGGTTCGTGATGTCTCCCAAAGGCTCCAGCACAACATAAGAGGGGTGCAGAGCAGAAGGAGGAACTTTAGCAGATGTCACACACACACACACACACACACACACGCTGGCTTTCTCGTTCTGGCTACTCTTCACCAGGGCACCGTTTTACCACCATGTAGCCAGGAGAGAACATCATTCCGGAATGGTTGTTTCAGAAACCTGGCCTGGTACCTGATACAAGGAGGAGCAGGAAAGGGAAGAAGGAAGAACAGAGAGGAGGGAGAGAGGGGAAAGCAGAGAGTCCCACAAGGGCCTGGGAAATGTGCCCACACGGTACATACAGGCACATTATTTGGATCCTTGATATTTGGAGATGTCTAGGAATTGTTTTAAATTCTAGGAGAAAAAAAATTAAGCCAATTAAATTTTGGTTATAGAGATAAAAGTCTTTGTGGAAAGGCATATTAAAACTAATCTTTCTAGTGATATTAATACAATGAGAGGTCTCATAAAGGCAGTCTTCCCCAGGGCCCTTGACATGGTTGTGACCCCAGCTGCCTTCTTGCTCTTGGGACCCACAAAGATTCCTTTCTGGCTCAGTCCAAACCTGAACTGTGTACTCTACAGCACCCTCCTAGTCATTTCCTCCCACCCAGTTAGAGGATGTGGGGATTACCATTGCCCATTCAAATGGAGAAGCCAGGCCTGGTGGAACAGGCCTACAAGTCTAACCGAGGAAGGAGGCTCACAAGTTTGAAGCCTGCATGCTCTATGGAGACAATCCAAGGCCAGCCTGAGTAACTTAATAAGGCCCTGTATCAAAATAGATAATTAAAAGGGGCCAGGGGTACACCTCAGTGGTAAAATACTTGCACAATATGCACAAGGCTTGGTGTTTAATTCCCAGCACCCCAAAATTAATAAATAAATGAATAATACATCACATCCTCCCTGTCAGAGGAACCAATTAGTGTCAGCAAGCCAAATGAACAAAGAAGCAGAAGATACATCTGACCAAATGTGCTTTCTCTGTTTCCTCATCGCCATCAGCAAATGGGTGAAGACTGCAGTAGGTGCTACGCCTCTGAAGTGTGACCAGCCAGACCTCCCAGGCCTCAGCGGCCACTGCTGACCACTGCTGACCTGGCCCGGGGAACTGCAGTGGCATTTAGCCCTGCTCCACCAGCTCCTCTCGCTGCGGTCAGGAGCCGCAACACACCAAACTCCACAAGCTTGCGATGCTCTCTTTCTGTGGCGCTGAGAACAAACGGTGTGTCTAGTCTTCAGGGCTGGCCTGCCATGCAACAGCCGTGGAGATGACCTTCGAGGGCTCAGCAGGAGAACCCAGGAAGCATGCCCTGCACTGGCTTGCCTTCCCAGCATTCCTTTGGCCCAGATGTGTAGCCTCCAGGTGCTTTGTGATTGCGTTTCTTCCTAATTGTGATAAATTTTAACCATTTGTAAGTGTATGGTATCACACACACCTTCATAAGTGTAGAACCATAACATTATACCAAATTCCTACCCCTTAAATAATAACTTCCTTTTCCCTCCACCCACACTATTTTATTTTTGGTCTAAATGAATTTGCCTACTCTCCATACCTGGTGTACATGGAATAAGACAGTATTTGTCTTTTTGTGTATGACCCATTCCACTTAGCATAATGTTTCCAAGGAGGCCCGTCCATGTTGTTAGAAGTATTAGAATTTCATTCCTTCCATGTCTTTTTATATGGTCCATGGGTTAAGGGTACCCCACCTTTTATCTGTTCATCTGTTGGTGGCTGTGTGAGCTGCTTCTATCTTTTTGGCCATTGTTATAAACCACGGGATACAAACAGTTTCTCTGTTCAAGTCTCCATCTTCAGATTTTCTGGATATACGCCTAGGAGTAGAATTCCTGGGTCATACGGCGTTCCCACATCTTGCCTGTAAAGAAACCATCGCGCAGTTTGTAACCGTGCTCTAATGGAAATGCTGATCAGCTGGCTCTCTGCAGTTGGGGTGGTTGGGCTGGGAGCAGAGACAACGGCTGCTCTTGATATGAGGCCGAAGGACACAGGAAAGGCTGTGCCCGGCACTCTCCACTCCAGCTCCCGCAGGCTGCCCCAAACACTGTCCTTGTTGGGTGGTTATCATGTGGACAGAACCAGAACATCACCTGACAACGGAACTTGTCACCGCTGCACGGAGCGCGAGAGCACACGGCGGCAGTCACCTGGTCCAAGGGAAGGCTCCGGTGAGGCAGAACGATTGCCTAAGAGCACTAGTCTGTGCGTTTGATATAAAATCCACAGACAGAAGGAGTAAAGTGCACTCCGGCACCATTGTTCAGCTTAACAGAACCCTGAGAGCGAGTGCGCCCTCTGAAAGCCTGTTTCTGGCCACGCCTCCGTACCTGTGCCTGCTCTCCTGAATTTGGCCTGTTACTTTCTTTTCAGAGTTGCGTGATAACAGTCACGTGTCCCAAGTCTACTTCCTATTTTTGCATGTTTTGAAAACTTGTGTAAGTACACTTGTGTGCAGTGTGAAAGTTTTCCCATCACTTGCTTTTCTTCACTCACCAGTGTGATTTCGAGACACCCATTGTAAACCGAGCGCGTGCAGTCCGTTATCACTATTTCATACACCTCGAGGATTCCCATTCTTCTGAAACTGGGACACTGTGATTATTTCCTAAGAGTTCATTCTAATCAGGGATATTTCCCCCTCACAGCAACTGACCCTAAATGATTTTTAAGGTCAGTTTTCCAACACATGAGGTTTAGTTTCCAGGTTGTGAACAAGAGGAGAGTACCCTGTTTTGTTGGGATAATAAATAGTTCTCTGAGAACTCCCTCTATGCCCCTCAGCCAAGTCTAGACTCCTGATCCACCACCCTGGCAGAAGCCAAGACATTCTCCTTAGAGACTGTTAAACAATAGACTCCAAAGGATTAAAATGTCCCCAGGAATCCCATGATGGGGGAGGGAAAGGCTGAAGGCAGGTGCCAGCCAGAGGAGGAACTTGCCTTCCAGGAAGAGATTTCACACAGTTCTGACAACTTATCAGACCACCTCACAGGAGGGACCAGAGCCAAGGCAATGATGGGTCTTTAATGGGTGGGACCACACCTTGACCAGGACTGCTTAATTATGCATAGCTCTGGCCCTCCCAAGTGTGTATAACCTCACAGGCAGCATGCAGCCGGGGATAGATAGCTATGAAAGCAGCCTAACACAAAATTGTAAGCTTATTTAAAATGTTAATGCAATTTTTGTTTTTTGGTGAATGTCAACGTTGTGTCTCAATTTCAAAAGTTTAGATATATCTGACTCATGTCAGTACCCCAAAGATAGACTTGAGGGTCACTGGACCCCCTTCATTTTGCCCTTCTTCCCAATGTTCCTACTTCCCACCGGTTTGCCCCTATAACAGGCATTCCGAGGACAGGTGACTGAGACAGCAAGCTCTGGCTGCCAGAGCCCAAACTTTCACTAATAATTCCAGCATCTACTCTCTGTTCAGAGCTGGTGGGACTGCAGCCCATCTAATCTAGGCCAATTAGATACTTTCTCTGAGAAAGTTCAACTCTACCAAAAGAGCAGTCTCCTTTACCTGGTTGTGCTTGTAATTTGATGTCAACGTGACACAAGCTAGAGTCATCTCCAAAGAGGAAACATCAATTGAGAGAATGTCCCACCAGATTAGCATACCTGTGGTGCATTTTTGATTGATTACTGATACATAAGCTCACTCTGAGGGGGTACCACCCACTCCTGGGCCGCTGGTCCTGGTGCCATTAGAAGCAGGTTGAGCATCCGTGGTGACCCAGAAGCAGCACTCCTCCCTGGCCATCAGTTCCTGCCTCCGGTTTGAGCTTCAGGTCCTGCCCGACTCCCTTGACTACAGCTGGAAGATGAAATGATCCCTTTCTCCCCTAAGTTACTTTTGATCATGGCAGTTATGGCAGCAATAGAAACCCTAACAGATAACCAACACAGAAATCCGGGACCCCGAGTCTGGTGTCTCCTCTGCCCTGTGTCTGGAGGGAAAAAGGAGAGGAAGTGGAACAAGAGTAAGAAAGCCTGCCCTCCAGGCCTCAGTCCCATCCTCTGGTCCCACCTGCCAGCCTCCAGCGAGTTGACTTTGCTGTTTTCAGTCAAGTTCTATTGCTTCTAATCAAATATCTGGACCCATCTATTCCAGTTTCTTCTTCCTGCCCATTCAGAAGAACTGCAGAAATGCCCAAGGACACTTGCTAGCCCAAGAATTAGTTCAATTTTTGACCTGACCAACCAGAGATAGGCTGATTCACAAGCTCTGCAGACAGAAGTGGGCGGAGCATCGCCAGTTTGAACTGCGGCACTAATGCCATCAAGATCGATATACTTCGATTAGTTTTGCCTCTTGAGTTATGCTGACCAGTTCTTAGAGATGACATAAGCCTTTTACTCTTCTTAAAGACAGAACAGCACAGAACAGTCAGCACTGGCCACGTTATTCTTAGGCGACTGGAAGGTAGCAATGAATGAGTGGATTTTATAGATGATCTGCAGATCTTATCTGATCTTGGCCACAGCCTCCCCTTCTGCCTTTTACCAGATCTGTGACAGGAAGCAAATGGAAGGTGTTTTTTGTTGTTTCGTTTTGTTGTTTTAATCTCTTTTTGTGTCCTCTACACACTTCTAGGAAAAATGCAAATGAACGATAAGCAAAAAAATAAAAAAGTTCGGGGTGGGGATGGGAGCTAGCAGGTGTCTGGAGGGTGAAGAGCACCAGCTAGAGTGCCGTGGTAAGACTTTACCTAAGCTGTCTCTCCTGAGCCGTCCGCAGCCAGCTATCGGGGCTGTGTCATCACAGACAGGGCCTTCACAAAAGGAAGCAAGGGGCATCCTCGTTTAAAATCCTCGCCAATCTGTGCTGCTTCCAAAGGCATGGGTTTCGTTTATTTTTTCATTCTAGCCTCTGCCAAGTGCTGAAACCAACAATAAATCCTCCGTTTTAGAGAACGGCCATTCTGCTCTGAGGTTGAGGAGAGCTGTCTTCGGCCTTCTCTTTTCCTTTTTTCGCACTGAAAACCACAGTACTGTCACAAAGATGGGCAGCACCATCTCAGAAACAGACATGGGCCCTCTGGCTCAAACCTCACCGGCAGCCTCAGGCCACGCCTTGTCACGATCCTTTCAACTGTATCACTTCACATCTGTTCCTGGAAACCTTTAGGTAGCCGTCTGAGACCTTGAGCTGGATGATGATACCAGCGAGTCTCATCGCAAGCAGAGGCCATGGCGTTCCATTATTCATGGAACACACTGTTGGTGTGTGTTCTTTGGTTCAAGCTTTGATGAACAGAAAAAGTGCTCTGAACTCAGTTTTCTTTCCGTGAAACCCTGACACAGCATTTCTGGTTTCAAAGGAGCTGTATAAAGGGATCAACAGAAACCCCACAAAATGAGACCACCTTAAAATCAAGTTTACTGCCTAAATGGGATTAAGCTAGAGTTGTGTTTTAAGAAGAATAAACCAGAAAAAACAAGTCTTTGCTGCACAGTGCCCACTTCTATCTGCACAGCTCTGAAGTCCAGATGCAAGCTGTCACTGGGGCATCTCTGGAGAGCGTGGGAAGTTAAAAGTCAGTGTTTCTGATTAATTAATAATCATCCTCAGCTGTGCTGGCAAATGATAAAAACAAATTGTCTGCCTTTAAAGTACGGGTGGAAGATGTGTGCTTACCCGGGCCGAGCGTGAGGGAAGAGCGGCCCTCCTGGCCGTCTGTCCTCGGCTGGTCTGGTGGTGAACAAAGGCGACACTGTGTGTCGTTTGCCTTGTAAAGTCGTGATTAGGAAGAACCAGCCACAGCCTAGCCAGACGGCCAGGGAGGGACGCAGAGGGAGTCAGTGCCTAAGAGCAGCCCAGAGGACTGTTCCCAGGTGGTTACAAGAAGAACCAGATGGGGAACACCGGCTGAGCGACTGTCTCTGCCCATAGCTGGAAAAGCTGTCCGCGCCGCAGACAACAGGCCGTAGCTGAGTGCGCACACACCCAGGATGAGGCAAACCTTGTAATTTAACAAGAGAATACAATGCATAGACTCTCCTTTACTATTACTACTTATCTTTTATTTTTCAGAACTCTGGATCAGTGTTCAGTCCCAAGCACTTAGGAAACACGACAGTGACCCCATGCCGCTCTTCCCAGAGGCCCTGTGGCTTCAGCTGGCTGCTGTCTCTCCACGGAGGCTGTCACTCTTAGGCTGACATTACTCTCTTCTCCTCAAATGTAGTGACTTGGTCGATGTGTCTGGAGACAGTAGAGATGCCTGGAGAGAGGACGGACTCAGCGATCTTGACGGAGCGGGCCGAGCGCTGTGTTTATGGAGTCACTCCAAACGCCACGGCTGGTCCCACTGCCAAAACTGCTGATACCTCCCCTTCTATCCTCTCTGTATATGAACAGCCCTTCTCCCCTGCTGCCTTCATTACATCCCCTGCATACTCAGGTCACCTTGATTCTACCCTCTCAGCTCCCAGACTTTCCACGGCCCCCCAGTCCTGTCTAGATCACCCCAGACTCCACACGCCCTCATTCAGGAGCCTTCACGCCGAGGACGAGGAGTAAATATACTTCCGTCCTCACCCATGGTACCCTTGATGTTATCCAATGGCCAGTGCTCTGTTCCTCTAATGCACCTTGCCTCGTCTAGCTTCCTTCCTGGAGTAAGCCTTAGCCTTCTGGGAACACCCGCGTCATCCCCGAGGGACTGGATTCCACCACACAATGTGATTTCCTTTCCCTTTCTCTTTCCCAGCATTCTGTCCAATGTCCTTCCCGCCTCCCCTCTCTCCGTGCCTTTGCACGAGGCCCTCTGCTCCGTGCAGTAACTGTGGGTGGGGCACTTCTGAGGAGAAAGCACAAAACAGCAGGTCCAGAAAGGCCAAGTTCACCTCTGCCTCGGCCCAACTTCCTCATGCTGTGGAGTGGAGTCCACAGCCAGCTAGGTGGCCAAGCTTCCTAGAACTCTGCAGCCCAGCAAGGCCACAGCCTATCACCTAAGACTCAGGGACCAGAACAAACATGTTAAAATCGGGTAGATACGGTGATGCCTGTGATCTCAGCTCTTAAGAGGCTGAGGTCAGAGTTCACTGTTCTATCTTGAACTACAAGATGGAAGTCAGTCTGGGCTATACAGTGAGACTCTGTCTGAAAGAAAACAGTTAACTCCAACATGATTAAATGTGCACCAATATTACTGCTACACAACTCATTACCAACAACCTGTGACTCTAAAAGCACACTTTTTATTAGTTTCTCAGTCCTATGAAATCCAAAGTCTGAAATGGCATGCTTAGCCTGCTCCTCTCTTCAATAAAATTGGCCAGGGCCCTTGTCTGGAGGCACTGGAGAGAGAACCCGTTTTTAGCTCTTGTCGATAGAATCCAGTTCCCTGCCTTCCCAGGTCTGAGGGCCCTGGTATCATGAGGTCAGGACCATCACCGTCTCTCTCCTACAGTTAGCCAGTTGTGCTGGAAAACACAACCCAACCGCAGGAGTAAAACCCATCACACGTGCAGGTAAGTTCAGAGGGGAGATGTGTCCATCCCTGAATTCTGCCTGTCATGTTACTTTGTATATCAATTGCAGGCACTTCCAGGAGAGTCGGGGGGAGGCAAAGTAGTGTCCTGCACAGGCCATTGCATTTCTCCAGTGTATACAAAGACTGTCCTGTGACTAGGAAAAGTTCAAAGATTCCTGTAAAATTGGGAGAGCCCTAGAATTCCTGAAGGAGACTTGCCAGGAAGGGGAGGCAGGGAGATGAAGGTTTGGGGAGTGGGCAAAGAAGCTGGGCAATCTAAAGGAACCAGAGACAAGTGTGGGCAGCAGACTCGCCGGGGACAAGACTTCTGATGTGTAGTGTGAGGGGCAACGTAGCATGGCCAATGCCAAGGGCAGAGGGAGCTATCTATATGTGGACGTGCTGGGTTGGGGGGAGCGCGGAGTCTGCTGGAGGAATGCATAGGCTGCAGAGCCCTGGTCGAGGGCGCTGTGCAGGGAGATGGAAACAGGCAAGGGCTTTGGCTGTCGAGCAGATGGGGTTAGGCCCTGTCCACAGTAACTCTGAGCGCCTTTGCTCTTTGTTCCTGGATGCACCAACTTTAACCTCTATCGTGCCCCTGCACTATGAACAGTGCAAGCAGCTTCCTAAAGAAAGGAGCCCTGAAGCTGGAGGTCCTGCCTTGCTGACTTCTTGAGTACTGGTTTAGAGAGGGGTCGTGTGGCTTTGGCAAGTCACGGTTGGGCCTTCATTTGTACAATTAGGCAACAGACTACACAATGTGTGATGCGTGGAGCTCCAGCATTCCATCAGTTCCAATTTTACCGGGATGCGCCCGAGAGAGCCCGGGTATTTATCCAGTGAATGTCTACTCAGCAACCAAGAGGTGACAACTGCACTATACCCTGGGTGTGCTGTCCAAGAGGGGCAGCCTCTGTCCTCAGACTTACAGTCTAGTTAGACAAAAAACTGAGCCTGCCTTCGAATCACATTTATACTTACTTATAGGCCTCATTCATCTCTCTCTCTCTCTCTATATATATATATATATATACACACACACACACATATACTTGTGGCTATATACAATAAATATTAGTCATATTTATTGCTATTCTTCCTACTACTAATAAAACCCAATTTCCTTATATTTTTAAGATTAAAATATAGATAGAAGTGGAGGTTAAAAGGTTTTTTTCTTGCATTTCCATGTGTGTCCACAGGTTCAGGACAAAGCCCTTAGGAAGATCAGTTCTGAATACTTCCTAAGCTAAAGGGACCAACGGTAAATACGCAGTGTGGGCAGCATCCCGCACTTAGCCCTGATATGAGACCCAGTGCAGACAGGCGCACTTCGCGGCCACCAGTGAGAGCTGCGACTTAGAGAAACAGATCTTTTAGAATTGTGTTTTAAAAAGCTGCAGCAAGACTTCCACCATCTTTTCTAGCCTTATTTACTTGAGCACAGAGTCCACAAACACCAAACACTTCCTCCACATCAGGCCTGGGGCTCACACAGCTGGAGAATCTTCGAGACCTGTGGCGTCTGAGTTTGTGGCTGCTTTCCTGGAGGCGTCACATGTGTACCCATAAGCGGTGCCTCAGTTCCCTTATGCTGCTGTCACAGAATACCAGATTGGGGGGGTACTTATGACGATCAGAACGCCTCAGCTCGTGGTTCTGAGACTGTCAAGTTCAAGACTGAGGGGGTAGCAGCTGCTGGAGGGCCTTTGTGTCCAAATCTACAGCAGAACAAAGAGTAAAAAGTCGCCAAACACTCCTTTTTCTGAGAATCCACTCTGCTCTCCCAGCCCCAGCCCCACTGTACTGGAATGAAGCTTCTCAACACAGAGGAACCTTGCCAGGCTTTTATCACCTACACTGAAGGGAAAGGATGCTGGACAGGTGCTGTTCCTTTCTGGGACTTAGATCTCAAGAAGCCTAGCTCACTTATTTCCTTCTGTCAGCCTCTTGAGCCTGAGTCTGACGGCCTCTGCCAACAGGTCAGGAGATGCCTGCAGAAGCCTGCAGGCAGCCAGAGCTCAGAGAGAACACTTTCACTGTGTTGGCTGGGTGCTGGGTGCAGCAGGCGCCCCAGGCTGCTGCCAAGGGCCAAGGTAGCAGAGCAGCAGGAAGCAACGTGCTCGGCAGAAACTGCCCTGGACAGGGAGAAGCTTTATGTCCATCCTTCGTCACAGTTACGAAGTGACACTGCCACTTGAGTCACCAAGTCTGGTTTGCATGTAAGACATATAAAACATTCCTTGCATTGTGAAACCGAGTCGAAGAAGGTCCCATTTCCAGCAACCTCAGGGAGCCTCCCTGCCCTCCTCTACTATCCAGGCTGTTTTGGGTGACAGCTGACATTTGAGAGGGAGATATAATGTGTCCAACAAACCCTGACTTCGACTTGGACCGTCAGGCAAACCTTATATAAGAACAGATTGCACAAGCCTGCATGTGTAGGGTTGAGAGAGGAGGGAAGAGTGCTTTCTGAGTTCAACTGGGACCCCGTTATTCATTTGCCTTGGGTGTTTCAGCTGAGTAGATTACCAAGAGAGTTCTAGATGTCAGCACTAGAAACCCCTGCTCAGTTGTACAAGCAGCCCCACCGCTGCCTCACAGTCTGCCATTCCTCTGCGGTCCCCCACCCCAACCCCTGTGCTCTTAGAGGGATGTCTGGGGTCAGGCCCACTTCACACTGCCCAACAGCTCCCCAGGCACTGTGGGCAGTTTCTGTGGCCTCCATCTTCTGCTCTAGCCTTGTCCCTTGCAATAGTCAGGAAGTGGGACTCCAGAGAGCCGGGCCTTGGCAGCTGGTAGTGGTGGAGAATCAGTCCTACCCTAGTGGCTCAGGGGAGGAATACTGGTCACGTGGAGTCCAGAGAAGGCTGTGTAATGTGGGAGACGATGAGTTCCATGTTCCCACACCGTAAGTCATGATGACACTGTTAAAAATGACTGGTGGGCGGAGGAAAGTGAAAGAAAAAGAACAAGAGGGAACAGAAACCGCCGTGAGACACTCGGAGGATGGAGCAGGAGAAAGAGGGAAGGCATGAAGAGGCCGGGGGTGGTGGCCTGGAAGCGAATCAGGGAAAGCAGGCAGAGGAGACTGGGTAGGAGGGAGAAGCCCAGGGAAAGCCAGAAGGCAGAGGTGGACCTTCTCCTTGAGCAAAGGGTGGAGGTCAGGTCCACACCCCCCGCCCCCCAGACACATCACCTCCAGACCCGGCTCCAAGGCAGAAGTCCACTGTCTCTGCTTCCTGAAGACCTAACTAGATTCAGACAGAAAGGGGCTGTGGAGCTTTCTAGAGACGAGAAAGGGCTACAACAGGGGTGGGGGGCAGAGTAGAGAGAGCCTCTCGGGAGTCCCCAGACAGGCTGTGTTCTGCCCAAAACCTCAGGAGTGGTGCCAAGCTCTGCCTGTTGGGTCTCAAGACACTTGCAATCTGGGAGGGGATGAGAGTCCACACAGGGGCCACTGGGCAGCCACTGGTTACTTGGAATGCTCAGACAGTGGACACAGTAAGAAAATACTGATGAAATAAGAAAACCAAAAATAAATAAATAAGAGAACGGCTTTCTTGACAACATCACAGAATTTTCTGTGATGTAAATGCAGGGAGTAAGGTAAACAATCTAGTAATGCGGAAACATTGAGACCTGGACGGAGCAGGCCAGAATCTGGCTTGACAACAGCACGGTACCAAAGCCAAGCTCCTGGTGAGTCGGTCAGCACACAGCTGACATTTGACCTCATAGAGCCTTTAAAATTAGCACCCCAGGAGCTACTACACTTTGTCACTAAAAAGCAACAGAGAAACACTGGTTAGAAGATGGTTCTGGAAAAGACCAGCTTGCTGCCACAGGAGCAGGCTTACCCTCATGTGTTGGTCTGGACAGAAACAGCTTGAGATCAAAGGTCACAGGAATGAATAATTGAAGTTGATGGAGGGTAGGCAGGTATTGAAGGAGACTGGAGGTGGTGTGCGCCTGCATGTGTGTGTATCAGTATCAGTGTCAGTGTGTGTGAGAGTCAGCGTGTGTGCACGTCAGTGCATGTGTGTTAGTGTGTGTGCATGTGTCAATGTGAGTGCATGTGTCAGTGTGTGTGTACGTGCCAGTGTGTGTAGGTGTGTCAATGTGTGTGTCAGTGTGTGTACCAGTGTGTGTGTGCATGTCAGTGTGTGTACCTGTGTCAGTGTGTAGGTCAGTGTGTGTGGATGTGTCAGTGTGTGTAGGTGTGTCAGTATGTGTGCGTGTGTCAGTGTTGGGGAGGTGAGGTGAGGATATTCAGCTTGCCGTTAACAAAAACATGGAGAGAGGACAACTAGCTTTTATGAAATGTTCTGTTTTTCCAGACAGGGTCTCATGTATCCCAGGTTGGCCTCAAACTTTCTATGTAGCCAAGGGTAACCTTGAACTTCTGGTCCTCCCAAATGCTAAGGTTACAGGCTTTTGCCATCATGCCTGGTTTATGCAGTGCTGGGGATCAAACCCAGGGCCAGTGCATACTAGCAAGCCCTTTACTAATTTAGGTACAGTCTTAGCCCATTTCTGTTTCTTTATTTGCAAACATTCATGTTTAAACCGGAGTATAGAGACATTGCCAATGAAAAGACTTCTGTGAGCAGGTTTTTTACTCTGTGAACTTTAGCATTATTAAAATGATGCTTTCCCCAGAAAACCAAATATGAATGCTTGTTCTAGTTCAGTACTACGAGGCCTTTATATTTAAAGAGGTTCATCAAAGAACCCTCCTAGTGGGGGGAGTGTCACAATGGGCAAAATGGTCTCTCTGATACTCCCTTTCAAACTGTGAAAGCTTGGTGGGGATGGCAAGACTCTTCCTCTTAAAAAAAGTGTTCAAGCCCTGGAAAGAGCAGCCACATCCTTGTCCTCAAGGGTGCCTCTCCCACAAGGGCCGAAGCTGAAGGTCTAGCTATGGCAGAGATTGGCTGTCAGTCTGGGAGGCAGCAGATGAAGAAATAGATAGCAAACACATCTGTTTTCACAGGAGCCTGTTGTTCTCTGTACTAACTGCTATAAAAACAACATGAAACCAGCCACACTTCAGTTTTGGTTCTAGTGACTAAATCAAGGAATGGCATGATGGTGCTGTGTCATTAGAAACGAAACCGGTTCTTAAACAAGAGAACGGGGTCAACATTTTAATAACCCGATGGCTTCATAGAAAAATCAAAGCTGAAACTCTACCACCCCAGCCCTGAACACCTGCTGCCTAAGGTCGGTTCTGAACCAGTGAGCCCTCTTTCTTGCAATGAAGACACCGGATGGGCCCTGGCTTGCCTGGCACTGACAGGGTTGTTTCCTTATGTTACTGCAGGGCTGGGTGGAAATGAGCCTCATTGCTGGCTTCAACAACTGTATGTGGCACCCTAAAAGCCATTAACAAAGCACTTCATACCTGATTTTTATTTTTTCAAATATAGAAACTCATATACTTCATCTCCCACCCATATGTATTTATGTTCATTTGTTTGTGAGACAGGGTCTCACAATACAGCTCTGGCTGACCAACGACTCCCTATGTAGACCAGGCTGCCCTCAAAAAGAAGTGTCTGCCTCTGCTGCCCAAGTGCTGGGCCAAACATATATTTTGATGTATGAATTTGATCTTCACTGAGGGATTGACATTTACATTTTTTTGTTTTGTTTTTCATATAAGAACTCACTCTGTAGCCCAGGCTGGTCTGGAACTCATGGCAATCCTCCTGCTTCAGCCTTCCAAATATGAGAATTATATGAGCCACCATGCCTGGCCATCATTTACATTTTTTCAGATGAAGAAACTGGAATTTCAAGAGGTGATTTAGCTGGAAGCAGGCAGAGGTGGAGTTCTGAACAGAAAGATTTTTATCTACAGCCAGGAATGGTAGGCATACTATAAACCCAGCAGCACTTGGGAGAGATAGGAAGATCCTAAGGTCAAGGCCAGTGTGGTCTACACAGGGACACCTTGTTTGCCCCCATCCTCCCAAAAGAAGGAAAGACTTTTCTCTTTTCCATCCGCATTGCCCCTGATCTTCCTGAATGCGTAGTAAGCACTCAAAGGTTGCCTCCACAACACCCACTTCTCCCTCAGTCACCAAGAAGCTCTTGTCTACTTCCTCTCTCGGGGACCTATGCTCATGATGCCCATCAGAGTACACACCAGGACAGGTGATTGGCTCAGGGGAGAGATATTCAGTTCTGGCCAATGAGGTTTGAGGAAACATTTGCTAGTCTTGAGAAAATCATCCTCGGTTCTCAGTTGTATTACCAGAGGAGGCAATGTCTCTTTTCTTGATGGCATAGCAGAGAACTCAAAGTCCACATTCCCCAAACCAGTGGGTCTCAATCTGTGGATTGCGACCCTTTTGGGAGTTGAATGACTTTTTCACAGGGGTCACCTAAGACCATTTGCATATCAGATATTTACATCATGATTCATAACAGGACCAAAAATTACAGTTATGAAGTAGCAACAAAAATAATTCTATGGTTGGGGGTCACCACGACATGAGGAACTGTATTAAAGAGTTGCGGCATTAGGAAAGTTGAGAACCACTGCCCTAAACCACTTGTGCCAACACTGTCAGCCTGAGAACCAAGCTCGCACACAGAAGAGGGGATGTTCATGAACTAAACAGACATGGTACTCAAATTATCTAGGGGCCCAAGTACTAGAGCAACATTAAGTTTTCAGAAGCAATCTCTTAGTTTGCTTACAGTATGAGTTTGAGTTTCTGTCACAGAAAAACTGACAACCCGTGAAAACATTTTCAGAGTCCGGTAGCATCTGGCTGCTGCCATGGCTTCAGTTAGCCTGAAACTTGCCCTTCAACACCTACCCCTAGTCTGAGGCACACGGCACACCAGCTCCCTGACAGAGCCTTGAGTCCCAAGGACTTTAGGGTCCTTATTTGCTAGTGGAGGACTCTCCCAGGGATTCAGACATTTGACATCATAATTTATAAGTCATAGGTTTGAAAATCAGTGAAGAGAACTGGCTTTTGAGATTTTACTCAATCTCAATTTCTCTTGAACATTCTGTTATCCACTTCTGGTCAATACGACTAAGCACGTTAAGAGAGCCCACTCTGCAGTCAACAGTGAGAAAGCACAACTGAGCACGACAGTTCCACATAGAGGGTCACTCTTCCCCCAATTCCTCCACCAGTCTATCTGCAAGACCGCTGCTTCCCGCGTGGCACTTGATTTCTCCCCCTTTGTACTAGAGCTGTGCAATGTATTCACACGACAAATCCTGGGGCTAGAGACTTAGCTCTGCGGTCAGAGCCTGCACAGCACACAGAGCTAAGTGTGCTCCAGGCACGTTCGGAGAACAAAGATACACCTGGCTACTCGGCACATGACCATGATTGAAGCCGTGCACCCCACCTTCTGCGCTCTCCTTCCCTTCCCACACAGTAACTGAAAAGGTCCTTCTAAGACATCAATACTTCCCCATTTAAACCGTCTAGTTGGGGCTGGTGAGACAGCTCAGTGGGTGAAGCCTCCTGCGGTCAAGCCTGATGACCAAAATGTAGTCCCTGGTTTCTACATGGTGAACCCACTGGCACACCCACCCACATACACATATGAAAAATAAAATGTAATTTTAAAAGAAGTAATAAAAATGGCTGGGTGTGGTGGCGCACGCCTTTAGTCCCAGCACTCAGGAGGCAGAGGCTGGACTGTGAGTTCAAGGCCAACCTGATCTACATAGTGAGTTCCAAGACAGACAGGGCTACAAACAAGAAAGTCCTCGTCTCAGAACAACAATAAAAATAAACAAACGAGAAACCAAACAACAATAAAGATGGTGCAATGGCTTTCCTTTATTTCTCAACTTCCCTAGCCACGCTCCTCAGAAGCGCACCGGCCTTTTCAGAGCATTCCATCTACGCATACGGCTGCCTGAACAATAGCTTTCAAACTTCTTTTTGACCATAACCTCCATTAAAAACCCAAACCGAAAAATGGACTTTTATTATCTTTAACTACAACCCATCTGTACATAGAGGGAATAAAGGTTTTATATGGTAACACTTTGGGTATTTTTATCACTCTTGAAAATTTATTTAAAATTTAAACAATGGTACCAATACAAAATGAAATGCTTTTCATCTGTAAAGCAGAAGTGAAATTTGCAGGAAAATGGACGAACTTACAATGTGTAAGTAAGTGAGGTCCCTACACTCAAAGAAAAACACTGCAGTTTGCTTCACATGGATCCAGACTTGGATGTACACATGTACTTACGGAAAGAGCTGTGTGGGTACCACAGGATGCTTAGAAAGGAGAGCAGAACGGGGCAAGGCTAGGTGACGAGGAAGGCTGGGATGCGGCTGAAGGACGGTGAGTGGTGAAAGCAGATATAAGGCTGGTAAGTGTTTGCTAGTTTCAACTCTGTTATAGATCTTCTTTGTGGTGTAAGTCCATAAAAATGTCATTTACAGTGAAAGTGTAAAATCCTAATGAATCTCCATTGCTTCAGAATGGACACTCTAACAGTACAGGAATTCACTGCGGTGCGGAGTCTGGGATGGGCAGATGCTTGGCCTTAATCTAGCTGTGTGATGTCTTCATTTGTGAGTTCATTACAATAATTAAAAGTGAAATTTATTGTGTCTATGTGTATGTGGGCATGCTTGAATGTGCATGTAGTGGGCATGTGCAGGCCAGAGACAACTTGTGGGAATTGTCAATATGTAGGACTCAGGGACCAAACTCAGGCTTGGTAGCAACGCCCTGACCCACTGATCTTGCCAACGCCATCCCTTTCTTTGAGAAGCAAATCCAGTCCCACCAACTTATTGTCTGGGAACACTCCTCCCTCTGCTCTTTGGATGACTTGTTTCTCTTCTCTTCCAGCTTCACCCTAAACATCTGCCCACACAGGGACTTTCTCCAACCAGCCGATCTAAACTAGACCACAGACTTGGGTTACTTTAAATCTCTGGCAGTGGTTGTTCCCTTCCCTTGAGAGAATGTTACGAAAGCTGTAATCATGCATTTACTGGTTGAGAGTTGTTCCTTGTCTATCTCACAGCCCCTGGGTCAGCTTCCAATGCAGGGATTCTATCTGCTTTCTTCCCCAGTGTGTGTAATGGTAGCATCAACGAAGAATATAGAAGCCACCATCTGAGGGATGTGTGGGTGACCTGGGTTTAAAAACAAGCCTTGTGAAGAAAAGAAACCAGGGTTCTTTGGAGAAATATTGGATTTTAGGGCTGAAGCAAGAAACACACAATTAAATGCCAGAGAAGAAAGAAACCGCTCATAAACCAAAGGATGGGCATGTCCTGGGACCACAGGAACTGATGGAAAGGATGGGCATGTCCTGGGACCAGGGAGCCAATGGAAAGGATGGGCATGTCCCAAGACCAGGGAGCTAAGGGAAAGGATGGGCATGTCCCGGGACCAGGGAGCCAATGGAAAGGATGGGCATTTTCCAGGACCACAGGAGCCAATGGAAAGGATGGGCATGTCCTGGGACCACAGGAGCCGATGGAAAGGATGGGCATGTCCCGGGACCACAGGAGCCGATGGAAAGGATGGGCATGTCCTGGGACCAGGAAGCCAATGGAAAGGATGGGCATGTCCCGGGACCAGGGAGCCAATGGAAAGGATGGGCATGTTCCCGGACCACAGGAGCAGATGGAAAGCTCCCATCTACCAACACATTCCAAGAAGTAAGATAAACAAACCTCTCAGACTGTTAGACAAAGCATTAAATATCCGAGTCTATAGTCAGATAAACAAATGGTCTTCTTAATGAATGCAGAACAGGTAAACTCACGAATGACTTTCATCCAGATTCAGCCCTCAAGGAGGTGTAGTGCATTCTGCTTATCACCCCAGCCTCCAGAGGGGAGGAAATGCCAACCTCAGCCTCATGTTGGCCTCTAATCAAGAGGTGGGGGAGACAGACAACATAAAGTAACCCCCCAAACCCTGGCTCAATTCAAGGTGACTCTACATGACGTCATGGCAGCATGTACCTTAATGTACCTCATGCATATGGTGGCAAGAAGGGGATGTGCTGCAGTGGTCCTCTCCCACTATAACAAGAAAGTAGCACCAGACAAACTCAAATAGAGGGGCGGTCTACAACGTAACTGCCTAGTATTCTTCGCATCAGTAAAACCACGCAAAACTGTCACGCAACAGAAGGATGAAGGAGCTGTGAACGCTATGCAGATGGGGAAGGGGGTCCCTGCTGAGGAGCTATTGGCAGTGGAGGGCTGCTGAGGAAGGGGCACTGTCCTCTGAGGATGTGGCCATTGGCAGGCTGTCAACACTGCAAGCATGGCTGTACACACCTATATGCGCATGGTCAGTTGGACTCAGGAGGTTAACAACAACAATAAAATAAAGAGGACATTAAATATGGAAGAAAGTGGGCTAAGGGATCCTGGGGGAGGAGTTGAAGGGAGGTAATGGGGGTTGATATGATCAAAATATGTCGTATACACGGATGAAATTTAGTTTAATTTAAATTTAAAAAATTAAGAAAAAAAATCCACTCCCATGTAATGTGGTATCTTAGGACTTAGATTCAAACAAATCAGAATAAAATATGGCATTTTTGTTAACAATAATGTATTAGTACTGGGTAGTAATTTATGATGGCAGCCATGAGGGGAACTGGGTGAGAGGTATGGGGAACTCCTCAGTCACTGTAGTTCATATGGTCTACGTTAGGAAATAATTTTTAAGATAAGTCCTAGATTTGTAAATAGCACAAATGGTCATTTTCTGTTAAAAAGCATTTCTTATCAGCCATGGTAGTGCATGCCTGCACCAGCACTCAGATGGAGGCAGGAAAGGAAAGTAGCCATGGTGTCAAGATTACTCTTGAGTTACATATCCAAGCCAGCCAGAGCCACACAACGAGACCTGTCAACAAAACAAAACAAGCATTTCCCTGTTAGATGCACATACCTTAAACAGTGAACTGTGGTTCTCAGTGACCCCCAACCAGAAAACTATTTTCGTTGCTACTTCATAACTGAAATTTTGCTACTGTTATGAATCATAATGTAAACATCTGATATGCTGATGGTCTTAGGTGACCCCTGTGAAAGGGTTTATAAGCCCTCAAAGGGGTTGGGACCCACAGATTGAGAACTGCTGCCCCAAGAGCAAGCATCTTGGGGCTGGAGAGATGGCTTGGCGGTTAAGAGCACTGACTGCTCTTCCAGAGGTCCTGAGTTCAATTCCCAGCAACCACACGGTGGCTCGTAGTCATCTGTAATGCTCTCTTCTGACATGCAGGTGTATATGCAGATAGAACACTCATAAATAAATCTTAAAAAAAGAGCTAGTATCTCATCATTAAAAACGAATCATACAATACAAAGTATTTTAAGATAATGTCTCAATTATCTTTGAATCAACAAACAGAAACTCCCTCAATTAACTGACCAGTAAGCATCTCACGCTAGGTAAGTATTTCATCAAGATCACACACCGCTCTCAGGCAGTTTCCTATTCTCTCACAGTCCAGAACAAAATAGTTTTAAATTCCAAAGGTAACTCCTCCCCCAGCGACAGGAGTGAAGCAGGAGGGTGGGGTGGTTACACACAGAAATTCTGAGTTACTTGAAACTACAATATCTCGCGATCACATCGCACCCAACTTCAGAGGAAAGGATACTCAATTTTTCTTACACAGATTTCCCTGTGAGGTTAAGCCAAATGTGAAACACACCTCGATGCTATTTTATAAAGATGGGGATGCCTTGTGGAAGCAAGAGGTTAAGATCTAAGGCTAGCATCACTAGCGTCATGCCGGTGGGGATGGAAGTGCTGAACCCCAGGGTCCACCCCACCCAATCCATCAAGAGCTGCATTCAAACAAGAGTCGCATGCTGATGCCTCTGCCTGCCACAAGCTCTGCCTGCTCCAGTCAGGCCACACTTCCTGGTGAAGCCTGGATGTCATCTTCAGTGAGTAAGGCCAATGTGACTTTTTCAGGCCAGTTAGAAATGAGTGCAGGAATCATCGTTCACAACCTCACGTGAAACCTGTCCATCCATTTTCCAGATGCCCTCTACTCCGTGGGGGGCAGCAATCATGCTTGTATTCCACTGGTTCTTCCCTTTCGACCTGGACACACCGCGCTGGGTGTCCTGCTCACCTGCACATACTGTGCTGAGTCTCCTGGTCACATAAAACTCAAGTGTTCCTCCGGCGAAGCTCAGCTGTAGTCTACCCTCCTTTTGTTCATCACACCACATTTCCTAAACCTCTGCAACCTGACAGTTTTCAACTCTAAACAGCTTTCTTGAGGGTCTGAAGTGTTCACTTGCTAATTCAAAGGCCTGGCCCATCACTGCCCTGGTCCCTGTGGAGTTTTCTTCGGTATTATCTTCACAGCATCTTCTCTCCCCTCCTCTCCCAGCTGCTCTGCTGCAAAGTCCCCTCCATGCAGAAGGCTCAGAACCTGCAGCACGGCCCCTCTCTAGAAGACAAACATTACTGGATCTTTCACAGCACTGTGTTGGGCACTGGGGGACAAAGCAGATAGCTCTGGTCCCACAGAGCCTTACAGCCTAGCAAGGGGGCAGCTGTGGAGCTAACAGGAGGGTAATGTGCTAGGGGAGGCGGAAGCCAACTCCAGCTCAGGGAGGTTTCCAGGTAGAGTGGAGAAGGCCCAGGTAGTGTCAGACAACTGACACATCTGCTTCACGTTAATGTGTCCTGAATATCATCACACAGGATACATTTAAGAGTGCAAAACAGTTTCCGACTGACTCGCCTGTGGTTGATTTGGCTTTAACTGGGTCCTGAAGGCAGTGGGAAGGGGTGTAGCTCCTGGAGCAGACTGCAGGAGACCTGGCTGCTGAGCCTGTGTGACAAAAGGCAGTGACTCCCCAAGACTCACCAAGGACACAGTATGGGTGAGAAGGGCAAGTGTGGTGCTAATGTGACTCACAGCAGTTAGGGAAGAACAGGGCAGGTGGGGGTGAGGGGCAGGGGGAGGGGGTACAGAACAGGTGGGGGTGAGGGACAGGGGGAGGGGGTACAGGACAGGTAGGGGTGAGGGGCAGGGGGAGGGGGCACAAGACAGATGGGGGTGAGGGGCAGGGGAGGGGGCACAAGACAGGTGGGGGTGAGGGGCAGGGGGAGGGGGCACAAAACAGGTGGGGGTGAGGGGCAGGGGGAGGGGGGTACAAAACAGGTAGGGGTGAGGGGCAGGGGGAGGGGGTACAGGACAGGTAGGGGTGAGGGGCAGGGGGAGGGGGTACAGAACAGGTGGGGGTGAGGGGCAGGGGGAGGGGGCACAAGACAGGTGGGGTGAGGGGCAGGGGGAGGGGGCACAAGACAGATGGGGGTATGGGGCAGGTGGGGGTGAGGGGCAGGGGGAGGGGGCACAAGACAGGTGGGGGTGCGGGGCAGGGGGGGGGGTCAAGAAAACTGCTTTGACCTCCCAAGTTTGATCTGCTATATACCTGATGTGGATGTCAAGTATATGGTTGAGTACCATTTGGAGCGCAGAAGTTGGTGCTGGTGGTAACAAGGGAATTAAATGCCCTAAGATGTGGGTCTGGGAAGATAACTCACAGTTAAGAGCCTTAGCTGTTCTTACAGAGGACCTGGATTCAGTTCCCAGCATCCAATGGGTGGCTCATAGCTACCTTTAACTCCAGTTCCAGGAGATCTGACTCCATCTGGTCTCTGTGGGCTCTGGCCTCCTCATGAAAGCTTACACACGTATTTTGTTTTGTTTTGTTTTTTGGCACAGGGTCTCTTTATAGAGCCCTGGTTGTTCTGGAACTCACCATATAGTCCAGTCTGGCCTTGAACTCACCAGTCTCTGCTCCTGAGTGCTGGGATTAAAGGCGTGTACCACCTCACAGAGATCTACCTGCCTCTGCCTCCCTGGGATTAAAGGTGTAAACTACCATGCCCTGCAATTACACATTAAAAAAACAACAAAAAACTTAAAAAAAGCCTTGGGATAAGTTAAGTACCAGCTAGAGGAAGAGGCCCCAGGATGACTGCTGGGACTCCGCGATCAAGGTGAGAAGAGAAGGAAACCGAGAAGGGGCTGAGATAAGAAAAGCAGTAGGGTGTGGCGACCAGTGAAGAAAGTGAAGACTGAAACAAGGTGTGGTCAATTGTCAACCGTGCAGGAGTCAAATCAAGCCAGAGCCTCTACCACAGCCCAAAGCTAATCTCTCCTCTTTCAAGTGTTTCCTTGCAGGTAAGGTCTGTCTGGCATTCTCACAGCTACCCTTTGAGGTCACAGGCCTTGTCGTATTCATCCGGGAACATACGATACCATTTTTTCTAAATGTCTGAGTATGTCACATGGACTTCTATAAAACCAAGAATGCCTAGCACATAACAGCAACTAGCACGCCACTGCAGCAATGGTCTTACATCGTATGTGGCTGCTGGGTGGTACATCGTGCTGGCTCTCACGAGGCCAGGGTGGGAGAGTCATAATTTCAAGGCCAACTTGTACTATGTGAGACCCTAGCTAAGAAAGAAAACAACACAATGAATCTGGGGGTCTGGCAGGCATCTGAGGTGGCCAGCTGCTAATTACATTCACCTGGTAATTTTTTTCTCACTTTTAATGTCTCACCTCCTGTTCTGCCCCCAAATCACTTGCTGTGCTCAAGCTGATTGGCCCTCTAACCTTTTAAAGTTTGCCCTAGTCATTGTAGTGATGAGATCAGAGACTTCAGTGAATTTCCAAACAATGACCAGAAGAAATGCAGGCAGCATGGGTATGTCATTTTAAAGGGGGATGCATTGAGAGAATCAAGAAAAGGCTTGTAGCTAAGGGATGAAAAGTTTCCTTAAATCTTCACAAAATGAAAGGGAGTAGACATAGGTTTCACCAGTCAGTTATTATCTCTGTAGAAGAGTTGGCCACCAGCAGACACGAGCATCAGAGCCATTTACAGCCAAAGCCACCAGTGACACAGCACACAAGACAGTCACTGTGACCCCAGGCAAGTCCAGAGCCAGCTAAGGTCAAAGGTACCTGTGGCAAGCTCTAGTGCCTGAGAGCCAATGCTCACACTAATTCCCTTTCTCATGCTCAGAGATTGAGAAGACCCTTCTCCATCTCTAAATTATGAAGCAGTTGGCAGATAGGAGCTATTCAGTACAGGCCTAGTAAATGAGTGGACGTGACCGACCAGATGGGACAATCCAGCCAAGTGATGCACAGCTACAAACAGCTGGCCTGGGAGGACTCAGTGGCTGGAGCTGCCTGAAAGGGACAAGATGGGGAGGGGTCACTCCAAACTTTCAGTCAGCAGGGTCCAGTGGCTTACTACAGACCTAGTTTAATAGCTGCTGGGTACAAAGGAAAGAGTCTACTAAGGAGCCAGGGAAGCTATGGATTCAACAACTCTTTTTCAGAAATAAAGCCTCAAGCACAAGCATGACACAAATCACTCACTTATGAAAAGGTCAGGACTAATGAAGACCTCCAGATGCTGGCTGAGAATAGCAACTTGAGGGGCTGCTCAGAGTGAGGTTGAAACAGGTCTGTGCTGCGGTCTACACTACAGCTAAAACGAACGTGGGCTGACGCAAGGATTTGATCCACGGTGGTTCCTACTGAGAGCAGATTTGAGTAAGCACGTCTTCACGGGCGATGCCAACCCCCAACCAACTGAACTTTGTATACTGATTTCTAAATGACAAGGTCCGTCCTATTTTTATAGTTGGTAACTGACAGGAATACAAGACCTACTTTAAAATGCCATTAAGCATTAATTTTGCCTTTTTGTAGACAGCTTTTTTGGCCTTGTGATGGGAGCAGGAGACAGCTACAAACCAAGCACTGTTAGAGGGTCCGATGATGTGTTAGAGCACACTGAATATTCCTAAATTCCCAGACCTTGTCTTTACCTTTGTCTTTATCATTCAAACATTTTTTAAGTTAAAATGGTCCAGTATCAAAAACCCAAGGACCCAGTTGAGTATCTTTAGGATCTAAGCACAGAATGTTTAACTCTGTGATTACAAGGTTAGGCCTAGAATACCGGATATTATTATATTTGCTAGTCCATCTGCAGAAGCAAATTATAACTTGTATATGAGGAAGCTGCATGATGAAGAACTTCCTATAACTGCTCCTTGACTTAGATGGGCAAGTTGAAAACATCCTACAGAAGAAACGCATTTGAAAATAGATGGGGTGACACACACCTGTAATCTTAGCAGTTGGAAGGAGAAACTCAAGAGCACCCTCGGCTACACAGGAGTTCACCCTGGCTCATCAGCAATGCACTGGACTCACATACCTGTGGAGTCTGTAGCTTTACAACACAGCATACTGAAGAAGGCTGTGTGCATTCAGGACTGCCTGTCTGGGGATTCTCACTGCTGCCCGCCTGAGACAGCATCCCTACCACATACGTGGGCCTACAAACCCTCAAAGCTCCAAAGTGCAACCCATACTGCCTGCCTGTCACTTTTGCATCTCGAAGGCACGACCTATCATTAGAGTACCATTTGCACTCCAGTAATCTGAACGAGAGACATGCCTCTCCTTCCTCCAGTAATCTGAACGAGAGACATGCCTCTCCTTCCTCCAGTAATCTGAACGAGAGACATGCCTCTCCTTCCTCCAGTAATCTGAACGAGAGACATGCCTCTCCTTCCTCCTCCCCTGGAGAATTCTCAGGCCAGATGGAGCAGAACTCAGAGACAGAGGTGTTGTGAACAGCCCTGTCATTGTGGTTGTGTACAAATGAGCACAAATAGTTCCAAATAGGATCGCATTGGAGTTTTATCCCATCATACCCAGGGATTTTACCCTGTTGTTTGAATTACACCGGCACAAGTAACAGAAAACCCAACTTGAGACTTCAGCATCAACAGTTTCAGTGAGGAGCGATCTGGCGATCTCCGGCACGAGCCACACACACCAAGTTTTTGAAAACTAGAAGACAGGTTATCTGAAAACACACTTTTAAACAAACCTACCATAGAAAGGTAACTATTAAAAAGTTACTGGAGAGCAGCAAGACGGCTCAGTGGTTAAGGGCACTTGTCGCCAAGACTGACGGCCTAAGTTCAAAGGAGAGGAGCAACTCTCACAGGTCGTCCTCCGACAACCACACGCACGCTGTGGCACGCACGTGTGCCCCTCCCAAATAAATAAAATGCAAGAAGGAAAAGAGAAGCCAGCGGTTCAGTGTGAAATCTGTGTTCTTTTCTTAGCATAATCCGCTTAGTCTCACTGACTGGGAAATCGAAACACGATGGCCAGGGAACATTCTCCTTCAGAGTGTGTCACCACCGTCACCTGTGCCGAACTGCAACAGGCTCCCAGGGGTGTCTAGACACCAAACCAGATCATAGTGCTTATCCACTGAGCCCCATCTCCGCCCAGAGAGGAGGTCACCTAAGCGACAGTAACTTGACGGAGGGTAAGTGATAACTTACTATACAGCCTGAAGTCCTTCATTGTCAGCAATGCCAATAAATTACTATTTTTTCTTTTTCCCTGAGAGTAAGCCACTTGCTGAGACTAGTGGCCCTGTTTCCGGTTATCCCTTGCATTACAGTTTGAAGATGAGGGAAATCCTGATATTGCTCTGTAAATATTTCACTTCCAACTTCTAGGAATGACGATGAACACATTTACTTGGGTTTTTAGTAAGCCATAAAATTTAAATATTCAAGTAAAAATTAGGTATTTCAGCCAGCGTTAATTCCTGGCTTTATTCTTCCTCTAGCCACTGGCCTCGACTCACCTGGCTTTACAGGTGTTTGTTTATGGCGCTCCCTGCCATCTCAGACAAGGAAGAAATTGCGTGTGGTGGCTTGGTGGAATTTACTTTGTTAACCTGGAGTGAAGGTCAGGAGACCTAGTCCCCTAAGAACACCTCACCCCATTGTCATCTAAGTAGCTATGGCTGCCCCTCTGACACCTCACACAGCTTGGCCCTCCTAGTATAGTACATCCATCCATCTGCTAGTTGAAGCTCCCTTCAGTCTGTCAAAACCCCCAAACTCTGCAGACAAGTAACACTCGTAATGCGAACAACCACATTCAGACCAACGCCTTGCAAAAATACAAGCCAGTGGGTTTTTCCTTAAGAACCTCAAGCACAGCTATCCCCTCCTGCCTTCACAAAAGGGTACGTGGTTCTTAGCCAGTTTTTTCCTACTTGCTTCTACTTTTCTGCAGTTGGTAACCAATGTTACTTCTATTATTATTATGTTTATAATTTGCATTCTGAAATACTTTCTCTTTGGCCAACTCATTTTCTCATCTTGTGAATAAATCAGTTCATCATTGAAAATTCACACGGGGGTTTGGGGGAGGAGGCAAGGAGCACTAACAGGATCTCACCTGAGTCATCACATATAAGAAAACATTCATTTTTATTATAGAATCTAAAACCATTGTTTTAAGATACCATCTTTAGCATACTCAGATGGGTTGACATTCAATGTGGACAGCAAGCTAGCTCACAGACGGACTGTAGAGTCTCTAAGCAGCCGCCAGTAGAGTGCAGCAAACTTCCCTTACAGTAGGAGGAGTTCCAGTAACCTCTGGATGCTTTTGGTAATGATAAGGAAAAGCTACTGCAGTCTAGAGACAAGTTACCTTCAGGTTTCAAAGGCTGGCTGCCAGGGGACCACAGTGACATAGTAGTCCTGGAACCAAAAAAGAAAAACGCTGGAAAGGAATAGGTGATTCAAAATATGCAAAATCATCTTAGGTACGCGCATACTATGATTTGACAGGTTTACAGTGACAACAAAACAGCACAGACAGTTAATATTATTTGTACGTTAGTGGATAGAAGACAGATTTTCAAACTGCAGTATAAATCCTGTGATAGCTCCTGAGACAAGTTGCCCTATGCCCTGCACCCCTGCCGTGCCAGTGAGAAATGGGAACACAGAATAAAGTGACTTGCTGTATAGGGTTCAGGAGGTCCTTGTGACAAACTCCATGTTATTAAATGACAAAACATAGTTAGAGGCTTTATTTAAAAATCTCTCACTGTTCATTATCAAAGTTACAAGATTGTTTGCATACCAATAGGCTGACTGTAAACAGGAAGTTTTCATTAAGGAAAGATGGGTTTACTGTAATTTGATCTTTTACAAAAAAAATTACTGCACGTTATTGATAACAGAATTTCTCTTTTACTTTCTTAAGTCTAATTCTCCTGAAAATTCAACCAATGTTTCCACTCTTGACTAAGGCTCAACCACGGTAACCTTAGGGAACACCCCACTTATCTGTTAATCAAAAATATAAACTGTGGCACGTTTCCATTTCTTCACCAAGCAAAGGCTTCGGCTGCATTGCGTTTCACGAGAAGACAGAGGCTCCTGTGGTCCTATGGTGTCTCAGCTGAGGTTTAATGACGGCAGTGGAGCAAAGCAGCGGTGGAGCAGCTAGACCTGCCCAGGTGCCCTCTCTCACGGAATCCTCTTCCTGCTTGGCTTCTGCTGTCTCCACCAAACCTGCCTGAAGCAAGGGTCCTGCCTCAGGATTCCATCAGGCGAGGAGCTGCTCCTTCAATCTGTTGGCTGGGGGACGATGCTGATGTGAAGAAAATTGTCTGGGTAGCTCAGGTGCTCGCTCAGCCACTGCAGAGGGGTTTCCAGCATCGGCTCGATTCCGTGAATCATCACTTGATTTTTTTTTTCTCCATCTGTTCCAAGAAAGAAATCCAAGAGTAATCAATAGAAACTATAACCACAAAGAAAAGATAATCGGTTGCCCTTTCAGATTCCTTAGTGAATTCTTGGATTTCAAACTTGTTTTATCCCCTCAACAGGAAATGGAGACAAGGAGAAAGTTTAAACGTTGCAAAATGTCTCATTCAAAACAGAAACATGAGGGTTGCAATGAATTCTGATAAAAATTCTGTTGCTATATGAAAGTATTTGTTCTTTCTTAATTACTGTGCTTGCCCAAGATTGACGTTAGTGAAACTACCCTGGAGAAAACAGCAGGGTGAACCTAATGACCAAAAGTATACTAGGGACACATTTAAAACCACCATAGGAGGCTGTTAAAAATGGTAACTTCAAGAGGAGGGTCACATACCTTCAGAGACATAGAGCAGTAAGTAATATGGCTAGCAATGACCCAAAACTAGGTCAGAATTTGAGAGACTTGACAGCTGGAAGCTTTGCTGAAAATTAGCAATGTGCTCAAGTATCCTCCAAGTGTTAGAAGTAACACAACTGAAGCTCTAATCCTAGAAAACCAACGCCTACAATCCTGCCTTAGTCACAAAACCCGATGGACTGCTGCTAACACACAACTGCTGATTAAAACGGGACTACAGGTCTGCTGCAGGACTCAGGACAGCACTTGCTGGCAAACCCTCTCAACGGTCTGAATTCGATCCTGTCTTCTGACCTCCACACACACACCACAGTACATGGGCAACCATCTCTACACTAAAATGAATTAAAATGTAATAAAAAGTTTTAAATTGCTGAAATTAACACTTTTAAATTCAAATTTTATTAACAATTAAAGAAAGCAAAACATAATCCCTAAAGTAAAGAGCATCCCCCAAAACAAAACAAAAATTACTGAAGAAGAAAAAGAAGGAAGTATTTGTTACCCTACAGTACATCTCCTTAAAAGTGTCTTCCGCATCCTGGAAACCGAAGAAACAATGGGATGAAATCCTCTGCCTGCACAGGAGCAGCCAGCTGCTGTGGTCCTTTCTACTCTAGTCAAAGTGCCCTTCAGTCCTCGTTGCCCTGAGGTCTAGGAGGGCCTGGCTGGCACCTAAAAGCAGAGCCTTTAAAGAAATATTTAGTCTTCCAACAGAGGCAGAAGGGGAGACAGGACGAGATCAATAGAGGACACAGAAACACTATAGTCAGAGAAGAATGCTCAAATGAAAGTCCAAAAAGTGCTCCACCAACTCTCTACACAACCAAAGCGTCCCCAGAGTTCTGGCACAGGTCAGCACAGCTCTGAGAGAAAGACTCCGCCTTAGTACCCCACAGCCTAAAACTGCCCTAGTGTGTTCACTTCCCTAACCATCTTCTTAAAAAATTGTTTTTATTTTTAGTTAATGTATGTGTATCTGAGCATGAATGTGCGTGTGTGTGTGTGTGTGTGTGTGTGTGTGTGTGTGTTGCCCACAGATAAGGGTGTTGGATCCTCTGGACCTAGAGTCATAGGAAATTGTGAGCTGCCTAACATGGGTGCTGAGATCTGAACTGGGGGGCCTCTGAAGGAGCAGTGCACACTCCTAACTGCTAAGCCATCTTTGTCTATACAAACTAACTGTAATCATAGCGTTAACGCAATCACTGGCTTCATAAAACTGGTCAGACCCATCTACAAACAGAAGATGGAGCTGTACACAGAACACTGGGACTGTACATTTGCTCTTGGGGGGACTTTTAAGAATTGGTGTTAAGATGGATGAAGACTCAAGTTCTCTAGAATGATTCATCTTTCTAAGCGTTAGATTGACAAGGTTCTACTATATTAAATCTTTCTTAGAATATCTGAAAACATTTCCATTATGGTTCCCTTAATATTCCTATTATATATTTCTCTGAGCTATTCTAATATTCTCAGAATTTCCTCCTACTTAGAACTGAGTCAAAAGATGAAAGCGTGGTGTGAGAGTAAAAGTTCCTTTTATGTAAAGGTTCTCAAGCCAGTCATCGTTTTCTGAGACAGTAAAAAATAACAAGTCACTACTCACTGCCCAACACTGCCCCGAAGCAGAATTTAAATCTGAGGGTAAATGCACCCTGGTGTGCTCCATTCACGGATGCGCACGCACGCATCTGAGAAAGCAGAAGCCCAAACCAGTTACAACAGGTGGAGTTTGGCTCAGAATCATTCCAACCCTGCATCAAACCCGCCACACCATGCCATCTTGGCACTGGTTAGGCAAGTACTGGTTCTCCAGTTTGCTATCTGTTCTAAACTTTGACAGTTAAGGTGGACCTATCTCTGCCATACCTCTCATCAGAACAGAAGATGTGAACTGTGACCAGGCATTGTGGCTTTTGTCTGTAATCCTACACATGGGAGGCAAAGTCAAAAGGACAGCTCTGAGTTCAAAGCCAGCCTCAGCTACAGACCAAGCCCCCATCTCAAAACAAAGAAAAGGAAAGCAAAAACAAGACAAAGATGTGAAGCATCCTGTCATAGCATACACCAACCCAAACACTTTATCAGTATTTATCCTTTTGTTTGCTTTCTGACTTCTCTCCAAAAGTTAACTGTAAACAAATGGTTCTTGGGATGGGGGCGGGATTTCCTTTGGGAATACAGCCAGAGCCCCTGCTGCTCATGGACAGGTCCCCAGCAGCTAACACAGTAGTAACACATGGTGGTCATTTAGTGCAGCCTCATAAATGCTGGTGGGGTGGCAAAGCATCTTCAGAACAGGGGTCTGAGGCCACCCCGCCATTGGGCAGGATGCGACTGCAGACTCACTAGAGCTGGTAAGGTAAAGGTCAAAGATAGTCCCATGTAATTAACAAGTATGCATATTCCCACCTTAATTTATGCTCCATTAACAACAACAAAGCATAACTGGGTAATATGACAATTACCTACACTAACAAAAGGAATACCGGATGAATTAATTCATATTTTCCCCTAACAACAGAAAGGAAGCCCATGATGAGATCGCTAAACTAAACACGTGTTTGGTAAACATGTCTGTGTTTCTAAATGGGACTCTAGACTTGATACTTGAAACTGGAGACATCACTCAGAACACATGACTCACTGTGCACCTCTCACTTGGGTTTTGCTTTTTGCTTGTTAGGTGATGGAGACCAACCCAGGGCCTTGGGCTTGCAAGCTTTACCCCAGCCCACTGGAGTTTCTGAAACAGTATGTGGAGTTCTTGCCCTCTGCCATGACAGGACCACGGCCCTCCAGAATTGTTGGCAGATGTCCTTACTGAAAGGTCTGCACGAGACTGGGCCCCCTAGCTTTCCATCATGGAGATGAGAGGTGCTCACGAGGCTATGCCCCTCCCTGAGGATTTACAGGCAACGCTTCCTCTCACTCACATCCCACTGGCTCACCATACAAGAGCTGAGTAGAAGCCTTTCTTGGGTCTGTCACTGGTCCTCTCTGAGATGAGCAGAAGGCAGCTGTCTGCCCAGGAAAAGCCCACACAGCGGAAGCTTTAAATTGGGCAAACATTGAAGACAGTGATCAGAGAAGCAGTTGTGATCATCTCTGTCACTTCTGCAGGGTAACTTTGATTCTGCCATAACTTCCCATTTGTGATGTGAATTTTTTTAACAAATATATTTTATAGAACTACAATATAGTTAGCAAAATTTTAAGATGGTTTCAAACTATTAGGTAGTCTATAGTCAAATTTATCAATGGTCCTAATATTTTTGTTCCCAGTCTGGAGCTTAGTCCAGCTGTGCTGCTTTTAGACATCTCTGAGAGAATCATTTATAAAGACAGTCATTCCCCACAGTTCTGGGACCAAGGTAAAGATTGAGGAAGTGGTGTAGGGCTTTGTCTGATGCTCCCACAGCCACAGCCCCTCAAAGGCTCCAACCCCAACAACGCTGCAGGATGACTCAAAAGTCAGGGATCCAGGGTGTAATGAGCTTTGTAAATGGCTGGAAATGTAACACCAGCTTGAGGGTAGGTAAAAAAGTAACATGTGGCCTAGAGTGCATATGGTTTGATGTGATAATAGTAAGTGTGACATAGAACGGCAATAGCCAATAGAAAATAATGTAAACAGGCGCGGGCCATAACCAGCCAATCAAATTATGGTGAACAGGTGTGGCCAAGACCACACCTCCAAGAAATGTATAAAAAAGAGAAATTTGAGTGCAAGTCAGAGCATGCTGAGATGACCCTCTGAGGCCTCCGCCTCTCCGCCAGACCAGATCTAAAACAGAGGAGCCGCTCATCGGGACCACAGCATTTGACTAGGCTGAGGCCAGCCCAGGATAACGAGGGAAACGTCACGCCTGCAGAAGGACCTGCAGTGAAGACCAACTCGCGCTGCACACAGGACGGGTGCCATGAATGTCTAGATGCGTGTGTTTTGGACATCCCATGGTGGATGCTCCTTTTTGTGCGTATGGACTTGGATGTTGTTTGATGTGCAAGTAAAGACTTCATAACCAAGACCATTGGCTCACGAGTTTTGATTGCCGTCGGATAACTGGCACACGTACTTAATTCGCCCCTGCACATAGGGGACACGGGGATACTTTAAACACAGGAAGGGTTCACATGTGGCACTGAGTTCTCACACACCAATCTCCTTCAGTCTGCAACAGGGTTTAGTCTTCCAATCTTGAAACACAATATTTTGTAAGGTGCCCCACACAGTAAAAATCAGCACTAAAGTGAGTAAAACAGTTGTATTTTAAGGAAAATATATTCATGGTCTGGAGATGTTAATAAATGTCCAGGGTTGATTTTTTTTCTCAAAGTATTTATTGATTATAAGCCATGACAATTCTCAGGGAATTCAATACCCAGGGGGTTAGGCAGAGACTTCATTCCATCATCCTCTCACCCGTTCTCTCTCGATTTTCCTGCTTCTCCTCTGCTAAGCTCAGTTAATCTTTCTCCATGTACCTTCATTACAACACAATGGTACCCCTGGGTCTATCAGCATTCTCAGCTGGGGGTGATCAGAGTCTTCTCTGATCACCAGGCCACAGACCTTTGATGGTGATGGTTCGGTCACCTTCAACAGTAAACAGGTAGAGATCAGAGTGGCTCCTCCACAGAGTAGCACAGAGGTGCAAATAGATAGGAATCATAGCTGCAAGGCATCAGGCTTCACATGCTGCAAGGCATCAGGAAGCCCTTTTCCCCCAAAACAGCACAAGGAGTAAAATATCCCAACAACATGGAGAAACCACCCATGGCTCAAGACCAGTTCTGTTCTTGCAGCAGAGGGCCTGGGTTTGGTTTCCAGCATGGTATACATATCACCTTCAAAACACACACACACTGAAATATTAATACTTATGTATACACACACACATTCAAGTACATTCTGGCTACATGAGAATGGTAGGAGCACACAGAAACAAAAAATACAAAACAGGAGAAATCCTATCAGAAGTGGCTAATGAATATACAGGCTTAAAACATGGTACATCTAAGGCATAAGTAAAAAAGCTGCCAGAATACAGATATATGTACAACAAAAATAAATACACACATTAGAGAGCAGTCCTTATGCAGATAATTAAGTGCTACTAATAGACACAGGGAATTCAGACACTTGGATTCCTATCCTGAGAATGAATGACCTCATCACTTTGAGATTTCCTTATATAGGAAACAGGTGTCATACAGAGTCATAGCTCACAATCTGATCAACAATCAGCAGCAGGAGTGAGGTTAACAGAAAACAAACACTGAAGCTGGGCCCTCTCCAATCAATCAACCTCTGCAGTGCAATCTATTTTCAGATGTTCTCTAGAACCAACTTACACTACAGGGAACTTTTCTTCGTATTTTCTGAAGAGGCCCAGTTGGTAATGCAATGAAGCTAACGTGTGAACTGGACATATCCCAAATCCTGCCTGGTGCTGAGAACCCAGGTCTCATCTCACATAACTGGCAGGTAACAGACTGCAGACCTCTGGTATAGAAGGTCCTCACAGACCCTCCAGTTCCAGTCAGTATCTCACTCTTTCGTGCCAACATGCCAGCCATCAACATTTACTAGCTTTGAATCTTTAGTTAAATTTGTGAGTCTCCAGTTCTTCCTCTTATAGAGTAAATAAAGACTCTCACTCATCTCTAGGGATCCTTGGAGGATTAAATGAAATATTTAAGAGAGCCCAGAAGAGCCTGCAGAGGGCTTAATCATAGGAGGTATAAACGAATTAAGTCATTTCTCCACCCTTCTCAGGTATGAAGACAAACTATAGAAAATGAGTCTGGGGTACAGTTCATGTGGTAGAGAAGTCGCTTAGGTGCACAAAACCTTAGTCTGACCACCAGCGCTACATAAAGGGGATGTGGTGGCACACACCTGGAATTCCCGTCAGTGGGAAGACAAAAGGATCAGAAGGTCAAGGTCACGAAGGTGGGGAGAGTCAGTGGTAGGGCAGAGAGAGAAAGAGAGTTGAGAGAAGAGGAGGCAAACGCTCCAAGGTATGGTAAGACGTTAATTCTTTTCTACTAGATATCCACCACGATATATTAAAAATGTGAATTTAATGATGTGATTGGCAAGTGAAAGGTTTTAAGTGCTTAGCCTCTAATTATTCAGTGACAGTGTTCAAAAAATTGGGGCAGCAAAAACCCAGACATTATTTTACAAATTAAATGACATTCAAAGACACCGGAAAGCCGTGACATACTCAACAGAAAACCCAATGAAGCACCTCGCCTAGAAATCAGGGAGCCCTGACACACCACGACTGTGTTGTTTAGAAGGCTTCAAGCTCTTTCTAGGATAAAACACTCAACTAGAACAACGCAGAGAGAACCCACTCATCTAAAGCCTTGGCTATACCTGTCCTCACACTGCTGCTCAGCAGCTCACACCATGTGATGAGGGCCGGCGTAACGGAGCGAGCGCTCAGGGTGTTCAGGGCTAAGCTCTTTAAAACAAGCTGCTCAGTTTCTAGGATGTCCTGCAGTTTCTTTCTGATTGACAAATGCTATGAATCTCCTACTATAAAAGGAAGGGATGACAGAGAACACAGCCTTTAATGAGAAAATTTCAACTGCATTAATCTCCTAGAGGTTCACACCTCTAAGTATGAAGAAATTGAAAGCTAAGATCAAACAGACTGACGACCACTTTAGACCGGCAACTCCAGGGTTATTTTATGATTCAAGAATCAATTTTCTACAAAAACATTTAATAAGTCTAAAAAGTTTTTAAAACCAATGAGGAGTTAAGCCTTTTGATGACCACTAACCAGTCTGAACGGTTCTGCTCTATCTGACGAATTCCTCAACTCCAATATGCTCATGAATAACATGCCTACCGACTGAGAGCACCGACACGAGAAAGCACAGCCGAGGTCTAAAGTGCATACATCATGCTGAAGGATTCTGACTCAGCCATGGTGGTAATAGTCAGTGAGGTCAGGTCAAAGGGGTTAAAGCAAGCCAGGATATGGCCAAAGGAATACATCAAACACAGATTTTAAAAGGGCAATTAATCTTACGCAGAAATGCTTCCTGGGGAGAAAGATCCTCATCTTAAGAGCACACTCTAGGCTGTAGCAGTAAAAGGAGTATGCTCGAGCAGAGGGCTTTCATCCCATGATCACAAACAGAAGGAGCGCACTGTTTACCAAAGAGAGCCACAGCCTTTTAAAGCACTCCATTAACATCTTCCGGGTCTACGCTCACTCAGTTCCCATCTTAAGGAGCCACTCACAGTCCACATATAAACTGTCTATTATGTGTATCATTTTATTTCTAAAATACTTCCAAAGCCTTGGCTCTTGGATAGTTTCATTAACTTCTAAACATGTACATTCTCTTAACTTTGCTTATAACCATTACATTTCTTGGTGAGAAGGACATATACCAAAATTTAAAATTAAAATCATCTAATTAGCCATAATCATAGAAACAGTAGTTAGTGACTCTTTAGACCATTTAAATAAACTGATTAAAAACCTCCTGACCATAATGTTTTTAAAAAGGTGAAAGTTAAAACATTAAGCCCTGTTCATCTTAAAAAAAAAAAAAAAAAGAATCTAATTTAAAAACAGTTTTCAAAATGTTTCTGTTTGTGCATTATGTGTGCATGAGTGTGTGTGCCACAGTGCACGTGTGGCAGTCGGAGGATTAACTGTAGAACTACTTCTCTTTCCACTATGGCAGTGGTTCTCAATCTGTGGGTCTCAACCCCTTTGGGGTCAAACAACCCTTTTACAGGGGTCTCCTAAGACCATCCAAGTATCAGATATTTATATTATGATTCAAACAGTAGCAAAATTACAGTTATGACGTAGCTATGAAAATAATTTTATGGATGGGGGTCACCACAACATGAGGAACTATACTAAGTGGTCGCAGCATTAGGAAGGTTGAGAACCACTGCCCGCTGGACTCTGAATTCCCATCCCCAGGCACCTTTACCTGCTGAGCCTCTTCCTCACCCTCAAGACACTCTTGCTGCACTTTCATAAAATGACCGAGTAGCTCTGAGTTTATGGTACTTGGTGACTGACAGAACAGCTGCCCTCCATGTGACAGGCCAAGGAGCACAGAACTTGGTCTGCCCATTGGACTGTGGGCACTTACCACATCATTTCCTAGGGCCAGCACCAGAGCAAATGCTGCACACACCTAGGCCTCCACTTTTGGAAAAGCCAGGCTAACTCACTTAGCTTCTTGAGATTAACATAAAGAATAAACAAGGAGGGGATTATAAGGAATAATCAAGGAGGCATCTTTTGTTGGATCCAGCATCCCATCATTCCCATTAACAGAAAAAGAAAATGATTATTTTAGTTCTTTGATTCTAGAACAGACATGCTCTGAAGAGATTCTGTATCAGCAAGATCAGTCCGTGGTGCCTGCGCTGGACAAAGTGTGGATGTAGGAAGAGAGGAAAGCAATCAAGGTAAAGAATCTGACTCATTTACATTTACAGTGTGTGATAAGTTTAATAAGCTATAATTACCAAGTTTAGGCTGAACCTTATCAATGATTTTGCTTACAAAGGGCCAAAATCCAAAATGCTTTCAGAATTCCCACTATAAACAGTGTTTCTTCCATAAAATACAAACACAATCATGATTAGAGAACAATAAAAAAGCAAACAGAGCTGGGGAGAGACTAACAGGCAAGGCTCCCACGAGAGGAGTGAGCACCTCACACGGGCCACTATGGCAGTCCTCCTGAATGACTAACCTTCATCAGCCCAACAGCGTGCATCAGCCTCCTCCTGAGCCTCTCTAGCAGATTCTAACAAGTTCTGTGATGACAGTCAAGCCTGCTACAGGACAAGCAGTGATTGTGGGGTGCTGTAGTCAAATCTGCTTCTTCCTTCCTGACCAGAACACCACCTCTGGCATTCCTAATCCAGTCCAGAGGCTAATTCCTAAGGCAATCAGTCAATGGCATGGAAGCCTTGCCATAAGTGAAGGTCTGATTGGCCTTTATAAATTTCCTATGTGTTTTTGTTTGTAAAAATATATTAACAAAGCTGTACAAAAAAAAGACTAGGCTAACTGTAAAATCTTTGAAAAACATAAAACTATGAAGTCTCACATGGGAAAAGTTGTCTTGTTTACATTCTACAAGCAAACTGTAACAGGAGACTTAGTTCATAAACTAAGAAACCTGAATCCATTAAAAATTTCAATGATTGCCCAACTCAAATGGCAGGAGGGCACAGGAAGACATTAGCTCTCATTCTAATGGATGCAGAAAAGAGCTAGAGTTATAAAACCGCTACCTCATCTTCAACACTCATCTGAGGCGGGGGCTGCAGTCCTGACGTGTGGCTGTGGCTCTAAACACTGACTGCTGCTGTGGCCACATCCTAAGGGGTCAACAACCAACTCTAATCCTGTCCAACACCAAAGGGTCTGTCTCCAGTGTTCCTGCCACCCATCCCAGCTGCTCTGTGTCTGAAAACACACCACATACCATACGAAGAATTTTCCGTACAGAAACATGTACAACAAGGAAAAGTATGAATCCACTAAATTTTATTTTTCTAACTTCTGTGGTTTCTCATACACCTGGGAGGCAGGGGCAGGTGAACTCGAGTTCCAGGCTAGCCTGGTCTACACAGCAAGTTCCAGGCCAGCCAGGGACAATAAATAGTAAGCCTCAGTCATAGATAGCATGCGTGCGCGCGCGCGCGCGCACACACACACACACACACACACACACACACACATACACACACATACACACCAAACAAAGAAAAGTAATTTTGAAATTTGGTCACCTAAGTTGGATATTGCAAGTCCCCAGCCTCAATTTTGCTGAGTTCTTTCCAACATTTCCAAGCTTACTGAAAATTCCAGGCATAAGTGAAGGCTGACAGACCCTCAACAAACAGAATGGGCACGTGTACTGCGTGGTCCCCTTCCCTTTGCAACCGTTTCACTTCTGTCTTCACTACGTCTTTATGACACAACCTGTGCGCTCTCCTCGGAACCGATGAGGGCGCTGTTCACCACACATCTTCAGTCCGGATCCCCCGCAGCTGTATGAGCTGCCTGTCTATTCCACGTAGACCAAAGCTTTCTTCAGAGGACACTACACTGTATCTTTCCTACCTTAGAGCAACAAGACAGCATATACCACACAAAGAAAATGAATGATGAGAAATAAAATTTATGACATCACATAGAACCCAGAGAGATATCAAGGAGGATATCAAGGAGTAATAAAATGCAGAGAAATTGGAGGAACTAGACAGGGCAAACAGAGAGCTGCCTCAACTGTTCACCCCCAGGAGAGTTGCAGGACACTAGCAGTAACCTGCCATGGACTATGTCTTTCTCTACATGTGCTGTGATACCAAATATAAAACCAGGAGAAAACAGTACAGTCAATGAAACCCTGAAGGAAATTTATAAGAGCAAGAATGGAGGATCGTTACGCTATGTAGCTTACAGGTTTTTGTAATTATATTGGAAGACTGGGAAATAAAGTATGACTCAGCAAACTTTACAGTGTTTTATATTCTCTTATATAAAAATTATGCATATGGCTTTTGATGTTTTAAATATTAACACTTAGTTTACTTATTCATTGTGTGTGTCAGAAGACAGTTTTTGGGAGTCAGTTCTCTCCTTCCATCATGTGTCCCTGGGACTGAACTCAGTGAAGGTTGGGTGGCAGTGCCCAGCCACACCTAGCCACATAGCAGGCTTGGGGTCTGACAGGCAACACTGCGCAGCACTCAAAGAGGAAGGTATCTGACTCCAGGCCTAGTACAGAAGCGTAGTTCTCTGAGTCATTTTAACTCCTCTGAAACCACAGACACCAGGTACTTGCACTCACCTTTGGTGTGTTTCCTGTTCTTTCTCTCTTGGCTCACTCCCAAGCCTCTTACAGATCAGGAGGAAAGGAGCACAGAGCAGCTCCCAGCGATACTCCAATGACCCCAGCACACCGTCATAGAACAGAACTCTGCTATCATGATGAAATAAGCCTGAATCACGTCTCACAGGGAGGAGCAGGCAATAGTGCCACATGCGTTCTGAGGACTTTCCCTTTACTAGCTAGTTCGTATCCATACACACCTAAATTTCAAGTCTTTCACTTTCAGCTGGAGTGCGGGTGTGCCAAAGTGCCCCACCCTGACATGGTACAGGTCCCCTAAAATGCACAGTGCAGCTCCACGCTCAGAGACTCCAAGCTCCTGAATACTCTACAGATTTTAAGTGATAATTTTTTTCTAAAGATAAATATGAAATGAAAAGAGGCAAAGATGAAGGTTTTCCAAAGGAAAGACACAGAACTAAGGAAGCGCCCAGCTTCGTGGTATGAAATTTAACATTGACTATTGGTACTTTTTTTTTTTGAGACAGGGTTTCTCTATTTTAACTCTGGTAGTCATGGAACTCACTCTATAGACCAGGCTGGCCTTGAACTCACAGAGATCCACCTGCCTCTGCCTCCCGAATCCTGGGATTAACGGCGTGCTCCACCACTGCCCAGCTAGGGTATCTGTACTATTTACACCATACCAATGATGTAGGAGTCCTCTCATCAACCAAAGTGCTTGCCAATTTGAGGAGAAGCCTGCTATTTACCACAGCACCTCAAACCATCTGAAGCAGATCTGCAGATTAAAGGTTTGGTATTTTGTCTACATGTTGTGTCAGTGTACCATGTGTGTGCATTGTCCTTGGAGGTCAGAGGAAGAAGGCAGAAGAAGGCCCTGGAACTGGAGTTACAAACAGTTGTAAGCTGCCATGTGGGTGCTGGAAACCAAACCCAGGTCCTCTGAAGAGCAGCTGGTGCTCTTAGGCACTCAGCCATCTCTCCAGTCCTCTGTGGGAAAAGCCTGCTGTTTACTTACAGCATCTGTCACAGTCCAAGGCAGATCAAACTTCAAGGGCTGAAGTTCGAGTAGCTGTCTCTCATATCTCCTTTCCTTTCAAACAATAAAGTCACTCTGCACATTCTCTGTACAGAACTCAAAATATGCTCATCGTTCTCAGCAAGGTCATGGTAATCTTGGGCAGAGGGAGGTAAAAGTGAACACAACACTGGTCTGATAAAGGGTGCCAGACACTTCTGTGCAGGCTGGATGCCCAGTCACCATTTTAGTGCACTCAACAGGAGTAGACAGAAATGTCAACACAGCAAAGTAGATACTAAGGCAGCTCAGATCCCCAGGGTCACATCACCCACTGAGTCAAGAAAACAGTGAAGAATTCAAAGAATGAAGTCAGGAAGGAACACACATTTCAGAACACTTTTAGGTTAAGGTTTCATTTAAAGACTCTGTGTAGTCTCTCTGAGTATATGCACATGAATGTGGGTGCCTGGAGAGGCCAGAAGAGGGCACAGAATTCCCCTGGAACACAGTTCCGGAAGATGGAGCACTGGGAACAAGAGCAGTCCTCCGCAGAGCAGGAAGTGCTCTTCAGCCCTGGTCTCATCCCAGCCAAGACTAAGACTTTCTTTAAAAACAGAAAACAGAAAATGTGAATAAAGGCCACCACAGTTAAGGAGACAAACCAATAAAAGACCTAGCATGGCTGCTCGGCAGGTGAGGTGCCACGTACGCCCGACAGGCTGTCTCTGACCTGACACGCACCACGGCACCATGTGGACTCAAGGTCGTCTCCCCCCATCCCACCCCCACCCCCACCCCCCCACCCCTGTGAACACAAACACCAGGCTAACTGAACCCAAAGGCTCTAGCTACTCACCTCTTCACAAATGCAAAGGGGACCCTGGCTTCCCTCCTCTCCTTATTTATAAACTTCCTCAAACACACCTGACAGCCAGAAACTGGCAACCAGAAAGTAAATGAACTCAAACAGCAAGTTATCGAAAGAAATCAAACTGAAATTTCAAATCCTATTTCTTGGATTAAAAAGAACCATTAAACTTACTCTTAATACGCAAAACACAAGTGTACTGAAGCTCAGACCACTCTGGGAGTCTGACGAGTGTGCTGCTAGTTGACAACAAGGTGGTCATTACACAGATTTTGAAGACTGGGTTTTAAGGTGATGTTCTCACACTCAATAATCAAGTATCCTATAGGGCCGTATAAAGAAATAAACGTAAAATGGCTTATTTTTAGAAACAGATGGTAGCCAGGAGTGGTGGTGCATGTCTGTACCGCCAGCCCCAGGAAGCAGAGGCAGGATTGTTGCTCATCCACACAGTGCCAGCTAGGGCCATAGTGAGAGCCAGTCAAGGAAAGGTTAAAACAGAACACTAGGGAGAAAATAAGGAATTACTTGAATTTTAAATTTTACTGATTCTTAAAACATCTTAAAACATTCTACAAAGTTGTGTAAAGAGATGGGCATCGGAAAGCCATACTGTGAACAACATGGGAACTACAGGTCTTACCTTGATCAACAATGAAAAACTTCATCACGTAATCACATTTACAATGAGGAAATGAGGTCATATTCCAAATCCTGAGGAATGCAGTACAGACACCACACGTGTTATCCTCTAACAGAGCTGTCAGACCATTCCTGGACCAACAAAGTTCCCAGTTTGCAAAACTTGGGTCAACAGGAATTACACACCTGGGAAAATGCAACTATTCCTGTAGATGGGACCCAAGCTTCATGGATAAGAGTGGACACAGGTTTCTCTTGAGTTCCTTCATAGAAGCTCTTATTATTGTATAAGTATACACACATATTATCTATTAGAAACAGTAAAAAAACTAAACACAGCCCACTGAAAACTGAATAGGATTCCTTCAGAATTAAAACCACTCTTCAGAAAAAACCTAGAGAAAGTTCTTCCAGAATATATGGACATTTCTCAAACGCAGTAACGGAAGAACCACGAAAGTAGGGACGCTGCATGGAAAGCACTTGCGAGCGGTAAGGGCACAGAACAGGAGCTGCCTGCCGCAGCCCACGTGCACTCGGTTCCCTGATCTTTAAACTTACTAAAAGCGGGGGCACAGTCCATCGTGAGGAAAATTCAAACGAGGAAAACAAAGTAAAATCACTGCGAGACACCAACACACAACCATCAACAGAACATGTTGAAGTCATAAAGAGACTGGAGCTTGCCTGTCCTGGGCGGGGCCAGCACGTTGCTATTGGACCCAGTCATTCCACCCCTAGAGCCTGCATGCCAACGCTCACAGCAGAACTAATCATAACAGTAAGAAGCTGGAAATAATCCACATGCTGTCCACAGGTAAACAGGCAGATCAAATGTGACATGTCCACCTAAAAAGAATTAATTACTCACCAGTAAAAAGAAGCTACTGAGAACTGCTTTAAAAAAATGGATTAGAGTAAAACACATGTCAGGCTGCAAGTCTACTTGCTGTGTATGAGTCTATTATATGAAACAGTGCTTAAAAGATAAATCACGGAGACAGAAAGCGCAGTGGTCGCAGGCAGCAAAGACATCCGCTGCAAGAATGTAGAGGGAAATATTCTTAGATGACAAAAATGTTCTAATTCCAAATTATGGCAACAGTTATATAGCTATATCGAGTTTATTTTTTAAAAGCTACTTAGATATCAAAAATAATGAATGGAAGGAAGCCTTTAATGAAAGCTAAGATTATAAAACAGTACGGAGGAACTGGGTCCAAGGCCGCACAATAGCTTGGCATTACTTACTGCAAATGCAGTTGTCATAAATAGTCTGATCTGGGGTAAGCCTTATACAGGAATTCAGTAATTCAAATGGTCAGGGCACACTTTCCTTACTCTAGAGACACAAGGCTTAAAGGAGACCATGAGACACCTTGCTATGTGGTCTAGGAGCTTGGGGAAGGCTTCGCACTAAGACTTCATAAAACATACTCACAACCTAAAGATAATAAATCTTATCTGACTTCAGTAATTTTGTGTTGTGGTTCAAGGTCGGCTCCCTTAACCCCTCCTGATATGGTCCTATTCCATCCTATTTCCCCCCGCCCCCACCAGCTGGTTCTAATTCTATTTCTGAGAAAAACTACTTTCTTAGATTATTTCTTAAAAAACTATTGAACTATTGCTTCCATGTTTAATAAATTCCTTACCTCCTTCCTACTAGGTCTAAAAGAGTAAGACTTCTCACTGTGTTAATAAACAGAGTCATTTACCACTGAAAATTCCTCTTTAAAGTAGTCAATATTGCCAGGCACTGGTGGCGCACGCACTTGAAAGGCAGCGACAGGTGGATCTCTGAGTTTGAGGCCAGCCTAGTCTACACAGAGAAACCCTGTCTCACAGCCCTTTCAAAGTAATCAATAATGAGCATTGCAATAGATCTCAGGGTTGAGATCACACACTATTTAATTACTGGGCAATGATTAGGTAAGAGAAGCAGCAGGATACCTGCATACAGCCCACATACACGTATACATGTGTATATTTAGAGCATTTCTCAGGTGGAAATATGAAATGCACACACTGAATTTCGCACTGATATAACAGCACACGTGGAAAACTCCACAGCTGATCACATGTGACAGCTCATGTAAAGATGCAGGCAAACTGAAAATACCATGGAAATCACTTCTAGGCTGTGTAGGTGTGTATGTGTGCATGCACAAATGAACTTGGTATTTAAGCTTGCATTCTACCCCCAAAATAAGTCATTATATGTATGCAAAAATTTCAACTTCTGAAAGAAATCTGAATCCTGTTTGATGCCAAACATCTCAAATACACATTCAGGTGTACTGATCTCCAAATATACAAACTCATCAGAATAGTGCTTACAGAGTCCTAGAGCATGAGAGCTGTATTTTATTTTGCCAAAAAGAACTGACTTCTTCCTTTGTTACAAGTGTTATAAAACAAAAGATTTCCCCTTAAAAGGTAATAAAAATACCTTCCTAAATGTAATGTAGAATACTCGTTTAACCTCAGCAACCGAAGGTTTAGGAGAGACTGTGGTGGCTAAGTACCTTACTTACCTTCAGGGGCAATCGCGGAAGGACAGACTTCTCTGAGGAGATCTCCAAGTGTATGCAGTTGTCCATCTGCGGCCACAGGACGGAACAGCTTCTGAATGAAAGGGCGTTCAGTCGTAGTCTATTTGAAAAATAAAAACAACCCAAGCAAGTAAGTCTTTGTTGCTTTTATTGCTAACCATAGACACACAGATCATAAACGTGATCCTGGCACCAGTGTCTTCTGACGTGGCTCAACCATAAGTACATATAATAAATATCACTGATTGGATATCACTGGGGAGAAAAGGTTGACATGACAAATGCACATAAATCAGACTCATGCAAATATGGAATGTCAGACACTCTAAAAGCAACCAGCTAGACTTCAAACAGCAAAACAATACCACCCCCCCCAATAGGGGCAAAAGGCTCTGTCAATACTTCTAAAAGTGATAAGATACATCCACCAAATACAGAAATGAACCCTCGCTGAATACTGCACTAAAAAGGAAAAATTTGAAGCAGCTGGAGAGAGGGCTCAGGAGTTTAGAGAAGTGGCTGCTCTTTCAGAGGACCCAGGTTTGGTTCACAGCACCCACAAGGCGACTCACAACTACCTGTCACTCCAGTTCCAGGAGATTCAACACCTTTTCTGGCATCCATGGGTACCAGGCATGCATGTGATGTATACACATACACAAAGGCAAAACACTCACATTTATTTTCTTTTTTAAAACCTTTAAAAAGAAGCTTTGTAATGAGTCTATTTTAAGAGAATTATGGGTTAAGTGGAACAACAGACATTTAATAACAATGAACTCCTATCAAGTGTCTAAAGTTTGGTAGTGATCAGGGTTTCAGTGCTCGGTGTAAGATACCTCTCTGTGAGCTGTCGGTGCCATTGCTCTTGGTGCCCACCATAACTAGACCATATTGCTGAAGACACCACACAGTTTGGTTGTAGGACATAGAGAAATCAATTTGGAACTGACCTGGAAATTCCTCCCTGCTGGCTAGCTTTCACAGTGCTGGAAGAGGCTACACAGGCCACTGGGGGAGAAAAACCATCAATAATATTACCCAGTGGTGGTCCCTGCTTGCAGCAATATTGACCTGCCAGACAAGACATGCCCAAAATGTTGAAATAGTGGTGCGACTCTTATGGGAGTAACCAAACGCTTGCTGATTAGACCCGAGCCTGCTCAACAGGGAGGAATTCATGCCTGACGGTACACTTGCCAAAACCCTCTAGCTGGGGAGACCACTGGCCCTTCTGGAGAACCCACTATTGTTTTGTTAGATGGTCATGTGTTGAACTGGTTTCTACATGTTTTATTTACACCTACAGATAAGTGCAGCTCTACACTGTGATCTCAGGGAAGCTTCTTGAAGTAGGCAGTGATACAGAGACTCAAAACTGGTCAAAGCATTGTAAGTAAGTCAGCGTGAATGTTCATCCCTAAATAGAAATCTACACTAACCCTTCTACCCACAAGGCTCAGAGAACATTACAGAAGCGCATGAGCATGTAAGGGTCCAGCAATGCGAAGTGCTGTGAAATGCTGTCCTCTGGGTATGACATGGACGGTGCACCCATGATCACACAGCAGCTCTGGTCACCTGCACAAGACTAAAACAGTCGGCACTACAGCACGGAGGGAAGGGCTGAGTGGGTCCCATCCAGAGCTGAGGAGCTACTGGCAGCTGCTGGCTGCTGAAGGAGCCATTCCTCAGGGGTGTGGTAGATGGTCCCACAGCCACTGCACATTAAGCAGCATTAAGTGAGTTACTTTAAAAATAGAAGAAAATAAAAGAAGGAAGACATGGAGGGAAACAAGGAAGCACTAGGACTTGGGCTGGCTGTGGCCAAGGTAACTCTACATTCATTCAGAATCCACCAAGAGTAAGTAAAGTATTCTTCAAAAACAAACACCCGAGACAAAGGGACCCCAGCTGACTACTGCACTAAAAAGAAAGCTTTTTACAAGAGCCACTGTAAGAGCGGTGGATAAGCAGGCAACTGACATCTGACAACAATGAATTCTTCCAAAGTGAAATTATCAGGATGATCACTGCAATGGGATTTACTTAATAGTTACTCTACCTGCTTCTAAAAGTATTTCCTTTTCCTCAATGACCAGAGTACAGAAACTCTGCAATCCAGTAGCTCAGGCGAGCCTGGGACTTCCCACTCTGCCCCTGGCCCGCCCCCTCGTGAGTGCTGGGATTTCAGCTGGCAAGCAATAGCAGCTCAACACCGGCTCTCTTGTCTGCTGTAGAAGAATACGCCAAGCACAAAGAAGTAAATTAAGAGAACAAAGAGTAATTCTTTTCACTTCAATTATTGGTCCATTTTATATTTTAACTTTTTAAGCCTCCTAGTATGAAAACAAAATCACAAAATGTCTAAGAACAAAAATATGCCTAATCTAAGAATCCAAATACCTACACAAAAGGATAAACTTTTGGAAAGTATATTTGTATATATATGCTTTTAATCAGAGGAAACTCTCAGTCTTTTTGAAATAGCTATCACTTTAAGAACTAGTAAAACTAAAGCATGAGTAAAACACGTAAATGTAGGCAATTCAGTAGATATATAATAAATGTTAAAGATGGTATTTGAACAGTATAGCTGAGAATTTGTGGCAATTATAAAAATAAACTGTACAAAAACAAAACCTCAGTAATATGTATCAAATACAATTCAGTTCACTTTGCTAACTGACCACAAAGGGATTTTTAAAATTTACTGTTATCTTTTTTACTTATAAAGCCTATAGTTTACTACACGCATTTAAACAGAAACTATCACGTCCAGGTAACTGATTAACTGCACAAAGATAATAAAGCTAGGGGGGCCCCAGAAGAAAAGAGATGAAAGGGACTAAGGCAATAACTTCAAATCACCACCACCCACTTAGGGCTTTCTGTCTTCCAGGTCACCACAGGGCTGTTAAGACATTTTAGTAGAGGAAGTGACGTGATGAAGGCTTTTTCTCAGACTAATGGAGAGCAGCGTGGGGACAGCCCAGGGAGGGCTGAAATGAAGACAGGGGACTGCAGAGAACCAGCCTTGGCAGGGCAGTATGGAGAGGGCAGGTTTCACTACTGAAAATGCTGTTTCTCCTCAGTTCAGCTCCCCTCTCCATTTTTGCAGCTACAGTAAGGTAAAACTCACTCCCATAAAGCAGTAACCAAGACAGTTCTCAAAGGGAAGTGCTGTTTGCATCCATTACAGGTAAAATGCAAAAGAAAAAGCTTACCAAATACAACCAAGTAGGTCAACCAATACTGTATCAATGTAGACAGGACAACTCTAGTTTGTTCCAGTCAATTTACTAGATCTACTCTAGTAAACCAGAAAACATAGACAGTGTTAGAAGTACCTTCTCACAAACCAAGATCAAGTCTTGGGTTTCTGGCATTTATTAAACCACATGCAACAAAAAATGTAAGTTACTGTCAAAGAATACAGACTCTGATGCAACAAAGAGCTAGCAGACAGTTCTGTCATTCATTATAGAACTATGGACACAACATCTCCAAAAGTAACCACACACACAAATACACACAGCTCTGTACACATGAGGGTAAAACATTCCATCCTGCAGAGAAGCTCCTTAAGCAAGAAGGTAAACAACTCAAAATAGCTTCAGGAAGTCCCTGAAACTGACCAGATTCACCCCTCCCCGCCATAGTAAGCAATAAAAGCTGAGAGTCCCTTTCAGACTGAGTGAAGCTGAGCTACAAAGACCCTCAGACAAGCTGAGCTGCAAGAGACAAGGGGCAAGACCAGCTGCCTAGAAGGGGTTTAGACCAACTGAGGCACCTGGAAAGGACACTCTACAACCTGTTGAGCTGCCTGCAGGCTGCATAGTGTGCTCCAGCTCTTTGTGAGCTGTTCCCCAAGCAGGGTAGACTTTAGTGATGCAGCTGTTTTTGAGTCATTTCTGCTCCTGTAAACAACCCCTCACCTATATTTCTGTAAAGAACCCCAATAAAACTTCCTGGTTCACCAACTTGGGGCTTTGGTGGCTTCTATTCTTTGGTCAGCCATTGGTTCCCTATTTGGGGTGAGTAGATGTGTATGTTGTGTCTTCCCAGGAAAAGTTTTGTCTATAACAACGATCGATGCTCAGGAGAGTGAAACTTAGAAACAGCTTTAATTCAAAGGTAAGAAAGAACCATTGTTCTTTTTTTTTTACCCCCAGGGAGACTTAAGACTTCTATTAGGCAGACCTAATGATGAGAGGGACCTGGTTTATTAAAAGTCTGACCAGAATTTCCTAACAGTAGTCCTCCGTGGGTTTAACGTTTCCCAACGACAGTAGCCACTACTAAACTGACCATCTTGTGTGTTGTGAGTGTAGCTTAGTGGCACAGTGCTCGCTGGCATTCGAGAGCATTCAGTCTAATCCCAGCACCGCAAACACAAGCAAAGGCCCAAGTCCTAATGTCCAGAAGCCTTTGGATGTACACTCTCCCACCCATGGCCAGGCTGAAGAAACAAATGCTGACAGCTCACATTTGTTTTGTCCAGATACGGCAACAAGTGTGGATGTTACCAGCTATTTCGCCTGTGTTGGTTTTAAGTCCCTTTAAAGGAGTAAATTGGGAAGTTTATCAGTTAATACTTAGATTTTATAACATTTAGATGATTTAGAAGGACTGCTCTGATGAAGTGAATATTATCAAATTACATTATATACACACACAAGAATGTCACAATAAAACTCATTATTTTCAAAAACAAAAACAAAACAAAACAAAAACGCCAGGCAGTGGTAGGGCATACCTTCAATCCCAGCACTCCGGAGGTAGAGGCAGGCGGATCTCTGTGAGTTCAAGTCCAGCCTGGTCTACAGAGTGAGTTCCAGGACAGCCAGAGTTACAACAGAGAGACCCTGTCTCCAAAAACCAAAAAAAGCAAAGCAAAACAAACAAACACATAGAATATAACATACACTAGTAGAGCACGGTGGTGCGGGGCTGTAGTATAACACACACTAGTAGAGCACGGTGGTGCGGGGCTGTAGTATAACACACACTAGTAGAGCACGGTGGTGCGGGGCTGTAGTATAACACACACTAGTAGAGCACGGTGGTGCGGGGCTGTAGTATAACACACACTAGTAGAGCACGGTGGTGCGGGGCTGTAATCGTAACAGTCAGGAAGCTGAGGCAGGAGGGTCAAAGTCTGAGGCCAGAGGGTGCCAAATATTGAGAAAGGCTAAGAAGTGGGAAGGGAAAGTAAAGAAAACAGAAAGGAAAACCAATACAACCCCAACCAACAGGGATTACTTGTTCAATTACTGCGTAGGATTTTGATAGGAATTGCAGGTATTTAAAAGGTTAAGAACAAAACCAAGCTATACTGGACCAGAATTGGACTTAGCGGTATCTACTGATTAAGAATGTAGTTAGATTTCCTTACTTAGGTAACAAGTATTATATAGTAAAAACTGAATCTAGGAAAGGGCTTACAGAAGTGACAAAGACTGCTCTCATTTTTAGACAAAAGCTACTTTTACATTACCAACAAAATAAATTTAATTGGAAGGCATTATAATAACTAATTATTAATAATTCCCATTTTTAAAAATAGTTTTAAGAGTGCTTTGTAATAAAAGCATAGGTGAGAGAACAGGGGGAATTATCCAAGCAAGACTGTGGCTATAGTCTAGATTCTGGTAAATTACACTAAGAGTCTTCATTAAAGATCTGTCATGTCCTTAGTACTTAGTACACGTACTTAGGGCATCATTACGCTAATACGTGCACAGACGGATAGCACACATGTAAGCAGTGACAGCAGAAATACAAACTCGGTGTTGTGGGCAAACACCAGGAAGCAGAGCACAAAATTCCCCTGAGGGCTTGGGTTACACACAGCTCAGTGATAAAGCACTTGCCTACCACGAGCAAGGCCGGATCTCCAGGACCATCAGACTAAAACAAACCAAACCTGGGCTTCAACAAGAGCAAAATAAAACAAAAAACTCCTAACAAGTTACATAAGTTTAAGTTCTTAGAGTGGGAGATACTCCAGTAAGTCTAAAGTAAAAGCAGTAATAGCATAGTAATGTAAACTTTTAAAGTACACCATTTCAAAAAAGGATGACAAGCCGGTATGAAATTCAGATGGCCGTCAAGATTCCAACTTAAGATAGAATTTATTTATTTTTTAAAGAAGAAAGAGATAATGACATTTCAGCATTCACGGGGCACCTGGAATACCAGTACTTGTTAGAAATTAGTGGATAAGGAAACCCAGTTAAGGTCTAGTATGCAGAGATCCCGCATGCCAAGTGCAGCAGAGTAAACAAGTGTGACTACCCCAGCGCTTCTCCAAGTGACACCCAACACTGGGCGTGTGTTTCTCAAGCTGATAAGCTGGAAATGCTATCTGCAAGTAATTATTACAATAAAATAAGATGGATATCTAGAATGAAAATATATAATGTTGTAGATGGTAACAAAGGCTAATTCTTTTCACTCCTGACTTTTAAACCACTATTAAAAGAAACAGAAGTTGTTACAAAACCAATGACAGAGAGAATCTAAAGTAATGAACATTCCACCTTCAGTTTCCTTTGAAACTTTATTAATTCAAATAAGTGCTCATGGCACAAAGCCACAGAAAGAGCTTTACACAGGATGTGCCGCCAGACTTTACCAACAGTAACGTGACAAGGACTTCAAACTGTCACAAGCACATGCGGCTTAAGATATATTCATGCATGTCAAATTTTGCACCACGTGTTTTTCAGAAGCAGGCCCATATTTAAATTAGCTTAAGAATATACACAATTACAGGAGCCATTAAATAAAAATAACAGAGCAATTTAAATCAATGCTTAGGCCTTCACAGTGAACAGTCTCTGGTGGAAAGCGATGGACCAGAAAGAGGAGCAGTGGGATTCCTGTATCCTTTATGCAGGGAGATGAAGACTTGAAAATAAGTATACTGAGTGCCCCTGCTGAGAGAGTCTGAAGCCTACTTTTAATATCCTAACACTACCAAGAAATAATAATTAGCATTTGAAAAGCTGTCATTATTGGAGCCAGGAACACTTAATCCCCAAAGCAGCAGAGTCTTAATTGAGACTATGATTAAACGAAAAGCATACATCCAAATACATCCTCACATCTGGTTTAAAGTTTGTTTTGTCTTATTGAAATTATTATATTTATTATAATTCTGTCTAGACAATGCCAAGTATATTTTGTCACATAATAGTTAAAGTGAATACAAGTAAGTAACAGTCTGTGTCTCCTCACCTCCTTTCATTAAGCAGCATGTGGTGCAGGGTAGCACGGTGTACTACTGAGGCCTGAGTCAAGCTGATGCTGACCCCACTGGTCAAAGGGTCCAGTTGCTTGAAAATATTTTATCTCATGTGGGGTGGCGGTGTGTGTGTGTGTGTGTAGGTGTGTATTCATGTGTACACACAGGCCAGAGGCTGACATCTTTATCTCATGTGGGGTATGTGGGTTGTGTGGTGTGTGTGTGTGTGTGTGTGTGTGTGTACGTACACGTATTCATGTGTACACACAGGCCAGAGGCTGACATCTTTATCTCATGTGGGGTGTGTGGTGTGTGTGTGGTGTGTGTGTGTGTGTGTGTACGTATTCATGTGTACACACAGGCCAGAGGCTGACATCTAGATTCTTTTTGATCACTTCTCCATCTTACTTTTTAAATTTTTACTCATTTTTTTTTATTTATTTCATTTTATCATTATTTAAGTCTTTTGCCTATGTATATGTCTGTGCACTATATCTGGTTCCCTGGAGGCCAGAAGAAGACACTGGATCCCCTGAGACTAGAGTTACAGATGGTTTGTGAGCCACCACATGGGTGTTGGGAAACAAACTCAGGACCTCTGGAAGAGCAACCAGTGCTCTAACTACTGAGCCACACCTGGCCCCATCTTACTTTTGGAGGCAGGGTCTCTCTCTGAGCCCAGAGCTCCCTCTTTCAGCTAGCCTGGCTGGCCAGTGACCTTAGGGACACTCTGCAGTAGGTTCGCAGCACACAGCCACATCTGGCTTGTATGGGTGCCAGGGATCTGAACTCAGGGTCTCATGTTTATGCACCAAGCACTTTACCAACTGGGCCAGTTGGTGAAACGGGGCCAACTAGCCCCATTTTAGTTTTTTATATGAAATTTTAGTAGCATGGCTAAAGAAGAAGACTCATACAAAGACAGTATTATTAATCAATCTAGAAATAGTTATCTTAATACACTAAAGATTTCTCTCAAAAAGAATTAAGAGTCATATTAAGAATCATAGTTGCAGTTTTATTTTACTTAACAGCTTTAATATTTTTTTAATTTTATTGAAAACCACACTAAAAAAGTTAGATGAATACAATAATGTAATTAATTAATAACTTACTTATTTTCTTCTGGAAAGTCAAAGGGTAGTTTTGCATGAAGTTTTTATCTTTCTGGACATTAACATAACATAATTAGAAGCACTTTCAATCTGTACAAATAAAGTAGCAAGAGGGGCTGTCTGAGTGAAAGCAGCTGTGCTGACCTCAGAAGCAGGGCTGCTCTGAAGGCCTGTCAACTGTCTTCCCCAGGAGACAGCTGAGTCTAAACCCGACCGAGAACCCGTGACACTGCACAGAAACAGATCATCTCCTACGCCTACCCCTATACATGCTCCAATAGTTTTACAATCAGTGCTGAAGCTACAATATGGGGGTATTATTTTTGATGATGTTTATCATTTTTTTCAATGTATCTCAATGAAATATCAAGAGATTATATGAAAATTCCTGTTCAAATGTTAGAAGTACAAATAAAAGTAAGTGATATTCCATTGATTTGATTGCGGATATAATCTACAGATCAGCAATTTAAAGATAAAGCATCTGACTCTTATGAAATATAGAAAAAAAAGTAATGAAGTAAAACCACAAAACTCTTAGAAGAAAACCTAAGAAGAAACCCTGTGGTCTTGGATTAACAACGTTAGGTTCAGGCTTTCTTAGCTATGACAACCTAAAAGCACAATCAACAGTGAAAATATAAACTAGAGTTCACCAAAAGCTGAATCGTTTACTTCAAATGACACCATCAAGAAAACAAAAGAAAATCCATAGAATAAGAAAAAAACATTCGCAAATCATACACCTGATAAGACTAGTATTTAGTATATAAAGAATTCTTAAACAATAGAGACACAATCTCATTTAAAAATGGTCAGAGAGGGTGTCAAGATGGCTCAGCAGGTGAAGGTGCTTGCTGCACAATTCTGATGACCGAGTTTGATCCCCAGAACCCACATAAAGTAAAGGAGAGACCTGATTCCATAACGTCTTTCTCTAGCCTCTACACGGGCTCTGTGGCATGCACATGCGCACACAGAGACACCGCATGCACACACAGACACACACTATTCATGAGTGCACAAGGATAAAATAATAACTAGGTAAATAAAAATGAACAAAGGCAGAGTTCAAGGTCAAGTTCAACTACAAAGCAGAGGTAAAGACCAGCCTAGGCTATTGGACTGAAAGCCTGTCTCAAAACATCTTCCCATCCCACGCTCCACCAAATAACTAAACAAAGAAACAAAAACCCCAAACGAAGGCCAATAATTTAAAGATATTTCTCATAAGAAGGTACATAGACACAGAGATAGTAACTTAAGCACACGAAAAGATCTTAGCAGTATCACTAGTCATCAGAGAAATGCAGATCAAAACCATGCAAGGCCCCTTACAGACCCTGAAGAACGCTGGGGTGAAAATGACAGGAACGGAGGGCTGGCAAAGCCCTCATTCCCTGTGGGTAGGAACAGGGAAGATGCTTTCGAGACTACACTGCCAACACTTCAAAACACCAAAAATAACCAGAATCCAACCTGCCAATTGTACTCTTTAGATACCCATAGGAGAGAAAATGATCACTATAAAAAATTGTGCATGAACACGCACTCTAGCATACAGATGTAATAGAGCCCCAGGTGGAAGCAATCCAATGGCTACCCGCAGCCGACAGCTGTACTGGACCACACAGAGACTCTAGGTGAGCAATGGTGACCACTACAAGCAGGAACCTGGGACACCATGCAAGTCAAAGGAGCCAGACAAAGGCCTGTGTATTATAGCCCTCTAATTTCTTACAATGTCCAGAATGGGCAAAAAGCACAGACACAGGAAATAAGTTAGTAGTTGTAGCAAGTAGGGGAAGGAGTGACTGCTAATGGGCCTGGGATTTCCTTTGGGAGATGAAAACGTGAAACTCTGCTGTGGTGACAGCTGTATGGATTTGTGATGTCCTAAAAACCTCACTGAGTAGATTCTAAATGAGTGACATGTAAGCTACTAGAACAGCGACTCACTGCATTGTTGAATATTCAGGTGTGGTTAGTACAAGGCCTACAAGAAAGAGCAAGACACAAACCACAAAAGCTTTTGTTTTTGCTTTTTGTTCATTTTAATTTTTACTCCCATGACTTGATACGAGTGGTTAGATCCTTTTGGGGAAGGTCTTAAGCTTTGTAAGTGATTAAGTATGAGTTCCGTCAAAAAATTATCTTATTTAAAAAAAAAAATTCAAAGGAGGTCAATAACAAAGGTTAGAGAACTATTCTTATCCCATCAATTCAGAACATTTTCACATTTCCCCTAATAGAATGAGCTTAGCAATTCTGAATGAGGATGGAAGAAACTCTGCCTGTTTGCCAGAACTCATTTACTATTTTATGATCTGATAATTAAAATGAAGCTGAAAGGTTTTCAGTTATGTGACTTAGAAGATGAAAGTTTACTACAATACATGCTGTTACTAAGGGTTAACATGAGTGCACGAGCCCACAGCTGGCAGGAATGGGTGTTACGACGTACCCAACGTGAGCGCTGGGAACCTAACTCAGGTCCTTTTCGCAAGAGCTCTTAACCTTTGAGCTACCTCTTGGTTCCAGAGTCACTATTACTATGAGTTTCTGTGAACTTGGTTCCCCAGAAAGTTCTGGGGTCACTTTCAGGTGGGTGGCAAAGGTGGGGTTTACCTCCGCCCCCAGGTATCCTAACACACCAACAAGCAGATCAAGGCTGACAACACACAGCTCCTCAAGACACAAGGAGTTCTTGTCCTTCTGGTGCAGAAACCTGGCCGGTTTCATCTGCTGCTTCCCCATGCAAGATCTCAACTTAAAATTCAAGGATAAGTACAAGCCAGTGTTCCTGAGCTGCATGGAATCTGGAATCTGGAGCCTCCTGGAGCTTCATCTACCCAGAGGACTTCACCTGGACCTGCGTGTAGGCGGACATGGGCAAATCTGGCACCAAGCACCAGTTCAAAGGCCTAGGCAATTGCCTTATGATCATCAAGTCAGACAGCATTCATAACCTGTAGCAAGGCTTCAACATACCCTAGCATAAGCATCTATAACACCATCTTCTTCAGGATGTGTGATACCACTAAGGGCATGCTCTCAGACCCTGAGAACACATACACCACACCATGGTGAGCTGGTGTATCAGATGGTGACTGCTACAGTCTAAGTTGTGTCCTATCCCTTTGACAAGGTGCAGGGTTGCACGATGCTGCAGTCGAGTACAGGGGTAGCCTGGATTGCTGTAGGAAGGGCTTCAAGGGAGAAGGTGGGAGGGTCTTCTTCAAGGGGGCCTGGTCCAATGTTCTCTGTAGCAGAGGCAGGGGCTTCATACTGGTTATCTACAGTGAACTCAAGAAAGTCATCTAACTTCCCCTCTGCATATCACAAAGTGATGTCACAAGAAGACACCCAGAGAGTCTCTAAAACGCTCCTGGCAACTGTCAATGTCTGACTAATCCTCTCCCATGGCCAGCCCTACGTCTAAGCAGACAGTCACATATTCCTATGAGTTATGAAGCACTAGCTTCTCTGTGGCATGGCTAAAATTACAATTATGTCCTATGGGGAGCATTCTGCTGGGAAACAATAAACTGGGTCCTGGGAGGAATAAGAAAATGATCTTGTTATGTACCTCTGGCTGGCTTGTTATGATAATCCTCCTATAGATTTAACGTGTAGAAGTATTCCTGTGCAGTATTCACACTGAAGAAGCAGCACAGGAGAGGCCAAGGCAGTCTAGACCAGCCTAGGACATCCTGACCTTTAAATAGATAGTGGGAGGATCACGTGCATCAAAGGTCAATATAAACTGGGCATAGTGGCGCACACCTTTATTCCCAGTGCTGGAGAGGCAAAGGCAGAGGCAGGCAGGTCTCTGTGAGTTTGAGACCCAGCCTGGTCTACATTGTGAGTTCCTGAACAGCCTTATGTAGCAAGAGCTAGCCTTCCAAAACAAAACAAAACAAAAAAGACTGATATAATTCTTGTATAATTTAAATAACAATTTTGATCAACTAAGAAATAGATACTGTGGTAGGGAATTGAAAAAAAATGCACTCTGTTATAAAGACTTCATTAGCAAGAGAGGGCACACTGCGGCTAGGCTAAGCATAGTTTCCAAATAATTACCGAATGAGAGATTAGTGGAAGAGCATGATGTTACAACTTAAATATAATGCTTCATTCAAAAAATTGTAGTTGCCCTAGAATTAACTGCAGTAAGGGAAATGCTCTTGATCACACAAAGCATGAACTACAACCACAGTGTTTAATATGAATGCTAGAACATTTCAAAGCAATAAAACTAATCCATCACATATAAGACACAGAAGGCATGGAAGTAAAAAATTTAAAAACTTTAAAGTAACAGTGCATTCGGAAGAAAGAAAATTTGTTAATTCTATTCCATTCCTCAAGCATTCCTCAAGCAACATAAAAACCAGAGTTCAAATTACACTTTGATGTGCAGGCCCTTTTGAAAGCTGCTCTTCCCTGCTTTATAGGGAACGTCTGCAGCTACAGCGAACACCTAGTGAAGAGCAGCCCACCCGATCCCAAGGTACTTTGAACATGCGCAGTAGGAAATTAGCAGTGGCTCACAGTCAAAGAGTTACCGTCGTCACGATGAGAAGGTTTCAGTGTAAGCTCAGGGAGGCAGTTTCCCTCAGCAATGTACTCCTTTAAAAAGTAAACTCCAAGACTTTCATTAAGATAGGGAATGGTTTACTGTGTACTGGAAACATTTTCAGATTAGTGACACAGAGGAAAGGAGGGTTCCACAAGGGAGGGGAAAAACAGGAAAAGTTGGAAAACAGAAACAGGAAAAAAAGGAGAAAGAAAAGAGAAGCAGAGACCAAAAGAAAAGCCTATTAGAACTGTGTTATTTAAACAAGTAGAATAAATTATTTCCTTTTGTATATGTAAAATAGCCAATGAGTCTCTTATCTATGCTTTGAAAATTCTAGGTAAAATGTTAAGAGTAAGTACTACTTGGGTATCCTCGACATTAACTTTTTATCCCTTTCAAGACAGGGTCTCCTGGAGTCCAGGCTGTCCTCCGCCTCGCTATATAGCAGAGTATGGCCTTGAATATCTGATCATCTGGCCTTTACTTCCAGAATACTAGGATTATTACAGGCATGGGCTAGTCATACCTTGTTTTCTAGATCTAAAACATGCTATTTCTTCGTGCACATTAATTTTCTATATTTTTAATATAATTTATATTTAAAATGATAAGATTTGCTAATATTGCATAAATAGTTAAATCAAGTTCAATAAATAACATGCTTCCTCATACATGCACAAGCATTAAGTCAAGTCACACATGCAGTACACAAGTAACTCATCAGTGAACTCAATAGGCATTTGAAACCCTAATTTAACACCATTTTACAACTAATTCAATTTGATTTAATCTGTTTTATACATAATTGTGTCACAACATGTGAATACAGCAAGTGAGTTTCATGAAAGTATCACACCCAAGGTACACATATGGTCTACTCAAATTTGATTTTTAAATTTGTATTCAAGTCTGTTGAATTATAATCATTCTCACTTTCGGTAGATAGAGCTTTCCTTAACTCTCAACTCAAGACACTGCTCTCCATCAGTGGCTTCTTGAATCAGCACTGACCTTCGGTTGGTACCCTCTGTCTAAGCAAACCATTAAGAAATTCACCCCATTCAAAGCAGAATATATTCTGTAAAATGTTCCAAGGCACCAAACTCAGAAAATGTAACAGAACACTTGTATTAGACTGTGTTTCTTAACTAAGGGTTAGCATGCTAATACATCACAAACTGCAAAGAAGCAACCTGCCTACGAAGGCCACAATGTCAGAATCCATTGACAACCAGTTTAATCTATGCACATAATCATATGTAATCTATGTAATCGGCACACTTGGCACATGGTATGTGTTATAAATAGTCTACACGGATCACAACACAAAGTAAACCTAAAATCCCTAAAAAAGACAAACAAAACCTGTAAATATTAACAGTGGTGTGACTGCTATCAGAGCAAAGAGCTGTTTCTGACTGCATTTGAGGCCTGCTGCACAGGAGACCATACCTGCTGGTACTGCAACCCCGGCTAATTCCACAGATGGGAAGGTCATAGTCCCTGGGGATACAGGAGTTGTTGGCAAGTTCTCTGTCAACTTGAAAGAAGTTAGGAGTCATTTGGGAGGAAAGAACCTCAACTAAGGAAAGGCCCCACCAAACTGGGCTGTGGGGAAGCCTGGGAGGTATTTTCTTGACTGATGATTGATGTAGGTGGGCCTGATAAAGGAGAGGTGCAGAGTTATCCTTGGGCAAGATGGTCCTGAGCTATTTAAGAAAGCAGGCTGAGCAAGCCGGGAGGAACAAGCCAGTAAGCAACATCCCTCCATAGACTCTGCCTAAGTTCGTGCCCAAATTCCTTCAGTGATGAACTGTGATGTGGAACTGTAAGCTCAAGTTGTGTTTGGTCTTGGTATTTTATTACAGCAATATAAACCCTAAGACAAAGGGAAAAACACAACTGCTGCTTTTGCTAAACAGCACGTGTTCAAACTGCCTCCTAAATATTTACATTAATATCCATAGATCAGTGCTGGGCTTGGGCCGGATCAGAGAAACTCCCTTTTGCCGTAGGAAGCACCAATGCGTAGCTGGTCAGAGTACTGAGAACAAGGGGCTACTGCATGCTCAGCCCTAAATGAGACGCCTATGTATCAACCTCCAGAAAGCCCAGGGAACACATGGAAAAACGTTAGGAACCAGGCAGGATGGGGAGAAATACTGTCTTCTGGACACAACAGCAGTTATGGTTACGCAGTTATGACCTGAGCAAGATCAAGCCAATCAATAACGTCAGCACAGGTGGGGGAGGGGCTCATGAGGTTCCACTCCTAGGTGAGGAGCTACTGGCCATGATGGCCACCAGGACAGGGGGGGCATTTTTCTTCAGGTGTGTGGCTGATGGTAGGTTGCCCATGCTGATGCAGGCAGTACAAACTGCATTCAGTGGGCTATAGAACAAGAGGCAGGCACAAGGTGGGAGGGACCCATGCTGCGGGTGTGAGGGGAGGGGGGTGAGAGGACAGCTTGGATGGATATGATCAAGGTACACTGTGTATATATATGAAATGTTCAAAAAATATTTTTAAATGAGTGTGACTCAACAACTCTTGTCATATACTTTGTAAGATACACTGATAAAAAACATCAAAGGAAATTGTCCTGGCTCCAATCAGAAAGAATAAAAATTAGTTTTGCTTTGTATGCATGTTTGAGAGAGTATGTAGGGAGCACTGAGAACGTAACTCGGGCCTTGGGTATGCTAGGCACATGCTCTACCACTGATCTACACTACACTCCCAGCCTGCCTTGTTCTTCTTAAATCGATTTTCCTTTTCATGTTCCTAAATGATTATCTTGCATATAATCTACTTGAAAGTATTAGCAAGAACTTATTTTTAAAGTCTGAGTAATTCTACCAAAGGCAACTCTCATATTTACCCAAAAGAAGGAACCACTACTAAGAATCAAAGCCTGGTAATTCTGTTCTCAACAGACAGGTGTGTGCTCTGCATGTTGTATGAAAATCATTTATGAGAAGAACAGGAAAAAAAATGAGACGGTAGTTTTCCCTGCTGAAACAAGTACGTGATTGAGCTGGTTTCTACAGTGCAGAGCTGTCAATAGGAAGAAGGATTACCTGAGAAGCAACATTCCAGATGCTGACCTTGTATATAGCTTTAAAAGACACTGAAGAAAGTCCAACAGTGACAAAGAAACCAAGAAACCAACTGGCCCATCCGGACGGTTGTGAATATTAAGGTTAAGGAATGAAAATTCTCTACAGTGACTAAGACAGTGTTGCTACTGCCTAGATCACATTAGGGGAATGGCAAATCAGGAAACTGGAGCTCATCAGGTGTCCGTGAATAATGCGAGAACTGAGTCATTGACACCCCAGTGCTGACGATTCACCTTGAAACATCAGGAGCAAACACGTTCTTATAGATTTGATAGTGGATAGCTTAAGCTTACTGTTTTGTGAGTTAAGTACTACTGACCAGCTCACCCACACACTTGTACTTTCTACAATTGTAACATTTTAAACTGTCTTATGTTTAATATAAATATCATCAGTCAAACTTTAAAACTGGCCAATTCCAGTCTCACTTGTTCTTACTGTATCTACTTAAATTCTCAGAAAGGACAGGTGAAGCTATCACAACGTTAAAAGAGAAAGAAATACATACCAGTAACAGTATGTTGCATGCATGCCTGTGCTTGTCTGTGTGTGTTACTAAAATAGTAAAAATACTCTTACTTTTTTTGCATGAGTTGTGTGTATGTGCTGTGGTGTTGTTTGGTGGTCAGAGAACAACTCTTTGGAGTCCATTCTCTCCTGCCTTTATCCTAGGGCTCAGACGCCGGCTGGCAGGCATACATGGCAAGTACTTTTTACCTGCTGAATCACCTCACCTGCCTCCAAATACTTTTTCTTACAACCAAGAAATTCTTAGTAAAATCATTTAAAACATCTTATTCACAATGCCTTTTAAGATGAAGTATTAATGACTGAGGCTTTAAGGTTACTGCAGAGATCTCATACATAGGTACAAGCAACAACATTCATTCTATTCCTAAAACTGATCTAAAATTGATCAATTGAAACTGCATAATTGGTCAAGAACTCTAATAAAACACTTCCACAACTTTAGCTTTATTTCAGTTTTTCACTCTGTGATTCTTCTCTATTAGAAGAAAAAGGACTGAAGGTCGGAAGCCACAGAATGGGAGCGTTAATACATCTGTGTACAAACTGAATACTTAAGAAATGAGCCTATAGCTTATGAGAGGGAACAGGCTCTGGAGAGAGGCTCCACAGTCTCCACTCAAATCCCAGCTTTCCTGACCACCAGATAGATGAGCCCAGTGAGTGCTAATGACGAGAATATCTCTCAATGATCTTATTTTTCTATAGAAACAGGAGCACGTAAGAGAATAAACCATGTAGAATATTCAAAGCAGTATCTGGTCCTCAAAAAGACAAAGCAAATGTTAGCAATTACTGTTATATGTATATAATTTGCTTTCCTTTAATTTTTTTCCATAGGAAGTAATTCGGTTTATTTGAGATTACCAAGTACATTAAAAACTTACTGTGTTGGACTGCCCCCTGCAGGCCTCAATTTACTTACTTATTTTAAAAGAAGATAGAGAACATAGGACCCACATTAAAATACACTAAAATCATTAATCACGCTCTCCTGACAGTAGGACCAAGTCCCTCCATAAAGTCCTCAAGACGCAGAGGAAACCCGCCCTTTACTCAGATGCGCACTGAGTACAGAAAAGCTATGCACCCTCCAACAGAGTGAACCGTAGGGAAATAATGAAAGGTCACTGTGTCCGTACTTCGTTAAATGCGAGGTATGGAAAAGGGGTAAGTGGAAGATAAGCAGGCCCAAGACCTGCCATCGGGCAATCAGTTGTACACTGGGCAAGTTATGCCAAGCTGTCTTACTCCAAAATCAGTATTAAGATGACAAATGATTCCCCTAGCTTCAGCCATGGCAAAGGCCCGGTACCTAAGACACAGAACAGAGAACAAAGAATTAACCTTCGTATAACCAGGTAAAAAGATTAAGAATGATTTGACAGAGAAGTGATGTTTGTGGTAAAGGTTAGAGGCACTGTGAGAGGAAGGCCTATTTCTTTGAGAAGTTAACAGAGCAAGAAAATAAACAGAACAGTTTTAAACAATACTGTGTGATGTTGTTTGGACACTGGATGGCTATATGTATTATCAAATTAACAGCAACACAGGAATCAACACATTGGCTGGGTGTGGTGGCATATGCATTCAGTCCCAGCACAAAGGCTGAGGCAGGACGGTTCAAAGGCAAACCTTGGCTACAATCAAGAACCTGTCTCAAAAACAAAACAAAAAAGCCTAGAGGCTGGAGGAAAGAAACATGGCGGCGGAAGGTCTACAAGAGCCACTGCAAGCTCTGTGAGGGAGGAACAGAGTGCAAACAGGAAGACGAGGATTAAAGGCAGGCAGCTCTGGGACAGGAGAATGAGAGAGTCAAAAAGTGAGCACAGCCCAAGTCTGGCAACATGTGGGGAAAGAAACAGGAAGCTGAAGCACAAGCTTATGGATTTACTGTGGTAGAAACTACAAACACAGCAGAGTTAATGGAATGAACAGATCAGCACTTGTATACCACTGGTCACAAAACACAGAACTATGATTTAAGATAGCTTGACAAAAATGGCCTTGCCCAGTGCACCAATTAGAAAGCAGGAATGAACCTGGGCCTTCGGTCTTCCCCTTCTCCACAACAAGCTTTCCGAGAACCAGACGCTTCACAGTAACAAAACATTACTAATCCATGTATCTTATAGATGAAGATCCAGCAATGTGACAAGTGTCCCAAACCACAGGCCTAAGTGGATACACAGCTGAAACTGCCCAGATGGGAAGCTCCCTGTTACATTTTGGAGATGACCTAGACTGTCCTGGAAGTGACATTTCTTCCACAGCCTCCCAAACCTGAGATTAAAGTCAGGAATCTATCACTGTCCCTGGATCAAAACCTCTCCATTTTAAACTGTACTGCTACATGCTAGAGAGTCAATTCTTTCAGATTTTCCAAGGTTCTCTATATGGAGAGGATCATTACATATAAGATGGAAGTTTTTAGAGAAAGCAAATTATTGATCATTTAATACAGCAGGACTCTTATTTTTAAGTAGAATATTCAGTTAAAATTTTTGCAATTTAGAAATAATTACTACCAACCAACAGCAGCCAGGCATGCATACCTTTAAACTTGAGGCAGAGACAGAGGCAGAGGCAGAGGCAGGCAACTCTCCTGTGAACTCAAGGCCACTACATAGAGAGTTATGGGCCAATTAGGGCAACACAATAAGACACTATCCCAAAAGAAAACAAGAGCCAGGAGGTGGTGGCACAGGCCTTTAATCCCAGCACTTGGGAGGCAGAGACAAGTGGATCTCTGTGAGTTCAAGACCAGCCTGGTTTTTAGAGTAAGACCCAGGACAGCCAGTTACGACAGGGAAATCCGGTCTTGAAACACACAAAGCTAAACAACAACACACTCCTCCCCTCAAACCACAACAAAGCCCTAAGAAACACTTAAGTCTTTATTGTTTTCTCCAAATTTCTAGAAAATCCATTTATCAAGCCTTGGCGGTCATAGAGGCGCCTTCTTCAGTAGCAGCTGTGTGGCCTTTCACATGCTGTCCTCATGCAAGGAGGACACTGGGATATTATTCCAGCTGTCACCTGGGACATGGGCCTGGGCATGCGTGCAGGGTGATGCTGGCTACATAACTGAGGTGGGAGCAGCAGCAGCTGTCCACCTCTGCTCCTGACTACAGATATGGTCGTTGGCCTTTATTTTTCCACCATGAAGGGCTGTACCCTTCAACTGTGAGGTAGAACAAGCCCTTTCTCCTTCCAGAAAGATGCTTTTGTCAGGGCATGTTACACAACAATGGAAGAAACTAAAACACTGACATTTCTTAAAATTAACTTGTTCTAAACAAACACACACACAAACGCACAAACACAGAGCCACAGGCTTGCAACAACTTTGGAACATTCGTTCTACGAAGAAACTTTATCACATTTTAGCTTTCTGTGATCCTATCTCATGCCTAAAGCTTACAGTACCCGACAAGTCCCCAGCCTGTGGGGACTGCAGCCTTGTAGCTGGTGGTGGGCGAGGAGTGCTGGAGTCCTCTCAGAAAACTGTCCTAGGGCTGATCTGGTCAAAGACCTCACTCAGTGCAAACAACCTTTTATAGAAAAACTCAGTGGCAATTTTTAAACATTGGAGCGTCTAGAAGTCAGAAATAATAGCAAACGAGTTAGCTCAAAATTGAATTAAAAAATCTAGAAACTAGAAACTGAGAGGGTGTGAAAGCCCCAGCATATCCAACGGTAATCTAGAAGAGACAGACATATGACAGAACTACTGACAAACTGTCTACGGGGACTCTGAATTCCCATCCTGAAGCTAGCTTTGAAGATGTCTTCATATAAAGGCCAAAGCCAGCTTGTACACTGCTTATTTGCCCAAGTAGGCACGCAACACACACACACACACACAACACCATGGAGATATACTCATTCCAGGCATTTAGAGATTCTTCTGAAATTGTCAAATGATCACACAGATTGTAACAAATACAAGAAAATAAGGGAGTAGGCTGAAAAAGGAGAAACAACACACATCAGACTTGAGAAAACCAGAAATTGGATGTGCCAGATAAATACTTTAATAGAACTATTTTAACGTATACAAAGGAATAAAGAAAACAATGTGAAAATAAAGTAGGAAAATGTATTTTACTAAATAGTAGAAATTATGAAGATAAAGAAATAGAACTGAGATGGCTCAGTAGTTAAGAGCACTGGCTGCTCTTCCAGAGGACCCAGATTCAATTCCCAGCACCCACATGGGCAGCTCACAACTGTCTGTAACTCCAGTTGCAGGGGATCTGGTGCCCTCACACCAATACATACAAAACAAAAATTAAAGAAAAGAAATAGACCTGAGCATGGTGGCTTATGTCTGTAATTATAGCACTTACAAGGAGGAGTTCAAGGCCAGTCTAAGCTACAAAGTAGTACATAGTGAGTTTAAGGCCAGCCTAGGCAAATGAAACCAAGCAAATGAAAACATAAGCTGAAAATTGAAAGCTAAAATTAAATAAAAATAATGTAGGAGGCCAGAGGGATAGCTCAGCAGTTAGGAGCACTGACTGCTCTTCCAGAGGTCCTGAGTTCAATTCCCAGCAACCATATGGTTGTTTACAACCATCTGTAATAGGAGCTGATGCCCTCCTCAAGCATGCAGGTAGGTGTACAAGCAGACAGAACACTCACACAAATAAATAAATCTTAAAAAAAGAAGGTGAGAGAGAGAGAGAGAGACAGAGAGAGAGCAAAGGAAGGAAGGAAGGGAGGGAGGGAGGGGGGAAGGAAGGGAGGGAGGGAGGAAAAAAGAAAAAAGAGAAGAAAAGAATAGAAAAGAAAAGAAAAGATCTATGTCTAATTCCCAGCACCCACATGGTGGTTCATAACCACCTATAGGTTCAGTTCCAGATGCTCCAAAGCTCTCTTCTGGCCTCACTGGGCACCAGGCATGCACAGTACAGATACATAAATGCAGGCAAACACACATACATATAAAATAAAAACAAACCTTAAAGAAATAATGCAAGCAAAAATAAAAATGAATTAGGATACTAAAAGATGATATGGGGCATCCAGAAAGATTCTAGTAGTCAAATCACTTTAACATAAAGTAGAAGAGGCCTGTGGGAAAAGGATAGTTTGAACTACAAGAAACCCAATTCTTGCCCCCAAGCCATTGTGGCTCAGTCTATTTTTGTAAATAAAGTTTTACAAGGACCCAAGCATGCCTCTGATTAGAGCAAACCATCCTTGGATGCTTCCTGGACACTGCCACGAGCGTCAGAGAATTTCTACTTTGCAAAACCGAAAATGTTTCTGATACTTTAAAGAAAAGGCTTGCTCTGAGCTTTTACAATAATCTGCTGTCATTTGGGAAAAAATAAAGCAGGACCAGACCTCACTGCACAAGAGGGAGGAGCCTCCTTAACAAAGAATGACATCTACACAGAACTGAGAAAATGGGCATATTTATTGTATAAACTTTTTTTTTTTTAATTAACAAAAATTTACAAGGACAAATAGTGTGCTAAATGCTGAAGTCTTAAATTCTAAATGCTGCCTGGACACATACTATCAGTTGTCCAGCCCCTATTGACACATCTACAACCCAACTCTGCACCTAAGGCTCAGGGGAGACACAGAAGGAGGAATGGAAAGACTGTGAGGGCCGGAGGTCTGGGAAGTGTACTGTGAGATGGGGTCTCGAAAGCTGCACCCACAGGACCTCAACAGTGTGGCCACCTAAGAGCCAAACAATGAACTACAGGCGTGCTCATATGGAAGGGGGAGTCCTTTAGGTCTTGTCCTAGTCAAAGAATACAGGCAACTAATAACTACTATGAGAGGGAGAATTAATCTTCCCCAGGGATGAGCACCTAACTGGTTATCCAATGCCAAGTGGTCAGGGCTGAAATCATATGTATATATGAGCAACATATATAAATATAAGCAATCATGGACAGACTCAGCAGGTTGTACTTATATATTTATGTATGCACACATAAATGCGTACGTACATGCACATAGCAATAATAATCAAAGAAAAAAGGGCCATGAATTGGAGAGGGAGTGAGGAGGGCACATGGGAGAGGATGGAGGAGAGGGAAGGCAGGAAATGATATAAAAGTATTTTAATTTTAAAAAAGCAGAACAAAGAGAATTATATGCTCATATTTCTGCCAGAAACAACACATAATCAGAAAGTAACTTAACAAGTTTCTAATTTTTAAAAAAAATCTCTATCTTTTGCCCTGGAAAACTATTCTTGGATCTCTGTTTTATACTTAAAAGAAAACATATACTGCTTCTGAGCAAGACTCAAATAAGAACCCTGGTCAAGTTTAATTATGGGGCACATGCCTGTGATCCTAACTTAGGAGGCAGAAGCCAGGAAGACCACTGCAAGTTCTGGGATTCACCCGGACCCCATCTCAAACTCACTTACTCCCACAAAAGGAAAGGATACTCACCAATAAGCTAACAGGTTGAATGCTCCAGAAATTCAAAAACCAAAACAGGGCTTTACAACTTGGGGGGAGGAGATGAAGATTTAAGTACACAATACTGCAGAGGCAGGGCACATCAACTACAGAGAAAGATGCCCAAAATCACTAACTTTTGGATTATACTCCTCATATAAGGGGAGTGACTCTCCCTCAAATGATTCAGAAATCCCTTTGCAAATGCTCAAAAAGACTGAAAGTAGAGTCTCAAAGGTGCTTGTATATCCATTTTGATGATTAATTTTATGTCTCAAATAGACTGGCTATGTACCCAGATATTTGGGCAAACACTTTTCAGCAAGTTTCTGTGTGGTTGCTTTGGGTGATGAACATTTACAATGGTGAACTTTCAGGTGTAGCAGATTACCACCCAAACTATGGTGAGCTGGTCTAATAAGCTGATGGCTTTAACTAAACAGATGACTTCCCCCAGCAAGACAGAATTCAGCCAGCAGGCAGCCTTAGACTCAACTGCTGTTCCTCTTCAAGACTCCAAGCCTAGAGACCTATCCCAGATTCTGCACACAAGTCTCCACTGCTCTGTAAAGTGACTCCTTATAATCCCCCTCTCCTGTCTGTTGTGGAACACAAAGGGCATACACAGACATTGCTGCTTCTAGTTCTGAGGAACATGAGATCACCCATGTTCACACAGCACACTCACAACTGGCAAATGAAAATGAATGGGTGAACAACATGTGTTACAGCTACATAATATTAAGCCTTTAAAAACAAGGAACATTCACGGCAGAGATAGATGGCTCAACTAGGGAGGTGCTTGTTGCTCAAGCACTTAAATCTAAGTTTGGGTCCCTAGAACCCATGTAAAAAAGTGGGACACAGTGGCATGTGCCTAGCTCTGGGGAGACAAAGAAAGAAGGCTCTCCAAGAAACGCTGGCCAGTCAGCCCTACAGAACTGGTGAGTTTCAGGTTCAGTGAGAGACCCTGTCTCAAAAGAAGAAACTAGGAAGGCAGAGAACAATTGAGGACAGTTGATGTCAGTGGGAAGGCTGAGAACTACTGGTCTAGCTGGACCCGGTGCTGTGTGTCCGTAATCCTGCAAGGGTGCTGGAGGCAGATATAAAGAAGCCAGCCTGGGTTATGCAGCAGGAGGCAGGGACAGTCTCTGGTGAATCTGAGAACATTACACTACATGTAATTAGCCAGCCATCAAGAGTCAGGAAGGAGGAGCCTCCACACAGTTCCATTCGAATAAAGCAGGAGACAGCAAGTGTGCCGTGTCCGTTGTGCAGGGAGTGTCTGCACAAGGGAGCGGGGAATGAGCATACAACACTGCAACTGCACTCAGTAGCCCGGCATTGCACACTTCAGCAGGAGTCAGGCAGTACATTTGGTGCATTTTACCACAAATTTTACAAATATACAAGGAAAGGGGGGGGGGCGTTTCCAGAGACGTAACCCAATGGTAGAAAGAACACCTGTGCATTGAGACAGCTGCCACTCTCTACTAGAGGTGCGCATTATCTCCGCACAGCCAGAACATACCACAAATTATAATATATATTCTTTGGAAATGAGTTAAAAACAAATTTAAAAACTAGTCAGTTTACTAATCAATATGTTCCTCTTCTTGGTCTCCAGCTTTTTGGCTAGAGATACTGGCAAAACACCAACTAAAATTAGGACGTTATAAGAACAGGAATATAACTTTTCACCAACATGCAGTAAACCCTGGAGGAGAAGAATCTTAAAAAGCATGGCTATCATTTGTCACTCACTTCTGTTAGAAACTTCAGAAAATAAAGCGACGTCTGAAATCCCAGCTCTCCTCAATTTAGAAAGTAATAAATTAGCTTCAGCCAACCTAGTTTCCAATTAAAATTATGTCCTCTGAAATTCCTTAACTGTTACACTCTTAAAGGTTTCAGTGCCTTGCAATAGAAGGCAGTAGATCTGCTTAAGTAAAATTGGCAAGCGAACCTGTCAATCAAATTAAAACATCAAGGAGGCTTTAGAGATATAGTAAACACTCTTCTACTGGAATAAAGAGAGGGGAGCAGGGTTCTGGTGATTATGAAGCATGGACTCTTTTACTTTTACCTTAGAAACTATGCACTGTTTACCAACCTTTCTTAATTATTTAAAACAAAGTAACATTGTTAAATTATTCCTAAGAAGAGTCCCAAGCAACTCCCAGAACAAAGTGAGTAAATGAAAATAAGCCACAATCAGTGGCTACCCAGACGATCGGACACCCTTACGACTCCCCGCTCTTATCAGATAGACGCGAATCCTCACTGCTGTAGCTTTCCTTTGCAGCCTTACGCCCTGCCTGATTCTGACTCTTTAAGTCCAGTAACAAACAGAACCTCCCAATGTCTCTGAGTCTCCTTTGTCTCTGAGTACTTCTCATGCCCCTTTGCCTAACTAAGCCCATCCTGTCTGCTGGGCTCTGGGTGCATCACTTCCTTCAGGAGGCCTTTTCTGCTCTCCTAAAAGACAGACCCACTCCAGCCCCCTGGCATCTGACTTACTGTACAGTATTTCTCCTCTTTGCTGAAATCACACTTGCTGTTTTACACTTACCTGTACACTTGGCTCATTAGCTTCTTTTACCCTTTTTACTAAGAGCTTTGTAAGCAGTGTAATGTGACACCAGCCTGATATAATACTATCCACCTAACTCTGCAGTGCACAGCTCAGGGTAGGACATGCCAAGCAAGACATGTTCGAGTCAGAATTTTCTTACTGAACTCTACACGCAGAGAAACAGCTGGCTATCCCATGCTTCCTGAAAAGACACAGCGTTCTCACAATATGTCCAACTGCACAGCATAAGCACCAATGTCTAGAGGTTTCAGCACAAGTGAAATGCCCAGAAATTTCATGGCCATTTTACAGAGCTTCTTGGCAGGTAACCTCATTAATCACCATCTGTTTACGTGTGTAATTCTAAATAACATTTTGGTTACATGTCGGAAACACCTCTCGCCATTAACCTCATTTCTAGAACACTGGCTCATACTGAAGCACCTGGAGTTCAGGAACACAGACCCGAAACTCACGCACTGACTACTATGTAAATGACAGGAGCATAGTCTGTAACATCACTAGAGAATTCTGGATGAGTCTGACTTTTACTATTAAAATTCTGTCAAGTTATCTCATTCATCCTGATAATTATGTCACATAAATACGATAAACTTAACTTATAAACAAAAAATAAGTTGTTGGCATGGAGAGATAGCTCAGAGGTTAAGAGCACTTGCTGTTCTTCCAGAGGACCTGAGTTTAGCTCCCAACACCTATGTGGTGATTCACAATTTCTGTAACTGCAGCTCTGACACTCTGTTCTGGTCTCCACAGGCACTTGCAAACATGTGACATTCAGACATACATAAAGTCAAAATAACAAATAATAATAAACTCTTTTAGGGAAAAAAATACAGAAAATCAAGAAAAAAGAACTTTAAAAAAGTTGCTGACATATCAAAGCTAGATCTGGGTGCTAATTCTACATTTCATTTGTACTATCCTAAGGAAGTGGCATGGTCTCTTCAAAGTGAACTAGTATCTTAGTACAAATTATACTTCATCTGTCTATTAAGCACCAGTCTTCTGGGCTTTCCTTAAATATTCTTACTAGTGTAAGGTCTCGTGTGTGTGTGTGTGTGTGTGTGTGTGTGTGTGTGTGTGTGTGTGTGTGTGCATGAGTGCCATGTATAATCAAAATGTTACATAAATAACAGCTGACCCTAATTAACAGAGTATTTCAATAACACAATCAGAATTTAGAAGCCAAAAGCTGGTGCTACTACTAGAATATAATTCTAGAAGAATTATAAAGAATTATGAAAGAAATGGAGGGCCCCATTTCCCTTTGATTAGGGCATAAAAGGAAGACTTAAAATGCAAGAGAGAAATGGGGAAAGCAAAAACGATAAACCTAAAAGTTTGGTATTTATTTTCATACCACACACACTTCTAAACATTTATTCAGATTCAAATCAGAACCAAAATGGAAAGGAAGAAAAGCTGGTAAAGCAACCCAGAAACAACAAAGTCTCCTTCCCTGCCCCCACACAGGAAAGGGCCTGCAGGAAGCTCTGCTCTCAGAGAATCTCCATCTGGCAGCCAGGTCTAGTGAAGTCAGTTCTGAGAATTCTCTAAGTTCCCACTTTCTATCCGATGACAGAATTTTATAGAAACCATTCTCTCAAGTTGGGGCAGTAACACACACCTGAAAGCCTGTGAGTTCAAGGTCAGTCTGGTCTACAAAGCAAACCCTGTATCCAAAACAAAACAGCAATCTCTCCCATTGTCTCCATACACACACTCCCTACACAAATTCTTCTACATTGTTATACCAAAGCACGCAACATTAAATTGATCTCACAACTGTCCCTGAAATGAGTTAAAAAAGGAAGGCCTCTTCTCATATATCTGCACTATTGGAACAACTATAATTCTTACATTAAGCACAAGTATAATAAACTTTCCCTACAGGAGTCAAAAGTGTTCACAACATGGAGACTATAGTATCACTCAGGAAACATGTTAGAAACAGTCTACATCAGCACTGCAAGGCCAAAAGCTCAAAGCTCTTCTCATGGCGATGTCTTCAGAGATGCTGTACTTATTCAATTATATCCCACACTTTGTGAGGCTGTGGACTACCGGACAGTAAGTTACTGGAGATCTCACAGTATACGAAAATGAAGAGTTAACAGAATTTACACACAGGGCATTTTTCTAGACACTGGACTGAGAACATGAACATACCACTGCTACTGTGAAAATACGAGCCTTGGAAATAACACCTTTCACATAATTCAGAATACTCATCTGCTACTAAATGACTTTTCATTATAGTAGATACCCTGATTTCTAAAATATTGGTGACTCAACTTCTTTTACAGTGCCAGCAACTGAATTCAAGGCCCCATGTATGCTGGGTTAGTACTAGAGTACTCAGTACTGACCTACGCCTGTAGGCCCTCAAGGTATACTGAATATTTGCCATATGCCAAGTATAGTGGATTTTAAGGTACTTCACAGAATCCTATCTTTACTGCTGGTGAGCCTGCTGTAAGTCTGACCTCCAGACATAAGGTCTGCAACACTGAGAACTCCCCATCGAGTCTGACTGTCCTCAGGTACAGTAGCACACACCAGATTAGTAAATGCCAAACCATTGCTCCTAGAGGAGTCAGGTGATCTCTGTGAGCCTTCTTCACATTTTGTTACCCTCCCAAAACAAACTACGCTCTATTTTATGTTTCTGTCAAAAACAGCACAGTGCTTAGGATCCATTTGAAGAGCCACAAATCAGTAAGAACAGAAAGTACAACAATAATTTGAATCAACTATGGAAAGTTTGCTGTGTTTGCTATGTAGGGAATACATACCAGGCAAACTAAATGTTTTACCACTATTCACATCCACATAACCCTAGCACTGTGTAGGCTAAAATAGGAAAGTTATGAGTTCAAGGGCAGCTGGGCTGCTGTGGGAAACCCTGTCAGTTCAGCTGATACAGTATTTGCCTAAGATGCAGGAAGTTCTAGGCTCCCATTATAAAAACAGTCTAGTTAGGTCTCAAATCCTGAGACAAATGACTAAGGTGCCTATTTAACATATCAAAGTAGACCCAGCAGCTGGGTTCTCCCAGCATCCCTCCCTCAGTCCCTACCAGTTGCAGGGTATGCTGGCATACCCCACCCCCTACCCTGAACTCTTCAGTTTAGCTTGGGCTGCCCTTCATCCAGGCTCTTCCCGATGTAATTCAGTCATTTTGGTTACCTACCTTTTTATCCTTTCCGCTCTTGGCTTCTGTACCTGGTTCCCTCTCTCACTTCCTCCCCTCCCCCATCTCCTCATAGACCAGGCTCAGGGTCATGTCTACTCTGGGCTCTCCCAGATATCTCTGCTCTCCCTTTTATCTACAATAAACTTCCTCCTCCACCAGACCTAGGAGCAGTCACATCTTTCCTTTTTAATTTCTTTTACTCTCCAGCCCCCCAACCAGCAGCTGTAGTCCCAGAACTTGAGAGGCAGAGGTAGATGTTCAAGGTCAGCTTTCACCAGAGAGTTGAATTCTAAGCCAGTTTGTGCTACTCTGATTCAGCAGAACCAACAAGACTTCAAATGTGCTTCAAGCAATGACTGGGGGGTCGGCTGAACCAGGAAATACAGATGATACGACCAGCAGCAACCACGAGACAGACAGTGCTCACAAGCTCCAACCCCACTACCAGCAAAAGATGGTTCTGAAAACCCTGGATGCAAACCCAGATGCCAATATGTTCCCACACAGACAGAAGAGCTTTAGACACAGTGCTTCAAGATGATGTCTGAAGCTCTTAAAAAGTGTTTTTTTTTTTCATAATGTTACTTCCTACCTGATATATTCTAAAAGGGATATAACGAAATCCATTTTCTTCTGGGGGATATTCCATGAGTTTCCGGTTGATGGCCCAAAACTGGTCAAATCTGTCTGAAACGATATAAATTCTATTATTACAAATGAACATCATAATAGACTACCTCATAAGAAGACATAAAAGTCTTAAACATTTACTCAAATGTTTTTGAAAAGCATTAATGCACTGTTTACAAATTATTTCTCTTAATGTTAACATTAAGCAAGATATGAAATTAATCTTTCTCCCAAGAGAAATCCTAAACAGATGTGTGACACTTGTGTTCTCAAAGACCAGTAGTAGAGACAAACGAATTGACTCTTGTCTAGCTTCTGCTAACCTAAATAAGAACAAATTTGCATAATTTAAACATTAGCTAGAGAAACAATAGTATAGAAGAGCTTCTGAAAGAAATGTTGAACCTGGCACCAGGGCACAGTCTGTGCAGAGAGCATCTGCCTTGAAAGCATGAACACCCAAGTTCAGTCTCCTGATAGCTATGTAAAGGTGCCAGGCATGGTGGTGCCTGCTTGTAATCCCAGCACGGGAGAGGAAGAGACAGTGAATCCCTGGTCAGGGATTACCAGTTAGGACCAGCTAAAGACAGCAGGCTAAAGACAACGAAGGACCTTGTCTCAAGGTAAGGCAGAGGCTTTCCCAAGACCCCTGAGAGTCTTCTTAGGTGTGTGCACTCACACACACACACACACACACACACACACACACAGAGAGAGAGACAAATGTCAAGTAGGGATGTAATCCCCTGGTAGATTTGGCTTGCCTAACATGTACAAAGCCCTGGGCTCAATTCATAGCACACGGTATAACAGGGCTCCAGAACTTAGTAAGCCCTGAGACCTTAGCACAACCGACTCTATGATGGAAGTGCCATTCAGGCTGTAAGACTGAGCACGTAGACAGCACCATCCACCAAAACTAAAACAAAGGTCTAATCCATCAAAGCCCATATAGTTTTGGGTGATCTCAAAATGTACTAACCTTGCTTTTTAGCTTCTGTAGTTCCACTGCTGGCTAACTGTTCTTGTTAACTGAAGTATGTCGACCCAGAATATGGTTTTTGTGCTTAAAAGCTCACCCTGAGAAAGGCTCTGGGCTACACTGGGATCCCCAACACCAAGTGTAATTACTGGCTGGCTAATAAAGATTTTCTATTGGCTTAAACCCATGTCTAAGCAGTCTTCTCTGATGAATACCCCACAACAATGGGAGAGGGAGAGTGGGAAACAACATATAGAACGCACATATGTGAACTGTCAACTGGAGCTTAATTTCATATTGATTATGCTTTAACATTTTTCAGGGTGAATTAAAGCATTACTGTTTTAATTTGCAGATCATAAGTAAAATCTACAGTCTAGCTCTTTTCTAAATACAGAGATCAGAACATTTATTGTAAATGCAATCACACAGTATGTGGTGCTTTGCATTTGCTCTGAACTTGTCTGTGTGCATGCATGTGCACAGTAATGTTTTCACAGTTGGTTTTTATACAAAAATTTCATTTTTTTTTTTTTTAAGATTGAGTAAGCATACAGTGGTATAACACTGTAAGATTTTGATAACTTACAAATATTTGAGTCATTTCTACTTTGGCTATCATAAATCACGTTACTAAGAACATTAATGCGTACATTTTATATGTTTTCAAGTCTCTTGGTGAACCTGAAAGTGAAATCCCTTTGTCTTATGGAAAGCTGTTTAGCTGTTATATGACAAATGTTTTGGGGAACTGTCACACTGTTTCCCAAAGTGCCTGAACCATTTTCCATTCCCACCAGCAGTGTAAAAAGCTCTAATCCATGTTGATCACTGCCAGCACTAGTCATTCTTGTCCTGTTTGTTTTGTCTTTTCAGATAGTTTCACTATGCAGCCTTGGCTAGCCTCAGCTCATTATGTAGACCAGGCTGTCCTCAAACTCATAGAGATCCTTCTGTCTTTGTCCCCCAAGTACTGGGATTAAAGTGTGGACACTACACGTGGCCATTTTTGTCTTTCTGATATAATCATCTTAGTTGGTATGAGGCAGTTAAGTTATCCTTAATACCAGATAATCAGTGCTTTCCAACCCTTCTCCTCGGCGGGGTACTACACGTAGCTCAATGACAGTCCACTCGCCTGCCATGTACAAGCCTCCGGATCTGGTCTCCAATACACACACACACACACACACACACACACACACACACACACAAACGCACACATGCACAATGTAGCTCAGTGGTAGAGAACTTGCCTGGCAAGGGAATGTCCAGCACTGCAAAATAAGAAAAGAAAATAAAGAATATGGAAAGAACTAGTGCAGTGGAGGAAAGGAAAGTGAGAGGCTCCACAATTATTATACTTGATTAATGCATAAATCTATAAAATATAGCCAGTAATAAATAGTTATCTATGAAAACTTTATAAACAGTTAAAAACTACTGCAAAACTACTTCTTAAAATACTACTAAGCTCTGAAATAAAATCAGCCTAAATTTTAATTATGGTTTTCCTTTATTCTTTTCTTTTCTCTCTTCTCCTCTCCCTCTCCCCCACTCTACCTCTCCCCTCTCCTCTCTTCTTTTTTTTGTTTTCTGAGACAGCATTTCTCTGTTGTAACTCTGGCTTCCCTGGAACTTAACTCTGTGGACCAGGCTGGCCTCAAACTCAGAGATCCTCCTGCCTCTGCCTCTGGAGTGCTGGGATTAAAGACGTGCACCACGGCTGACAGGCTTAATTATGCTTTTTCTTAAGTTTTATTTTTATTTCTATGAATAAGTTTCCGTGTGTGTGCACATGCGTGCATGTCATTGCCTATAGAAGTCAGAAGACGGTGCTGGATCCCCTGGAGCTGGAGTTACAGGCGGTGGTGAGTTGCCTGATGCGGGTGCTGGGAACTAAGCCCAAGACCTCTAAAAGAACAGCAAGTACTCTTAAACACCGAGTCATCTCTCCAGCCCCGGGTTAAATTTTAATGTTCATATCATCAGTGATAAACTACAGCTGTATGTTACATCTTTAAAGAACTCCCAAAACCCACCCACCCAAATAACTGTATTTTTAATAAGGCTACTAGTGAATTCTGACTCACAGTCACATTTTCCCTTAATCTACAAGACACCCTTTAAGTTTTCTGAACAGGCTGGAAAGATGGCTCCATGGTAAAAGTGTATAGTGTTTTTCCAGAGAACCTGAGTTCCACTCTCAGCACGCACCACCTGAACTCTAGGCCCATGGATCCAACACCCTTTTCTGGCCTCTTTGGGCACTGATACACAGCCAGTGTACATGTCCACATAAATACTCACAAACATACATATAATGAAGCAAATCCACCAAGCACGGTGACGCATGCCTTTCATCCTAGCACTTGGGAGGTAGAAGTTTGAGGACAACCTGGCCTGCACAGAGCTCCAGGACTCAGGGCTGCAGAGTGAGCACCTGTGTATTAGCTACTTTTCTGTTGCTGTGATGAAACACTACAACCTAAACCACTTACAGATGGAAGAGTTTATCTGGGCTTATGAAATTTGAGGGGCTAAGAGTCCATTATGATGGAAAAGCATCATGGTGGCAGGAAGAGTACAAACCTTCAAAGGCAAGAATGAAGCAGGCAGAGGGAACTGAAGTAGGGTGAGGCTACTTAGAGTCTGTCCCCAGTGATGCACTCCCTCCAGCACGGCTGTACCGCCTAAACCTCCCTAAATAGCACCACCAACATGGTTCACAGACCATGCACGTGAAAGACCGTTCTCAGTAAAACCATCTACCCTGCCTCAAAATTTATTATTTATTTGTGTGCTTGCTTATCCATTTATTTATATATTTATAATTTTTGAGGCAGGGTTTCTGTGTGTGGCCCCGGCTGTCCTGGAACTTGCTCTGTAGACCAAGCTGGCCTCAAACTTAGAGATCCACCTGCCTCTGCCTCGATAGTGCTGGTTTAAGGGCATGTGCTACCACAACTAGCTCTTTTAGGTGCATATTTGTGGGTATGTACATGGATAAGTGCATGAGTGATGGGATTAAAGGCATGGGCCAACATGCTCACCCACCCCAAAAATCAATAAAGGGTTCTTAAAGATTTATAGAGCTAAAGCACAGAGTATGAGGGTATGCCAAGACTGATTATCTGTGTTCCTGTTCAAACTACAGACTGCGTCTCATAACCTGATTCAGCACATGTTGAGGAAGTATTCTTCCTCTGAGCCTCAACGAGTGTATCGCTTTCTGAGATTGAGAGGTCCAGAAGCAAACTAGACAATGAATCCAACTCATCACTCAGAAGGCAACTCAAAGTTGTAAGACAAAACAGAAATCTACTTGAAATTTTATAAGAACTAAAGGCAAAGACACCCCATGCTATGGTCACTATAACTTTCTTAAATCGTTTTTATTTCATTTTATGTGTATGGCGTTTTGCCTGCATGTATGTCTGGACACCAAGTGCATACCTGTGTCTGCAGAGGCCAGAACAGAGTGTAGGAACCCCTAAAGCGGGAATCATTGATGTTTGTGAGCCACCAGGTGGTGCTAGGAATCAAACCCTGATCCTTTAGTAACTAGTACTCTTAACTTCTAAGCCATCTCTACAGTCTTGGTCAGTAAAATCTTTGCAATGTTTATTATATAAGGTATCTTCCCTTTATCTAATATAAATTCCTTATGTTTCAAGTAAGAAAATGTCAGTTAGGAAACATTGATGATTGCCTGTCGACAAATGTTTCCAAGCAAAGCCACAAGAGGGGCCACTGAAGACGCAGAGTGAGTGGTAGCACTTCTCAGGTTACCTCCTCTTTGGGATCATCCAGGAAGTGTTTAAAAGCACCAAGAGGTGGGACTCTCCTCAGACCAGCTCCAATACCTGACTAGCTGGCACCAGCACTTTTTCAAAGTTCTCCAGTGACTCCAATATGTAGTCAGATGTAACAACCTCCAGATGTAATAGAATATGCCTTCACTTTGGAATCAGAGGTGATCTAGGCTGAAATTCCTAGGCCCACCTCTTTAGTAGCTAAATTCATTTCATCTGTAAAGTTGATAACATTTATTTAATCCGTCTAAGGAATCACATGTAAGAGCATCCAGACCTGAGAGATTACATAATTTTATTAATTGCAATAACCTCTAGGAAAATTCCTCTAGGAAAATTCTCTTCTATTGGTACTCCATTCCATCTATCCACAGTGGCTGCATGAAAAATACCCCTTTAAAAGATGTTCCTAATTTACAAACAGTTCACACTCTTACATTCACAAACACTAAAGAAAGAATGAAAATAGACAAAAGGAATAGTGGGGCTCAACAGCTTCCCAACCTGTTCAGAGTGGCAAGTGGAGGCCCTCAAACTATTATGCACCTATTTAAAATTAAAACAAAAGAACATAAAATAAGTACACAATAGGCTTTCTCCTTCACTTCGTATATAGCTGGAAAAGTCAAACCAGCATAAAATTACAATTTCTAAAATGTCTCATCATTCCTTTGAGTAGCAGTGCTTGGTGGCTCAAGTATCTGCCCACCCAAATCCATTTCCTCAAATGGCATAGCAGGCTAAGCCAACTGGTCCTGAAGTAAAACAAAACAAAACAGAACAAAAACAAAAACAAAAAAACCACACCAGATGTTTCAGCTGGTAGAAAGCAGCATCGGACAGAACCACCAAAGTAGTGCCAGAGTGGGCAATCAGATGGGGCTGGAGAGATACACATCAGGTGGTAAAGGTCACAACTATCTGCCTGTCCCTGGAACTGAAGTTATGGGTGGTTTTAAACAACCATGTGGTGCTGGGAATTGAACTCAGGTCCTCAGCAACAAGTGCTCTACACCACGGAGCCATCCCTTTAGTTCCTTATTCAGTAAATTTTAGTAAGTGATACATATAATAAGCCCCAAAAGGCAGGAAAATTTAATCAGAACATCTAAGAATCCTAATGGCAAAAATGAGGCTAAGAAAATCTGAACAAACTTATTACTCCCCGTGTTACTTACAATCACATATCTGAGTCTCATACCATGTGCTCTTGAGCACAGGGCGTGAAAATAAACAACACAGCTACAGGCATGGGGGCACTCACTGTAGTAAAGGTCTCCCCTTAACGCAGCCAACTGCCTTTCCCATTTCCTATATTCCAACTCTCTTCCATCCTGCTTATTGAAGGGGGACAGTTATTACTACGCTTCACAAAGTGTGTGAAAGATGCGACTGATTACAAGGCACTTAACGTTTTACATAAAAACAATGTTAAAATGCATGAAAAGTAAACGCAGCATTTCTGAGGAACAAGATCTAAGCAGTTTATTAATAAAAACAAGACAGTCTAAGAATTCTCACAAAATCTTCAAGGTTTTGACATGACAATGTGATTGAAATTTAGAATTAGAACTTCAGGAGTTTACTTTGATCCACTGCACCATGGGATATTTTGACATCCTAAAGAAGAGAAAGTAAGCTTCAATGGAAAGAGAGTGCCCGAGAATTCACTGATAGTCCGGATCCCAAAGGACTGTTTGGAATCCGTTTTATTTTGAAGTAAAAGGCCATCAGGACTCACTGAAGCCAGGATCTGACACAGACACTACAGAAAGAACTAAAAACAAGAAACAGAAGAAGGACCATTAGGCTCATTTTTTCCCCCCAATTTATACCAAGTATAAAGAGTGTAATCTCTGAAATCATGAAAATTTAAAACACAGAACAATACGTAATGGACTGCTGCACCTCAGACTCACTGACTTATTCACCCTTTATAACTGGATGCTTGTCTTTTCTAGTGTTCAGAAATCTGGCAATTCTTTGAGTCCTAAATACAATACTGCCATAGATGGTTTTATACTTAAAAATGATTTATACATAAAAAAGGTTTGTGAATTTTCTACAGCTTCTAAAGTAATAAAGGAGAAAAGCCATACAAGGAGAAACAAGAAATGAACATTTATGTCTTCAGTTCCAGAAACATGTTTAATATGAAGAATTCTGAGATCAGAATTTATTGTCAGCACAGCTAATCAAGAGTCACCTACAAAGGAGGAAATACAATGAAAACAAAGACACAGGCTTCGGAGCAGGGGCCTGGACGCAGAATTCTCAGTACAAATAATGTATCACTTTTGTTTAAAGTCACGTGACACCTAGAGATAGGTAACGCATTAAAGTACCTACTGAACGTTGAGCTAAAACTGTGTATCTAACCATGCAGATCCCACAGAGATAATAAATGGACAGGCTTTCTTCCCGTCACCTTAAACCGTCAGTTTTTAACCTCTGCCTACAAGAAGCTTCTCTTCAGCCTCATCAACTCACCCTTTCACCCCTGGCCACTACATTCAAGACATGACAGTCTTGAGACCTACCTCCTGTGAACTAAATGGCCACACCCTACACCCCTACAGACATGTTCCAACTTTATGGTATTAGGTGAGCGGGAATTTTAGAGAGGATTGTCTGCCTTCTTGAGTGGGGTCAGTGCCCTTATAAATGAGACCTCAGAGTGCTTTCACCCAGGTGAGGACTCTGAGAAGACAGCCACGAACCCTCTCAAGTCACTGGATCTGCAGAGGTCTTGATCTTGCACTGCCCAGCCTCCAGAAATGTACAAAGCCAATGTTTACTGTTTTGAGTCTATGGTACTTTTGTTGTAGAAATTTGAAGACACTAAGACCCAAACCAAGTTATCATGCCTTATTTTTTATAACATTCTCTACTACAGCTGGCTCTTCTCATCCTTTAGAGTTCAACATGTTTGTTTTCTAGAGGTCTTTCCTCACCACCCTAATGCAAGAGCACGAGTCTACTGCACTGTTCTCAGCAACTCACTTAGCGCTTTCAAAATGGCATAAGGGAGATGGGGGACTAGAAATACACAGAAAGGGAGAGAGGGAAGGAGGAGGAAAGGAAGAAGGGAAGAAGAAAGAAGGAGGGAGGGAGAGATGACCAGCCTGCCTCCTGCCACAAGGAAACAGCAGCAAGGCACCATCTTCGAAGCAGAACAAGCACTCATGAAACACTAAGTCTGCTGTGCTTTGATCCTGGACTTTCAAGCTACAGAACTATGAGCAATAAATACTTAAAATTAAAAAAAAAAAAAAAGGTGTCGGGGTGAATGCAGGTACACTAAAGAGAGGGATTCATAAGTAAAACACCAATCTCTACTTGTCCTTGGGACTGTGTTTTCTGAAAGTGTCTAAAATACTCCAATCTCAGTGCCCTTGCTCCATGTCCCATCTGCCTGTGACACTCTTAACCGCAGATAAATGTTAGTCTCCTGGACTGCTTCAGGTCTTCATTTAACAGTCAGTGTATATAACCTGTGCCCAATTGTAGGGCTCCAGGCTAAAGAGTGAAGTTGAAGCGGCGGGTGGTCCTCGTCCCTCGGGCTTGTAGGATAGCCTGCTGATTCCTTTACTCTTGAAGCCCTGGAAGCTACTACTCAGCAAACAGATTGGCAAAATGTCTGCCTGCCCTGTGGTAATCATTCACCTTTGTCTCTGCAAAAGGCCATGCTAATTAAGGCTTCCCCGCTCGAGGGGAGAAGCCACTCCCTTATGGGGAGAGGTTATTTATTGGGGAAGAGTCCCTTGAATAAAGGAGTTCGGGTCCATCAGACGACGTCTCCTTCATTCCGGACTCCTGGGCCTTCTTTGCGGCTCGTCACACATTCTCAGGCCCGAGAAAGGTCACCGAACCACGGATCCCGGGGCCCCCACGGGCTGCCCGCTGCTTGGGTCTGGGTCCACCCACCCCGCCAGCGGGACGGATGCCAGACAGCCTCGGCGGGACCTCAGGACCCCGGGAACGAACACACAGCGAGCAGCAGAAAAACGACACCCAATGACTGCATCATCCACTGTGATTTAAACTTCACAAGGATGGGAATTTCTGCCTGTTTTGTTCCCTGGGTATTTCCAGCTCCTAAGGCACAAACCACACAATATGCAATCAATAACTATTTGTCTGAGCAATTAGCATTAAATTATGACAATAAAAGACAAATCAGATTATAGAGAAGCATGTCAGAGCAGAGTGGCAGGAAAGCCAAAAGCAAGTAGAGCTTGCAAAAAGAAGCCTGGCAAACAAAATGAACTACAACTACACTTGGCAGTGGATAAAGGAACACAGCAGCATCGCTGTGAAGACTGTGCCACAGAACGGGAACGAGCAAAGGAAAGCAACGCTTCGCTGAGCTCACAGCCACTGGTACGCACTCCACATTAGTAGGTACAGGGCTTTAAATCCATGTACATCCTCAGATAAGCAAGAGTTTCATTAGAGGAAGGCAAAAAGTAAAAGAATTAAAAACACTAAATGAGGGTCAGGGAGGTGGGTCATGGGCACCCACTAGCCATCCACTGGCTCATGGGTAAAGGAAGTCACTTGCCATCTGTTGGCTCATGGGCAAAGTCACTTGCCATCCACTGGCTGATGGGCAAAGTCACTTGCCACCCAAGCTTGACGATCTGAGTTCAATCCCTGGATCTCATAGTGCAAGAAGAGAATCAACTCCCAAAAGTTATCCTCTGATCGCCCATGCACTGCAAGGCTTTAACACTGAAAGAGAAGCTGGAAAATGGCTCGGGAGTTAAGAGTGCATACTGCTCTTCCAGAAGATCCAAGTTCAGTTCCCAGCACCAACAAGGGTGGCTCACAACTGCTGTAACTCTAGTCCCAGGGGATCTGGCACCTCAGGCCTCCAAGAGTAACATTATCCACATGTGTGCATAAGCCCTCACTCACACACTCACACACACACACACACACACACACACACACACAGATACATTATCAAAATAAAAAGTACACTTGTTAAAAACAACAAAGACCCACTAAAAGACAAAGAACAACAAAAACCCATTAGAAGGCAGGATAGAGAGATGGCTCCGTAGTTAATTCCCCACTGTTCCTTTGGAGGACCGGAGCTCAATTCCCAGTACCCACAAATGCTTATCACTCCAGCTCCAGGCGATCTGGTGCCCTCTTTTGGCCTCTGCAGGCATGGCCACTCAGATGCACACACCCATATATAGACACCCACACACTAATCAAAAGTAAATAAAGCTTTAAAAAATGGACTGGAGAGATGACTCAGTGGTTTAGATTACTTGCTGCCTCTCCAGAGGACATGCATTCCTTGGTTCCCAGCAAACACATCAGCCCACTTACCACCATCTAGGATTCTAGCTCCAGAGGGTCCAGAACCTCTGGCCCCCAAGAGCACCTGCACTCCAGCATGCCCCCACCCCACACCTACACATAGTTAAAAATAAATATTAAAAAAGACTAAAAAGACTTAAAATTAGGATCAGAACCAGTGTCAAAAGTTTTGTGAGACAATGAAAAATGGGAGAGGTGACTGAGGTCTTAAGCAGATGTTTCAACTTAAAACTGAGCTGATCTTATTATCTGGCAGGCTTGTCTTCAGTCTCTGGCAAAGACCGTTCAGAAAGTAAAAGTAATTCCAAGAAAACAACATAAAATTTAAAATATATGCAGCCAAAGTAATTCAGGCTCCCTTTCACTAGGTATCCCAAGGTTGGCGCCCACTAACGTGCGGGCTGGGTGAACGCGGAGTTATGCACACTCAACGGTTTCTCTGATACCTAGAACTCAACCTTTATAATTCTAAATCCATCACAACCAGCTCAGTCTTAGTAACTCCACATCGCATTCATTTTAAAATGCCTTTCTCTGGGTCATCCAGGCAGCCCTAAAATCAACTGAAAAAAATTCGTGGCTGGAATCCTGCCTCTGCATTTCTAAGGGCACTCTAGAAAGAAGAGCGATCTGACTCACTCACAGGTAAGGAGTGAATAGACCCAGTTCAGTGCGCAGACCAACAAAAACAGCAAAATGGAGCACAAAACACCTGTCTCGAGCATGCAAGCCTCTAAAGTATCACTCGTCACACACCACTTCTATCTCCTCTTAAATCTAGCCTTATGTTTAAAACGGCAAACCGGGGCAGAGCGTGTCGGCATATGCACGTGATCCCAACATTTGGGAGACTGAGCAGGAGGACCCTAAATTGAAGCTAGAACATACTGCAACACTGTCTCAAAAGGGGAGAAAACAGTAGAGGGGCGTGTGCGCGTGCGTTAAATAGCACAATATAAATTAACTAGAAAGTCTAACAATACTTTATAAACAATGGAAATTCTACGAGAATTTAACAGCCAAATCCTACTTTTATATGCAAGTGTATGGACTTTTATATTGTTTCCTTTTTTAAGTGTTGATTCAGTCTGGGTGTGGTAAAGCACACCCACAAATCCCATTAACTGGGGAATGTTTGTCTTGTCTCAAAAACCCAACTAGAAAAAGAAGTACACTCTTGAGAAAACTGGCTAAAACCTGAGCCTTGTATAGTTCTTGTTACCTGTTAGTGATTTCCTCAAATATCCCTGTACAATGTGATAAGCTGCACACAGGTTGACAGCTACCTCATAAAGATGCTGCTTTCTTCTGTTTGTGACCATGAACCCTGTTTCAGAGAGGTGGCACATTCTTGTACCTAAAATGAAAGCCTATAAAAAAACTGAAAGGCACATTATGCCTTAAATGAGTTTTCTTGGTTTCATAAGCTTTTCTTATTTCTCCTTCAGAGAGCTTCAAAATTAAAATTAGCATTTGAAAGTATTCAAAAATCCCTGAAACTTGTGCTTAGCTTTGGTGCTCTCCAGGTGCAGCTCTGAATGGAACAGACCACCTGCTCTGTCTGAATTTGGACAAATTTACAACTACATGACCAAAAAGTGACAACAGCTCTATGACCTCACAGATAACCAGAACCTTGTCTCTGCAAAAAAAACAAAAAGCAAAAAAACCCAACCAAACCCTTAAATATAAAAATCCACTTCCTAAAATAAAATTAAACCAAGAATATTATTACACTTTAAAAGTACTTCCTGGTCATGTGAGAAAGAGATAAAAAGAGTAAATCTAATGTATTTATTTATTTATTTATTTTACTCTGTAAGACTACATTATGTTCAAGGGGGGAAAATATAAGATACACACCAACCACAAGTATTATGTAGCATAACACAGAAAACACCCCAGTGTAGTAACACTGAAGAACAGAACCACGTATGACGGCAGCGCTCCAGAACATGTGGTGTGGCCCTGCCTCACTGTCTGTAGTCCGTGAAGCTGGCTGTGTGTCCCCGGGTGCTGGAGGACCGTATCTTCTGGCACAATGTCAGTACAAACAGAAGGCTTCACACAAAAGGTGATGATAAGAAAGAACAGAGAGAGGAGACTAAACAGTTAGAAAAGGAAAGAAGCGGTATTCCAGACAGAAAGGACACGGAAGCATCATCTTTCACTACATTCTGCAGTTACCGTTCAGCATTCTATCCCACAGTTTACGTCTGTGTGCGAGTGTCTGTGAGTGCACTATGGCATGCACGTGGAGGCCGAGGGTAACTACAGGAGTTGGTTCTCTCCTTCTGTCACATGGGTCCCAGGGTTTGAGCTCAGGTTTTCAGGCTTGTTGGCAAGTGCCTTTACCCACTGAGGCATCTTGCCAGCTCTACTCCACAACTTGTGTGCGTGTGTGTGTGTGTGTGTGTGTGTGTGTGTGTGTGTGTGTGTGAGTGTGTGTGTGTGTGTGTGTGTGTGTGTGAGAGTATGTGTGTGTGAGCATATATGTGTGTATGTGAGTGTATATGATTGAATAGGCAGAATACTTTAAGTTATAAATCATTTTAATTATTTAGTAACAATTTTTGAGGGGAAAAAAGTGTAGTGCTTAGCATGTTTTGAAAAATTCCACATGTATAAATATGAAATTACGGAACAATTCCATGTCACTCAGATCAAATTTAAATCTAACAGAAGAATGAGAAAACATGTGGCTCACATCATAGGTCACTGAAGTCACACACCCTGAACTCTGTATAAAGTTTAGTAAATACCAACCAGCTATACTCTGACTGGGTGCAGTACAGTGTCACTGAGAAAGAATTAATACTGAACTATCTTTTTGGCCAAAGGCAAACACAAAGAAGTGGTGCTGTCCTAACTCTCCGTGTGCACTGAAAAGCGACGCATGGCTCAAAACGTGTAAGGTAATCCTAGTAACAGGGAAGGCTGGCATGGTGTTTGCACCTGTAATCTGTGCACTGAGGGGACAGAAGCAAGACCATGAGCTCAAGGCCAACCTAGACCATATAGTGAAATTCAATCCCGGATGAGGGTGGGCAGGATGGCAGGATCATTTCATGGTTTGTATAACCTTCTCATCAAAATCTTAGTAAATTCTATTTGTTACTATTTATATAGCAAAGATAAGCAGCTGAGTATTAAGTAATTTAAAACAAACCTTTAGGACAGTGAGATCCTGTCTCAAAAGAGAAAGGAGGGGATGGGGGCAAGGAAGAGGGAAGGAAGGAGGGAAGGGAGGGAGGGAGGGAAGGAGGGAGGGAAGGAGAGAGGGGGGGAACACCAAAGAAAACCTGCTGAGGCGATGGCCTCTGTACAGAGCTTGCTATGCCAGAACGAGGAACTGGGCTCTGGGCCTGCCACCTACATGAAGGCCAGGAGTGGTTACGTATGCCTGGAAACTCCTACTGTTGGAACTCCATCACTAGACACACACAGCAGGCAAGACCCCAGGGCCTGCTGGCCAGCTGGTATGTCTAAAATGCTCTAAATTCAGTGAGGCCCTGTCTGAGCACATGAAGTAAAAAGCGAGAGAGAGAGGGCCACTGCAGAAGCATGCACAGGTAAGCAGCCACCCCCGCACAAACACACCTCACACACACACACACAATTGATTTCTTTGGAAAACATAACAAAGTTATGAGAAACCATCTTTGTTATACCTACTTGAACCAAAGTACTTGTTTTAATCAACTTAACATTGCATATCTGCATTTTGACTTCCAGTTGCTTTAATATGAACACCAACAGCCTCACTTAAGACCTTGTCCGTGATCCCCATTACGCTGATAAGTTCACCGGCACAAGGTTCCTCCTGCTGCCATGTCAGCAGTCCTCACTGTCCTGTTCAGAATGATACCCACCGCTGCACTTTCAGTTTCTGGACCACGTCCTTTTAACCCCTCCATAAATGTTAAGTGAACTCTCAACAACTACAAGGATACAGGGAAGCTAGCATTGTGACCTCGCTGCTTGTGTCATGAATAGCAAATGCATAGTGACCAATCAGCAGACACTAAGATGTAATGTGGTTTGTCACCCATCATAAGGACATCCATCATTATGTGATGATGTCCACACCGAAATGCTAGTGTAAGAGATGGTTCAGTAGTTAAAAGATCTTCCAAAGGTCTCAAGCTCAACCCTAGCACCCGCAACTCAGTTCCCAGCAGCTCACAGTTGCTGGTAACTTCAGCTCCACAGATCTGTCACATTCCTCTAGCCTCCACAAGTATGCTGCACACATATGGCATGCACATGCACACATGAGCACACGCACACACCAACTTTAAAAACTAGTAATAAAGTTGTATTTTATATAATTATTTTAATATGCCACAGTAGCTAAAATTTGAAAAATATAATTAAGGAACTGGTATTATGGTATTATTTAACCACGTATACTGGAACTACATAAAGTCAAGTCTCTAAAACCAACTGTCTGTAAGCATTAGAGGGCAATCAATGCAAGCAAGAGTAAGAAGCTATGGATTTCCAAAAGATAGGGATGCAGATGAGCTCATTTCCATCAGGAGTATTTTTTTCTCTCCACTCGCCTTATCAGCCCTCTCCTCCCTTTCTTTCCCTCCCCTCTCTTTCCCACCCTGCCCACCTTCCCTCATGTACCCCAGGCTGGCTTAGAACATGCAGCAGATGATCTTGAACTTCCGATCCCCTGGCCTCCATCCCCTAAATACAAGTACCAGGGGCTGCTTATGCAATGCTGAGGATCTAAACAGGGCTTCTGAGTGCTAGGCGAGCACTCTGACAATGAAGCTACACCCTAAATCACAGCAAAGTGAGACAGAGCCCAAGCGCAAAGCAGACATGCCACTGTGAGAAAGAGGAGGCTGAAGCCGGCTCCCTGGTCTGAGTAGAGACCCCTCAGGATGCATTCAGTTTCCAACTATGAACCAAAAGGGCCATGCCTAAGGGATGAGGACCATGATATTTCTTCAGAAACTAAACAAAAAGGTTTATGCTGTCTCAAATCATAAGCTGAGAGATTGGCCTGTGAGAAAATCCAGGAACACAGCAACACTGGCAAGCAGAAATAGAAGAGAGAACTACCAGTGGCTACTCTGCAGATTTGGGCCTGGAGGCTAAAGCTAATTTGTATCTCTAATGCATAAACTGCTCACAGGGTTATGGTTTTGTCCTATTTTATAACAGCATTCAGAAGTCAGACGCTGTGTAGTTACCATTCTGCAGTCCCATCCACAGCTGCTTGTGGTCTTTTTTCTGCATTTCATTGATTACTTGACTTTTATGCTTTAAAGCATCAGCTTCTTTCATGCAGGACATAAAATGAGCTTCAACTGCATCCTTAGATGGACAGTGTAGAAGGTCCTTTTCTGGAAAACTCTATCAAAGGAAAACACAAACAAGTATGCTTATTATAAATTAGCTTCTTAAAAGGAACTATATCCCCCATTCTCCAATGTTCCCAGCACATCACAGTTTATTATCACAAAAACAACATATACTTTTTAAAAATTAACTTAAAAAGCATTACCTGTTTGACACAATCTGAACGCTTCCCAAATAATCCTCATCTGTGAGGTTATCTTTTGCAGGCTCCTAAGCATAACACATGTATAACGCCTGTAACTGACGCCAACCATCACAAACAAGTGCCCTATGGAGCCAGGGAGACCTCTTCAAGAGGGTGCTGATAGTCCTCTATACCTACCTTCAAAGGAAGGCCCACCTCCATCCAGGAGGCTTGGAAATGCTCAATGGTAGGGACACAGGGAGTAATGGAAGAGCTGTTAGGCAGCAAACGCAGCTTAAGTACTGCAGAGAAGAGGTAAATGCCCCGCCACTCCCACACTGGGAAGCACCTCTCACGCCTACCCAAGGGAGAGTAAAAAAGACTGTTCAAATCTCACAGTGAATTACAACAGACCACTGATTCATTATACTTCCAATCTTTCCTAATGTGCATTAGCCATTTTGTACACATGCTTATCTTTCTGATCCAAACAAATTCTCACAGATGAAAGAGTGTGACGCCATGTTCACTCTCTCATTTATCTTTCAAATCATCTGCATGACGAACTAAATTTAACTTCACTTTTACAGGAGTATCTGAAAGGTTCCCTTTAGCTCTCAGATCCCTTGGGACTAGAGGAGGGTATCTTTTTATCATTTTGCACATACACATACACACTCCTCATCACATTCTAAAAACCATGCTAGGACTTTCTGTGTCCTACCATGGAGCTAAATCCTCAGACCTTCCCTCTAGAGATTGTAACTATGTTATTTAATTAGAATATTCATTGACTGCAATGCATATAGATGTATTAGGAACAACTGAACAGCATTAAATCAAAACACTATTTACAAGTGTAAAAATTCAATCTATTAGCCATACCATAAAGCTAAGTGTACTTTATTAAAACAATTAAGCAAAGCCAAAAATTCATTTTTCATGTCACATGTAAAGAATAAAATATCTGACTAAACATGAACTCTCATTGTATACCAGTGCTTTATTACTGAGTCAACTAGCAATAAATTCAGCTTTTAGACAGAAAAATATTAAGCCATAGTTTTTAAGTTTACTTCATAATAATCCTTTAAAATGCTTCCCAAGATTACTTCGTAGAACAAACACAAAGGGTTGGGAAGGAAGGGCATTTTTTCCCCCAAATATTTCTTCTAATGTATTATTTTTCAAGTAAAGAAAAAACAAATTGGCAAAAAGAATCCCATGGCTGTTACAATCCCGGATTCAGGAGGTGGAGACAGGAATTCGAGACCAGCACGAGGGCTCACAGCACACCTCCTTCCGTGCCCTCCCTGTCTGCAACCCCAAAGCTGACAGACCACGACATCAAAGTCACCCTCGGCTACGCTGGTCAGGAGCCAGCCAGAGCTACAAAACCCTGTCTCAAAATACAAACAAAAAGAAAAATGCTAAAGTAAATGCAGCAGACACCAAATACTTCTCCATTTTCTTAAGATTCTGCTGGGAGCCCAATACCCTGGCAACATGGTTGAAGTCCGTCAACAAGGTTCCAGACTCCCTGGCTGGGAATTTCGGCTTACCAGCCTTTCTCCCCTTTGCTGTAATGGTGACAAAAGCCCTTCATTATGTCTGCACGGCCTAGTATACCTTAGCTGGCTGGTGTTAGCTGAGAAGGAGAAGCGGCCATTTTTTACTCAAAAGTAATTGTCTTTGTAAAGTATCTTGCGGGCTTCTAAGTCCTGGCATGTGTAAAGCTACCCATTCATATTGATAGTAACAGATAGAAGCAAAAGGAACCCAGATAGAGAAAAAATAAATACGCACCTAACAGCTAAAAACTTTAAAATAAAAACCTTCTTTGCCTACATGGCACTCTGCTCTGTTTGAGGCAGACAGAGATATTATCCAGCTAACAGTATTAAGTCAAATGTTCTTTTTTAGCAAAACAAGATAACCTCAAAGTCTGTAAGTCTGCGGGAGGAAGGACACCCGGCTCCTCCCCCCTGGGCGTGGCTACATCTACATATGAAACCAGTTCCTCTGAAGGCCTGAGCAACATCTACATACCAAAAAACTATTTGGCTTTTTAAGCCTCTTCCCAGAGCAATTTTCTCTCTTTCTGGTGTGACCCTTTCCCTGGTAATGTATATTGTAAGTCTGTTCTTGGTGTAATTTTTCCACTGACAAGCACATTGCATTGTCAGTCTCTCTTGCCCCTCTCTTTTCTTAATATGTATACTGTTAATTCCCCCATTAAAAACACTCCTGCGTTTTACTTCTAAAGCGTGTTCCACGTGTCATTTTAAAGCCCGATCGTGCGTGTCATTTCCTTGGGTCCCATAAAAGAACGAACTACCCTGTTTGTTTGTCATTCCTCATTTTTCCTGCACTTGTACTCCCTCCTGCGTGGAGTTTCCGTGAACCTATCTGTGGGAAAGGCTGGTTCCCTCCACAAGATTCTAGTTCTACAAGCTTAGCTGTAACCAACCAGTACTCATTACAACTTACAGCAGTTCTCAATCTTTGGGTCACAATGCTCTTGGAGGTCAAACAACCCTTTCACTGGGATCACCTGAGACCATCTGCATATCAGATATTTACATTATAATTCGTAACAGCAGCAAGATTACAGTTATTAGGTAGTAAGGGAAGTAATTTTATGATGGGGGCTACCACACACAAGGAACTGTATTAAAGGGCCGCCACCTTAGGAAGGTTGAGGTGAGAACCACTGGTCTACAGGTTTATCTCATCGTGTTTCCTAGGTCCTACTTGTTGAATCTCCAAGCTCTCTAAGAGTAGCTTTGCTCACTGTTCCCCTCTAAGTACTGTCTCACAAACATCCTAACCACTGCAAACACCTATCCAAAGCCAAACACACACCTCAACTACTCTCTGGCCTCAACTCTAACATCTGTCACCACACATTCACACCCCAGCCTTTCAGCTCCTATCAACTCACAGCAGTTAGCCCCTCACTGTCAGACACACCTTCCAATGGCTGTTTTAAGCATTCACCAAATCCAACACAGGTGACTCTTCTCCAGCCACGCCCAAGTCTCCCCTATCAACACTTCCCATTTTCCTTTCATCCTTCTTTGTTCCGTTTGCCTTTTCCATCGCTATTCTTAAATACCGGTGTGGTTTCTGTGTGAAGTACAGAACCCAGAGCCCCTTTTCTTTTCATTCCATATCCTCACCTTGAATAAGATTATCTATTTCCACACCATCCATGAACTAAAGATTATCAATACTGTTTCCTGCCAAGATCCTTCTTATGACCTTCAGACCCACACGAATATAGTCAAGTCCCTAGGTAGAATAATTCAGCAAACCAAAGAAAACTAATGCCACCTCTTAGCATTTCTATAGCAAACCTAGTCTGCTGCTTTATACCCTAAAGAGATGGAGTTTCCCAGCTTTCAGCATCCCAGGCTAGATCCACTCAGTTCTGAGAACCTTGCAATACCATCCACGCAGTTTGTTCCAAAAGCAACTTTCAAAGGAGGAAAGGATTATCTGGCTACACTTCCAGGCCACAGTCCATCAAAGGGGGAAGCCAGGGTAGAAATTTAACCAGGAACTTGAAGCTGAAACCCTGGAGGAGAGCGGCTTACTAGCTCACTAGCTGGGAGGCTTAGCCTCAGCCAGCTTTCAAGTCCAAGACTACCTGCCTAGGGACTAGTGGTCCAGTGAGCTGGACTCCCCGATGTCACTTAACAGTCAAGGCAATCCCCAACACACTTGTGAACAGGACATTCTGATCTGGACAATCCTTCAACTGAGCCTCCCTCTCAGGTGATTCTAGGCTGTGTCAAATTTATAGTTAAAACTAATAAGGACTATAATTTTATACCCTTAATGTTTTTGCACTTGAAGTCACAGTGACCTTCCAAAAATTAAGACCTAACCTTCTCACTCCATTTTCTCTTCTTTTAGGATATAATCAAAGTCATCAAGATACTAAATTACTTCAGATACTGCTCACCTGTAAACCTAACACACACACACACACACACACACACACACACACACACACACACACACACACCCCTAGTAGCTCCCACAGTTGTAATAATATATCCCGTGGAGGCTTCCCAGTCCTCTGAGGCAGCTCCGCTGATCAGTAGCAGGCTGGGAAGCCACACAGCTGGAGCATGGGACTACGGACCATATGGGCTGACAAGAATGAGCAGGACTCTTGGGAGTCAGCGGCAGAGGGCTTGAACTCGTTTATTGGGGGAATGGACTTACATATTTATAGCAAAGAAAATGGTCCCTGTTTCCCAGGAATGTCATTGGAAGCTCATTGGTTAGGACAGGCAGTCCCATTTGCGTATGTGGCTTGGGGTTAGGTATTTTCCCGGGTGCCAGGGGGAGAAACCTTATATGGTCATATTGGAATGGTTTAATTGCAACTCCAGTAAACAATTCTGCCAAGTCACGCTAAACTACCTTGAAAAGAGACGGTGCCTTGTTGTAAGCAGGCAGTGTGGTTTGTGGCCTGTCAGCGCCACAGAAGGGAGGGGCCAATATTTCTGCCTCTCTCAGAGAGCTCCAGGGTTTTAAGCACCATCGACCCACCTTAGCTGGCAGACAGTCCCACATCCTACCTTCAACATTCTCTCAGTTCTTTCAGCAACACTCTCTCCTTTCTGATTTCACATGAACTGCTCTTCTCCTCGACCTAGAACATTCTTTTATCCTTGCCTAACCACTTAATACATCTTGCCAAAGACTTTAGGTTCAACTTCTACGGTAAACTATCCAGGAAACTTTCCCTTTCATCCACCAAGTTAAGGTTAAGATCACACTGTCCCTACACTGGACTCTAGTAATAACACTGGCCAGTACTACAATGCCTTTTAACATATTCATAGGCAAAAGTACTCTGAAAGTCCATAAGGCAGAGGTACTGACACGACCTCTCAGTAAGTATTTCTTAAATAAGTCAAATTATTGAGATATGATCCATATACAATGAAACACGGGAAGTTTTAGTTCGGTGAATTTTGACTTTGAATGTTAACCTAAGATAGAGAACATTACGACACATAAACACCACATCCTCTTACTCTTCAACACCAACTACACCCATTACCACCACTCTCATTGTCCACCGAAAGCTTACAAGTTACACTGTGTCCTCAGCAGCAGGCTCCCTCCTTCCTACCTCTAACAATCACTGATATGATCTGTTGCACCAGTTTTGCTTATAATAAAATCTCACAAATAAAATCATGTATGAACTAGTGTATCACTGACTTAGCACACTCTTGAGATTTACAATTGATCGGTCACGGAGCTGTTAGTGAATGAACACGTCACGATGTGTTTAATCCTGAAAACCTGTTGCTAGTACAATTCCTTCCAACCTTTCCCTGGTTAATAAAGCCGCTGTGACTAGCAATAAGCAAGTGTCCTAGTAGACCTCTGCATCTTTCTGATTACACAGCTACACACAAAAATGCCAGCCATATAGACTGGGTGTTTGTTAAAATTTAAAGACTGCTGAGCTATTGTCTTGAAGAGACAGAATAATTTTAAACTCTTGTCAGCAACACGTCACAGTTCTGGGCACTCAATGTCAAGCTTATCAGTCTTCTTCATTTTAGTCATTCCAGTGAATGTAGAGTAATCTCTCTCTGTGTTTTTGATTTACATCTCCCTGATGACTAAAGATAGTAGGCACCTTTTCACGTATTTATTGGTAATTCATATGTTCTACAAACTTTCTGTCCAAGTCGTTTGCATTTGTTCCAAAGCAACTGACACATGAGGAAAGACGCTGAACATAATGTGAATTCCTTGTGTACTTATGCAAATACTGTTCACGAGAAGCAGCCAGGTGCACACCGTGTTCTGTACCCAGCTAAACAGAGTCGAACAGACATGCAGAACGTCTGGAGCCTCCAAGTTAGAAACACTTCATCTTGGCAGCCACATCCACAAACACCAGTCACTAATGTAAGTGTAGATTCACGCCAGATATAGACACTTATTCAGGGCAAAGGCTTTTATTCTGTCTCCTAATTCTATCACAGGTCCTTAGTCCTGGAGTTCTGAAGCTTTTTAGCCTCTGTACAATCAATCTACTCTTAAGCCTAGAACTAGAAGGCTTCAGCCTCCATACAATCAAGAATGTTTAAGCCTCCATGCTGACTGAGCCATTCTGACTAGCTCTCTCTGAACTCAGACTCTTCAGACTGCTTCTGTGCCTCTGTGAGCTCACTGCCCCCACTGTAACTACTTTAACTGACTGTAACTAACTCTTCTTGAATTCCTCCTGTAACTGCTCTGCTTGGCTTCAAACTAATTTACTCTTCCCATCTGACACTGACTTCTGCTGAGCCACCTGTGTCTCTCCCCCTCAGCCCTGTTTCTGACTTGGGGATTAAAGGCGTGTGTGTCTACATTCCATCCAGACCACACAGGCCTCTGAATGTAGACCCCTGGAATACAGAACCTTCCTAGCTTCCAGAGGCCTATGCCTCTACACACTACAATTCTAATTCCAAATAATGTCCCCACAGCTTCACAGCTGACATGTTCAAGTCGCCTATCTGCATAAGCAAACTTTTAGTCTTTTTCAACTTAAAATGCCATCCTTATTGTAGTATTTACATACTTCTGAGTCACTTGCCTTTGTAAAATTATGCTGTGGATTATTACATTCCTATATTGTATCGCTAAAGATTTTGGACTTGTCTCTAAAAGTCTGTGGTTTCTAACAGCACAATCTTAAGAAGCAGTGTTTGTTTTGTTTTGTTTTGAGGAAAACATGTTGGAATACAGCAGAACCATTTATATGAATGGCAGGGTCAGACATCTTTGTCTTCTTCCTGATTCAAAAATCCATCACACAAGAGACTGGAAAGAGAGCTCAGTGGTTAAGAGCACTTGCTGTTCTTGCAGAGGATCCAGGTTGGGTTCCCAGAACCCAAATGGCAGCTCACAACCACCTGTAAGTCCAGTTCCGAAAGATATAACATCTTTTCTGGCTTCCACAGGTAACAAACACACACATGCTACACATTCATAAATTCAGGCAAAATATTCATAATATAAACTCTATCTAAAACAACTTTTTTAAACATCATTTAGGATAACTGCTTTTGCTATACCCTTGGTCAAACAGCACATCCTCTGCTATTCCTATGTTTGCTAAGGGCTTTGATGGCACTAGTTATTGAACTCCGTCCATATTTTTTTCTATGTCTATTGATTTCCTGTGTGGCTTTTCTACTTTATTTTGCCAGTGTAATGAATTACACTGACTGATGAGTGCATGCATTCATGAGACAAACTCAGCATAGTTTATATTGTGCTTTTCTGTACTGCTGGGTTCAATTTGCTAATTTTCATTGAAGACTTTTATATTCATATTCATAAAAACATTGATTTGCAATTGACTTTCAATGTCATTTATAGTACTGGATCAGTTATATGGCCTCTGAAACAGGCTGAGACGTGTCTTGAGTGTGAGTGTGTTTGTGTCCTTCAACCACATATCCCAAACTCCTAAAACTGTACTAGGCTAGCACATAGCATTTACTGTGGGGACATGGGCATGGAAGGCTGGTGAGAAACCACTGAGGCTCCTATGGAATCAACACAGAACTATAAAACGTAATGGGTGGAAAGGAAACGGCATCAGAAACAACAGGAACACAAACCTATGATGGCTGTGAACGGCCTGGTGCCATGTATGCCAAACTGTTAGATCATGTTGAGAAGTCCAGGTCACTTTGCTAAGAGGAAAGCAATCTGAAGGCCGGAGAGATGGCTCAGTGGTTAGGAACACTTACTGCTCTGTCAGAGAACCAGAGATCAGATCCCAGCAACCACATCAGACAGCTTACAAACTCTTATAACTCTAGCTCTAAGGATTCCACATCCCCTCTCACTTGCACCTACACACACACATGTGTACACATACACGCACACAAACGCACGCGCACACACACCTAAAATTTTAAAAATTAAAAAAAACTAAATGGGTCCATTTTAGTGAGATCCTATCATGAGTGCTATAAAAAGCAGGCCTATTTTACAAGGCTGCTACACTAACAACTGCATGGAAACCCACAACAGCCCCAGAGCCTCCGAAGGTGTACAATGGAACTGTGGGGCTATGAACTTTCCAGATGATTAAACGAAAGAAATTACAGTAAACTATTAAAATTTAATCTAACTATTAGAATTAATTTTTTATTTCTAAGACGAACAGGAAAGGCTTGTTAGGCAACACTGATCCTCCATCTGTGTTTGGAATAGTTTTATTTTCACACACTGTAAACTGAAATTGTTATATATACATACGGCCTATTCCATACGCACCACGGCAACTGAAACTCATGCACGTCAGGATCATGGCTCCGCCTGTACAGTTCTGGGATAACTGAAATCTACAGGAACACACTACTTTGCAAAATACTTACTGCACATGCAAATGGAAATAACAAATGGCCAACAAACTCAAACATGAAGAAAGGTCATCAAAGGAAGGAAGGGGGTGGTCTTCAGGAGCTGACATTCTCAAGCCTCCCCGCTGCTCACTGCATGAAGTGGAACGAAGGAGGGTGCAGCAGAAGTGAAGAGACCAGCATGCTTTATTTTACTGTTATTTCTTGGGATGGAATTTTATCATGTAGTCAAGACTGGATCCCAACTCGTGCAGCCCAAGATAGCTGAGCTGAGCTGAAACTGCCCCGTCCCCGCCTCCTGAGCTCCAGGATCACGTAGTGCTCAGCAGCACAGGGGTCACTCTGCCCAACTGTGACCAGTGCTTACACTCTATTAGGTCAAAGTTAGGCAACACTAAATTCATGTGGCGTCAGAAATCAAAGCTTCTCAAAACAGAGGCTCACTAACTCTTTGGACTTCCATCAAAGTAGATATGGAACTTCTCAACAGTACAGGTTTGAACTCTCATGCCCATGGGAATTTTATTGTTTTCTAAATTAATATAAAATACCCAAGCTCTATAACCCACTATAAATCTGAAACATGGTTTACTCAGCTCTAAAAAAAGGTGCTTAAACATTAAAAAAAAAAAAAAAATTTGGAAGAAACTGAAGACTATCTTGTGAAAGAAAGAACACCACTGGGAAGTCAGGAAGTAAATTAGGAGCAATTAGGCATGGAAGCACATGCCTGCAACCCCAGCACCAAGGCAGCTGAGACAGAAGAATCATTCTGAGCTTGAGAATAACCCAGACCCCAAAAGTTCCAGGCAACATGGGCTACAGAGTGAGACCATGTCTTAAAAACAAAAAAGGAAAAGCAATAGTTTAAAAAAAAAAAAAAAAACAAAAACAAAAAAACTGTACTCTATTAAGAACCACAAATGAAACAAACAGGAATCGCTATTTTAACTATACCTTGAAATGTACTGTGATGTTCCAAGGAAGGGCTGAACTGGATGCAAGAAGATCAAATAGTAAGCCAATTGGATAATGCCTAAAAATGAAAGGTATACTTAGAGAAAAATACAGACATTTATATCTAAAACCCCAAAACACATTTCCAGCACATTTTATCACCCACTGTCAGAGGCTCTACTGGTTAATCACAGAAAAGTAACTGCACAGTCACATGCCTGGTCTAGTACATTCGCTCCATCCAGTCCTCAGGTGTTTCTCTTCTAAACCTTTCATTTCCCACTGGAGCCTCGATACACCAAGGAAATTTTTATCAGTTGCTGCAGTGTTCAATTATCATCCTGGTACTTACAAGACAGAACTATTCTTTGTAAGTTCCTCTAAACACAAAAATATCTTGTTTACTTTTGAGAGAGGACCCTCCCTACTATGCAGCTCTGGCTGGCCTGCTACTATATTAACCAGACTGGCCTCAAACACATACCAATCAATCCTCATACCCCTATCTCCTAAATCCTGGGATTGCTGATGTATAAAACCACATCTGGCTGGGTTTCTTTTGGTTTTGGGTTTTGTTTTTTTTTTTTTTCAGATTTAATTCACTTAATTTTTCTTGTATAAAAACCCTTATGTGGTAGCCATAGCTGGGGCCTGGGTTCTCTGAACAGAGACTCTAGTGTGGGTTTTCATAAGATAGTCAGTGAATTCCTGATAAGGAGACTTGGTAAACAGTCTCTTTCCAGAAGTCGTGGTCAGGGAGCTGTAGGTCTTGGAGATGGTATCAAAGGTGGCATTGGCAAAGTTGTCCAGGGTGGCAGTGCAACCCCTGGCTGATGTGTAGTTATCAATACCAGCCGTCAGCAGCAGCCTCTTGGGCACAGGAGCAGAGACAATGCCAGAGCCTCAAGGGGCAGGGATGAGACACACTGGCACAGAGCCACATCAGCCTGTCACCTTGCACGAACAGTGTGGGGTTTGCCAATCTTGATCCCCCCCGTAACCTCTCCCGACAGGGATGATGGAAAGATTGGCCAAAATGATGGCTCCTTGGATGATAGTGGCTACCTCCTTGGAGCACTTAACACCAAAACCAACATGACCACTGTAGTCCCCAATAGTGACAGAAGCTTTGAACCTGGCCTGCTGGCCACCCTGAGTCTGCTTCTGTGCTGGCAGGATCTTTAGAATCTCATCCTTTAGGAACACACCCAGGAAAAAGTCAAATCTTAGATTCCTTAAAGGGCATGGAGAACAGGCAGATCTCCAGGGACTTGATCTTCATGTTCTTGACCAGGCAGCCCACCTTGGTGACAGGAACCACTCCCTGTCTTTACCTCCACAAGCCCCATGACCTCAGCCATGGCCACAGCCTAGACCCTGACCTCTGCCCCTAAGACTACTACCGAATCCTCGTGGAAGCAGTGCAGCCTCCTAATCCTGGGCCTCCAGGTCCTACAGGCCTTCCCGCTGCACCGGTGTCATCCATGCCCGGTGTTTTCCTGAAGAAGAAGAAGCCACATCTGGCTTTCTGTAACAACCGTTTTGTTCTGTTTTTGAGAGGATTTCATGTAGCCAGGCTGGCCTTGACCTCCTGGTCCACCTGTGGTGCTAAAGCCAGCTTCTGTTTTTCTCTTCTTTTTAAAATAAACTTTTATTTATTTATTTTTACATTGTTTGGATATTTGATCTCCAGGTATGTCTGTGGACTACCTCAGAGGCCAGAAGAAGACATCAGATCATCTGGGACTAGAATTATAGACAGTTGTGAGCCACCAAGTGGGTGCTGGGAATTGAACCTGTGTCCTCTAGAAAAGCAGCTAGTGCTCTTAAACGATGAGTCATCTCTCCAGCCCCTGCTTTTTATTTTCAAAATTTAGAAATTTCTAAGTGTAAAGACACTCAGCTAAAGAGATGAAAACCCCTGATCTATGACTATATCTCTTAACATTATACACGTAGGTATCTAGTCTTTTAACTGTGCAGTTACATCTTACTATGGATTCAGAATATCTACAAAAAGCACCAAAACCCTCTGGGCATAGTTGCACATGCCCGTAACCCCAGCATTCAGGAGGTGGAGGCAGAATCTAGAATTCAATAGTCAACCTAAGCAACGTACAAAGTTTGACACCAGCATGGGCTATGTGAAACCCTCTAACAAAAAAGGGAGGGAAGGAGGGAGGGGAGGGGAGGGGGGGGGGGGGAGGGGAGGGAGGGAAGGGAAGGCAGGGGAGGGGAGGGAAGGGAAGGCAGGGGAGGGGAGGGAAGGGAAGGCAGGGGAGGGGAAGGGAAGGGGGAGGGGAGAAGGGAGGGGAGGGGAGGGGAGGGGAGGGAAGGGAAGGGGAGAAGGGAGAAGGGAAGGGAGAAGGGAAGGGAGGGAAGAGAAGGAAGGGAAGGGAAGGGAAGGGAAGGGAAGGGAAGGGAAGGGAAGGGAAGGGAAGGGAAGGGAAGGGAAGGGAAGGGAAGAGAAGGGAAGGGGAGAAGGGAAGGGGAGAAGGGAAGGGAGAAGGGAAGGGAAGGGAAGGGGAGGAAGGGAAGGGAAGGGAAAGGGAAGGGAAGGGAAGGGAAGGGAAGGGAAGGGAAGGGAAGGGAAGGGAAGGGAAGGGAAGGGAAGGGAAGGGAAGGGAAGGGAAGGGAAGGGAAGGGAAGGGAAGGGAAGGGAAGGGAAGGGAAGGGAAGGGAAGGGAAGGGAAGGAAAGGAAAAAGGAAAGGAAAAAGGAAAGGAAAAAGGAAAGGAAAGGAAAAAGGAAAGGAAAGGGAAAGGGGAAAGGGGAAAGGGAAAAGGAAAGGGAAAAGGAAAGGGAAAGGAAAAAGGGAAAGGGAAAGGGAAAGGGAAAGGGAAAGGGAAAGAAAAGGGGCACAGGAGAGGAAATAGGAAAGGTAAGGAGGCAGGCAGGCCAGCTGGAAGGGTGGGTCATTTGCCAAACAAACCAAACCAATTAAGCTTCTGATCCTAAATGGAGAAAGAGGCCAGACTCCCCAAAGCTGTCCTCTCACCTCCACAAGCACTCCATTGCACATACACACACACACACACACACACACACACAATTTACAAAGGATGATCCATATTCCAGAGTACTACTGCCCCAGGTCATTTCACAGAAATAAATGGTTCTTACCCAGGAAAATCACCACACTGAAGAATCACACATTAGTTTCACTGAGTTAATCACGGGCAACTCCACCTGCAAACCCACGGAATTTGATGCACTGCCCAGTCACAGAGGCCTGCATCTGACAGCTGTCCTGCCACCGCCCGGAAAAGGCCCGTTGTACAAAGTAACTTATTAAATTCCTAAAATTCACAGTCTTACAAAAATAAATGAAAAAGATAAAAACTACAAAAAAGACTGGAGTTAAGAGACTAATGCACACAGTATTTGCAAACTGTGGAGAGCACCCCGTTGTCGAAAGCGACGCTGTAGGTGAGTCTGCACTTAGCACCCCGCTAGAATGTGCTCTTGAAATCACATGTGCTGCTCACTCATGGTATAGTTTCCTTTGTTTCTCAATGCAGAATTCAGTCTGAACTTCTTACTTCTACAATCCTTCTGAGATAATTTACAAACATTTTAAAATTCCACTAGAGATACGTATCTTACAGTAATCAAAACAAAGGACCTTTCTAAATTTTGTACTCAAAGTTTGAAGATCTAATTCTTTCTTCTCCCCACCATCTTCTTCTGCAGGGATAGGGAATCGAACCCAGAGCCTTGTATAGGCAAGGCAAGTATTCTACTGAGCAACAAATCCAGCCAGACTTTAACCTTTAACAGGCTTTACTGCTAAAGCAGTCTTTAGAGAATCTCAAACTGTTCTCTCGGGATGAAAGCATCAAATATAAATGATGAATACTTAAGTTGTACTAACAAGAAACTTCACTACTTAAAATTCAGTGTTAGAGCACCCTCTGCTGTCTAATCTAATCAGTCCAAAAAGTCTTAGAATTTCAAATGGATCAACACTTCCAGTTCTTAGATAACTTTTTAAAGTTAGCAATACAATACACTGGGGCTGGAGATGGGCCCCATGATAAAGCACTTGTAGCTTATAAGAGACTGTCTTACAAGCTATCTAAGCATCACTAACATTTTGTTTTCCTTTTTGAGAGTCTCTCTACATAGCTCTAGCTGTCCTGGAACTCATTATGTAGACCAGGCTGCCCACAAACTCAGAGATCCACCAGCCTCTGCCTCCTGAATAGTGGGATTAAAGGCCTGTGACATCATACTGGGCGTGCATCAATAACTTATTGGTTATTTAGTGGATCTACCACTGTTCTTAAATAGCTTTCTGTTAAAATTTGGACAATTTTTTTTTTAAAGCAACTAGGAAATCAGAAAATAAAATATGGGATACTATTTGAGTAAGACAAAGGGCATGAACTGAAGCTCTCACCACCTGGGTCCTGTCAAGCATTCTGGAGCATATCCATAATCCCAACAGCTGAGAGGCAACAGGAGGAAATAGCCACGATTTGAGACAAGCCTGGAATACAGAGTGAGCTGGCCACTAGCTTGGGCTACAGAGAAAAGACCCCCCGTCCCCCACGGGGGTGCTTTCCAGAGGTCTGAGAATGAAGCTCAGTGGAAGACCAACTACCTAGAATGCCCAAGACTCTCAGATCGAGACTCTCGGTTCAATAACCAATGATAAGTGTGTTGGGGGAGGAGGGGGGCGCCCCCTAAAGAGATAAATACCAAATACCCAAATCACTCCTCCTGCAGTGAAAAGGAGTTGGGCCAAACATTACTGATGTCTTAGTGTAGGCACAACTTACAACATACTAACCTTGAAGAATATAAGCTAAATCCCAGAAGTTCGATCCTTACAAGTTAACTTGTCCTCAGATTGAAGTCAGCTGCATAATACGTTACCCACACCTAAATGGCTCCTTTTGCTTATAGGCCTGTCCCAAAGCCTCTTCGTTTTAATATTCCCAGATTGAGAACAAGTAAATTGCCGTGGTCAGCATTTTCTGCCATCAAGTACATGCAAACAGAAGGACCTGAACGCAGTATCCCAGTGTATCTTGGCCTATTTCATAACCTCTTCTTTGTAACTAATCTAAATATTTTGGAAACACAATAAATAAAACTCTCAATAACTGAAAATACCAAAAATTCATCTGTATATGGATTAAGCACAAATTTAGGATTGTTTTCAAGAATCTCAAAAATAGCAAAACAGCCAGGCTATGGAGCTGGAGAGGTGGCTCAACAGTTAAGAACACATGCTAGGGGGTGGAAAGACAGCTCACCAGTATAAAGCACTTGCTGCTGTTGCAGAGGATCCAGGTTCGATTCCCAGCACCCATATGGTAGCTCACAACTATCTGGAACTCTGGATCCACGGGATCCAATGTTCTCTTCTGACGTCTGTCAGCATCATGCATGCACATGGCACACAAATGCACGCAGGCATAACACTCACACACATAAAGAAAATAAATCATTAAAAATTAACAAAATAATATTGGTTTCTCAGAAGACCCAAATGCAATTCCTAGCATCCACATGGGGTGGTTCACAACCACCTATTCGTAACCCTGCTGCAGGGTATCTAATGCCCTCTCTGTCACACACACAAGCACACATGCATACACTTAATGAAAAATAAAAATTTTTTAACAAAGAAAGAAAACTAATCTATCATCCAACCACTCAATCATTCAAACAGAAGGCTGATTTTTCTTTTCCTTTATATAATGGTTTGAATAAGAAATGGCACCCAAGACTCAATACTCGAACACTGGGTCCCTAACCAATGGCACTGTTGGGAAAGGCAGAATTTTTCTTCCTTTTCTTTTTTTCTTTTTTTTCAGGTGGGGGGTGTGTGAGCAAACAGGGTCTCAGGCTACTTTGGCCTGATGTATGTATGTGGCCGCAGATGACAAACTTCTGGCCCTCTGGCCTCCAACTCAGAGTGCTAATATTACAGGTGTGCCTCACATGCTTGGTTTCTGAATCCAGGACTTGGAACATGCTAGACAAGGTAGAATATTGTCTACGAAACACTGTAGAATGGTTTAACCTTCACTTAAGGCTAGACTAGTCATTTCAGTCCGTTTTGTTTTGTTCTAGAGAGGGCCCTGCTATATGGCCCTGGCTTTCTTGGTATTTGATATATTGACTAGGGAAGCCTCAAACTGTGGCAATCTCCAGCTTCAGCCTCTTTAATGCCGGGATTATAGGTGTGGGCTACCGTGCTTGGCTTCGTTTCTTTCTTTGTAGAATTTTTTACAACTGTTCCAGTTTTAGAACTGTTTTACAACTGCTTTCTTAAAGCTAGCACACACTTAATGCTTAACCGTGCAGAAAGTCCACTCACCATTTCAGGGGCGTGCCTTCATATTCAAACCATATCTCACTAGCGTCTTCTTGTCTCAGAACCTTCTGAAAGTGCTTTTTCACTTTGTCAGTCACCAATGTCAAATAACTGACTCTCGGCAAAAGCAGCTGAAATGAAAATTTGTGAAACCGCATTGACTTACTTGTTATTGTCTCAAAACACAGACATATTACATAAGTCTTTTAAGTTTAAGAAAAAAGTCACGTTCTTTATTTTGACTTCGTCACTCCAAGTCATCTGCTTTTTACAGAAAACTAAAGGGTAGAGTTCAAAATACTGAGTGTTTCCAATTGGGTTCTAGCTTCCAAGTACAGCTTAGGGCATACACGCTTATAATTAACACAGATCTGCAGCTTTTCTTTACCACTTTATATAACACAGTTACCTGTCATCCTGATTAAGATATCTAGTAGTTCTATCAAATTATCTTACATATTAAATGGTTCCCAGGAGTATTATTGCCTCTTTTATATAGAATCTAAAGGTTTATATATTAAAATATCATTTGTATTTTAATACTATGATGGATAAATGGCCAAGATACACTCACTAGACTCTTTCAGAAATCACAGAACCAATACAGAAGTTTATGAGAAATCAGAAGGGTATAGTAAACTAGCAATTTTTAAAAAATACAACCTATTTGGCGTGACATTCATCAGTGTGATGGTTGGTTTTAATTGCCAACTTGACACACTCTAAAAGTCACTTGGCAGGCGAGTCTCAGTTCAGAACTGTCTCCACAGAGTTGGGTAAGGTGATCGTCTCTCGGGTTAGCTGATGTGGGACACCCCAGCGCCCTGTGGAGGGCATCACTCCTAGAGTCTGGCTCTGGACTGTCTAAGATGGAGAGGGCGATATGAGTCGTCAGTACGCAGGTGCGTATCCGCCTATCTTGACATGGATGTTGATGTAACTAGATGCTCCAACTCCTGCTGCCTCAACTTCCCAGCAATGACGGGCAGTGACCTGGAACTGGGAGCATTTAAAATAAACCCTTTCTTCCCTAAGCTGCTTTTGTCAGGATATTTTATCACACCAAAAGCAAATGAAACTAGGAGAGTAAATCAAGAAGTTCAGCCAGGCGTGGTGAGATATATTCTTGGCCACTCTGCCTTTCTAAAGTTTCATTTTATTTTGTGTGCCTGAGTGTATATATGTGCACTACTTGTGTGCAGGAGGCCTTGGAGGTCAGGGGGGAGGTGTCCTATACCCTGGAACTGGAATTACAGACAGTTGTCAGCCACCATGTGGGTGCTGGAAACCAAGCTTTACTGCAAGAGCAGTAAAGCACTCTTAACCACTGAGCCATATCTCTATTCCTTGGAAAAAAATATCTTTTAAAAAGATCCAAGGTCTCACGTAACCTAGTTGCCTATAACATGCTGTTGAGCAGAGGGTGATGACCCATCCTTGTCAGGACCAGGACCTCCTGGTCCCAAGGTCTCAAGTAACCTGGTTGGCCTAGAGCATGCTGGGTAGCAGAGGGTGATGATCCACCCATCCTCCTGGTCCCTTTTCCTTCTCCTGAGCCCCCACACTAGATGCTTTTCTTCCTTCCCTCTCTCCTTCTCAGGCTGGCTTTGAACTCATAGAGATCCTCCTGCCTCTGCCTCCCGAGTGCTCAGACTAAAGGCAGTGCCACCGTGCCAGGCTCATTTGTGAATTCTTGAGCCACTTTGAGCCTTAGATGGTGGTGTGTGCTCTCCAGAATCAACAGCTGAGACCTGTGTACTTTAGTTTTGGTGTATCTTTCTTCTTGCCATTTCTATAGGTTAATATTATCTTCTATAGAATAGACTATTTCTGTGTAATACTGAATAATCAAAGCTTTTTGGTTTTTCGAAACAGGGTTTCTCTGTGTAGCCCTGGCTGTCCTGGAATTTGCTCTGTAGACCAGGCTGGCCTTGAACTCAGAGATAGTCCTGCCTCTGTCTCCCGAGTCCTGGGACTATATGCTATAAAACTGGTTTTGCCTTTAAGGGCTATTCAAAAACAGGCAGAATATCATCTGATTGACAGACATATAGGTGTGGATAAAGCACAGTGAAAGAAGAGACTTGAAAGTTGTTTAAATAATCCAGGGTGAGTATGGTAGCACATACTTTTAATCCCAGAACTCGGGAGACTTAAGGTAGGCAGTCTCTGTGAGTTCAAGGCTAGCCTGGTCTACAGGTCAGGCAGGGCTACACTCAGAAACAGACACACATAGACACAGATGGACACACGGACACATACACAAACACACGTAAATTTTTTCCATTTCAATATTTGGAGGCTGGGGACTGAACCCATCCTCTAAATGCCAAGAAGATATTCTACTACTCTGCTACACTCTAAGCCCCAATATTTTATTGAACATGTCAGGTCACAATATAAAATATTATGATCATATATTACATTAGATCAATGAACATGGATACGTGTTATATTTGTGCATATGTATTTGTAAGTTCATTGAACTATAAACATATTTGATTGATTAGTTGCTTGGAATCATCAAAATACTTTAAAAATCTAATATGGAGACTGGAGAGATTATTTAGTGGTTAAAAGCAATTGGCCGCTCTTGCTCTGGATTCAGTCAATACCCAGCACCCACATGGCAGCTGGCAACAGTCTGTAACTCCAGTTCCGGAGGATCCGACACCCTCTTCTGGCTGCCTCAGGAACTACAATCATGTAGTATACATAAGGGAAAACACCCATATACATAAAATAAATACAACTTTTTGCCTTTAATCCTAGTACTTGGGAGGCAGAGGCAGGTGTATCTCTGAGTTTGAGGCCAGCCTAGTCTACAGAACAAGTTTCAGAACAGTCAGGGATACACAGAGACACCCTGTCTCAAAACACCAAAACCAAAAAAGAAAAAAGTTTTCTACTAAAACACGGACTTAACTTATGATTCCATTATGGTGTGTGTGTGTGTGTGTGTGTGTGTGTGTGTGTGTGTGTGTGTGTGTGTGTGTGTTACTGACATCCTAAGCCTGTGCTTTATCAGATATAGCCTTATCCTGACTCCACTCAAATATAATATGAATACATACACACGAAAAAGAACGGGTATCAATATGTCTACAGTGATGGTATGTATGTGTTTTACTGTGGGTAGCCTTCAGAGGGGACTCACTTATTTTTATTATTTTTAATTATGTGTATGTGTCTATGCCTATTTGTAGAGGTGATTTTGAAGGGCAGAGGCAGATCCCTCTGGAGGTGGATTACAGGAGGCTGTAAGCTGTCAGTGTGGGTACTGAAAACCAAACTTGGGTTCTCTGCACAGTGGTATGTGCTCTTACCTCCTGCGCTGTCTCTCTAGTCCTCTATTTGCATTTATTTATGTACGGTGTGCCTGGTATGTGTGCACATAAGTGCACATGTAGAAACCAGATGGATGTGTAGCACATGAATGGCCGGTGGCCAAGGAGGCCAGAGGAGGATGTCAGATCCTCTGGAATTCAAGTCACAGATGGTTGTGAGCTGCCATATGGGTGTTAAGAAGCAAACCAGGGTTCTCTGTAAGAGCAGCAAGTGTTCTAAACCAGTGAGCCCTCTATCCGGCCCCTCTCTACCTTACTGAGATGCCACTCAATCTGGAGCTCACTGGTTTGGCTGTAGTGACCGGCCAGCAAGCCCTAGGGATCCTCCTGGGCCTGTCTCTCCAGAGCTGATTCTCAGCTTTCATGTGGGTCTGGAGGAGCTGGACTCAAGTCCTCATATGCACATGATAAGCACGTGACCAAGTAATCACGCCAGCCCTCTAACTTCCTGTAGCGTGGGATAGTTGTGTATACAGTGCTGAGATGCCTCCGGAGTCCAGAACCCACAGATATACTTACATAGTACGGTTCTGCTTCCCGTTCAGTTATCTCATCCTGATAGAGAGTAAAGCAAGTTGGAATTCGTCCAAACCACACATCTCGAAGCACGTCTTTGTCATCTGTCATTCTTCCAGTGGGTAAAGCAGTACATATAGGCTAAGTCCTTTCTTCAACCAAACCAAACTGAAAACAAAATCAGTAGCGTTAGTCAGATCCATACAAGAATTAATGAAGTTTCCCTAGATTAAAAAAGGAACTCCTAAAAACTTCACCTACAGAAAAGGTGGAGCAGGGATGTGGGGAGCCTCATTGGCACACACCTTTAGTCCCAGCATTTGAGGGGCAGAGGCAGGCAGATCTCTCTAAGTATGAGGCCAGCCTGGTCTGCATTGTGAGTTCCAGGACAGTCAGGGCTACACAGTGATACCCTGTGTCAAAAAATAAAAAAGAAAGAAAGAAAGAAATACACATATATCTGTATACGTAATGTTAATTACATGTTCCTGTAATATGTAATGACAGCCACATCAAGTAGAAACTATACTTCTTACCTTTCAAGCCTAGTAAAGTCTTATCATTCACCTAAAAGAGAGCCCTGTACCTACGCTCTGTAATCTTAATCCAATTCCAAAAGATCATTCACACAACACACTTGCCCCATCCAGAAAATCAACCTCTTCTACCCATAACATTATTCTTCCAGAAAAAAAGTAAAAAGCATTTGCTTGAGGCCACAGATGAGCTCAGGTGACGGCATGCATCAATCAGGAACTGATTGTGGTGGTGCACGCATGCAAGCCTCATGAGTTCAGCCTGGGCCACACGAGCCCCGACTGGGAAGAGAAAAAGGTTTGATCACACTAGAAAATCCACCAATAGCTCCAGCCTAATTACACTCCTTTTTATACCTCTAAGGAGATGGCCCGTGAACACCTAGCTGCTGTGCTCCTACTCCCCCAGTCCAGTATGCTCTCTTTTCTCCAACTCTTACCCACTGGGTAAACTGAGCCACCCCTCCAGCCCGACATGAACTGTTAACACCGGGGTACTCAAGGTGCGTGTTTTCATCCTTCTCTTCTCCCACCAGTGCCAGATACACTGGGATTGCCATCCAGTAATCGAAAAGTTAAAGGATAATCAGATGCAGGTCATTCATGCATAAGCAAACCTCAAGAGGTGGAAACATACACGTCCAATGTCAACCTAGTGGGCACCAGTCAACGCAGAATAGGAACTCTGGTACTCATCAGTGTCTTGACTCTTATTTTTTAATAAAAGTTGAAGTATTTTAAGCAAGTAATATACATACACAAATTTAATGTAGTACCACAGAGAGAATTCAAATCCATTCTTAAGAAAAATTTCTGAATGTACAAGCCACTCCAATTAGCTTGCTGAAAACAGGAAGCTCCTCACTGCTTCCTGACTAGGCTAACAGCCTGATCTTAAGAATACATGTCCAGGCTGGAGAGAAGGCTCAGCAGTTCAGAGTGCCTACTGCTCTTCCAGAGGACCTGCACTTACTTTCCAGCACCCGCACTGGTGCCTCGCGACCTCCTGCATTTCTTCCAAAAGACCCAATTCCCTGTTCTAGACTCTTTGGACATCCACGAATGTGTGTTATAAGTTCACACAGACACATACTGAAACACATAAACTTTAAGAAAACTAAGTAAAATAAATGTTAAAAGGCAAAATAAATTTCAAATGAATAAACTAAATAAACGTACTTGGCTATGGACTAGTGCGACGGGTCAGTGGGTAAGGGCGACTGCTGCCCAGCCTGGCTTGGCTGGACTTCCAGGACCTACGTGGTGGAAGGAGAGACTTGACTACAGGCTGTCCTGACCTCCACGTGCACACATGCACACACACACTATAAGTAAATAAATATTAAAAAATTTAAACACAACAGTGTATTCTCAGAAAAGAAATAGGAAAAAAATATTCCATTCAAAATAACTCCCACAAAATTAAGTATTTAGGACTACATATAACCCAAGAAGTAAAGCACCTCGATGAAAACTTCAAGATACTGAAAGGAAATCACAGAATACATTAGGCGACAGAAAGACATTCCATGTTCCTGGATGGCGAAATTAATACTGTAAAAATAGTTACACTGCTAAAATTAGTTCACAGATTTACCTGTCAAAATTCCAACATTATAGGTCATAAGAAACAGTACAAGAATTCATAGCCAATGCAACCTAAGGAGTCAGAACACAATACCCAGCCTCAAACTATCCTACAGGGCTGTAGTGACAAAGACAGCCTGGGACAGGCATAAAAACAGAACATCAATGGAACACAATAGAGGAAATAAAACAGTAAAGCACAGAGCCAAGCCCAAGTATCAACAGGCGGGGCTACATGTAACTAAGAAGTTTCTGTACAGCAAAAGAAATAGCAAGAGTTAATGGGCAACTGGAAGAGTCTCTACCGGCTATGCTTCAGACAAAGGGCTAATAGCCAGAATTTACAAAGAAATGCAGAAATTAAGTACCAAGGAAATAAACTGCCAATTAACAAATGGGCAAATGAACTGAATATACACTTTTCAAAAATGAAATGCAAATGGCCAATAACTATTTTTAAAACTGTTCAATATCCCTAAGCATCAGGGACATGCAAATTAAAACTATACTTGAGATATCAGCTCACCCAATCAGAATGGCTATCATCAAAAATGTGACTACAAATGTTGGAGAAGGCAAGAGAAAGGAGTCTGATCCGCTGTTGCTGGAGTGCACATTAACACATCTATTGTGGGAATCACTGTGGAAATTTCTCACGAAAATTAAAATAGAATTATGACCGTCCTATTTCATTTCTGAGTATACGACACAATGCAGGTATTCACACCCTCATCGTTAACGCTGCTTTATTGACCTGAGCAAGTAACTGAAATCAACCTCATCGCCATCAATAGATGAATGGATAATGAAAATTTGGACTATAAAAATGGAATACTGTTCAGCTCTAAAGAAAAGTGAAACCACAAAATTTGCAGGAAAATGGGGAACTTAGAATATATAATATTAAATGAGGTCACACAATCTCAGAAACAAACAACAACAAAAACCCATGGCCTCCCTCATATAGAATCTAGCCAATAATGTGTGTGTACATGTATGTGCGTAAATAAACACACGTGTAGATACAGTAACAGGTACAAAAGAAAGCAAGAAAGATTAGCGTTAGGGGCTGAAGAAGGAATGAATGCAGGCAATGAACATACATGAAGAGTTCTAACTCATGGGTTTTTTCTAGTTTTGATGGTGGTTAAGTGCATAACATAGTGAAAACATAAAATCCAATGTGAAGGCCCCACAGCCTCTGTTTCAAATGGCTATGCTCTATAAAAAGTAGAGAAGTTCATTGAACTATATAGTCTTTGGGTAGATTTTTTTTTTATTTGCAACTTTTTAAAATAAAGTTCAAAATAAATTTTAACTTTTTTAAAGATTTGAAAAAATAATCAGGTTATGATTATTTTCTGGTTGGGTTCATTTTGTTTTGAGATAAGGGCTCACTATGCAGACCATGCTGGCCTGGAACTCACAGAGATCAGCCTATCTCTGCTGGGATTAAAGGTATACACCTACCTCCTGGAAGGTTTTGATGTTTGGGGCTCTTGTTAGGTTTTTTCCATATGCTTATCAACTTGAAACAAGCTATAGTCATTTAAAGAGGGAACTTCAACTGAAAAAAATGCCTCCATCAGATTGGCCTGTGTGCAAGTCCGTAGGGCATTTTCTTGATTTGTGATGTGGAAGGGTTCAGTCCACTGTGGGCAGTGCCATCCCTGGGTACCTGGTCCTGGGGTGTAAAGAAAGCAAACTGAGAGAGCCAGAGGAACAAGCCAGTAGGCAGCACTTCTGTGGTCCCTGCTTCAGTTCCTCCCTCCAGGTTCCTGCCCTGACTTCCTCTCATAGACCAACTGTTACCTGGAAGTATAAGATGAAATAAACTCTTCCCCAAGTTGCTTTTGTTCATCACGTTATCACAACAGAAACCTAACTGAGACACACATCTAAAATCAAGTGATAAATAGTAAGCAGTGATTTTGGTAATCTTGATATCCAATCAACTGAAAGCTATGACTGGCTCAAGAGAAAATAATCAAAAAGTTCCTTAACTAACAGATTAAAGTAAGTTTCATTACAGTCGGTTTTCCTTCGTTGTTACATTTGCTTCTTGTAGTGCTGGGGTCAAAAGCAGTGCCTTACACACTAGACACGTACTCTACCATAAGCTATTCCATTTTATTTGTAATTTAAATGTTCAAGAGTCATTATCAACCAGCCTCATGGAGGAGGCCTGTAATTATAGCTACGCAAGAGGCTGAGGCAGAAGGATCATTAAATTCAAGGTCTTGGTTACAGAGTAAGTCAAGGCCAACTTGGGCAACTTAGTGAAACCCTGCTGCGAAAAGAAAAAGAGCTTTGGAGCTTCAGCTCAGTGATAGAGCTGGCCTCGCTTATGTGCTGCCTATATAAGTAGTAAGCAGTGGATTTTGTGACCTTGATACATCCAATCAACTGACAGCTACAATATTGCTCAAGAGAAAAAAAAAAAAAAAAAAAAAAACAAAGAGTTCCTTTACTAACAGATTTATGTTCAACCCCAGTGCCACAAATAACAATTCAATGCACATAGAATGGTGTCGCCCTAAATTCACAAACATTAAACTCCTTATCTTGGGTTCAAACTCCACTGCCATACATATATACATACATGCTTGCATACATACAAGCATATCCACACACACACACACAAGTCAATATCGATACTGTCACACAGGATGATTTTTTCTTCTCAGAAAATGCAGGTAGAAGATAACTGACAGGTGAAACTTAAAATGACACAAGGCCACCTTGGGAAGACTCCCCCACCTAAGAAATAAAGGCCCAATTAGCAGGCGTCCGAAACACCATTCTAGATAGATGACCACCATCAACCAAAATTGTAACAGGGCCCCAGATCTTAGTAGGCCCCAAGATCTTAACACAACTGATTCCATGATGGAAGTACCATTCAGGATGTAAAATCAGTATGTGGACAGTACCACCTGCCCAGACTAAAACAAAGCCCCACTCCATCAAAGCCTACATTCTGGGAAAGTCTCTAAATGTCCTAAACATTGCTTTTTGGCTTCTGCAGTTCCACTTCTACCTTACTGTTCTTATAAACTCAAGAATATCAAGTCAGGACATGATTTTTGTGCCTAAAAGCTCACCCTGAGTAAGGTTTGGGGCTACACTGGGATCCCAAACACCTAGTGTAATCACTGGCTGGCTAATACAGACTTTCTATTGGTTTAAGCCCATGTACCAGCAGTCTTCTCTGGTGAATACTACACAATAAAATATCATGCCTGGGTGGACTTCTCTCCCTTTCTGGGCTCCCAGAACACTTGACCACCTTGCTCTTCCCATGGCATTTTCTTCTACTTCTCTCCTTGCTACATAAGAACAAAGAAACAGCCAACTCTCTCTCTCTTAATTTCTGAGTCCCTCCTCAAAAGAGATACAAGCATAGACTTGAGGAATAGAAAACACCTCAAAACTTAACTGTAGGCATTTTTTTTTGGGGGGGGAGAAGTTTTGTTTTTCTTGGTTTTTCTATTTTTGTCTTTCTTCCTTCCTTCCTTCCTTCCTTCCTTCCTTCCTTCCTTCCTTCCTTCCTTCCTTTCTTTCTTTCTTTTTTAAAGAAAGGGTCTCACTATGTAGCCTGGCTGTACTGGACTCACTATGTAAATCAGGTTGGCCTCAAAGAACTCAGTGATCCACCTACCTTCCGGAGTACTGGGATGGGATTAAAGGTGTGTACCATCATGCCCAGAGTTTCAAATCGTAACCCAGGTTGAACTCCAACTTTCATTCTTCCTGAAGCTTCCCCACTGCTGGTCATATTTGGCCACTGTTCACAAATATGTATCTTTTCTTCAAGGGAAGAAGCAAATGGAGCCAAGGTAGCTAAGATTAAGTAGACTGTGGTGCTGTTGACATACATTTTGTAAACCAAAATGCGTAACAGACCAGTGCGTGGTTCTTAACCCTCCTAAAGCTGCAACCCTTTAATACAGTTGCTCATGTTGTGGCGATCACCAACCACACAATTATTTTTTGTTGCTACTTCATAACTAATTTTCTTACTGTTATGAATCATAATGTAACTATCTGATATGCAGATAGTCTTAGGTGACCCTTGTGAAATGGTTGGTCAATCTCCCAAAGGGGTCTCAACCCACAGGTTGATAACCACTGTACTAGGTGAATAAAAAAATCTTGTTAAAACCTTAGTCATTATCAGGGCATAGTGGCCCATACCTTTAATCCCAGCAAGTGGGAGGCAAAGGCAGGGAGATCTCTGAGTTCGAGGCCAGCCTGGTCTATAGAGTGTTCCAGAATAGTCAGAGTTACATAGACAGACCCTGTCTCAAAAAAAGAAAAAGAAAAAAAAATTAGTCATTGTTCAGAAAGTATAACCCCCACCTCCAGATCTACTAAGTGTGTCACGCACTTTATACCCTTCCAGGCCTCTGTTTATAGAAGTATGCCACGCACTTTAGAGCAGCATTCCAACTGTGCCTCCCAACTTGGAACGTTCAGTACCCAGCTCTAAGGAGGCCTTTTCTAGGCATGACTTAGATGGACACCCCTTTACTTCTCCCCTACTACAGAACTGACAAGCTTCTATTTTATGTATCTGTACACGTGTCACCTTCAGTAGACAGTAATGCATTTTCTTGGGGAAAAGGACTGTACTTCACATGCCATTTTGCTTGTGGTATTTGGAACACTGTCTGGAACATAGTGGGTACCCAAAGATATGGTCCGGAACTTTAAAGGTTCCTTGTTTTTTTGTTTTTAAAGAATACATGAGCCCCCAAAATGATGCAAGAGAATCAGATTAGATAAAAATCAGATAATACTATAGGGGGTTGAAACAGAGTTTCTACAGCCTTCAGGGAACTCAAACTCACTGTGTAGCATAGGCTTGCCTTCAATTTCTGATCCTCCTGCCTCTCTCCCAAGTGCTGGGATTACAAGCATGCATCACTTAGCCTCAGACAACAGTTTCAAACTCTAGAAATTCTATATATTTTATACCACCTCACACTGGGTATACATAATATAAATATATAATAATATATATATAACATAAATCTGAGATGGAAAAGTTGGATTATTTTCTACGATCTTGTGGCCAAACTCTCATTCTTTCCATTTTACCACAATTTACCATCATCCCCTCCAACCCAAACATCCCTTTGTGCGTGGTAAATATAGTCAATTAAATGCTACTGTGTAAGAGCTTTTCTTAAGCACTTACTTTGAGAAGTCCATGCATGCACATATTTCATCTGATCAAGTCCACCCTCCAATGTCTCCCCACCAAGCTCCTCCTTCCCAACGGTATGCTCTTTGTTCAGAGTCCGCCTATATGTACGTGGGTACAGAACACTGTACAGGGAATGAGAAGCTTCTCTTGGCAGCCTTATCCCTGAAGAAAACTGATGCTCCCTCTCCCAGCAGCCATAGCTCCGGCTTTAGGAACTTCATGAGCCCCTCCCCAACCCAAGCTGAGATGCTGGTTGGCTTGCTCTTGTGCAGGTCCTGTGCGTCTGGTCACACCAGCTGTAAGAACACATGTGCAACAGTTCTGTCATGTCCGCAAATACTATTTTGCTGCAGAATTCTACTACCTCTGGCTCTATAAGAACTTATATAAGGAAGAAGAGGAATTAAATATTAGTGGGTGTGTAGTATTCAAAGAATTTCAGGGTTGAAGAGAAACTATGGTAAAGCATATGGGCCCAAGTTCAAACTCCCAGCCAGGTGTGGAAGCATCCGTAGCCCCAGTGCAGCACCTCACCCCAGCAAGGCCACCTCAGACAGGGGAAAGAGTAGCTAAGATCCCCTGTAGCTACCTCCAACCTCTACATACTCATGCCCCCCCACACATACGTGTGCACACACACTCATACACCACACAGCAAATAAGTAAATATCCATAATAAATATACTTGAACTTAAAGGATGGGCAGAGAATGGACAGAGGAAGAAAAACTCACTCTCTTTAACTTACAATGGGTTACATCCCCTCAGAAAATAATTTTAAGTTGGAAATATCATAAATGGAGCTGGCTGTGGTGCTGAATGGCTGTAACCCCAGTATTTGGGAGGTAAAGGCAGGAGGATTGGAAATTCACAGCTGGCTTTGACTATCTATCAAGTTCAAGGCCAGCCTGAGCTACATAAGACCCTGTCCAAAAAATCCAAGAGGAAATCCAAAAGGAAAGTAATGTTAAGTTGAAGTGTATTTAATATCTAACCTATTCGCATCGCAGCTGAGCAACATGGCAGATGTAGAGTGGGCTGTTTATCCTTGAGAACCCTCATAACCTACTGTGGCTGCCAGACCCAAGAAAGAACATCTTAACACATGGCTCGCTGGCTTGAAGGTCAGCACTCCAATTCCCAGCATGCAGCACAGCTCAGCAGTAGAGAGCTTGTCTAGCATGTATGAGGCCCTGGGTTCAATTCCCAGCACTGAAGACAAAGGAGAGGGGGAAGGACATCACTTTATTGGCCAGAAACAGTGCCATACAGCAATTCCAGTTCCTTGAAGGCTGGGACAGAAAGATAATGAGTTTGAGGTCGACCCAGGCTACTGTTCTGGTTGGTTTTTGTCAACCTGACATAAACCTAGACATATCTGGGAAGGAGGAATCTTAATTTTTAAAAAAAAAATGTCTCCATAAAACTGGCCTACAGGCAACTCTATAGGACATTTTCTAGATTGACTGATGTTTGAGGTCCCATTCCACTGAGGGCAGGCATGCTACACCTGGGCAGATGTGTCTGAGTGGGAAAAGAAAGCAGGCTGAGCAAGCAAACTGGTAAGCACCAGTTCTCCAAGGCCTCGGCTTCAGTTCCTGACTCCAGGCTCCTGCCCTGACTTTCCTTCATAATGGACTGGGATTGGGATACAAAAGCTGCTATAAATCCCTTCTTCCCTTAGCTGCTTTTGCTCATGGTGTTTTATCACAGAACAGAAACCCTACAGATGCCCTGCAAACAAGAATATGAGACTAGCCTGGGCTACATGGCAAGACTCTATTTCAAAAGGATAAAAAATTTTCAAGGAGTTTCTAACTGTGCTTTGCTTCTGCTTATCACAAAGACATTCTAGAGTTGAAAATGCCTATGATGAGCCACATTCACAACTGTATATATTCCAGATGGGAAAATGCATCAATACAGCTAAGTATGCAGGAACAACACATGCCAATTTTTCCCGGGGAACATTACATGAGAGTTAACACTGTAACGGCTTCAAGATCGAATATGACCCCACCCCAGGCACTTCCCTGAGCCCCAATTTCCTTTTCCTATGGGATGGCACACTTGAGTCACCGGCTGTTCCACATAACAGACACACAATAAATGCCAGGGAATGCAAGCAAGTCCTTTAACATCGAACCTGTGGGAGCTCATGAAGCATGTCACATGAAAAGCAGTAAGGGTGTCAATCCAATCCAACCTAAAGAAACTGTGAGGCTTGAGAAGGGTGAAATGCGACAAAATCTCAGAGCTGTGCCCGGAGGACAAGGCTGGAGGTAAAGAGTTAAACAGGAGGCAAGCTAGCAACTGAGGCAGAAAGACGGGAGTGCTGGACCTAGTGGTAGCACTGGGCTGGGAGCAGACAAACACCTTCCCAAAGAAGACAGCGGTGAGGGAAAAAGGACTGAGGACTAAAAGAAGGGCAGGAACCATTACATGCTGACAGCAGCCAATAGAGGCGGTAGGTAAGGGATTCAATCACAGACACAATTAAACCCTGACTTCCACCCACGGCTTTGGACAGCAACATCCCTCCTCTTGGAAACTTTCAAATACCACCACTTATACTTCTCTCAACTTCCATTTGTATCTTCAGCTCAGACTTCTGAACTTGTACGTTACCACACACTGGCATTGCCATTGGAAGTTTAATATATACACAGCTGAAAATGACTTCAGATCTTCCTTCTCCCCTAAGACTGTGTCCTCCATTACAGTAAGTAGGAATTCCATCTTCTGTTGTTCTGCCCACAAACTTTACAAATCATCCCTAACCATTCGTCCATCCGTGACTACTCCAAGTCAGAGGCAAAACTATAATCTGATCATTCCCAACCACACCAGACCCAAGCCATTTTGACCTTTATTTCTGCAGTCAACACGGCTATCAGATCTTTTCAAAACTCAACAGATCAATCTGCTCCTGACTCAAACTTATCTCATTAAAAGTAAAAATTAGAGCCAGGCGGCAGTGGCTCACACCTTTAATCCCAGCATTCGGAAGGCAGAGGCAGGCAGCTCTCTGAGTTCAAGGCCAGTCTGGTCTACAGAGTGCGTTCCAGAACAGCTAGTACTACAAAAAGACGCCCTGTGCCAGAGAAAGGAAGGAAGGGAGTGTTGGGAGCCGATATTATTCGCCATTAGAGGATGGCGCCGGCTCCCTGCTTCCTGGATTCCTCACGGGAACGTTGTTTGCTTTTGCGCATGCACTGGCTGTGTAAACCGCTCAAGTTACCCACATGCTAATTGGGATCGTAAAAACCACCGATTGAAGGCAGTATACTAATTAGGTTCTGCAAGAGCACCAATTGGCATGGAAAGACATTCCCCAGAGCTCTATATAGCCGGGGGGTTTCTAGACTCGGGGTCCTTTTCCATCTGCTGTCTAAAAGAGCTGTTAATAAACTGCTGTCAGAAGAATTCTGTTTTGCCGCGTCTCCTTTATCGGCGAAGGTAGCGCGCGACAAGGGAGGAGGGACGGAGGGAGAATACAACCTTTAATCCCAGCCCTCAAAGGCAGAGGCAGGTGGATCTTGTTGAATTCAAGTCCAGCCTGATCTGCAAGAGAGATCCATACCAGTCAGGGCCACAGACTAAAAAAAAAAGTTAAAGTTAGGGTTTGGGGAGATGGCTCAGTGGTTGTGCACTGGCTTTGGTTCCTAGTCCTGTACAGCAGCTCAACTTTCAGTAACTCCAGTTCTAGGGGATTCCTTGGTAGACACCAGGCATAAATACAGTGGACATAAATACATGCAGGCCAAGCACCTATACACATTAATAAGAAAAAAATTAAGGTTTTTGCAAAACCCCAAAAGGACCTTGCCTCATCTCTGAATACTCCTCTTCCCTGCTCATGGAACTAGCTAGCATGCCCCAAGTGGCCTTCCATGTGGCACCTCTGTCACTTTTAGCTTCACCCAAGTACCTCTTCTATGGCCACTATGACCTCTGGGGCACCCACCAGTCTACCCATTCCATCTCCTTGGTTTATCCTTTCCCTAGAACTTTCCATCACTGGGCATATACTTTTGGGGTTTTTTTTTTTCCTGAGACAGGATCTCACTGTGTCACCCTGGCTGCCACTATGCAGACCAGGTTAGCCTACAAAGTACTGGGATTAAAGACAAACACTACTTTCGTGTGTGTGTGTGTGCGCGTGCGTGCGAGTACATGTGTGTGTTTTCTTTTTTAAGACAGGGTCTCCTCTGTATTCCAGGCTGGCCTCAACTCAAGGCAACCTTCCTACCTTAGCCTAACGAGCGCAAGAATTACAAGCTTGAGCAACCACAATTGGTTTTTGTTTGGTTTTTGTGCTGCTCAGGATCAAATGCAGGGCCTGGTGCACGCTAAGTTGTTTTGGGCTTTGGAGAAGGGGTGTTTGTGTGTTTGTGTCTCATGTCCTCCAGAATGGCAGAAAACTACATAGCCAAGGCTAGTCTTAAACTCCTGATTCTCCTGCCTCCACCTCCCCAGTGCTGGGGTTGGCTACAAAACTGAGCTCAAAGTACATTTAAACTTATAATAACATTCTAACTACTCACAACTGCTACCAAGAGGCCAATATCCTTGTTTTCAAATTCAATTCAAACAATGTGAAATCAGTATAATCAGAATATCCCGTCAGACCCAAGTACTCAGTATCAAGGACCCAAGAGACTTTTCCGGTGAGTTCTGGAAGGTTTGGATAGTCAGCTGCTGCTGATAAATTCCGGGGCTCTGATTAGTGAAGACATGCTTTGCTTCCTCAGAAAAATGCTACATGCTTCAGGAAAAAAAAAATCTACAAGCTACCCAGCTTCTTAGGTTCCCCAAGTTTGAATATGCTTTGAGAGAAAGCCGAAGAAAGTAAATAAATGAAAGTGTTCTTACAGAAAATGTCTTTGTTAGCGTAAGTACTGTTATTAAACTGAGACGTAAAACATGGCATTGAAGCAAGCCTGGAGTAAACACTGCGTTTGGATAGGGTCGATGTGCCCCGAGACGATTACGATTTAAATACCTCTCATGAAAAATGCAAGTCCTAACTTGAGCTCCCAACTCGATGCCGCGTCTCCCACCTCGGTGAGGAAGGCACACTTCCTGCAGGACAGCCGGCGGCCGAGCTCCGGGGGCGGCGTCCCGCCAACCGCACCCCCGCCGCGGCCCCGCCTCCCCGCCGCCGCCGGCCCGGCCCCGCCCGCCGCCCTGCGCCACGCACCTCTGCGCCCGGGACACGCGAGCCCTTCCCGGAGCGCCGGCTGCTCCGGCTTCCCGCGGCCGAGCCTGCCCGGCGCGCTCCGTCCCGCAGAGGCAGAAGTCCCGGAGCCCGCGCAGCCGCACACAGCGCAGCCCGTCGGAGCCCGGCCCCGCGGGCACTTCCGCCCTTCAGTCCCGAGGAGCCCACCCGAGTCCAGTCACCCTCGGCGCCCGGAGATGACGTCACGCAACCCCACGTGGCCTGCACTCCGCCCTCTGAGTTCGGCCCAACCCGCCTACCCAGAGCCGCTTCTGAGCATGCGCAAACACAGTGAGCGCCTTCCTCCAGACCTCCCGAGTTCTTAGGTTCCCTGTTGGCGCGGAGTGTCCAGCCTGATGCTGTCATTGGTGTTCCTGGTTAGCAGTGTTCTAGAAGAACGGAAATGAAGGCATCCGCTGCCGTGATAGCATTTTCCTCTACGTGTCATGAATAGTATCATCGAAACGTTACTTTTCAGAGTGATTGTGGTGGTTTTGTTGCTTTTAGAGACAGGGGTCTCAAACTAGCTGCGGCTGGTCTGCAACTTAGATATCTCAGGCTCCTCAGCCCCTCGGGTGCTAGAACTGCAGATATGAGGCACACCTGGCTTTCAACGTAAACCACACCCATTGCTCAGCAGATCCTCTTCGTGTAGAACCACAGCAGGCATTAGTGGCTGTGTTTGACCCGAGATGGGAAAAGCACCAACCCTTCCCCTATGTCTCCAAGAGTATTTATCTTATTCTTCTTGCCTTGAAAATAAACAATAAGCTTATTGAAGGGACTTGGGATTGGCACAGAACACACCCAGACAAAGATGTGTTTGCTCCAGAGGGACAAAGGGGAGGGGACAGGAGGAAGGGATTGGGGGAGAGGAATAGTCTGTCCCCAGAGGGACAAAAAGACTACCTCTGGAGAGGGTAAAAACAAAGGACCTTAGGCAAGATGGTGGGTTAATATGAGGTCCTAGGTAGGGAGGGAAAAGGGGGAGGTACCATTGAAGAATAGTTGGGGTGGCTGATTCTGATTGGCTGGGAAGAGAACAAAGAAGAGAAACTGTCAACTTTTTGGAGAGAATGCTATGGAGGGGTTTCTGGGCCTGCGGGTGTGTGAAGCTGGGACGTAGGTTATATCTGACAGTCTTTTTTGTGACCCATCACCATCTTGGGGCTGTGCGGTTGATGTCCCAACCCAATTACCACCTTTTGTATTATTTTAGGGAAAGGGGGACAGTGTTTCATCTGACTACTTCCTGCTGATATTGAAGCATTGTTGGGGAAGCTGGGTTGCTGGTCAAGCCCGGGAAAGGTAGGCTGTTTCACTTGCTGTCCATAGGGAAGTGTAGGCTGAGTTGGAGCAGTCTGTGAGGCTGGACCAGCTGGGGCTAGATGCTTGAAACTGTCAGGGATGCCCATCCCGAGGAAACAACTGGGGCTGGCAAGCTGCTGGAATTTGATTTGGAATATGTTGGGACAAAAAGACTAGAGACCAAGGTAAAGTTAAGGAGATTAGGATAAGATTTTTATCTTGGATGTATATTGGAAACTTTTAGGTCCATGGTCCTGGGTAGTTGGGAAGTCCCAAGACCAGGGGAAGAGGAAGGAATCGCACCCTCAGGAAGAGACTCGACAGACAGGTGTGGAGACAGACTGCCGGTTTACACAAGTACCTGTCTGGTGTTTGGATCAGGCCCTGGATGACTCTCGAATCACAAAATTGGCTAGCAGCACAAGGTACATTTCATCTATGAGTGTATGGAGGTCCAGCATTAATACAGTATTAAACGAACGTTGTTTTTAAATCCTATCTTTCATAAATCCTGTTTTTATGACTTTATTTTCAGGAGATGAAGTATCATACAAAAATAGAGAAAACTAGCATAGTGGGTAAGCCCAGATGAAGAAGAGATAGATAAGAATTATAAGGAAATGGATGGGTCTTCGATAGCCTGCAGTAGAGTAATTTTTTTGGTTAGAGGGGAGGTTTTCTTGGATGTTAAATATCTTTACATAAGAGCTATCCCAGACAGGTGGAGATAAGAAGAAATAGAGGAGAGAGTAAGTTTAGACTTAAGAGATTTTTTTTTTTTTTGATCATTTGATTGTGTCGTGGCAGAAGTTGTTACCATAGAAAGTCAGGCATGTTAATTTGGCCATTGAGCTGTACTGAGCCAAGCTGTTTGCAGCAACAGTTCAAGGTGTTAATAAAATCTGAATCATGGAGGAAGGCAGGAAGAGTCACGAATGAACTCTGCCAGAAGGAGTTTCTATAAACTCCAAGTGGGAGCTGAAAGGCAAGAGAGAAGCCCAGGAGGGCATGGAGACTGTAAGACTTTAGACAGAGGAAGAGGACTGTCTTAGAAATTAAGAGTTGCCCAAGTGGTAGACTGCCTCAGAGAGCCAGAGAGAGAACACTTACTGGGTAAGTGAGGAGAGACAGCTGGTTAAAGCAGGTGGAGAGAAGAAATGGCTAAATAGGCAGGCTCTAGAATTTGGAATCAAATATGATGGAATCAAATATAATGGACAGCAGTAACAAAGCATCCATACACACCTTAAGAGAGTCAGATCAGCAGCTTGAGTGAGTTTGAAATGTTGAGATGTGGGCATGGCTAAAAGGTAAGAGTGGTGTCCTCTACCAATGCCACCTGAAGAGAGAACTCCGGAAGGAAAAGTGTTTGGAGACCCTTGCATGTTAGAAGGTGGGACAGGCAATGACTTGGAAAGAGGAGAGTTGAGCTCTAGAAGGCATTGAGGAGTGAGACAGTGTGAGACTGACTAATGGAGAGGGAGGGACTTGAAGAAGAAGGTTATCTATGTCCTGGAGTGTTGGTGGCAAAGGGATCCCAATGGGGGGGGGGGAGGCAGGCATTAGCACCTGTGCTAGGGCGAGTACCTTGGTCCATGGCACATTGTGTGACCCTTTAAACTGGCAGATCCTGGCACACCGGTTGAGCCCCAAGATGGGAAAGCCTGCTAGGGCTTCCTCTGTCTTTATGGGAACCTTGTTTAACCAACATCAGCGAAACAGACAGGCTAAGATCTTAAACATACAAGCCTAAAAATGGTTGGACCTTTCCTGATCTCGTCCACTCCCCCTGCTATGGCAAGCGTTAGGTAGGCTGACTGAAGTGTCTAGTAAGCAAATAGACCAAAGTGATTGGACCTCTCTCTTATGTATGCAATGCCCTGCTTCCTCCATAAGGTCCTGCTCCTTTCACAATAAAGTAGATCTGCACCACGAGGCAGATCTCCAGTTTCTTGGGCTAGTGATTTCACCACCACTCACCATCTCAGGGACCCCCCAGGGAAGGCAAGCCAGGTCCACGCCAAGTGTCTAGCCAAAGAGGTAGGGGCTGTCTCTGGACAGTCCGGGTTAGTTGCCAGGACTATCAAGTGTTCGGATCTGTCCATTTGAAGGCAAAAAGGTGCTGGGAGTGGGCATCCAGGGGTATTGAGAAGAAAGCGTCTTCAAGGCCTAGGATTGAAAAGTGGTGTTGTCAGGACAGTGGCCCGGATGGTGTAAGGGTTAGGGAGCCCAGGGTGTAGGGGTAATGGGAATGAGACAGTGTGTATGAAGGCCAGGGAAAGGAAGAGGAGGGATGCAGGGAGTTTTTGCCTGGCTGGAAGGCAAAATCTATGTCAATTTTGGAAAAGATATATCTTCCAGTAAAGGGGTGGGGCATGGGAGAATGAGGAGAAAGGAGTGCAAAAGGAAGAGTCTTTGAAGACGCAAGTAAGGGAAGGGTATGGAGAGGTCTGGAAGTCTGGCTGTTTATTTTCATTATGAGTGAGAAAAAGGGGTAAGTGGGACCTCAGAATTTTCTTAGGAGAAACATGATGACAAGACCTGACACAGAAGCAAGACCCTAGGCTCCTGAAGAGTGATCGGTGTGGGTTTAGTCAGGTCCATGCCAGAGTCTGGACCCCATCTGTCTTCAGCCCAGGAGGTTCAAGGGGTGCTAGATGACTGGATGACCCTGGGGAGTTCATGCCCTGGACAGTCCATGCCCAGTGCCCTCCTGTTGACTCTCAGGGCATGGTCAAGTAGGTCTGTGAGGATTTGGACAGACACGGGCCCAGCGATCTTCCATGCCACATTTCAAACAACCATCTAATGGCTCCTTCTGACATGACATCTCCTTTCTTTGGGGTGCTCCAGCACTGGGAGTCTGATGGCAAGCCTTAGCCAAGAGTTGGTACTTGTGTTTTTGGTTGCATTTATCATGGTTGTGAATGACTTTGAATGCCAGGGCCAGGATTTCAGTCTGGAGTGTTAAGTGGGCTTTGTTCTATGTTTACACTTGGCTTTTATGCCTGGATCAAATTGGGCAAAAAAAGTAAGTCATCAGGATTTGATGGTCATCTGGTGTCTGGATCTAGGCTTGCATGTTGGAGCTGGGCCTGCGAAAGGCGCTAGGGTAATCGAGAAGGATTTTCAGACTTGTCTTGAATTACCTCTTGGAATTTTGAAAGTTAATTGGTTTAAGGGCAGCTCCCCTCCCCCTTCTTCTACTCAGTCAAGTAGTCCCTCTTCTGTTTTCAGCCCTCCCCACTAACGATCCAGTGATAAACTGCTCCCAGCTCCTGCCCCAATCCTGCCCCTCAGAGAAGTGGCAGGTGTGGAAGGCCCCATTCAAGTCTATGTCATCTTCTCTCTTAGTGAACTTACCCAGGTTAAAAAAAAATCAAGTTCCTTTACCCCAGACCCCACTATTTTCATCAAACAATTCCAGTACCTAACCCAGTCCTAGGACCTTACCTTCCGTGACCTCTATATGACTCTTTCTAATAGCCTCCTCCCCAAGGAACACAGATGCATCTGTGAGATGGCCCTTAACCATACACTCCAGTTACACCAGAGAACCATCCCACTGGAACCACTGCGGCCCCCGCGGGTAGATCATCACTAGGATTACAACTACAGGCTGGCTGCCAGGCTAGGGACTGCTTCATTATTCATCTCCCCTCAGGCCGGAGACCTTTGTAACTTACATTCACATACCTTAAACCACTTACTCAGACCTCACGACTTCATATAAGCTTTCATAGCCTCAGACTTTTATATACCCTTAAATTATATTTTACACCTGTAGAACTTATATAATTTCTTTTTTTAGATCTTTATAATTTGTATAGCCTTTTATTGACCTTTATAACCTATTTGTCCATTTTTAGTAACCTTTAGAAGTTCTGTATGAAGACTGTCAGCAAGGTGAACTTGCTGACTGAACATATGAAATCAACTGAGCAGGCAGCTGGGTGTTTGTTGTTGTAATAAAACTATGTTTAGTCAACAATGCCATCAGAAGGCCACCAGAAGGATAAATTTATAGGACGTATAGGAAGTAGGAAGTATAACTTAAATGGTTATCAGTTCAAATGACCGAGAGTTACCAAGAAACAGTGACCCAGGCTCCTGTGGTTCTCTGGAGGCAGAAGCAGTCTCTGGCTGTCATACAGGAGCAGCATTTGATCAGCAGTGGTCACATGGAGCAATATGGGCTTTGCTGTCCAGGTTTTCCTGTGGAGGAGGGCTTGGGAAAACTGACCTGACTTTGATGATGTAGTAGAGTACAGCAGTTAACCCCAAAGTGGCTCTGGCAGCAGGTGAAGCTTGAGGCAGTTTTGCCCAGTGGTTAGTGTTATCGTAGCCCTGGTGGAGTCGTTGCATTGCCTAATCTGTGGTCCTCTTTGGAGATTTTGAAGGTTACCACTAGACGTCACTGTTCTTTGTGGAAAGCTTAAATTTTAAATGTCATATTCAGCAGATCTCTGAAGATATCCCCCGCCCTCCGAACTCACTGATTTATCCCAGCCCCCAACTCCAGAAAGGACTTCCTGGCAAACTACAGGCCATTCTGGCCAGGAATGGTAGTTTGAATAGGAATGGCCCCTGTTGCTTGTACCCATCCATGGGACCCTTCAGGCGAGGAAGAAGAGTTGGCGCGGAGCCAAAACACATAGGCTCCGGGAGTCAAGTGAGCAGCAAATGGCAGACTCAGTTTATTACAGGGGGGTCTGCCTATTATACCCTCTACCCTACCCAGCATCCCATTGGCTGCCAGACTGCAGCTGCTGCTTCCTGGGTGTGTCCAGGTAGGTCTGTCTCTCGGCATGCCCGGGCAGGTCCATCTCTGTGTATGTCCACGTGGGTCTCAGGCCTTGTTCTGTCCTGTGGCAGGTCCAGTATTCTCCTACAGGCCCCCATAGGATCATATACGTGAATTCTTGGTCATTAGGGAGTGATACTACTTGACAGGGATTAGGAAGTATGGTCTTGTTGGAGGAAGTGTGTCACTGGGGGTGGGCTTTGGGGTTTCAAATGGTCAAGCCAGGCCCAGTGTCTTCCTCTCTTCCTGCTGTCTGCTGACTTGCACGTAGTTGTAAACCTCTCAGTTACTTCTCCAGCACACTGCATATGTGCTGCCCTGCTTCCTAGCATGACTGTATTAGACTATCTTAATGTCCTGTTGCTGTGAAGAGACACCATGACCAAGGCAACTCTTATTTTTAAAAAACATTTAATTGGGTCTGGCTTACAGGTTCAGAGGTTTTGTCTATTATCGTTGTGGGAGGAAGCGCAGCAGCACACAGGCAGACATGGTGCTGGAGAGTAGCTGAGAGTTCTACATCCAGATCTGTGGGCAGCAGGAAAGGAGAGTATGTACTGGGCTTGGCTTGAGCATTTGAAACCCTAAAGCCCACCCCCAGTGACACACTTCCTCCAACAAGGCCACACCTAGTACAACAAGACCATATTTCCTAATCCTTTCAAATAATGCCACTCCCCATGAGCCTGTGGGGGCCATTTTCATTTAAACTACCACATGGACTAAACCTCTGAAACTATAAGCCAGCTCCAATTAAATGTTTTCTTTTATAAGAGTTATCATGGCCATAGTATCTCTTCACAGCAATAGAATCTTGCCTAAGATGGAAATTGGTACCAGGAGTGGGGTCTTGTTGTGATAGGCTTGACCATGCTTTTGTTTGGAGAAATAGTTTGGAACTTTGGACTAGAAAAATGATTGGGCACTTTAATCAGGGCTTAATGGTCCATTCTAGTAGGAGCCTGGAAGACAGTGATACTGAGGGTGATTTGAACAGAAGGATCCCGGCTTTAGAAGTTAGAGGTGAAAAAGATTAGTATGTGGCCTAGATACCATGCTTGTGACATTTTAGTAAAGAATGTAGCTGCTTTTTGACCTTGCCTGAAAAACCTGCTTGCAGCTAACTTGAAGAATTTGGGATTAATGGCATTGGCAGAGGAGATTTAAAAACAGCCTCGTATTGACTGTGTCTTGTGGATATTAGTGGCCAGTCTTATGCAGATCTATAATGAAAAGGAGCAAGCTGAGTAAGGAAAAATATAAAATATACAGTTTGAGGAGAAAAGGAGCACCAGAAAGTGTAATGTAGCCAAGTCCTGTACTCAAGACATCTGTACCTGATGCTAAATGGATTTAGGGAGTGGTGATCTCAGGGTAAGACCTCACCCAGCTAAGCTGCCAACTTGTGAAAAGGAATTAAAGAAAAGTTTAGGGCTTGGTGTGGTGGTACACACCTTTAATCCCGGCACTGAGGAGGAAGAGGCAGGTAGATCCCTCAGTTCCAGGCCAGCCTGGACGTAGAGGGAGTTCCAGGGCATCCAAATTTAGTCAGTGAAGGATCCCATCGAAAACAGAAAGCTAGTGAAAATGTATGAACAAGAAGGCCATGTTGCAACCCTGGAAACCAGAAGAACTTGGCAGGTTCAGTCACATGGTTCTGGCTTTGGTGTCAAGGAGACAATAAAGGGGTTTGTGGAATTTCCCTCCACAGCTAAGAAAGGCCACTGAGGCCAGGCATGTGTCAGGAGTATCCCAGCTTGCAGGCCCAGAGAGACCATTGTGTGCAGTTGTAAAAGTAAAGCATGGGTTGTATTGGAAACCCCAAGATGTTGGTGATATCAGAGCCATGGGATACATGCTGAGTAGAGGTGCTAACGAGTGTGGAACCAGCCCAAGAGAAAACAATGTGTAGCAATCAACAGTGCTGAAAGGTGTTGACTGAAGAGCACATCTGAAGAGAACTTTGACATCAGATGCGGAGATGCAGAGTTTGGAGTTTGCCCTGTTGGCTTTCAGTCTTGCTTTGGTCTAGTATTTCCTCACTATGCTCCCCTCCTCCCTTTTGGAATGGTGATATATATTCTGTGCCTCTGAATGTTGGAAGTATGTGATAGGCTTTTTGATTTTGATTTTATCAGGGTTTACAGTTAAGAGATTGCCATGAGCCTCCAAAGAGAGTTTGAACTTTGGAGTTTTAAACAGTGTTGACAGTATGATAAACTATAGATGTGGACTTTTAAAGTTGGACTAAATGAGTTTTGTATCATGATATGGCTATAAGCCTATAGGGGCCAGGGAGGGGAATATGGTGATTTGAATAGGAATGGCCCCCAAAGGCTCATAGCTCTGAAAACTTAATCATTAGGGTGTGGTATTACTTGATAGGAATTAGGAGGTTCAGTCTTGTTGGAGTGGGTGTGGCCTTGTTGGAGGAAGTATGTCACTGGGAGTGGGCTTTGGGGTTTTAGAAGACCAAGCCAGGGTCAGTGGCTCTCTCTCTTCCTGCTGCCTGCTGATCCAGGCCTAGCACTCTCAGCTACTTGTCCAGCACCGTGTCTGCCTGTGTGCTGCCATGCTTCCTGCCATGGTGATAACGGACTAAACCTCTGAAACTGTAAGCAAGCCCCAACTAGATGCTCATGGTGTCCCTTGACTTGAAGAGACCCTGAAGAGAACACCCTGGTGTCCTGACTAACACAGGGGAACTAACAGGTAGGCTAACTGCAGGTCTTCACTCACTCCTCCTCTCCTTCAAATCCAATCCCTCAGTTTCACTCCCAGCTCTTCAGCAGACCACCTACTGTGGCCTCCCTTTCTACCTTGTCCCCACCTGCAGTGGATCACACAGATCCTAACTTCCCTCCCCCCACTTCCCTCCCCCCCACTCACTACTTTTTCCTAACACCCAACACCAGCAGGCATTCCCTGGGAACCTCAACTTGCTAGAACATTCATTCCTTCACTGGTATTGGAGCCTATTTCTTTGGGGTTCCAGCATGTACTGAAGATCAGCTGAGATCCAGCCTTGTGGACTGAGTAACTACTGGATTCTTGGATCCATTCACAGTCATTGTTGGATTAGCTGCAGCCTGTAAGTTATTCCAATAAATCAAATATATTTGTATGTATGTATATTGTTTACCCAGCACTTCAGATCTCAGCACTATAGAGTTGCAGTGTCAAGGTCAGGCTGTGCTTCACCCTGAATTACTCCATATCCTATACAAACAGTCGTTTTTCAGACTGAGCCTTCCCATGAGAGACTCCATTTCACAAGCAGATTTGACTTCATTTTGAGGGTAAGGAGTGACTCTGTACCCTGGTGGACATGTGAATAGCAACATCTGTCTGGCACCATCCCCATGGCACAGGTTGGTAAATGCATTACTCCTAGGGGTATAAAGGGTGTCACCCTGTAAATTTATTGTGGTGAATTGTGACTATAGAAGGACATGGGCATATTAAAATCATATCGGGAAAACCAGACCCAAGAACTTGCTGGTCACACCAGACCAAGAAAGGGTCTCTCCTCACCTAGACCGCATAAAGGGGTGGGTACCTAATAGTGTGGTGGCTGTGGCCCCCACCATCCTGTCATCTGGCCACCTGCTGTGTGTGTGTCAAGGGGCAGGCAGAGAACTGTCTCAAGAGGCTTTATTACTGCTTGGTCCTGCTACTGATGTAGCCTACTTGATTTACCACATACCATTTGCCTCTGCAGCCTCCTTTATACCTGAGATCTGCAGGTCAACTTTGACCCTGAAGCTTGGTGGCAATGGCAGCAGCCAGAGCAGCAGAGGTGGCACCCCTATCAGGGTTAGTTATTTGACCCCACAGACGCTAACACCATTTTTTGCATCTCTGTGATCTTCTGCTTCCCATATGCCTTTTTAAACTCTTTGTAGCCATGCTAACCTATGTATATACATATATGGAGAGAGATTTACTGGATAATGTGTAACATGTGGTCTGAGGTCAACATGAGTGGTTATAATAGGAATGGAGGGGTGGGGGCTGTCTCAGCAGGTGAAGTGTTTGTTACGGAAGCATAAGGATCTGAGTTTGTATCCCCAGCACCCACATTTAAAAACAAAATAAAACAAAACAAAAAACCCATGGTGTGGTGGTGGGTGTATGCAGTCCTAGCTCTGGGGAGGCAGAGACAGAGAGATATTAGGAGCTCATAGCCCAGCCAGTAAGTGAGCTCCAGTTTCAATGAAAGAACATGTCTCAAAAACCTAAGGGGGAGAATCATCAGTGTAGACATCCATGTTCACCTCTGGCCTCTATAAATGCAGTCATGGGTCTGTACCCATAAACACTTGTACACACACACACACACATACACACACACACACACACACACACACACACACACACACACGGCCAGAACTATCAAAGAATCAAGGAAAGTGGAACTACTTGGTAAAATGCTGCTAATGAAACATTCATATCTTTGAACTTACTGTTATTTAACAGATTTTAACATTGTGAAAAGACACAAAAGAGGTTGTGTATATTTCTGACGTATACCACTACCTGCCATCCTAATCATTTGTCATAACCCTGTTCATGATGTCATTCTGTGGTAAGCATCCACAAAAAGCACATATATCTGCTTTGTGACATGGAGGCAGGAGAGTTGGGAGTTCAAGGCCAGTCTCACCCAGAGGTCATGTCTCTAAGTAAATAAATAATAAATAAAGGAGAAGAGGAAGAGGGGGAAATGACGGGAGAGTCGGGCTTATACTATGCCATGCTTTCATGCTTTATATGAGAGTGGCTAGATGGTCGGACTCTTGGAATGAGAATGATAGGAAAGTTGCTTGGTCTTAGACTAGACAGACGGTCTGTCTGCAGATAGACTTGGAGAATGGGAAGATGATACAGTGTACATGATTCTGTTCCCAGCTACTTTGTAATTTCCCATGGTTCCATCAAGTACTCATGCTGACAGGGATGATAGCTACAGATGAACCCAGAAGCGTAACACAATTACACCAAACAGGATCCAACACTACTCACTTGTAAATGGCCCGTCTGCCAGTGATAGATACTAACTCTTCCTGACAGGGCACCTTATTCTGAATCAGCTACAGAGTTGGTAGCAGTTGATGTGGGATGACACCTCTCAGCCAAGTGCTGACTGGGCCCAACGCTGCTTAGCTTCCGAGATCAGGAGATATTGGGTGTGTTCAGGTTTGTATGACTCTAGAGAGAGAGTGGACAGCATCAATCATAGAACAGGCAGAATCCTGCTGTTATTTGAATGTGCTTACTTTAAATATGAAATTACTACCTTCTGTGCAATGCTTCTATCAAACTAGTACCCGTGTCATCTGTTCACATTGTGATCCATACATCATCTGTCAATTCAAAGTACTCATTTCACAGCAAAAAATATGGCAGTGAGTCACATTAACAAATACATCTGTATGGCAAGCTGGAGAAGTGGCCTAGTGGTTAGGAGCATCTGTGTCTCTCCAGAGCATCTCATATCAGGTAGCGCACAACCACCTGTAACTCTAGTTCCATGAGATCTGACACTGTCTCGTGGTACTCCCCACACAAGAAGCACATGCAGACACATACACATAAATAAAAATAGATCTTAAAATCACACAAGGATTTTAAAAAAGGGGGGGGTGTTTAAAGAAGATCATTTGGGGATACTTTGAAAACTTAACATTCTGAAAAACTGGTCCTCGGGATGCCAGAAGTCTGAGGCCACAGGCTGGCTGCCGTTTTGTGACCTGCCAGGCTGGGGCTGCCGCTTGAAGAATGGAACATGCTGGGAACAGCAGCACGCAGTGCTAGGAGACTCGTGGCTGGAGGCAGGGACAGGCAAGGGTGCATACGCAGCACAGACAGGGATCAGTCCTCAGGCCACCAGCCCCTACTGGTCTCTTCACTGCCCACCATGCTGGTACTGCCACTCCCAAGGCCATGGTCATCACTCGTATTGCTCTCCCTGATGGAGATGGAGAGAGCCTGGGTGGTGGAGCTCCCCAGGGGCTGCAAGCACAAAGGCCAAGGCAGCAAGATTGAAGGTGATGAGGGTAGGGAAGTGTGCAGCAATTTGGAGCTTGAGCAAGTCTTGCCTCTGAATATACTGCCAACCACGGGGATCACCCTGATCCTGAGCAACAGCAAGATGTCCCAGGTGAAGAATATTCCATGTTAGGGGCTGAGTCTCCTCCTTCTGGAAGGGGTCTTAGAAATATCAAAATGCTTATGTGGACCAGGACATAGAGATCTCTATGCATTGCTGATACTGTCAGAGTTCACCGGGTACTTGAGTCTGACTTTATGAGACACTAGTTTTGGCAAGTTCTCAGGCCCCTGTGTGAAGTCCAGGTGCCTACATGACATCCAGGTGCCTACAGGATGCCCAGATGCCCTTGGGAGTATCTGATCCCTGTGGGATAGCTGGGTACCTGCAGGATGGCCAGATGCCTGTTATAGGTCCAGGTCCCTGTGTGATGTATGGGTGTCTGCTTGATGCCTGGGTGTCTGTGCCATGTCTAGGCACCTGTGGGATGTCCAGGTGCCTGTAGAAGGCCCTGGTGCCTGTGGAATGTCTGGGTCCCTGCAAGTTTGGGCAGTGAAGTCCAACTTCAACCCAAACTTCATCATACTTATCTCAGACCAATATAACCCAAGTGAATGCACATGATCAGAGCAGCCATGCTTCCAAAAACCATGGTGATGCCCATGATCCATGCTCCTGCCACACAGGCTAGATTTAATTTCTTTCTTTTTTCTTTTCTTTTCTTTCTTTCTTTCCCTTTCTTTCTTTCTTTCTTTCTTTCTTTCTTTCTTTCTTTCTTTCTTTCTTTCTTTCTTTCTTCCTTCCTCCCTCCCTCCCTCCCTTCCTCCCTCCCCCCTTCTTTCTTTCTTTTTTTTCTTTCTTTCTTTCTTTTTTTCTTTTGACACAGGAGTGGAAAGGTGGACCAGGGAGGAATAGGAAGATGGTGTTATTGAGTGATATTGTATGAAACTCAAGTTATTAATAAAAATATTATATAAAAGACTTTTCTCTAAAATTCAGAATGGAACAAGGGTGACTCATTATTGTAATTCAATATAGACTTGAGTTTCTCACAAATGCAGTGGTAAGGTGCACATGCACACACAAAAATACGATTTTACTTTTTGTTTGAGACAGGGTTTCTCTGTTGTAACTCTGGCTGTCCTGGAACTCACTTGTAGACCAGGCTGGCCTCAAACTCAGAGATCCACCTGCCTCTGCCTCCCAAGTGCTGGGATTAAAGGCCTGCGCCACCACTGCCCCAAACTTTACTTTTAAAAGCCCCACAAAGTAACAGGATAAAGAATTAACATATAGAAGACTGCGGCAGAGTAGTGAGCAGAGTCTATCAGGGCTCTAGCAGCTGCCCCACCGCCCCAACTCGAGACATCCACAGCTCCCCACATGTTTGCGGAACGGAAGATGTCCAGCAAAAAAACTTGCAGAAAGAAGAGGGGTTGGAAAAACATGGTGGTGGTGACAGACCTTCATGGAGGAATGGGACAGCGTTTTGGCTCTGCGTGGTGCAGAAGTGGCAGGCTGGGAGCAGAGTGTGGTGGAACAGCAGCTGCACAGGGCAGAGGGCAGCAGGCCCACGGTGCCATATGGAGGAGGCAGGCTGGAAGGGGCATCTGGGATGGAGGATCAGAGCCACAGGCCAAGCTCAATATGGCGGCAGGGAGTAGCAAAATCCAACAGGGCTCTGGCCCCTGATAACAACCCCACTCAGGTCACACACACCCCACCCCACCCCACCCCACCCCCTGCTCTGCATGCATTCATGAACCCAGAGAACTACAATGGTGCCTGGTCAAGCGGGAGGAACTTTGTGAATTAAAAGTGGTTGGAAAGATATGGGGTCAGTGAGCGGAGAGGAAGGATAGTGGAGTGAGCCCGCAGGCTAGGCCTGCATGGAGGACACTGAACTGGAGACAAAGGTATGAGCAGGATGGAGGACAAGAGAGCAAGGCATCCCTGAGAGGGAAGAGTGCTTGGGATGCCAGAGGCTGAGGCCACAAACTGGCCACCCTATTGCAACCTGCCAGGAGTGCGACCTGACAGGCTGGAGCTGCCACTCCAAGAATGAAGCATGCACACTGTGAAGAGAGGCAGACCCAGAGACTGGGCAGACAAGGGAAAAATGGCAGTGCCACTAGGAGACACATGGCTGGAGGCAGGTACATGCCTGGGTATGCACCCAGGGCAGACAATGGATAGGTCCTCAGACTGCCTCCAGACCATCCTAGCCTCTCCACTGCCTGCCAGGCCAGTTCTGCTGCGCCCATGGCCACAGCTGCCACTCATAATGCTCTCCCTGGTGGATAGAGGAAAGCATGGACTGCATCACCACCTTGGCTGTGGGCACAAAGGCCAGGCGATGAGGGCAGGGTGGGAAGCAGAAGTCTGGAGCTGGACCAGGTCCTGCCCCCAAACTAACTGCCAAACCACAGGATCACCTTGCTCCTGAGCAATGACAGGATAGCCCAGCTGAAGAGTGTCTCAGCTCCTGGATTGAGTATCCACACAAGAGACCTGTCCTCTGGTGACCAACAGACATTCCTGTCTTCTTTACCACCCTGCAGGCCAATTCCGCTGCTCCTGAGGCTGTAGCTTTATGCATAGTACGCTTCCTGATGGAGCGGCAGAGACTGTGGACCGTGGTACTACTCAAGGGCTGCCAGCACAAAGGCCAAGGCAGAGCATGGACGGTGATAAGTGCTGTATGTGTGTAACAATCAGAGATCAAACATGTCCTGACCCTGATCACTCTGCCAGACCTCAGGATCATGCTGATCCTGAGCAACAGCAAGATGTCCCCGCTAAAGAATATTCCATACTTCCTTTTGAAATGAAGCTTAGAAACCTCAAAATGCTCATGTGGACCAGAACAATTAGAGATCTGTCTGTGTTGCTAACACCATAGGAGTTTGCTAGGTGCTTGAGCCTGGCTCCATGGGGTACTTGCTCTGGTGGGCTGTTTGGTGCCTGCCTGGAGTCTGGGAGCCTGCATTAAGTTCAGATGCCTATGTAATATCTGGGTGTCTGTGAGATGCCCAGGTGACTGCAGGAGGACCAGATCTCTATGGGATAGCCATGTCACTTCAGGAGGGCCAAATACATGAAGGAATCCCAGGTGACTATGAGAGGTCTGGGAGCCTGTGGGAGGCCCTGATGCCTGCAGGATGACTGGATGCCAGTGGGATATCTGGGTACCTGTGGAATGTCCAGTTGTCTGCCAGAGACCCTGGTGACTGCCTGATGACTGGGTACCTGTGTGATGCCTGGGCATCTGCAGGATTCTCTGGACCCTGGGGGGAAGTCCTGGAACCTGTGGGATGTCCAGGCACCAGAGGGATGTCCTGTTACCCTTGGGAGGTCCTGGTGCCTGCAGGATGTCTGGGTACCTGTGGGATATACAGATGCCTGTGGGAGGCCCAGGTGACTGCCAGATCACCAGGTGCCTGTATGATGTCCAGGTGACTGCTGAGATGCCTAGGTGTCTGCTGGTTGACCCAGTGCCTATGTGATTCCCTGAGTGTCTGCAGGATTCTCTGGTGTCTGTGGAATGTCCAGGAAGCTTTGGTACCTGCAAGATGTCTGGGAGCCTAATGTATATCTAGATGCCTGTGGGAGGCCCTGGTGCTTGCAGGATATCTGGGTACCTGTGTGATGTCTATGTGCCTGCAGGAGGCTCTGATGCCTGTGAAATGTCCAGGTGCCTGCAGAATGTCTGAGGACCTGCAGGATGCCCTGGTGCTTGCAGGATATCAGGGTTCCTGGGCAACATCTGGGTGCCTGCAGGCTTGGGCAGTGGGTTGAACTTTATTGTGCTTGGTCTTGAACTGGTATGGGCCTGGTGAATGTCCATCATTGGGGCAGTCTGTAGCCTCCAGGATCCATGGTGATGCCCATAATCCACGCTCTTGACACACTAGCTGAACTTAGTTTTCTTTTATTTGTTTTTGTTTTTGTTTTGAGGGCAAAGGGATAGGAAACAAGGGGGAAACAAGGATGAATGAAAAGAGGGTGTTATTGAGATACATTGTCTGAAACTCAGATTATTAATAAAAATACAATTAAAAAATAATTAACATATTAAAAACCATTGGTTTCTGTATATGCTAATATTAAACTTGCCAAGAACCTTAGGAAGGAGGGATCTGACAAATAATAGGCTCAAGGTGAAAATACCTCACCAAAGAGTTGAAAGATTTCTCAAAAAGACTTCAAAAAGACTTTAAGACAGTCAAGAAAGAAAGAAATTGAACAAGATATTAGAAGGTAAGGAAAGTTCCCTTGATTGTGGATTGACAGAATTAGTATAGTGAAAATGGCTACTGTTAAAATGATCTACAGATTCAACACAATCCCCATCAGAACTTATCTGACATTTGTATATCTTTGTTACTTGTCTGTTGCTGTGGTAAAGCACCATGACCAAGGCGACTGACAGGAGGAAGGGTTTGCTTGGGCTATGGTTCCAGAGGGGTGAGTCCATCCCCATCACAGCAAGGAAGTATGGCGGCAGGGAAGCAGCTACAGAAAAGTCAGGGGATGCTGGGATGGGAAGTGGCAGAGACAGATGGAACCAAGAAAGCAGTTACGAAAGGGCCATAGTAAAACCCGTCCCTTTGTATACTAACTTAACATTTTATTTAAAAAATATATTAGAAAGGGAAAATAACCAAACCATCTATGGTAGTTTGAATAATTATGGCCTCCATAGGCTCATATATTTGAATGTTGGTTCCCAGTTGGTAGGCTGTTTAGGAAGGATTAGGAGGTGTGGCCTTGTTGGAGGAGGTGTGTCACTGGGATGAGCTTTTAAGGTTTCAAAATTGCAGGGCAGGCTCAGTCTCTGCCTCTGTGTTTGTCTGCATCTGTCTCTGTCTCTGTCTCTCTCTCTCTGCTCCCTGTCTGCTGATCTGCCTGTCACTATGATTCCCACCATGATGGTCATGGACTCACTCTCTGAAACTAAGCAAGCTCTCAGTTAAATGCTTCCTTTTATAAGTTGCCTGGGTCATGGTATCTCTTCCCAGCAACAGAACAGTAACTGAGACGCCATCTAAGAAAAGTACTGATGTCGTTGAACAAAGGCCCAAATGACCATTCCAGAGTGTGTAATACTGTAGAGTTTAACAGGAATTTGAATGCAGTTACAATCACAGTGTGGCTCTAAGATTTTACGCTTACACAACTCTAAGGACACATGCCTGCAGCTTGGCATGCTGCTCACTCCTCTGACGTGGAGAACATTTGGAGAGCTCAAGCACTATGCTGAGACCTTCAGTGCTTAACAGCTGTAGAGTTTTCATTTGCATCTATCTGATTGACATTCTAAAGTCAACCCAGGTTCAAGAATGCTAGCTCATGCCTGTAATCCCAGAACTGGGAGACAAGGAGACCTCCTCTACAGCCTAGGTTCTATAGTAAGACCTTGTCCCAACCCTCACATACCTAAAATTAAGAAAAATGAACAGGGAAAGCACTTTTTAAGTCTCTTTAAATTTTTCAGCTAATGCATTAAAAAAAAATAGTATAACAAGTGTAAAGTGTCAATGTCTTAAAAAGGGCAGGCTTAAATTTTGCAAAATAAGTCCTCCTTGCAGTACCACACTGTTCCCACTAGGTGTCGCAGTCCCCACTCGTCAATCCTTGATGACAATCCGGGGAGGAAATCTCTGGTTATTGTGAGAAATCTTGTGAAATTCTAGTAAGTTCTCGCACCAAATTTACTTTAATCCATAGCTGGGTGTCGTGGCACAGACCTGTAATCCCAGCATTTGGGAGATGGGGTGACAAAGACCAGACGCTGGTCATCCTCGACTATGTACATGTTTCTCAAGGCCAACCTGAGCTGTGCTGTGATCCTGTCTCAATAATAGAAAAATAGTAATAATAATAAATAATTTAATTTGGAAAAAGAAAATTTAAAAAGTCCTTCTAAACCTTGTTAGTACTAATTCTGATTCCACCCCCTTCCCCCAAATCCATCCCCTTTCTGAGCTGGAAGAAGGTCCAACAGGTCTTAAGTCACTTGCCACCAAGCTGTCAAGCTTGAATTGGAGCCTCTGGACTCACGTGGTAGAAAGAGGGAACAAATTCCTCCAAGTTGTTTTCTGACCGCCATGTGTAAGCCATAGCAGGTGCTCACCCACACACATGAGCACACATGAGCACACACACACACACAAGAGTAAAAAAATAATGTATTGCCTCTCCCTCAAGTTCTCTTACGAGTCTACTCCTAAATAGTGGGCATATAAATAGTACAGCAGAGCTGAATGAGGACATAGACTCCATTTTTGTTATTTATGTATAACGTGTGTGTGTAGGTTTTTGAGGAAGTCAGAAGAGAGCACCAGATTCCCTGGAATTGGAGTTACAATGGTTGTGAGCCCTGCGGTATGGATGTTGGGAGAGCAGCGAGCACTCTTAATCACTGAGCCATTTCTCCAGTCTGGCGAGGACACAGACTCTTACACCCCTGCTGTGACATCTGCCAATTGTCTGACGACTGGAAAATTATTTTAATCACGATTAGCTTCATACGTGCAATACCAGGCACAAGCTGAAAACAAGGGCCTTTTATTTAACAGAAGCTAAGGGAGATGGAGAGCCGGCTCTGCTATTAAGAATTCTTTTGGCTCCTGCTGAGGACCTGAGTTCGGTTCCCAGCACCCAGTTTGAGCAGCTCACAACTGCCGATAACTGCAGCTCCGGGGTGTCTGGTGCCTCTGGCCCCCACAGGCATCTGCACTCTTGTGCACACACAGACACACACTCACATTTACATAATAAAAATAAGTTTTAAAAAAAGATTCTCAAGATGCGAAAGGAAGCAAGGCTGTGTGCTGTTGAATGGACCACGTGTCCAGCAGCCTAGCTTCTATACAACTTCTGCAAAAGAAAAATTATGAAGCTAGAAACGGTGGGAAATGACTGTAATCCCTGCACAGGAAAGGCTGAGGCAGGAGGATTATCATGAGTTTGAGGCCATCCAGGCTACACAACAAAACCTCATCTCAAAAAAGAAAAAAGAATAGAAAATAAAATAAAATTATAAGACATTCTAAAATTAAAGGTAAAAACAAAATGAGGGAGGGAAGAGGGAAACTAGTTCACAGCCAATGAAGAAAGCGATTGCTATGCTGGAAACTTAATCAATCTCATCAGAGCCACCACCCGGTGTATCACACCCTGCTTGTATTTTTTGTTTTTAAACAAGGTCTCTTGTAGTCCAGGCTGTCCTGGAACTTATTATAGAGCCAATGCAGCCCTTGGGCTCCGCTGGGACCACAGCCGATTGCTACCACACCCAGCTCATCACACTGCCCACGCTCAGCTTTCCTGCGCTGCGCTGTGAACCGCTGTGAACCGCTGTGAACCGCTGGGACTAGACGAGCAGCCACTTCTCAGGGTGGTGCGCGCTCCCTCCACGCTCAGTAATGGTCCACGTAGGTTCAGGTGGATAACATGTCTTCCTTTCTCCATTGCTTTTCTTTTATTCTGCTCGATGAAATACTCTGACTTTTTAGATCTAGCAGACATTTTCTCCCAACTGCTACCTGACCTCGCTATTAGTACAAAGTAGAAGCTTGTCCCACAACCTGGTTGTTTTTGTAGCTTACTTCCATAATGGCTCGATGAACTCTATTTTAGAGATCCCTTGGTTGCTAGAATGAGTTTCACACTTTTCTAGTTCTCTACTTCTCCATATTCTTCAAGGTAAGGTGAAGACTATGGTAGCATCTGCCCCGTGGACACTGCACATGAACGCGCAGTGCAGCGCGTGCGTGCTGAGAACGCCAGCGGAGGGCGCTGCTGTCCGCGCTCATTAGACTCTGTGCCTCCTGCGCAGAAGAAACATTTCCCAATTCATTTTATGAGGTCACACATACCCTGATACCCAAACCATACAAAGATGCAACAAAGAAAAAGAATTAAAGACTAATGTCCCATATGAACATAGATGCAAAAATTCTCAATAAAATACTTACAAACCTAATCCAAGAACATATCAAAAAGATCATCCACCATGATCAAGTAGACTACCTCCCAGAGATGCAGGGATGGTTTAACATATGTAAATCAATAAACACAATCCGCCAAATAAAAAGACTGAAAGACAAAACCCACGTGATCATCTTATTTGATGCTCAAAAGGCCTTTGACTAAATCCAACACCCCTTCATGACTAAAGTCCAGGAGAGATAAGAGATACAAGGAACATGTCTCACCACAATAAAGACAGTTTACAACAAGCCCACAACCAACATCAACTCAAATGGAGAGAAACACAAAGAGAAAATGGGGAATAGCCTTGAGCACATTGGCATAGGAGACAACTTTCTGAACAGAACACCAATAGCTCAGCACTAACAATCAACAATTTACTAACAGGACCGCGTGAACATGAAAAGCTTCTGTATGGCAAAGGACACTGCCAATCAGACAAAGAGGCAGCCTACAGAATGGGAAAAAATTTATTTTACCAACTCCACATCTGATAGAGGACTAATATCCAGAATATATATAAGGAACTCAAGAAACTAGATATAAAAAAAAAACCCCAAATAATCCAATTTAAATAATGAAATACAGATCTAAACAGAAAATCTCAATAGAGAAATCTCAAGTGACTGAGAACACTTAAAGAATGTTTAACATCCTTAGCCATCAGAGGAATGCAAATCATTCCATCTTCCACTGTCAGAATGACTAAAATCAATAACACAAGTGACAGCTCATGCTGATGAGGATGTAGAGCGAGGGAACGCTCCTTCATTGCTTGTGGGAGTACAAACTTGCATATCTACTACAAAATCAATATGGCAGTTCCTCAGAAAATTGGAAATGGATCTACCTCAGGACCCAGCTATACCACTCCTGGACATATACCCAAAGGACTTTACTTCCTACCACAAGGACACTTGTTCAACTATGTGCAGAGAGGGTTTAGTCATAATAGCCAGAAACTGGAAACAACCTGGATGCCCCTCTACTGAAAGATGGATAAAGAAAATGTACATTTACACAGTGGAGTATTATTACTCAGCTGTTCAAAAAGTGACATCATGAAATTTGCAGGCAAAGGGATGGAACTGGAAAAAAAAATCATCCTGAGTGAGGTAACTCAGACCCAGAAAGACAAACATGGTGTACTCACATGTGGATATTAAGTGCTAAGCAAAGGATAATCATGCTACAATCCTTAGACCAGAGAGGTTAGGTAACAAGGACGGCTCCAGAGCGGATGCGATGCATGGATTTCCCTACAAGGGCCAACAGAATAGGTCTTGCCGGTGGACTGTGGGCTGATGGGGATGGGAGTGGGAGGCATCAGGTAGGGGATGGAGAGTATGAGGAGGGACAACTGGAATGGGGGACAACTTTGGGAACCTAGTGAAGTGGAAACTTCCTGGAATCTATGAAGGTGACCCCAGTGAGGACTCCTAGTAACGGAGGATATGGAGCTGAACTGGCCATCTTCTGTAACAGGCAAGGCACCAACTCAGCCACAAAACCTTCAACCTACACTCTGTCCTGCCTATAAGATGTGCTGGGACAATGGTGGCATAAAACTTGGGGAAATGGCTGACCAATGCCTAGTTTAACTTGTGGCATATGCTGTGAGCAGGAATCCATACCTGACACTGCCTGGATGGTCAGGAATCAGAGACTGGAGAGCCCAGAGACCTAGGATTATGGCTTACCCAGTCTTTATCAGAGCGCCTTCCTCTGGCAGCAGATGGGAGCAGGTGCAGAGATCCAAGCCAGACATGCAGAGAGAGAGTTTAAATTGGAGGTCTCCATTTGGTCCCTCCCCTTAGATCTCGAGGAACTCCGCAGAAGAGGTGGAGGAGAGATGGTAGGAGTTGGAGGGGTACGAGGAGACCAGACGAACAGGGCCCTCTGAATCTGCTATGAGCTCAAATGAGCTCACAGAGACTGGAGCGGTAAGCACAGAGTCTGTATGGGTGTGCACCAGGCCCTCTGCATGTATGTCAGGGCTGGTTAGTTTGGTGTTTGGTTTTCCCTGACAATGGGAAGGGGATGTCCCTGACTCTCTTACCTGCTCTTGGAATCTTTTCTTTCTACTTGGTTGCCTCTTCCAGCCTCAATATGAGGGTTTGTGCCTTGTCTTATTGTATCTTGTGTTGTGTTTGACTGATGTCTCTTGAAGGCCTGCTCTTTTCTGAAGGGAAGTGGAGAAGGATCTGGGGAAGAGGTGAGAAGAGTGGAGGGAGAGGAAACTGTGGTTAGGATGTATTGTATGAGAGAAGACTCTATCTTCAGTAGTAGTAGTAGCAGTAGTAGTAGTAGTAATAATAATAATAATAATAAAGTTCAAAGTCATCCTTGGCTACATACTAAGTTTGTAAACAGCCTGGGCTACATGAGATTCTGAGTCAAAAGCAAAATAACAAGCAGAAAACAAACAAACCAAAAAATTCCATCCTGAATTCAACATCTGTATTTAATCCCCCTTCAGGCACAAGGAACATCACAAAGGAGAGGGCAGAAAGGATGTGAGCTCTGGAGAAGGGCGGATGCTGTGAAAAATCGTCCTCTGGCTGTGACGTGGCCATTGCCCTCATAGACACAGCCGCTGGAGGTACCTGACGGACAGCGGCGCAAGGTCAGGCCACCAAACACTCCAGCGCACATGGGAGGGGGGTTATGAGCTCTCACTGCAAGCTAAGGACCATTGGAAGCTAATGGGTGGTTGCTGAGGAAGGGAGAGTTAATTTTCTCTGGGCAAATGGCCCCCAGGAAGTGTCACATGCTTCCCTGGATGTACCACGCCCGTGTGCATGTGGGCAGCACTATTGGGTGAGGGACATGTTGCAAGGTAGAAGAAGGGGCAAGGGGTGAACATGACCAGGATACATTGTAAACATGCATGGTATTGCCAAAAAATAAATAAGGAACATTAAAACGACAACAACAAAGAATTCCTTGCAATCTAGACTGAAAATACAGTACATCACATAAGAGATTTAGCCAAAATATAAGGAGTCAAGTAAAAAAATGTCATAAAAGTTACAAAGAAGCAGAAGTCACAACCACTTATTTACCTATTTTGTGACGGGGTGTTAGGTTTCTGAGTGCAGAGGAAAGAGACAAAAGGCAGAACACAGACCAGAGTCTGACCTCAACAGGTGAGATTGTGTTTGTTAACACACACAGCAGGGGCATCAACTCTCCCACGCAGGAGGGGAGCTCTGCTAGGAAGAAAGCTGGCTCAGACCTTTTACAGAGGCAGTGAGGGGCTCGGGAATGAGGAAGTTGACGCAGGTCAGGGGCTACACCAGGATCTCTCCATGGTGGCATTGTCTGCTCAGGCAAGACAGATTATCTTGGGAGATGATCTGTCCCAGCAAAAGTTCCTCTCTGGGTGACTGCTGACTGATAAGTTTGAACAAGGTCAGCTGTAATCTCACAGGAATCCTGTTTTTACAACCAAGGTTTTTTCCAAACCTGAAACATAAAAAAAAAAAATGGGCAATGATGACTTGAGCTAGCAGGAATAAGGTCTGGGAAGGCTGGAGATGAGCAATAAAGAAGACAAAAGCAAGAGAGGTTTTGCATGAGCTGAGCACTCACGGGGAGCAAGTGATAAGCACAGCATCTCACACACTGTTCGCAGGAGGAAAAATGTCCACGGCAAGCAGGAAGCTAAGTCAGACAATGTTGGCAAAGAGAACACAGCTGCTTAAGGACTGATAACCACGTCCAGGGGGAAGAGTCAGGTCCCTAGAAACCACAGCCTTGACTCCTACAAGGCACTGACTTCAGCTTCATATGGGCTTTTCCAAGTCTGCTCCTGGACAAGGACACAGAACCAAAGTCCCCTTTGTCCTTACATCAGAAGCTTTAAGAAAGTCTTGGGGTCACTCTGGCTTCCCACAGAACTTGGCATAAATTCTTTTTTAACTGCTTCTAGCTGAGGAGGATGGTTGCTAAAGGGGATTAGTTCTGGGTCCTTTGAAGAGGAGAGACTCTGTTCATTCAGTAGGAGGAGAGTTTTAAATTGACCAGCTGTCATGGATTCCTGGAGAAACTTTGTAAGAGCTAAAGTTATGTTTTAAGTTTTAATTACTGTGCCTAAGATAGCCATAAAACAAAAAGACAGATAACTTCCTGGAATGCTGAGTGGGGGTTGTTCATGTGCGATAACAGGCCTTGTGTGTAGATTCCCTACGCAAGCCTGGCTAATCCAACTGTACCAGATCTGCTTAGTCACTTATAGGGGGGGAGATTCCCAGATGGAAAGTGTGTCGGGATATATGCTTGCCCCTGTTTGGACCTGGTGGGAAGTATGTAGCCTTGTATTAAAACTTTCTGCCTTTATAAGCATCTGCCAGATAGATTCTGCACCATTTTGTGGGAACTCCAGAGTGTGGCTGAGGAACACTCTGCAGGAACTTTAGAATGGTCCTGGCTAGCGCCCATCATTACTGGCCAGTCTTTAATTAATTTGATTAAAGCTTGCTTCAAATTTGGCTCAAAATTGTGGCGATGGTCTTATTCTCCACCGATGAGATTAACAACTTCTGAAAAATAATTGTTAGAGGGTTAATAACAGATGATTTGGTAACAGAATGAAACTGAGAGATTGCCCAGGAAGGTGGAGAGAGGAAGAGGAATAGAGGCAGGAGAGACAGAGTGAGGTGGTGAGAGGAAACGGGTATGGGGTTGAAACACTGGAGGAAAGCAATAGCACCTTACTCAGGATTGTGGAAAGAGTAGGGGATGGTAAGACAGATTTTTTCCTTCCAGGCCTGGTTGTCCGGTGACAGTAACTCGTTTTCTTCCAGGAGTGCTGTACCAACGTGAGCTAGCAGAAGCAACAGGGAGCTGCAGATGTGAAGGAAGGGGAACAGAGTACTAAAGTAAAAAATCATATCTGACCTGGGGTGACAGAGATGAAGGTTCCTTTCAGCCAGAATTTCCCTATAGCATCTAAAAGGTCTTTTTGCAGACGTATCAGACAAATGGAGCTATTGAAGGGTAAGAGACACTGGGGGATTTTACATGGGACCTTTTGTTTCGGTATCAGGGGGAAATGTAGTAAGTAAAACACTTAAAAGATGGTGTAAACACTTCAGTGTGGGGAGTATAAGCAGGGAAGAGTGACCCAGGGAGGAGCCAGAGTGGGAGGGACCAGAAGCCAGTACATACGAGGCTTGTGGTTGAATTCTTTGTCTGGACCCTGTGTCTTCTGGCCCCATCTCAAACCAGTTAGGATTTGTTGGTGCAGAAGCAGCACTGTTAGCTGAGGAAGGCACAGAGCCCATCATTAGCAGTAGTCAGATCTAGTAGTAGTCAGATCTAGTATTTTAAATTTTGGAGTACTGTGGCAGCCAAAGAATCAAGCTGGTCCTGAAGGATGTTAAGCTGATCTGAAATTTAGTTTTATGTCCTGAAAAAATGTCTAGAATGGCAAGAAGAGGGATGAGTTGGGTAGCCTGTCAGTTCCCCTCTCAGAGGTCACCTTCTGATTTCAGCGGTTGGGAGCGCCAATCTCTCTTAACTGCTTCAGGCTGACAAAAGGGGTGATGTATTTCCTCAGAGGAGACATTGGCCTCTTGGTTCTCCTGTCTCTGGATTACCTGCATTACAGGCATGTATCATTATGCCTAAAATGTTTATTTATTTTTTTAAAGATGGGGTCTAGCTCTGTAACCCTGGCTGGCCTGAAACTCTATGTAGAACGGCTAGCTTCAAATTTGCGATGATCTATTGTAATTAGCCTACTGTATGGGTTCAGCCAGTAAGACAAGACAAGGAGGCATTTTCATACATGGAAGCCCTGTCAGACCTCAGCAGAGGGAACCACCATCCTGGTCAGCGCCAGACTCCACAGTGGAACCTCAAGCCTCTGAGCTCAGGTGTTTTTATTCTTTCAGAACGCCTCAGGTTTTCTACTGATAGCACATGCAGATCATTAGCAATTAAACAACCCTCACAGAAAGCCAACACCTGCAAACAATACAGAATGCCAAGAACCTAGGCATCCCCTTTTCCAACAGTGCACAAAACAATTAACTAAAAATAAATTCCTACAACATGATCTTCTTGCCGTTCTACTCCTTGTGCTGGGATTTCAGGAACACATCAGCATGCTCAGTTGATAATGTGGTTTTTAAAGACTTAACAGGCTTTATTTTTAAGAGTAGTTTTTGGTTTACAGCAAAATTGAATGGAAAGTAATTTCTACAGCTTTCTGTGGTGCTGCGAGCTAAAGATCTCTGAAGAGACTGCATGGCCTTGGCCTTGAATTTACTCTATGGATGAGCCTGAACTCTGAACGGTCCTGTCTCCACCTCTGGAGTTCCAGGGTTACAGGTATGCACAGTTCTGGATTATGTGGTACTGGGGCTCAAGTTCAGTGAGTCTGGGATCATTTCCATGTTAGACAAACACTCTACCGATTGGTTACAGCTTCAGTCCTCATCAGCCCTTGTTAGTAGTCATTTACTATCAACTTTTCTCATTTAACATTTTCTTGACCTTGAGATAAAACTATATTCCAGAACTCAGGAGCTGAAGGCAGGATGAAAGCTCCAAACTAATCAAAAATCTCTTGGACTGCATAGCTAAGCTGTGCATACTGCTAGCCTTCCATCAGTCCTAAGCTAAGAGTATCAGAATGATAAGCTCGGTCTATTGCCAGAACAACCTGAACTGTCCAGAGCTCATCAGAATGACCTCAAAAGAATGAGGCAGAAGAAGGGTTGGGGAGATGGACTGTGGAGTCTGTGACATGATTACTTTGCAGGCGCGAGGACCTGGCCTTACTCCCCAGGACCTACATCAAAATGCCAGTAGTGGCATGCACCTGTCACCCAGTGCTGCAGAGGTGGACACAGGACCCAGGGCTGCTGGCCAGACAGACTAGCAGAATTGGTGAGTTTCAGGCAAATTAGATGAAAGCTCACAGGAGGTGGATGGCAAAACCCAGGGGGAATCAAAACACTGAAGCGAGGCCCTGGTTCAACCCAGCGCCTTACAAAACAAAATGAGGAAGGTTGAAACCCAGGGTTGTCCTTTGGCCTCTGCAAACACTCATGTGTAACTGTACACATGAACACACGTATAGGTACATGCACAGACACATTAATAAACAGAACTTTAGGGCTAGAGATACAGCTTAGAGGGTGAGAGCTCAGTGGCAATGTTTCCTGGCCTATGTAAGATACCAGGTTCGCTCCCCAGTGCTTGAAAAACCCTGCTGGGTAGGTGGAGTAGGCCTGCCACCCCACCATATGGGAGGCAGAGCTGGAAGGATCACCAGAAGTTTATGGCCAGCCTGGTCTACACAGTGAGTCTCAAGCACGCCTGAACTGCACAGAGATATGACTTGTTTATTTATATTTAATTTTTTTTATTTTAATTATGTGTATATGTGTTTGTGCGGGGCGGGGGCCTGGAGGGTGTGCACATATGAAGTAGGTTTCCATAGATCTCAGAAGAGAGCATTGGATTTCACGGAGCTGGAGCAATAGGCGGTTTTAAGCTGTCTGACGTGGGTGCTGCACTGCTTACGGCTGAGCCGTCTCTCCAGCCCCAAGAGCAAGCCTTACACAAAGAAACGGCTACCGATGTCCTCGCCTTGCCGCAGCCGCCCTGTCCGATACCCCACTGGGATGTATATTTGCATGACATTCTTTCATTACTCTTTTTCTGAGAGTATGAAAGTTCCTGTAACCTTTCCCATGGTGGGACATGTCATTCAGGGCTTAAATCTGTGTTCTCAGGCCATGCTCACTCATATTTGACTAAGACTAAACTACTGTTTTCTTTTGAAACAGGGCATCCCTATGCAGCTCAGCCAGCCACTGAATTCGCAATCCTGCTGTCCTGCCCCGAGATTGCAAGGATGTGCCACCATGCCTGATTGAGAATAAGTTATTTCATTTCCTTGTAATACAGTTGGAACTTTATGTGGACACTCCCCTGCCAGCCACCCCCAGGACTGACACCGCGAACCACTGTGGTATGTTCATTACCAACAGTGAAGCTGCACTGAAGGCTCACATGTGACAATGAACCTGACAATTAACACACAGCGTCCGTACTTTATCACGCTTCACTGTTGGTGTAAAGCCTGTAGGTCCTGACTTGTGCACTGGCGTGTGTCTGTCACGCTAGCTGAATGAAGAGTGAATGATACAGGAAATGCACACTGGAGCTTTTAGACTAGTTTCTTTCCCTTAATAGCAGTCACGTAAGTTTCTTCAGCGTCTCTTCAGGGGGTGAGGTGGGTGGTTTTGCTGTTGTCACATTCTCAGTGTCGGGCACTGAACAGACAGCCTTGCTCGTGCTGGATGAATGCTCTGCCGCTGAGCAAGACCCAGCCTCGATGTGGGATTTGGAGGTCTCTCTCAGCGCCCGAGTCCTGGGGTTACAAGTAGGAGCCACCATCCAAAGCACAAGGCCACCACTTCCTGCCTTTAAAAGCACCATTAAGTTTGTTCTTTGACAGTTTCATACACGTGTACAATGTGTTCTGGCCACACTCACCCCACGCCTTCTTTCTTCCCACCAACCCCACTTCCCGCCAACCCCACTCTTCCTTACAGGTCCTCCCCATTTTGTTTTCCTTGGGTTTCAATTGTTTGTTTGTGACAGGGTCTCTCTACAGAGCCCTGGTTGCCCTAGAACTCACTCTGTAGACCAGGCTGGATTCAACCTCACAAAGATCCACCTGCCTCTGCCTCCCAAGTGCTGGGATCAAAGGCAGGTGTGGGCCACAGCCACTGGCCTTCCTCATTTTGTTTTATAAGGCTCTGGGTTGAACCAGGGCCACGCTTCAGTGTTTTGATTCTCTCAGGCTTTTTTTTTTTTCTTTTAGGAACTTCATCTTCCTTCAGCTCTTCCGCCCTCGCTCAGGTGTCTGCAGAGCAGCTCAGGACCATTCAGTGTTGACTCCAACCCACTCGGTGGCTGTGCTGTGGGAGCCCCTCACCAGTCCTCAGTGGCTGACTGGGCACTCCAGTGTTCAGTGGGGAACTGCTGGGTGGATACAGAGGACATCTGTAGTAGTATGCTACTGTGGCAGCTCAGCAAGGAAGACAAGGAGGCATATTCATAGGTGCGAACCCCTGCCAGACCTCAGCAGAGGGAGCCATTATCCTGGCTAGCACCATACTGGACAGTGGAACCACAACCATCTCCTCAGGTGTTCTACTGATAGCACATGCAGATCATTAGCAATCAAACATCCCCCACATAAATCCAACACCTGCAGACAATACAAAATGCCAAGACCTAGGCCGCCCCTCACCCAACAGTACACAAAACAATTATTTTATACATAACTAAAAATAGACTTCTAGAGACACCAGCACATCCTCAGACCAGTCTGCCACCTCTGGCTGAGCAGCAGTGAACTCAGGAGCTGACTTTTGTAGATATACTGCTCCATCTGAAAGTCAAGGTTGCTGACACCTAAGTGGGTTCTTTTGGCAAGAAGTTTAAGGACATCCTCTTCCTTCATCTACAAGACCTCAAGGGCTCTGGACATCATTTAAGTTTCCTTTTGAATTATGGTGGGAATCAAGAACAACGCCGCCGTATGGACCCATCCCTGCGCAGCGTGGAAAGCTCCCTCTGGTTTTTTAAAAGGGAATCTCATGTAGACCAGGTTGACCCTGAGCTCCTGATGTTCCTGCCTCCATGTCCCACCTGCAGATTGCAGATGTTTGCTAGCCACATGTGATTGGCTAGGGAAGATTATTTAATTGATTCTCTTTTTTTATCTAAAATGTACAAACTAAAGCTGTGTAGGAATACATCCATGTGTACTGTGTTGAGGACCTGCATGGGACTATTTGCTCTCATGCAACATTGTCACATCTGGTAGAAATGAGATGTTCCAAAACCTCGCTCTGAATTTGAGAGGCATACAATAGAGCTTATATTTATTTGTTCATTTATTCATTCATGAGTGTGTGTGTGTGTGTGTGTGTGTATGTGTGTGTGTGGCTGGATTTTATGCAACCCAGGCTGACCTCAAACTTGCTATGTAGCTGAGGCTGTCCCCCCCCTCCACACAAAGTAAGTATGATTATAAAGACTAATTATTCTTTTAAAATATCCAGTTTACTTCACAAACAAAACAAGAAGTCTGCCTTGGAATAATTGCTGAATTTTGACAAATATATTTTGAAGTTGTTATCATTTTTAAAAAGATTTATTTGGTATGTGTGTGTGTTCCTGAACAGGCCAGATGAGAGCATCATGGAGCCGGAGTTATAGGCTGCTGTGAGCCTCCTGATGTGGATTCTGGGAACTGAACCTCCAGAAAAACACTAGGTTCTCTTACACCTACAGTCATGTCTTTTCTCTCATCCGCCTTCTGGATCTGAGACCATGGCCAGCCTCCTTACCTTTCTCCGTGAGCAGAGTCACCTGCGTGCACACTCTATGGTTACCTTTCATGGGCTCTAGACACTGCAATGAAATGCTCTGCTGCTGCTTTGTTTCTCAGACCGATTTACTAGCTCAGGCTCAAAAAGGAACTGCCTGACTTAAGAGCCAAGAAAGAGAGAAAGTTTGGTATTGCAGGAAAGGGCACTGGGCAGAGTCAGGGTACAATCAAGTTCATGCTTGGGGTGTTCCAAGTGTACCTCTTCTGCGTATGTAAGACCCTTTGTTCAGGTTAGAAATCATTATAAACACACCATTTAATAAATAGAAATTGTGCTATTCCAGTTTTCTAATACTTGGACAAAAACTCGAAATAACTAAATCATAAAGAAAAAAGTTTTATTTTGGGTTAACAATTTTAGACTTCTTGGTCCCTGCCTGAAGGAGAAAAGCAAAAGAAGGAGGGAGTGGAGTCCCACTGAGCTCTCCCCACTCACCCACCTACCCTGGCCCAAGAACCGGGAAGCCCTGGAGACCTGTTAGGGCCTTAGTCTGATTTTTTTTTTTTTTTTTTTTTTTTTTTTTTTTTTTGCGACAGGGTCTCACTGTGTAGCCTTGGTTAGACTGGAATTTCTCTGTAGATCAGTCAGGCCTTGAACTCACAGAGATCTGCCTGCCTCTGCCTCCTGAGTGCTGGGACTAAAGATGTGGGTCACCCCCACTACACCTAGCAGGACCTCAGCTCTTCATGTTCAGAGTTGCCACCACTTCCCAGTAATGGCTCTCTAGGGATCAAGTCTTTGTACTTGGCCATGGTCCTCCGAGGCTTTAGGCTGTGGCTGGGCCATTGGCTGCCTATTCACCCTTCTATTTTTTAAATGGATATTTGGATACTATGGATTTTCTATGTATGAAAGCTCTGATATTTTAAAACTTTGTTTTTAATTTTTTGTTTTTTGAGACAGGGTCTTGTTGTGGAAGTTTACTTTTAGTCATGTTTGAAATTGTTTTTATAGGATCCGTAGAACATCTAAGGAGTTCTGAATCAATAAAACACCAGAGAGAGCGCAGGTGCTCTGAGTTCCACTATGGAGTCTGGCGATGGCCGTGATGGTGGTTCCCTCTGCTGAGGTCTGGCAGAGTCTGCAACTATGGAAATGCCTCCTTGTCATCCTTGCTGAGACCCTGCAGCAACGTACTGCTACAGGGTCTCATTTAGCCTATGTTGGTCTCAAGTTCCCCGCGTAGCAAGGACATCCTTGAGTCTCTGATCCGCTTGCTTCTTCGTCCCAAGTGCTGGGATTACAGTCATGCACCACCCTGCCTAGCTGAATTTTTTTAAAGGTTTTTTTTTTTTTTATAAAAAAAAATATTATTTTAGTTTCTGTGTTATGGGTGTTTTGCCTGCATATATGTCTGTGTACCATGTGCATTGCCCGGTACACACATGGTGATGGCATGGCCACGTAGCGAACCTATCACCTGATACCTGGTGTGCATGTCAAGTAGGAGGACTCCCCAACTCCCGTCCTGCACGGTTGACGCAGCCCATTCCAACGCCCGACCATCGGCTGTTTGTCTGGACCTGGACCGGGCTCGCTACTGCCTGTTCCTGTCTGGTTTCCTGCTTCAGACCTGTTTCAGGCTTTCATCAAAGCTAAATTCCACAACATGTCTCCCAACTTGATGCCAGCGGCATCACCAGCCATTTCCACAGCAGTTTCTGTTCTCTTAGAACTGGTCTGGTGTGAGACAGTGTAGACCAACCTGGCCTTGAACTCACAGAGGTCTGCCTGCCTGGGATTACAGGCATGCACCACCACCATGACTGTCCTGACTTATCTCATAGGATACAGACCCTTTCTCAGCCTACTTCCAAGGCCTCTTAAACTCCACTGTAGGGCTTTTAACTTGTATTCATTCTGTAATCCATATATATATACCTATATAGATATATATATATGAATATAGTTTCCATGTACTGTGTGATATGAGAGTTAATATTAGTAACAAGACTGAAATATAGAACTTGTATTCATTTCAATCAATACCAATCAATTTTATATTAAGTTGCTGTCATTGAAACCCCTAATCTTTGCGGATTTATTGTTGTTCATTGCATTCTGACATTGTGGTAAGACACAGCGTGTTTGTCAACATCTTCAGCACAACACACTCATGACAAGCCCCCGAACACTACATTCGTATGTGTGTGTGTGTGTGTGTGTGTGTGTGTGTGCATGCACTCAGACACCTGTGCATGCATGTCATGCCATGCATGTGAAGGCCTGACATAATTGAGGTCATTCTCCGAGCCATCTTGCTGGCCCAAGGCATTTCTAAACTGACATTTAAGCTTGCCCCATGTGTCTAATTTTTCTGTTTACTCCTTTATCCCAATCAGTTTTTCTAATATTGCCCCTCCCCCATTTCAGACATCAGTATGATTGCTACCCCTGAGGTTTATCAACAGTCCCCAGCATTCTTCCTCCATACAGTGAAATCCCCTTGTCCTGGAGGAATAGATGTGACTAAGATATCATTCTCTACCCCTCCATCCTTCCCAGGGTAGTTATAGAGTGGCCAGTGTCCTCAGGGAACAGTGTGTCCATTCACTCTGGAGGCCTCTGTGCAGGCTGTGCGAGGCACTCAGGGCAGGGAGACGCGTCAGAAATGATCTGCCCTCGAGGAAGTCAGATGTCAACCGGGAGAGACCTGACACTCCAACAGATGGCCACAGTGGCCCCCAGTGGGCTGGGACACAGCTGTGAACAACTGGAAGCCTGGCTTCAGGAGCAGCTGGTAGTGTTTTATAAGACAATCTTGACAGGAGAAATAATATACAAGTAATATACAATGGTACTAAGGAAAAAGAAAGGATTTTTTGCTTTCTTTTGCTTCTCTCCATTTGTTTTTTTAAAGACAAGGTCTCACTATGTAACCCTGGCTGTCCTGGAACTATGTAGACCAGGCTGTCACTGGACTCACTGAGACTGGCCTGCCTCTGCCTCCTGAGCGCTGGCATTAAAGGTGTGCGCTACCATGCCTTAGTTTTGAGAAAGAGCCTAGCTCTGCTGCCCATGCCACCCAGCCTCCTCCAGGCTCTGGGTTCAAGCGCTGTTCTCACCTCAGCCTCTTGAGCGGTGGGACTTCAGATGTGCGCTACAGTGCAGAGCGAGTGAGGGCGTTTGAGTCCCGGCAGCACCGTGTCACCTGCTACCTGCTGACCCAGGCTAGCCACAGACTCATGACCCTCTTGCTTCAGCCTCTGAAGTGCTGGGATCACAGATTGGAGGTGCCAAGCCTGGCAAACAAAACAAAACGCCAAGGCACCAATAACAGAATCCAAAAGGTTCTTTTAAGAATTAATGAGGTAAAGAGAGTAAAGACCCCTGCTCTAGGCAGAGGGAACAGAGTAGGAGACACGCAGCAAGCGGGAAACAAGGCCTGTTCAAGACTTACTCAGCAGGGCTGGCTGCTCTCTCACAAGTGTATTCTGCCCACTCTGTCCTCCGTTCTCCTGCTCCTATTGGAACACCTCTTCCCTCGTCCCGCCTCCACCCCACCCTCCTTGCTTCTCTAAGGATGCTCTATGTTTATGCCAAAGCGATTGCACTGCTGCTCCTCGGGCAGAAGGTGACTTGCTTGGCTTTTGTTGTCCCCGTCTGGTCCCCAGGGCACTTCTAGGAGCACTTGGGATCCCTGGGATGCCTGTGGTCTAAAAGGATGATTGTAAACCAGGCAGTGGTGGCGCACACCTTTAATTCCAGCACTTGGAAAGCAGAGACAGGCAGATCTCTGTGAGTTCATGGCTAGCCTGGTCTACATAGTGAGTTCCAGGACAGCCCAGGTTACAACAGAGAAACCAAAAATAAATAAATAAATACTAAGATAGATAGATAGATAGATAGATAGATAGATAGATAGATAGATAGATAAAAGTATGATTGTAGCCTTCACCACCTCTGCAGGCTAGTTTTATGTCAACTTAACTCAAGATATCTGAGAAGAGAGAGCCACAGCGGAGGAAATGTCTCTATAATATTATCCTGTAGGCAAGCCTGTGGTGTACTGACTCGATCCATGATTGATGTAAGAGAGCCCGACTCACAGGCTGTGGTGTCACCCCTGGGCAGGTGGGCTTGGGGTGCATGTAAGCTTTGGGGAGCAGGTCAGTAAGCAGCACTCCTCCATGGCTTCTGCTCCAGTTCCTGACTCCAGGTTCCTGCCCTGGATTCCTTCTGTGATGGGCTTCTAAGATGAAAGGTTAAATAGACCCTTCCTCCCCAGGTTGCTTGTGGTCACGGTGTTTGATCACAGCAGTAGACACCGCAGCGCAGTCCCCTCCATCTTCCCCCTATGCAACAACGCAGTGCTCTTTGTCTCCAGCCACATTCCTCACACATTCCTCCTTTGCCTCCAATGAGCCTATTTCCTCTGCACAGGACGTGACCTACCATTGCTTTCTCCTGATTAACTTCTAGCTACCTAGTAGGATCAGCTTATGAGTCTCTTCCTCTGGTAAGCTTTTCCTAAACCCACCAAAACTAGCTCAAGTAGATCTCTTCTGCGCTATGTGAAAAGTCTGTATTTAGCAGGGTGAGGGTGGGGGTGGGGAGATGATGGTGCACATCTTTAATCTCAGCACTAGGGAGGCAGAGGGAGGCAGATCTCTGAGTTCCAGGCCAGCATGGTCTACATAGTAAGTTCCAGGCCTTGTGACAACCCTGTTTTAAAAAAATGTAAAACAAAAACAAGCTAAAGAAAGAAACAAACAAACAAAACAGCAAAAAATGTATTTACCTTCTTTTTCTCATTGAATGGTAATGGATTTTTGTGGGTCCCTGAATCCTGGCTCACTCCCCTGGGTAGCCAAGCCATTGTGTGTCAGTGGCTCAGCTTCAGAGAGGGAGGAGTGTAGTCAGGAACTCGTAGTCAAGAACTGTCTGGGTTGAGAAGGTCTTGGGTGAAATCTGAGAGCTGGTGGGAAACAGATTTCCCAGGAGGCAGTATCAGTGTGTACAACTCAGTTTATTGACACAAAGGAAGGCATATATATATATATATATATATATATATATATATATATATATATACACACACACACACACACACATACATGTGTATACACACACACACACACATATATATATATACATGGGTGTATATATATATTTACATTTATATATATGAGAGGGAGATGGGACATGTCCCATGTGGTGGTATCCCATGGCAGTGATATTAGGAGAGTTTTATTTGCATGTGGGGGGCTCACAACCAGATATGGGTGGTCATGTACTATTGGCCATGGCCAAAAGTCTTAAGGAAGCCTTTTTTGCATAAGCAGAGGTCTCACAGGAGTCAAGGGACGAGACCTTATAAGGTCATATAGGGAGAGAAGTCCAGCCTGGGGCCCTCCAACCACAGTGGTCAGATAAGTAGCAACCAGGTCAGATGCCTTGAAGAGTCAAGATTGACTGTGTGTCATAAAAAATGACAGTACTGGAGGAGCTTTGTTAGTTGTTAATGCTAGCTGGGGTCTTGTTGGCACCAAAACAAAGAGGAACAGTCAAACTCCTACTGCTCTCAGGGTAAGAATTCTGGGGTTCAAAGCACACATCAACCCCCTCTTAGCTCTAGGCCACCCCCACAGATTTTTACTGCCCTGTGTTCCACAAAACACTTTATCCTCTTCCATGATTGGCACTGAGCCCTTGCTGTTCATATCCTGGCTAATGCACGCCAGTGGGCATCAGGGACTAATTGTGAACCAGTGAAGCCAGGATTATTGATGTGGGATTATATGAGAAAAAGGATTCAAAACCAAAGTAAGGAATTTTTCTTCATCTTCTAGAGTGCTAGGCATTTCTTCCTGGATTGTGAGATCAGTTTAATGGTTTGTGATGACTTCTTGGCAAAGTAGAATTGTATAAGGGAATAAAATACAAAATAGCAGACTGCATCACAAGTAGTAAGGGTAAATTAGTTTATTTAAGATTTTATTTTTGAAGTCTCACACTTTACCCCAGGATGCCCTCAAACTCATTGTGTAGCCCAAGAAGGATTCTAACCCATGGCAATTCTGCTCCATTCTTTCAATGTGGGATTACAGGTGTGAACTATACCATTCAGCTGGAATTTTTAATAAATAAACAAACATTGCTAAGAATACTAATAAGTTTTATGTGAAGGCTAAGACATCTTTTATGAGTTTATGCTCTTCTTAGACATATAAGACTAATAATATCAACAATAATTAATAGCAACAAAATTAAGGTGTAGATTCTTGGGCCTTGAAGAGATGGCTCAGCCTTCAAGAGAGCTTACTGCTCTTGCAGAGGACCTAGCTTCTACTCCCAGCACTCACATGGTGGGTCATAACTATCTATGACATCAACTCCAGGGGATGGGCACCTTCTGACTTCCACGGGCACTGGCACATGTATATGCAGGTAAACATTCATGAACATTAAGAAAAAAATGTAGCTGCCTTACTATGAATTTTAGCATCATTTATTAGATTTCAAATTTCATGCATAAAATACAACATAAATTTTATCTTCATTCTTGTTTCTTGGTCATACACTATTACTTCTCCCTTCCTAACTTGGCCTAAATAACTAACCTGAACAACTCCCATGCTTGGAATTGCCTGAGTGAGGTTCTGCTCTGGAACTAAAGTATGACACATGTTCATACCACACAGGCTAAGCATTTCTACCTTCAGTAAATAGAAAACATTGCATAATTCTTCCAGAAGAGTGAGGGTTTTGCAAGAGAGGACATGATCATTACGTGAAGAAATAAAAATAGCCTTTCTTCTCATTAGTGATGCTTATTAAGGTGTGTGAATAGATTACTGGATTATTTATTCATATTTACCTTGTTTTGAAAACAGATGGAAGCAGGTGACTTAAATACACCTCAGCAGCGAACTATGTGGGTTGGTTTCCCTACCCAGAAATGTGGAATGTAATTTCATACACTATCATGAGAAAATAGTAGAGGTAGCTTGAGCATCGAAGCAGCTGGATTCAGGCACTGCTGAACTTGCTCCTGTGGCTGACCTCTCTGTGGGATGCCATACCTCATTCACTACCGTGCTTAGCATCCAGAGCAGTCCCTGTCTCAGTGGACTCTCAGTTCAACTTCAAAATACTATTACTTGTTTTCATATACTAAATTTATATGGACTACGGGATTCTCCATTGCCTAAATTGTAAAACTCTAAATTCAAGCCCATAGTATTCAGATATTATGCAAGTTTTCATTTATAAAAATTAAAAGTAAGCCAAGTATGGTGGCAGGAGGATCAGAAAGAGGTTCAAAGTCATCTTCTGCTATTTATAAGTTTAATCTTGGGCTACATGAAATCTTGTTTCAAAACAAAAATTGCTGGGCAGTGGTGGCATACACCTTTAATCCTGTAGGTTTCTCGTGGGCTCTCCTTCCCCGGTGGTAGTTAAGTTGTACCAGTGGCACAGCTCTGGGGAAAAAGAGGTCGGGTCTGCATGGGTCTGGTCATGTCTTTGGTCACAGTGCTGAGAGCTGTGGGAAACAGAATTCCTGGGAGACTGTTATCAGTGGAACATCTCAGTTTATTGAGGCAATGGTGGTTACATTTATAGGAAAAAAGGCAGGGGAGGGTCCTTGGTACCCAGGGATGGGGGCCATTGATTAAGACAGGGATACTGGAGTAGCCCCATTTGCATGTGGGACTCTTTGTCTAAGGGTTAAAAGTCCTGGAAAAGACTCTCTTGCATAAGGTGTGGTCCCACAGGGAAAAAAGGAAGACACCTTATCAGAAAATGGGCTCAGCCCTAGGCCTTCCAGCTATAGTGATCAGATAAGCATCAGCCAGGTAGTATTTAGAATTTAGCTGGATTTTTGCCAAGGCTAAGAAAATGGAGAACAGCCAAATGCCTTCTGCTCTCAGGGTGAGAATTCCAGGGTTCAAAGCACGCTTTGACCCACTCTTAGCTCTAGGACAGCTGCACATAATCCCAGCACTCGGGAGGCAGATCAGGTGGATCTCTGTGAGTTCTCAAGGACAGCCTGGTCTACAGAGTGAGTTCCAGGACAGCCAGAGATACAACAGGGAAACCCTGTCTTAAAAACAAACAAACAGACAGACAAACAAAAATCTTGCAGTCCTGCCACCCTCATGTCTAGCTGAGAAAAATCTTGTCCAGATGTAAAGGGACGGAGAAGAGTTCGATGTAGTGTAGGATCAAACAGGCAAGAAGCAGTGGCAAATATGCCTGAGGAAGACCAGAGGGAGAAAGCTCACGCAGCAGTGGCTTGGTTTCTAAATGAATGTGAGGTTAAGATAATATTGACAGAAAAGTAACGTAGAAGCAAGTCCTATTAATAACGGGTGTCTGCCGAGGAGGGGTCTAAAGGGGGAAGAATGCCTGAGCTGCCAATAGGATGCACCAATCTGTAGATGTCCTTGGAACTTTAAAAAAAATTGTTTGGAACAAGATCTTACACGTGACCAAGGCCGGCCTTGAACTTGCAGTCCTCTTGCCTCATCTTCCTGGGATCTGGGATTCCATCACAATGCTGGCTGAGAATATTCCTCTTGTCCCTTTTGGTTCAGTCAAAGATCACAGCATCTGGAAGGCTGAAGCAGGAAGAGTAAGACTTTGGGGCTAGCCTGGCTGTAGAACAAAACACTGTCTCAAACAAACAAACAAAAAACAAACCAAAACCAAGCAATGGTGGCACAAAGGTCATGGAGGTAACCAATTGCTTTCGCATTAGATCCGAAGCCTGCCACATAGGAAGGAATTCAGACAAGGTACTGTCAGTCTGGACAGAAGCCCATAGCTTTGGAGGTCACAGGCCATAGGTCACTACTGTTTTTCGTCGAATTATATGTTACCAAAGTGCTTCCTAAGTATTTACATCTATACTCACAGACTAGTGACTTCCTCAAACTTGGCCAAAGTCACTGCTCTCTGCAGCGGTTATCAGTTGTCAAAGAGTTGAGAGTAAGTGCCTGTTGAGCACTCAGTCGTAAAGGTGACATCTTTATCAAGCCTCCTCCTCCCCAAAGCTCAGGGCCCATCTCAGAAGCGGGGCAGAAAAGATTTAAGAGCTGGAGAGTGAGAAGGAGTGCAACGAAATGCTGTCTTTGAGACATGACATGCTCGTTGCACCCACAAACTCACTTTTACTACGATTTCCTGCACAAGATCAAGTCAACAAGGTCAGTCAACATTCCAACAGGCAGAACTAATTGGCTTCCGTGGGTTACTAACAACAAAAAAGAGAAGACATGAAGTGGGGAGGGAAGTGTGCTGTCAGTGCGTGGGAAAGTGAGAGGGAAGAATTGGAAATTCCGGGGGAGAGCGGAGGGGGCGGGGGCACGCATGATCAAGATGCATTGTTTGCATGTATAAATTGTCAATGTGTAATAAAATACATTGTATTAAAACAAACAAGCCACCACCACAAACATCAACAGAAAACAGTGAATATTTGCTAGTAAACTTCAGACTGCTGTGGCAGCCAGAAGAACGGGCCTTGCAAATGAGAAAAACTGACTGAGGGCTGAACAGCCTACTTCTGAGAGTCTCCTCACTTCCCACTGGTAGCTCTGGAGGTGACTGGGCAAGCTCACACTCCGGGGCCATCCTGTTCCTGAAGGCCATGTGACTCCTCTGACTTCAGAATACCCCATGGCACCTTCCTTCTCTGCACTGGCTCCGGTCTGTTTGCTTTTCTCTTCCATGCTGATGGTTGACGCTCCCGGCCCCTGTAGTTCCTCCTGTTTGCCATCACAGCGATAACACCTAATACTGATTTTTCAGATTTGATCCTGTCTTGGCATCACTTACGGGAGGACCCAGACTAAGATGAGAAAAGATGCCTTATTCAAATGCCTCTGGTCCAGATTTCTTTCTGAGTTATAGATCTCTTGATCTATAGGGACCATTGCTGTAGGACTCCACCAGGGACCTCATAGGTAATCACCTTTCTCCCTTCCAGTAGAATTTATTTTTAGGGGAGCTTTTGGTTCGCAGAAAAATCAAACAGAGATACAGGTCTCAAACTTCTGGCCCCGTACATGCATATAGTCTCCCTTATTATCAAGCTGTCCCACTGGGCAAGATGGTCTATTTGCCAGTTGATGACACTCCGCTGATACAGATCATCCCGTGTTTAGTTTTCAGAAGAGTACCTGATTAGTGTTGTCAGCCTGCAAGGTTTAAGTTCTAATTTAATTAATCTTGCTTGTATGTGCGTACTCTATGTGTATACAGTGTCCTCAGAGGCCAGAAGAGAGTGCTAGAACCCCCTGGAAATGGAGTTTACATATGGTTGTGAGCCATCATGTGGGTGTTGTGAACCAAATTTGGTTTCTGCAGGAACAACAAGTTCTCTTTAATAGCCGAGCCGTCTCTCCAGCCTCCCCTCCCCCTTTCTTTTCCTGTTGTTTTTTGAGACAGGGTCTCTCTTTGTAGTTCTGGCTGTCCTGGAACTTAATGGGTAGACCAGGCTGGCTTTGATCTCACTCCCTGCCTCCACCTCCCCAGGAATTAAAGGCATGAGCCACCATGACCAGCTCCCAGTTTTTAAAATTACATTTATTTATTTGCACGAGAGTGTGTGTGTACATGCACCCATGTGCATGTGGAGGTCAGAGAACAACTTGCAGAAGTGGATTCTCTCCTTCCACCATTTTGGTTACTGGGGATTTAATCCAGGTCACCAGGCTTGTTGGCAAGCTCCTTTACAGACTGAGCCATTGTATTCGTCAGTGGAAGCTTGGGATCACTGATTTTGATATTGGCAAAAGAATCAGCAGCAGCTATAAAGTAAATCCACTCGGTGGTATGAGGGAAAGCCAAGCCAGCAAAAGCGAGAGGCTCTTCCTTCTGACTCCCCCTTTCTCACTGGACGCCCATGGTTGGGAGAGGGGCTTCGTGTCGGTCAAGGCACTCAGTTCAGGATGGCTGATACTAACTCATAGCCGGTTGCCATTAGAACCAACCTTAACCATCCTGCCAGCCCACTCATGGATTCTTTGTGATGAATACCTATAAATGCCAGCATTTTGGAGGCTGAGGCAGGGGTACTGCTGTGAGTTAGAGGCCAGACTGGACTACATGTTGAGATTGTCTCCATAACAACAACAAAATAAGGTAAATATGAGAGTCAGTCTTTTGCAGTGAACTACAGATTTGTCACTTTTATGTCTTGGAAAGCTGAGTTTCTGTTCATCACTTTCTCCGAGCTGTGCAGCTCTCATTTGTTCTATTTAGTTATTTGAGACAGAGCCTCACTATGTAGCACTGGCTGCCTGGCACTCACGACATAGACCAGGCCGGCCTCGAACTTGCAGAGAGACCCATCTAGCCCTGCCTCCTGAGTGTCACCGTGCCTTTGCTTCACATCTCAACTTCTTCTGTGGTTCATTTCGGGAACTCCCTGGAGTTTCACTAGTAATACGGAAATATTTTTGCCGTTGTTTTTCAGAAGTTTCCTGCCTTTCCCACTCCCCCGTCTCCCTCTCTCTGCCACGGCTTTCTGTTCTCCGCTTTTCTCCCTCCTTGTCTCCTTTTTCTTCTCCAGATGCTGCTTCTCTTCCTTCACCTCCCTCTCTTGCAGCTCTTCTTTTTTGATTAAGAACAGTTTTAAGGGCTGGGGAGTTGGCTCAGAGGTAAAGAACACTTGCTGTGTTTGCACAGGACCCGTGTTCGATTCCCAGCACCGTATAGAGGCTCACCACTTCCTCGGGCTCCAGCATGCATGTGATGCACAGACTTACATGCAGGCAAGGCACTCATATGCATGAGATAAATAAATCTAAAGAACTATCTTAAGACACGGTCTCATGTAGCCCAAACTAGCCACCTTGGGTAGCTTTCTATGCCTTTTCTTTTATCCAGAAAACTCCAGGGAGTTCCTATTGTTATTCCTGTAGGTTCACTGTCTCTTCTACAGGACTTTACTGTTGGCCCCATTCTGTAAGTTTCGCCACTTAAAGTGTTATATTTTTCACCTTTAAAGGTTTTATTTGACTCTGCTTATATCTTTCCTTTTTGCTTTCTCCCTCTCCAAAGTTTTTTCCTAATATTAATTTTTAAAAATTTAATTTTATGTATATAGGTATTTTTGCCTCCAAGAATGCCTGGGGCCCTCAGAGGTCAGAAGAGGGCATCGGATGCCTGGAACTACAGTTATGGACATCTATGAGCCATTGCTTAGGTGCTGGGAATCAGACCTGGTTCCTCTGGAAGAGCAGCTAGCACTCTTAACCTCTGAGCCATTTCTCCAGCCCTACCTTACCCCCAAGCTTCTGAGGATTGAACCCAGAGCCCTCTTAGGTGCCATGCAAAAAGGTATAGTCTCAGTAGGCCAGTGGTATAGATGGTAAAATAATTAAGACATAAACGGATAGAAAATGTATTAAAATATGCCCGTAAAGCAGCAGGGAGGCTTCCAGGGAAAGAACCACACTACTGAGAAGCCTGGAAGTTCTTTATTATTATTATTTTATTTAGTGTGTGTGTGTGTGTGTGTGTGTGTGTGTGTGTGCATGCACATGCCAGAGAACAACATCTGGGAGTTGGTTCTCTCTGTGAGGTCACTATCTGCGGGACAAGTGGATTTTATTTTCTAGTTAAGTGGTAAAAATTTTACAATGTACTTTGTTTTCCTCCAGACTCACCATTTGTAAGCGATGCCGTGGGTCATTACAGAGTAGATTCTGGAAATCAATGGAAGGTACTTTGGGTTGCTAGAGGCCAGGCTCCAAACATACCACCGTGCCCGCTTCAAAGGCTTTTAATTAGTTTTGTAATTCATCTAATCCAGGCAAACCTTTTGCAACTAATTTGGACAAAGATACATTTCCTCATTTTGGCACATTCCTTTTGGTTCATCTTGATGCTTGTCTTAAACTTTGCTCCCACAGAGCAAACTTACAATTGAAGTTACATTTACTTACTTATTTATTTCTGTGTGTCTGTATGAACACATCCATGCGGTCATACATCCCCCTGCACGCATGGGTGGTCAGAGGACACCCTGCAGGAGTTGTTACTGCCTTCCACCCAGTGGGTCGCAGGGATTGGGTCAGTCTTGGTAGCAGGTGCTAAGCCCGCTAAGCCATCTGGGCAGCCCAATGGCAAAGTTTTCAGTGGTGTCCACTCTGAATTGTTAGTCCTTCTATTGCTGGGTGGCCTTCCGGTAATATTCGCTGAATTTCCCAAGTGTTCAGTGCTAATTAATTAAAATTAATAATTCCAGCAGGTTTCATTAAAGAGCCATGACAACTTTCTGAGATGGGAAACCTCGATTCACATCACTCACTTACAGGCCTCAGCTTCTCACGGCTCCGACCTGCCTCTCTGGCTCCGACCTGCCTCTCTAGCTCAGACCTGCCTCTCCTCATGTAGACCCCCAGCACATGACCTCTAGGTATTTTACTGAAAGGAAGCACATCCCACCATTACACAGGCCTTACTGCAGAATGAATAGAACTCTCACAGTGCACCAACCCCCAACTTCAGCTGGCTCACATGATGCCGTTTTACCAGCCGATCAAATCCCCGGCAAAGTCTTCCCTGTATGGTGCTTAGGCTGAGGGAGGACTCTGTAAAGTTCCTCCATTAGCATTAATACAATTGGATGCTTTTAGCACGAATGTCAGTGGACAGACATTAGAATGACAACTGTTCCAGTCAAGGGCCGTTGAGTAGACACTCGCTGGTGCTCCGAATCAGCATGCTTTCTGCGTCCAGAGTCCACTCCTGAGAAGCTGGTTCCAACAGGTGAGGAAGACGGAACCATTCAGTGAGGACTCCATTGCAGCTGTTCAGAGTCTGCATGTCTTCGATGAGCTCTAGAAGTAAGAGGCTCACTGTTCTTTGCTCCCTGATACGCCCTGTGAGTTTCACCTTACTCGTGCAGAGATTGATATTCAGCAACAGACTCCAGGGCCTCTCGCTGCATATTTCTTGTGATTTAAAAAAAAAAAAAAAATCTATGCATCTCCTTAAAAGGAATTCTCGCTAAACTGGGAGGGTACACAACATTAATCCCAGCACTCTAGAGACAGAGGCAGGCAGATCTCTGTGAGTTCGAGGCCAGCCTGGTCTACAGAGTGAGTTCCAGGATATCCAGAGTTACAACAGAGAAACCCTGTCTTGGAAAACAAAACAAAACAAAAAATTTTCACTTGATAGAACTCAGCCATTTCAGCCTCCTCAAAAAGCCTAGTCTCTGGGCCAGGGAATGATGGTGCATGCCTTTAATAGCAACAGAGGCAGGCAGATCTCTGAGTTCAAGGGCAGCCTGGTTTACAGAGAGTTCCAGGACAGCCAAGGCTACACAGAGAAACCCTATCTCAAAAAACAAGCAAACAAAAAGATCCAATAACTGTCTCATCATCTAAGAAAACACACTGTGCTCTCTTTAGAATCATTTAGGTCTAGATAGGCCCCGGAAAGAGCCTCTGGGCGGAAGGGGAGAACGTTTGTTGTATGGCATATACCATTTGCTCTTTTTATCACAGATCATATCACTGTGCTGCTCCTTGCTCGTTAATGGAAGGTTTTTTCCTTTGTTTATTTTGCCCTAGTTGTTAACTGTTTATGATTAAGGGTCAACCCTGTTCCCGTTACTCTATTATGACTAGAAGCAGAATTTCCTTCCTTGTTCTCTTCCTGTAACTTTTATGTACTTATGAATTAAACAAACCAACAAAGCCATCTCGGGGAGAAGCATGTGGCCAAAGATAAAGGACCAGACAGATGAAATTCTAAGTTTGGAAATCTTGAAATAGAGAGCTTGCTGGCCCCTGTCTGAAAGTTCCGGACTATAAGGAGAGACCCTAAAGTCCAGAAAAGGAGCCTGACTGGGCGTCCTCCAGAGGCCTGGTCTTTCTGGCCACCTCAGTCCTGGCTCTATGTAATGCAGAATGGGCGAAGGTCCTGGCCCCGCTGCATTTCCAACCTGATATATTTTCCTATAGCAACAGTTTCTAAGGGCAGGGCCTCAGACGAGCCCCCAAACTGAAAACCATTTATCATTGTGTTCCACGGCCTTTCATTGCAAATAGGTTGCTTGAGCTCTGCTGTGTGTTAAATGGACTTGCAGACAGTGAACGGACAGACTGCCCACACTCCGGTGCGCTCCAGAAACCGCCTCGAGATAGAAAGCGCTTCTGCTTCCATCTGTGAGACAGCGAATGCTCATCAAAGGACTGACTTATACGGGACTGCTGATTTGTACTTCGGAGACCTTAACTTCACAGCTCAAGAGAATAGATTTTAACCCTTCAGTAACTGTCAGTTTTCTGTTGTCCAAAATTCAATCGAACACCATCTTTTTAATATATGGGTGCTGTAAAAATGTTTATGACATTCAGATTCTTTTAAAAATTCCATGTTCTGTCTTTTCAAATGATTTTTTTTAAGATTATAATTCATCTAACCTAGGCAAACACTTGTAACTAACTTGAGCTAAGATTTTGTTTTCTTATTTAGCAGCTCGAGCATACTTGAATTTTTATGTAGTGAGTGTTAATAATCCCCCACACAACTCCAAGATGGCCTTGGGTCATGAAAGAACAGCCCGATATAAGTGCCAGCCTCACACACAAGGGCCCAGCTCCCAGAAACCCCTCCACTGCACGCTGCATGCTGCCTCTCTCCAAAAAGTCCACATTTCCTCTCCTTTGTTCTCCTCCCAGCCAACCAGAGACAGCCACCCCAACCCTTCTCCAGCTGTGCCTCCCCTTCTTCCCTTCCCACCTAGGACCCTTTATAACCCGCCACTTGCCTACGGACCTCACTATCTCCACTCTATCCAGATGCAGTCCTTTGTCCTTCTGGGCAAATATCCCCTATTCCTTGTCCCTGCCCCCCACATACACACACCCGCCAACTGTCAATTGTCCCCTGCCCTTTGTCCCTCTGGGGCAAACACATCTCCTTTGTGCTAAGAATCTGATATCTGGGTGTGTTCTGTGCCACTGCAGTCCTTGCAGTTCAGGATTTTCCATCATCTCTCCTGTATCGGATAACTCAGAGACTAAAATATAGATAGAGATCGAGGGATGATGGTGATGAATTCCCCACACGTCTCTAATCAGCTATGGGCAACTCTAGACACTTTGTAAAAATCCAAAGGAAGTCAGGTGTGATAGATCATGCCTGTAATCTCACTCAGTACTGGGCAACTGAAGCGGGAATATTGCTATGAGTTCGAGGCCAACCTAGTCCATGCAGTGAGTCCCAAGCCAGCCTGAACTATAGGGAGAGACTATCTCAAAACAAAAGAATAGATGAAAGATTCCTAGCGAAGCAGCGGAGCAAGTTCTGGTGTGGAAGGATGTTTCAAGTTCGGCTTGCTTTATGTTTTTTAGTGTTTCATTTTCCAGAGGACGCCCCATAACCCAATTTAAGGACTAAGAAAAAAACTTTTATTTATTTTTAGGATGAATATAGAATTATGAGCATTCCTGTGGTCTGTCAGAATGTCAGTTTAGTTCAGATTAAAATTTAATACAAGACTAGATATAAGAAAAGGAGTCGGTGCTGGTTGGAGAGAAGTGGCCTCTGAGATAGGTTAGCTCACAGGGCAGAGGGGGGGTTCCGCCCTGACACCGTCACACCCCGACTGTCTGTCTGCCTTCTGACATATGTAGGATCTTCCTTACACGGAAGTCATTCGTGTGGTCGAGACTTTTGCTTTTGCTTCTCTTCATCTTCAGGGATGATGCCCAAATTTATACATGTTGTTCTGACCTATGGCCTCCAGAATCCATTTTTCAATGAATTCCTACATCAAGTCTACTTATGGAGCCTCCAGGTTTCAATATGTTCAAAACCAAACTTACTTTTACATACAAAGACTGTAATCTTCCTCCAGTACTTCTGTTTTAGCTAATACCATCTACTAAGCTGAAACTAGCCTCTTAGTTACCCTTCCTTGTTTCTCCTTCTTTCACGTGCTACAGGTCCTGTCATTCAGTCACCCACAACTCTGTTCCAATTGTGTATGTTCGTGGAGTGTGTATGCCGGGGCATTTGTGCATGTTGTGTGTGTGCGTGTGTGCGTGTGTGTGTGCGTGTGTGTGCATGTGTGTGTGTGCCTGTGCGTGTGTGCATGTGCATGTGTGTGCATGTGTGTGTGTGTGTGCCTGTGCGTGTGTGCGTGTGTGTGTGCGTGTGTGTGTGCCTGTGTGTGTGTGTGCATGTATGTGTGCGCATGTGTGCGTGTGCGCGTGTGTGTGCGTGTGTGTGTGTGTGCCTGTGCGTGTGTGCATGTGTGTGTGCGTGTGTGTGTGCATGTGTGCGTGTGTGTGTGCCTGTGCGTGTGTGCATGTGTGTGTGCGTGTGTGTGTGCGCGTGTGTGTGCGTGTGCGTGTGTGTGTGAATCGGAGGACAGCTTTTAGGATTCCGTTCACTCCCTCCACTCTGAATTTTAGGGATCAAACTCAGGTCACCAGACTTGTATGTCAAGATATTTTACTTGCTGAGCCATCTTGCCAACTCTATTTCTTCATTAAAAAACTGTGTGTGGGGGGGGGAGGGGTAACACATGTAGAGGCCAGAGGTTGATATTCATTGTCTTCTGCAGCCACTTTCCATCTTAGTTCTTGAGACAGGATCTCTCACTGAAGCTGGAGCTCTCTGATTCAGCCAGCAAAGCTCAGGGATTTCCCATCGGCCTTCCCAGTGCTTGAACTGGCCCGCTTTTACACCGAGCACTGACTGAGCCCTGGCCCCAGTCCCCATTTCCTTTTCCTTGTGGGCCCAGTCATCTGACTTCTTGCAGAAAACTCTAAGTTGGTCCCCCTTGAGTAGTTTCACCTTAGAGTCTCCCCCAACTCTGAGCCAACCAGGGACCCCCTCCTTGTAAAACCTAATTTTGTTCCCATCACTTCTCTGCATGAAAATGTAACTAGGTCCCTGTTAGTCATCTTTCTGCCAGTCTGACACAGACCTAAGATAAGCCACCTATAAGGAGAGCGGGTATGTTTTCGTCACTCCTTTGAAGCCTTGGCTTGTGTTCAGGTGGCCCCACTGCTCTTGGGCTTGTGCTGGGGTAGCCCACAATGACGAGGGTGATGCGGAGGAAGACCACTCATGTCACGGACACAAAGCAAAAGAGAAAGGGAGAAGGGCCTAGGGTTCAATTATCTCCTTTAAGAACGCATCTCCAGTGACCTGGAGACCTCCTAACACTCCTGTAAAGGGCCCACCAGTTTCAAACCGCACTAAGGTGGGGTCTAAGTCTTTATTACGTGCACCTTAAGGGGATACTTGAGGTTCAAACTGTAGTTCTATTGCCCACAGAGCCACGGCCAAACTTTGTCGGATGGAGCCTGACTTACTGTGTGCTTTGCAAGCATCTCTGACTGGTTTTCCCCATCTCTCTGCGACTCTTTCCCAAGTCATGCCATGTTTTCAGCTTCCCCATCAACAGCACACACCCTTTAGCAATCCGTGCCTCTGATCCATCCTGTTTATCCTTCCTAGACTATACGCCCTCTCTTCTCTCTCTGGTAAATTCTTATTCGTTATTCAGCAGTGACAACTCACAAACTGGTCACCTCCCTGTTGACTCCCTGAGCCACCAACATTCAGTTAGTCACTTCTGAATTCTTATTCCTTTTTGCCCTTTGCTCTAGAAGTGGCCATTATTCACATACTGGCCACATGGCTTCTTTGAATACCTGCTCTGTCTGCAAATTTTAACCACAGGGATTCCATTTCTCTGAAGTGAAACCTAGAAAGCCAAAATTTCTCTTGTAGTTAGTAAGCAGCTGAAGGACCCAGATTCTTCTAATCAGATATATCTGCACTGAACTTCCCCCGCGCCTAGAATGAGTAATGTGTGTTCCAAGGGACTGAGACAAGAGACTGACCACCTAGCAAGGTCTAGCTTGACAGGTCAGTGGCAGAGTGGCTGGTAAATAGTCTCTGATGCTGAGAGGCATGAGTTTATTTGCTGGAGTCTCTTGCTAGAGGATCTGGGAATGTTCGAGTCCCCCAGCTCTCTCAGATATTTTACAAACTACATAATGTCCCTGGATAATGAACCCAAACAAGTTTGAATAAATCTGCATTTACATTGACTAAAAAGTAATGTCTGAAATACCTTGGTTCAAATAAGTATCAACTTTAGTACCTGCTGTCTGTTTGCCTATCTTACGGCACTAAATTAATCGCAGCTTTTGCGTGTTCTGTGTAATGTGCTTCCAATTTCCTTTGTCTTTCTATTTTCATTTTCTTTTGAGACACGACCTATCTTGTGGGGATGTTCCTGCACCAGTTTCCCGAGTGCGCAGATTACAAGCATGCGTTACTATACCTGGCTTTTAAAACCTCCTTAAAGACAGTGTAGCCCTGACTGGCCTCAAATATGTGTGGAAAACCACTTGCTCCAGCTTCCCAAGTGCTGGGGTGTAAACATCTGCCCCCATGCCTGCCTTGCTTTGGCATTTTGAAGGAAAGAGAGTTGAGACATGGGATTGTTTACAGCCTGGTCTGGCCTGGTCTGGTCTGGTCGTTAGTTTAGCCCAGGCTGGTCTCAGACTTGTAGCAATCTTCCTTCCCTAGTCACTCCTGTGCTAGGATTACAAAGTGTACACCATCACTCCTTAGTTTTTTGAAAGAGGGTTTCCCCACGTAGTCCATTTTTTGTTTGTTTGTTTGTTTGTTTGTTTAAGACAGGGTTTCTCTGCTGTAACTCCTGCTGTCCTAGAACTCAGTCTGTAGAGCAGGCTGGCCTCTAACTCACAGAGCTCCACCTGCCTCTGCCTCCTGAGGGCTGGGGTCAAAGGTGTGCACCACACTGCCTGACCTTAGCCTCAGATTCTTGATCCTCCCATTTCAACCTCCCATGGCTGGAGTTAATACCTGGGCCACGATGGCCAGTTTAATTTGAATTTCTTGAGCAATTTATACTGCGACTGCATTTTAAATTCTTACTCTGTGCCATCCCCTGTTCCGGTCATTAGGAACACAACAGTGAAGGAAGCCTTGTGACATGTTTATGCGATGTGTGCAGTCTAAAACATCTGTGTCTGAACATGTTCAACTGGGCCAGCAGCACCAATTCGTTTGATTAAAATTTTCAATGAGTGGCTATTTGTGCCTTGAAAATATAAAAAGAAATGAGAAACGCCCTCAGCCTCTCTTAGGCGAATAGTAGACAGATCTGTAAACCAGTAATTTCACTGCAATTTGAAAAGTGATTGGGATTCCTAAGTGGCAGAGGGATTTTGTAGGAAAGTGTCTTGTGTCCTCCACTAAAAACATTTCACACCGACAAAATGGCATTGTCCGACAATATCCTTCTGCAAGAGGCTTTTAAAACGTCTCTATAATCTGAGCGTGGAGATGAGCGGTAAGTGCTTGGTTAGAACTCTAGAAGCACTGGGTTCGAGCCTAACTGCTGAAGAGTAAAACAAAACAAGCAAACAAAAGCAAACTAGATCAGACAAAAAGCCACTCTAAAAACAGTGTTTCAACTTCAGACTGTCTTCACACCGTGCATTACCATTCATCCTGGGAAAGTCAGCCATCAACCCGACCTTTTTCACCAGTGGGTAATTTGCCTCTTCAGGAACCTCATTTAAGGTAATTGCAATATGCGTTCTTTTGATTAGAAACTCTCACCCTTTTACTCAGTATTAATCTGTGAAAATCATTCATATTATTGCTTCTAGTCATTTAAAAACGTTGTCTACTACGATCGCATGGTCTGATTATACCACAATCGACTGTGGATAGACATTTAGATCCTTTACATTTTGGAGCTATTATGGATAAAGCTAATGTGGTTCCCCAGCACAAGCATCAATTTCTATTGGGACACATGGGGGTTAAACTCTGAGTAATGGGATATGCTCAGCGCGGATGAATTCTATTGGCACACTGTGAAAAATGGTTTTGTAGCATTTCTATGTTATTTCAACAGTGAAAATTCCAGTTTTAAAACATCTTCATCAAAACTTGATATTCCAAGCCAGGCATGCTAGCTCACACTGTATTATGATTTGGATTTTTTTGTTTTGTTTGTTTGGTTTTGGTTTTTTGAGACAGGGTCTCTCTACAGAGCTCTCTCTGATTGTCCTGGAACTAGCTTTATAGACCAAGCTGGCCTTGCTCTCACAGAGATATGCCAGCCTCTGCCTTTTTAGTGCCGGGATTAAAGGCGTGGACCACCAACCAGCATGATTTGTATATTTTAACCATAGGAAGTTTCTATCTTGATACAAATGTAAGAAAAATAATGAAATAATGCATGTTCTGTGTGAGTAAGTGAAGGAATGAAAGCGTGAGCTGCGTCTTCAAAGAAGCAAAGACGTCCTTGAGCATGGTGGCATTCAATTTTAGAGTAGTGGTCTTACGTTCTTCATATCCCAATACTACCCAAAGAATTGCTCGCGTAACTCTTTCGCTTAAATATCACCGCCTTCACCGTTTAGTCACATTAGCGCGGCTTACAGAAAGTTATTAGCAGTAAAGTAGGTGACGCGTACCTTCTGGGACTGACATTTAATTCATTGTGAGGGATATATCGAGCCTTTTGGGAATTGGAAAACTTGGCTAATGACCTTCTCCGTGTGTTTCTTAATCCCTTGATGCTTTATGGGATGCGAATCCAAATTAATTATTCAGACTCTGGAGGAGAGGAAGAAATTGGCACTCATGCTTACTAACTGCAACAAAAACCACCCAGCACACGATTGCGTAGCCATCCGGGGTGAAGGAGTCCTAATCGCGGGGTGGCGTGGCCAGAGGACGTGCCTCTCCCATCCTTCTCCAGGTGGGGTTCGTGGCTGAGCAGCCACTCACCATGCCAGCGGACCCAGGTCAAGAGCGGCCAAGCATCCGGAGTGACCCACGGCAGGGCACCGGAGCCATTCCCAAGCCTGACCCGGAGCGGGCTGCTCCCGGGATGTCCAGTAGGGGTCGCTGCCCCGCAGCGGGGCCGAGGGGCGGGCCGGCGGTACCTGCGGCTCCCCAGGCCGCCGCACCTGAGCTCGCAGCCCGGCCGCGTGGGGGCGCTGTGGAGCGCTGGCGGCCCGGCCGCGCCGCCGCGCTCTGTCCTTCCCGCACGGACTAGGGGGCGGGTCCGCGGCGCGCACGGAAAGGCGCGCGAGCTGGCGCCCCGCGGAGTTCTTCCACCGCGTCGGAGCAGCCCGCAGGGGAGGCGCTAGGAGATGCCGCTGTCGCCACCGTCGCAGGGCGACCCCAGGGAGGCCGGCCCGTGCAAGGCCCCCAGGAAGCACCCCACCTTCCACATCTGGCGCTCCAAGAAGAAGCCATCCCCGCGGTCCAGCTGTGCGGTGTTCGTCCCGCACCCTCCTGCGGCGCTCGGCGAGGCCAGGTAAGCCCGCGTGCGCGGATCCTGCCGCGGTGCGCACCGGCTCACCGGCCCTGCGGGGCTCGCGCGGGCCTGGGGGGCGCACTCCTCCCCGAGGGGACTCACCCAACCTCGAGGGGACTCACTGGCCCTGCAGGGGCTCGCGCGGCCCCGAGGAGGCTCACCCCATCCAGAGGGGACGCACCCTGCCCCACCTAGGCTCGCGCGGCCCCGAGGGGGCGCACCCCATCCCGAGGGGACTCACCTGCCCTGCAGGGCGCACCCTGCCCCAGGGGGCTCACCCAGTCTCGAGGGGACTCACTGCCCCGAGGGTCCTCACCGGGCCCCAGGCAGACGACTCGCGCTGGTCTGCAGCTGTGAGAAGCAGCAGTACAGTGAGGGGTTGGTATCAAATGAATGCCTCCAGGAATGCTTTGGAGCTCTGGACCTATTTTGATTTCAGTGCCTTCATTGCAAAGACTCCCGTGTCCGTGGATAGTAGCGTCCACGAGCCTCACAAGATCCACTGGAGGAGGAAGGGGGCAGGGGCTCTATTAAATAGAGAAACGGAGGCGCCCGGGAGAGTCAGTGGCAAAACCGTGGATACGTGGTTCTTAATTTACAGGATTGGGACTGTATCCGTGACAGCGTGCTGGCCTAGCTTGTGGCAGGCCCCAGGTTCACTCTCAACCCCGTAAAAATAAAGGGTAATAGTAGCTACTGTGCTTTACAACATTATATGTTGATTTTTGTTGGGTTTATTGTAAGTGTATAACTATTCAGCTATTCCATCAGAGCTGATGCTTGGTTCGATTGAATTCCAATCCTATTTTCTGTCTATTAAAATGTAACAACTTATGGCTCTTGGTGTTTTATTCAAAGGAAACATACTTGGTACTGAAATGGCAAATAGATTTTCCTTCTAGAGCCTGTGAGTATTTTAGGCCAGTCTGGAAACACTCCGTTCTTTCCTTCAGAACTATGATGAACTTTGTACTAACAACCGCTCTGAAAAATAAACGTACTCATCCGTCCTTGGATTGGCTTTCTAGTCAGGATATCTTTACAATATGCTATTTATGCCTGGGCGGAAGTTCTCGTGGTGTAAAGGATGGCCGAACTTCGGGTCAGTGTGGCTCCCATGTGCCGGGGTCTTATCATAGGCTTTATTATTGTTTAGGATCTCACTGTGTGGTCCAGCCTCCCAAGCACTGGGAAGATGGCTGTGCCACCATCATACCTGCCTCCGTATGCATCAGCATCTCCTGTTTATTTTTAATACCTAACACAGTGTGAGTGCTGTATAACTGGTTGTTAAATATCTTATTTAGGAAAAAGATGGCAAGGAAGACATAGCTATCTGTGTTCAGATACAATATGTTTCACTAGTATTTTCTCTTGTTTTAGTTGAATTTTTGTTTTGAATTATGTGTGCGTGTCGGGGAGGGGGTTATGAGCATGTGGGAGCAGTGCACAGACACCCCAGGGCATCAGGTCCTTTGGAGCTGCCAGGTTAGAGGTGCGGCATGAACAGTGTGGGGTCTCTGCATCCTTAGCCACCGAGCCCCCTCTCCAACCCCTTCTCAAATGTTTTCAGTCCATGCTTGGTTGAGATGTGGAGGCCAACTGAATCAGAAAACCAAGCGCAGTCTCTCTCTCTCTGCCCCTCCCCCACACCCATGGGGTTTGGTTTCTCCCACCGGTTCAGGTATCGGTGGGCTGTCTTGTACCCGTCTTCCCTCTTCTTCTCAGGATTGGGGAGACTACAGTGTTACTTGTTTCAAATATGAATTTAGAATTTGCCATAAAAGCAAGGATGTGGGGGGAGAGGTGGGGATATAGGGCGGGGTGGGGGCAGGCTTTCTTTCCTAGAGAGCTGACCACTGCCCAGTGCCTCATAGTTCTAGATCCCTGTACTGTGTGAGTATCTGGCAGCCAATTGTTTCTTTATATAAAATAGGTTGAATGGCTGCCTCTCTTCACTCTTAAAGTCTTTTCTGCTTTGACTATGGCAAACATGTTAACCCTGTGTTATTTTTCATAGAAAGAATGCTGCTTTCTGGGGCCAAAGCACCCACTGTCTCTTACGAGGGCAACAGTGTGTGCACTGGGCATTGGGAGCTTGCCCAGTGTGCCCCTCAGCAGACCTTAGTAGGTACGGTTGCTTGTTGCATTTTAGTTGATATTCTGTTTTGTAAAGAGTTTATGCAGAGTCAGGACACGGAACCTAAATCCCTGTTACTGTGACACCTAGGTATGTCATCCTGGTAAGTTACTAACCATTTGGTGTCACAATATCCTCATTCAGAAAGAAGGATTGCCAGGTGGTTGTGCCTGTAAGCAGACGGATGGTGCCAAGTGCACAGACACCCACTGCGTGTGGTGAGTGCTCAGTAAGAGCTGTCACTTCTCTTTGAGTTTTAAATTTCCTTTTTTGTTTTTCTTTCTTAAAAAAAAGAAAAATAAAACAACTTTTAAGCTGGATGTGGTGGCACATGCCTTTACTCCCGGCACTCTGGGGGAACAGGCTAGTGGATCTCTGTGAAGCCAGGCTGCTCCACAGAGTGGGTTCCAGGACACACAGGGCTACACACGTAGCGAGACCCTATCTCAAAGCAAAAGCAGAAACCAAACCAAATCAAGGCCAAGACCCAAACACTATCTTTTACATTTAGTGTGTGTGTGTGTGTGTGTGTGTGTGTGTGTGTGTGTGTGTTTACACTCATGCAATTGCATGCATGTGGAAGTCTGGCAGAAACTTTTGTAATTGGTTTGTCCTTCCACCAGGTGAGTTCTGGGAATTGAGTCATGGCTTGGTAGAAGCAAGCACTTTACCTGCTGAGCCATCTCATGTCAGTCTGTCTTCTGTTGTTCTAGTATCTTGGTTATTCCTCCTTTGGGGCTGTAAACTTCATGGATTTAATTTAATTAATTTATTTTTTTGCGATAGGGTTTCTCTATACAGCCCATGCTGGCCTGGAACTCATGCTGACCAGAGTGGCCTCAAACTCCTATCTTTCTGTCTTGGCTCCTTGAATGTTGGGATTACAGGCAAATGCCATTACACTGGAGGGAGAAGTAATTTAATGTATTTCTGCTATAGCATGGAAATGTCATTTCTTTTGTATTTTCTGTGTCCTTCCTCTCCCCTCCTCCCTCCCTGAAAAGAGCTCTTACCTTAAGGCCAAATGCAGTGAATTCAAATGATTGCCTTGAAGCTTAATGGAACTCAAATCTAGAAGCTAGTAGTAACATTTCTCTGTGAGATAGCCAAACTCAGATAGGGTGGGTCTTGTCATGCTCTAAAAATCAGCTGACCTTGCATCTGTTTGAGGTCAAGTAGAGTGAGTGCCGGGAGAGCATCTGTCCTAGTCGGGGTTTCTATTGCAGTGATGAAACACCATGACCAAAAGCAACTTGGGGAGGAAAGGGTTTATTTCAGCTTAGTTCCATATCACAGCCCTTCATGAAGGGAAGTCAGAACAGAAACCCGGAGGCAGGAGCTGATGCAGAGACCATGGAAGACAGCTGCTTCCTTCAGCACTTGGTATTACCAGTCCAGGGGTAGGAGATGCTCCCCCTCATCAGTCATCAATCAAGAGCATGCACCATAGGTTTGTCTACAGGCCAGTCTTGTGTGTACGTTTTCTTTCCAAGACAGGTTCTCTCTTGTGACTCTGGCTGTCCTGGAACCCACTCTGTAGACCAGGCTGGCCTTGAACTCATAGAGATCTGCCTGCCTCTGCTGGAATTAGTGGCATGTGCCACCACCGCTCAACGTGCATTTTCTTAATTTAGATTCCAGCTTCCCAAATGACACTAGCTTGTGCCAAGTTGACATAAATCTAGCCAGCACATCACCCCACTGGGCAGGTGATTAGCAGGCTCTGGCCAATCCTGTAGTTGTCCTGTGCATGAACAGACTTTTCCCCCTTTCCCCTGTTTATATCTCAAGAATACCACAGAACTAAAGGGTTTTTATTTATAATATTAACCTTTAGAATAAGAATAATCAGTTATTTGAAAGAATTGTGGAGCTGTATTGTTAATTTTCACAACTTAAAAAGGTTTCTGATTTCCAATGTTTAATGGCTGGTTTAGTGTAGAGAACTCTAAATAGGCTTATTTTCTAAAATAATCTATCGAGGTCTGGGAATGTAGCTTCCAGGTACAGTGCTTGTCAGCATGCATGAGGCCTCGGGTTCTTCCCCAGCCCCAGAAACATAAAAGCGAGGGAAGTCTATTTTAGTTTTCTTCGGTGTTAATTTTACCTTGGTTAGCGCTGACTTGTTTCCCTTGCATCTTTAGTTTAGTTTATTTACGTCACCACTGATAAATCAGGAATTCCCCTGATAAGTGCCTGCTGCCCTTGACCCATCTCACAGTACCTTTTGAGAGTTATAAGTACATATTCTAGCTGGCCGTCCCAGAGCCTGGCGCATCACAGGTGATCAGTAAATGGGAGCTCTAAAAGCAGATTGCAGCGAGAAGACCACTGATGTGCGCGTTCACAGAGCCGGTTTCAAAGCTGCCTTTTTGTGTTTTATGTTTGCAGAGCTGGAGATCAAATCTGGGGCCTGGCACGGGGAGGGATGCGCCCTACCGCTGAGCTGTGCTCTCAGGTCAGCCTCTTCCATCTGTCTGCGCTTCCATTCCCACACCGGAAATGAGCGTGTTTCCTTCCTCTGTGAGGACTGGGTGTGATACACCCTGCAGGGAAAGGCCATTGCAGGAGGGATGATGGCGGTGAGAAGGGTGGTTGTTATCTTAGCGATACAAGTATCTTCAGTGAACATACTGGCACTTCAGAAGAAGTTAGGCATTCCTTGAAGTCCTGTAAATGTAAGGTCAGGTCTCGCCAGGTATCCCTGACTAGCTAGGACTCGATGTGTAGACGAGGCTGCCTCAGACTCAGAGACCCACCTGCGTGTGCCTCCCGAGTGTTGGTGGGGACTGGAGGTGTGCGTCCCATTCCCAGTCTGTGGATGGTTCTGTCGGTGTCTGTGAGCGAGGCCCTTCCTGCGCGTAGTAACTTAAGAACGCTGATGTGCGGGTTCAATCTCAGCATCCACGATTAAAAAAGAAAGAACAATTTTAATATTTCTTGTTAGGAAGGCGAAGATGGAATGCAAAGGAGGTGCTTCTGGGGTGACTTCACAGCCTGAACTTGGTGTTGACAGATTCGTCACTGTCTCTGTCATCGTCACGTATTCGTTCCGTCTCGACGCTGAGTCAGAATCTACTCAGTTCACGCACGCTGTGATGCGTGGCATAAGCCCAGGATTCTTTTTTTTTTCTCCTTCTCTCATACAGCTCACAGAATACATTCCAGCCTGTCTCCTCCCCTCCCTCCTCCCCTCCCTCCTCCCCTCCCTCCTCCTCTCCCTCCTCCCCTCCCTCCTCCCCTCCCTCCTCCCCTCCCTCCTCCCCTCCCTCCTCCCTCCCTCCTCCCTCCCTCCTCCCCTCCCTCCTCCCCTCCCCCTCCCCTCCCTCCTCCCTCCCTCCTCCCCTCCCTCCTCCCATTCCCTCCATCTCCCCCAGATCTACCCCCATCATCACCTGCTAATGTTCTCCTCCCACCACGGTTACAGCACAAAAGGGGCGTGGCCTAGCAGGATGGAGCGAGGCCAGGCACCAATCCCTACATCAAGCCTGAGATTCTGAAAAGACTTGGGTCCACTTGTGTTTTTCTTCAGCTTTGTTTTTTCCCCTTTGGAGGTAGGTGTTAGAGAAACATCTAAGGCAGCAGTTCTCAGCCTGTGGGTTGCAACTCTTTTTCACGGGGTCGCCCAAGACCATCCGCATATCAGATATTTGCATCACAATTCATAACAGTAGAAAAATTACAGTTATGAAGTAGCAATGAAAACCATTGTATGCTTGGGCGTCACCACATGAGGAGCTGTACTAAAGGGCTGCAGCACAGGGAGGTTGAGAGCCACTGCTCTTAGGCCTCACGCATGCCAGGCAAATGCTTCTCTGTCCAGCCATGTCCCTTGTCCAGCCTCTTTAGCTTTTGGTTATAAATCTGAGACCAGTGAATGGCTGCTTCATTTGTTGAGCATGAGTGCACCAATGGGTCAAACATATTAGACATTGCAACTAATTTTCCAAATTCTCGTATGCATTACGCACACCTATCTTAGCAGGAACGTTACAAACGCATGCCTGCCTTAAAGCTTGAGTTCGCAGAAGGGGTCACTTGTGTTTCAGAAGTCCAAGGAGAAGAGAAGTGCTTTATTTATTTAAAAAGATCCATGGGTGAGTGGATTAAAAAGATCACTTGAAGCTTGAGTTGTGTAGTCTTCTGTTACCCTTGAGAAATTCTATCAGATAATCACTTAGTTTCCAGCTTTCACTGTATAAAAAATTGGAGGCCCCACTTCTGAAAGCCCTGCAGTCTAGTCTACAGAAACTCTCTTCTAGGATTATTGATGGATGTTTTTTCTATGGCACAAGTTCCCTTTTGTATTGTGTATGTGTGTGCGTGTGTGTGTGTGTACATTAGAGACTGAAGCCAAGGTCTCACGCATGCTAAACATGAGCTGTTATACCCCCAACCTCTGTACCTTCTTATTGAAATAATGAGATGAAACTGAATTTCAGAGTCATTTCTTAGAGTCAGAAAACACGATGTGCTAGGAACTAGAACAATGAATTTACAAATGATTCCACCTAAGAAAATTTCAGTCTAGTGGAGGGCAGGGCGTGTATGAGGAACCAAATGAAGGAACATATGATGCATTCAGTGCGGAAATGAAAGGGTTAATCCAATGTGTCGAGGTCAGAAGGATGAGCTTGAGGAAGCAGAAGGTGTTTTTCTCTCATGAAACTTTATTCATATTGAATAATTGATGAGAAAATTTATTCTCTGATACACAAATCATGGAAGGGTCCGCATCTTCTTGGGGTTATGACTATCTTCAACTATATTCAACTCCAGGCCAGAAGAAGAGTCCTAGAAACTTCCATTTTCATAGTGGCACTTGGGATGGCAAGGTACATGTCCCGGGTTGTACAGACACGCTCTTCTCCAGGTCTTTAAGACACATGGGACGAGTGTGGCTCTTCTTCCACATTTGGGCACCTAGAAAGAAAGCTTAGACTTTGAATGTGGCAAGCATGTCAAGTTCCTGGCTGGAGGTAGAGGTTAGGGTGATGCCCCTACCGGAGTCATGGCTGGACAGTCAGGCATCCTGACATTCGAGTGGACTTATAACTGTAAGAAGGTGTCTTTTGGGGTGCCCTGCTAAATTGTCTTCTTGGGCCCTAAAGGATCCTAGCATCGATGTTGAACGGTCTGGCTTTGTCTTTGCTCCTCTTGTTTGTTTTTGTTTCTGTATTTGTTTTAAAGACAGAAGCCTCAATTTTGCAGTCCACCTGTCTCAGCTCCTGAGTGCTGAGCTGCAGGAATCTTGGCTGAGAACATAGCGTGTGTGAGGCTCTGGGTTCAATCTTTAAAAACAAAGACAAAACCCAATCACACTAAGAACTGGCTTTCTATTCATACTAAAGAGCCTGGCACATCAACATATGTCTTTCCCATGGTCACTTTAGAAAAAAAATAATTCTAGTCTCTTACCCAGAGGGCACTGAAGTATGAGTTTATATCTTGTATTTGTCTATGTTTGTGTGGTACTTGGAATCAAACCCGGGACTTCTCACATACTAGGCAATCTCTGTACCACGACACTCTACCACATAAATACTTTTTTAGATTACACTTTATTTTATGTGTGTGTGTGTGTGTGTGTGTGTGTGTGTGTCACACACACATGTCTGTGGAGTTCAGAAGGTAACTTGAAAATCAGCTTCTCTCTCCTTCTACTGTGTGGGTTCCAGGGATTGAACTCAGCTCACCAGTCTTAGTGGCAAGTTCCTTTGTCTCCTTAGCCAACTCACCAGCTCTTCCATCCGTTTTTAAGTTTTTTGTTTTTGTTTTTAGCTTGAGACTGCCTCGTCAAGTTGACCGGGCTGGCCTGATTCATTCTGCGTCTCTGGCAGGCCTTGCGCCTGAGACCCTACTGTGTCAGCCTTCCAAATTGCAGATTATATATGTACTAGTTGTGTTCTGGACGGGCCTGCTTAGTGGAAGGAATCCATCTGTTCTCATTAGAGCATCATTCTAATAAATTATGAAGAGATGCCAGCTATTTAAGGCAGATAATCCAGAATTCCATTCACAGTAATCCCAACTTCTCCCACCAACAGGTTATTGCTAAGTCTGTTGTACCTGTGGCTAGCACAGAAAAATAAAGTGCAGGGGCTGGAGAGATGGCTTAGAAGTTAAGAGTTCTGATGTTCTTGCAGAGGACCCAGGTTTGGTTCCCAGGACATTGGTGGCTAGCAGCTATCTGTGGCCCCAGTTGTAGGGTGACACTCTCTCTGGCCTCTGAAGGCACTTCAGACACATGGTGCACAGACATATGCAGGCAAGACACTTATACACATAAAGTAGAAATAAATCCTTTAAAAATAGCATATATATAAATGAAAGCATTGTTTTGCATCCTGAGACATCTGGCTCAGCCTCCAGGAAGCAGGGTCACCAAGAATCAGGCCTGTCCTCCACCCCAGCCTTTCTCTATGACAGCAGGACACTGGCCGAAGAATGCAATCTCAGAGGCAAGTGGTCTTTTAAATTTGCGGTTGGTGCTAGGCTGCGTAGGAATGTCACAATTTCTCAAGAATTGCCTTAGCACTCAGCGCAGGAACCTGCTCTCCCTTTAGCTCTCTGCATGGTCTGACTACTTCCTGATGCATCTTTGAGAACTCATCAGCTGGAACGGCTCCTCCTTAGGTTGACCCTACAGTTACCAGATTATCAACTACCCATGCTGCATCACCCCAGAGAGGCTCAGACAGGCTCTGTGAAGCCCGCACCCTTGGGTGGGTAAGGAAACTAGAAGTTCAGAGATAATCCAGAGAGAGAAAGCAGAGCTAGAACTCAGGTGTTTGCTTTTTCTTCTCTGTTCTGATATCTCTTGAGTCACAGGCCGTGCCACAGTCCCAGCCTGTGTCTGCCTTTGACGGAGCCTGAGTCACTCACCTAACTCCTGATGACTGTGCCCCTGGAAACCTTCCCCTTGTTCCGTGACCCACGACTCTAAAGCTGACCCCTAGTTTGCGTTCCTGATAGCTAACTGATGTCTGCTCTGTAGACTGGTTGCTGAAAGGCCTCCAGAGTTTCTGCTAACTAGTTTCTTCCCTGCTACCTTGGAGAATGAACAAACCTAATTCATATTTTGAAAAGAAAAAATGTTGATACAATCAGATTTAAAATTTTATTTTTTTTAATATTTTATTTTAAATCGTGTATCTGTGTGTGCATTTGTACACATGCGTTCAATGCCTGTGGAGGGCAGAAGAGGGTCTCAGCTTCCCCAGCTAGAGTTACAGGTGGTTGTGAGCCACTAGATGTAGGTGCTAGAAACTAGACTCAGGTTCTCTGCAGGAGCAGAGCCAGCCCTTAACCACTGAGCATCTCTCTAGCCCACAGCAGATTTTCCTGTCTGTCTATCTATCTATCTATTTATCTGTCATTTTTTTTTTTTGAGGGACGGTCTCTCTCTGTAGCCCTGGCTGTTGAACTTGAATTCCCTATGTAGACCAGGGTGACCTCAGACTCACTGAGATCTGCCTTTGCCTCCTGAATGTCGTGGTTAAAGGTTTGCACAACTATGTCTGGTTTCAAGGAGATTTCAGAGTGATAAAATGTCATCACATTACGGAGTTGGCCTAGATTGCACTATGCCATCTGCAGGAACTCCTTTTGGGGCTCAATGCTGCTGCTGTGACACAACATATTTTATTTAAGATTTCTCATTTAAACATTTTCACAATGCTGGTAGGTTCATAAATACCCTCTGAATGTGCGGCTTGGTTGCTTTCACACCTGGTATTAGGAAAAGATTCAACAGGAGCAGCTGTTGACACCCGAATTGAAGTGCATTTATCTTGTATGCCATGTAGAAACCAGGAGCAGGCCCTTCTCAGGCCTGCGCAGTGAGGCTCACCCAGGCCTAGCCAGCCACTCTTGGCTCTGCTGCTTCAGGAAGGTTGGCTTGGCTCCCCGCTGCTTAGCTCTCATGAAAGTTGTTGCCTGTAAAACAAGAGAACATAACTACTGCAAGGTTAGGGTACAAAGGTATTCTGTTTTAGTGTGAGCTATTCAAAACAATTTTAAAGAGCTTATACAATTATTGATCAGGAGTCTTTCCTCAGATCGTCTTTGAGTGGAAACAAGCAATGTATTCCTGTATGTGTCGGTAGGCATGTTTAAACAAGCTGGACCAGAAGCCAGATTTTGGATATTCTTCAAGGTAAAAGTCAGGTGTGATAGAATGCCTGGCATTTGCTCAAGTTTAGACTCTGGCCAGTCTGCATATCAAGGCTGTCCTGATCTTACTCCTTGAGAAGTTTCTGGTCCTTGCCCTAGATGTCCTGGCATTTCTGCCTTTGTTAAGAGTTAATTGTACCCTTCTCGGTTATTTCACTTTTATTAAGCTTTAAAAAAAAAGGCCTCAAAGGGGATTACCAGTCCAAATGAATCACAAGGGACAGGCAGGGAACATCCTCAGGGAATATCCGCTTCCTTGCTTCTTCAGGGCTGCCGGTTGCCTTTCTCTGTGTGCAAACAAGCCTGGGCCCCAGTTCTTATTTACGAGGCCTACAGAAGTTAAAGAGGAGCGCACACACCCCACACATTTATTTATTTAAACAGGGTCTCATGTAACCCACACTGGCCTCAAGCTTCACATGAAGCTGATCATGAACTGCTCCTCCTGTCTCTACTCCAAGTGCTGGATTTTCAGGCATGTCGCCAGCACCAAGTTCAAATTTCTGTCCTAATGTCACTCAATGACTGATCAACCAAGGCCAAAAGTGACAAGTTGGGTTTGAATATGTTTTCTAAGGAAAATGGGCATGGCACTGGTGTAATGGGGAAGAGTTCTTTCCAGCCAGAGAATTCCCCAGTCCCTCCTAGAAATTAAATAAACATAGAAATTTTGGTAAAAAAAAGAAATAGGCCAGCCGGGTGTGGTACATTTGTGGTGCACGCCTTTAATCCCAGCACTTGGGAGGCAGAGGCAGGTAGATCTCTGTGAGTTTGAGGCCAGTCTGGTCTACATAGTGAGTTCCAGATAGCCTGAGCTACATAGTGAGACCCTGTCTCAAAACAAACAAACAGGAGAAAGACATAGGCCAAGAATGAACACAGATACCGAGGGCGATACCTGACAGTTACTCTTCCGTGCAGTGTATCCTTTAACCTCTGTAACCGCTGTGCAGTGAGCCATTCAGTCTTACGCTGACCTTTGAGAGAACAGAACCTGAACGAGATGACTAGGTACAGCACAATATTTGAACCCTATTCTTTCTGATACCTTAACTCATGATGTTTTCACAATACCACAAGGAAGCTAAATTAGCCTATTGAACAAGTTGTTGGAGGGTGTTGGTGCACGGGAGGTAGCCAGCTGAAGAAGAGAGCTAGCCAGGCATGGTGGTGCACGCCTGTAATCCCAGCACTTGGGAGGTAGAGGCAGGAGGATCAGGACTTCAAGGTCATCTTTAGCTACATAGTAAGTTAGAGACACAGTGTTAGAGGAAACCATGTCTCAAAAAGTGTGTGTGTGTGTGTGTGTGTGTGTGTGTGTAGAAATCTAGATACCATTAACTGTCAGCTATCACCCTTAAAACAAACAAACAAACAAACAAACAAAACCCAAGAAAACAGGAAGGAGAGTTTCTATATTTTGATAGTCTGAACCCTCTGGTCCCATTGTAGAAAAAGGGAATATCCAGGAAGAAAACATTCATGTGCTTTGGGAAATCGTGGGTCATCTTTCTTTCCTGGGCACCTGTGATTTGGGGAAGAATAGATGACTGAGACCCTGCAGTGTTAAGTAAACTTGTGTCTAATTTCCAATGTAGCCTAAAAGTCAGGAAGTCTTAGCGCCCTGCTGTGCAGTGATCCTGCATATGTAAGGAATCTACAGGAATGTTGAGGGTTTTGCTCTGTGCGAGGCATTGCCATGCCCTGAAGGGGGAAGAGAACCGCTGACTGCGTAGCCATTTACAGGAGATACTGTTGACTTGGCAGATGTGGATCCATTCATAGGAAGGGTTTGTAAAAATCCTTCAAGTCGTGGTGACCCATGCCCACAATTCCAGCACATAGAAAGCCGAAGCAAGAGGATTGCCATGATTCAAGCATGGCTACAGTGTAAAATCATTTCTCGGAAAAAAAATCCTTTAAATAATTATGTCTTTTAAGCTTGTTTTCTTTCTTTTTTCTTTTCCTTCTTTTTTTTTTTCTTTTTTTCTTTTTGGTTTTTCAAGACAGGGTTTCTCTGTTGTAACTCTGGCTGTCCTAGAACTCCCTCTGTAGACCAGGCTAGCCTTGAACCCATAAGATCCTCCTGCCTCTGCCTCCCTAGTGCTGGGATTAAAGGTGTGTGTTGCCACCGCCCAACCATGCTCGTTTTCTTAAACTGTGGGTCTTATTTTTAGGTTTATTTTAGCTCCTTGTCCGCAGTGCAGCCATCATGACTAGGAAGCCAGGCCGGCAGGAAATGGAAGCAGCTGGTTACAACACGCACAATTAGGGAATGAAGTGGGTGGATGCTGGCTAGCACTCAGCTCCTGTTCTCTGCTGGTAGCTTGGCAGACTTTTAGTTTATTTTATTTACTTTTCTTTGTTTCTTTGAGACAGGGTCTCACTATGTAGCCATGGCTGGCCTGACATTCACTATGGAGACTTGCCTGCCTCTGTCTCCTGAGTGCTGGGATTGAAGAAGTACACCACCATGCCTGGTTTGACAGACTTTTAAAGTTACGCTTACAAATGGCTATTTGCTTATGTATATTTTTAAAAAGATTTATTTTTAAAATAATGAGAATTTCATACCTTCATTGTGTTTGATGATTTTCACCGTCTTCCCCTAACTCTGCCCGGATCCACCCTGTTGGATCCACGTTCATTCAGGCAACTTGGAAATAAAAGAAACAGACAAACATCTCCAGAGGCAGAATTGTTCCTTTAATCGAACAACTGAAGTGGTTTGAGTCTCTGAGGAAGTAGAGACTGTGCATGTCATGTGGGGGTCTTGGGGTTTTACAGGACCAAAGAGGGGGGCATTGGGGGATTGCGGAGTCCATCTGCAGGCCAGGTCCCCAGCAGTCGGGCAGTGGGAGACTCAGCAGGTTTGGTGTGTGGGTCTCCTTATCAGAAGCTTGTGCAGATGTCATCTGCCAAGTCACCTTCCCTTTCTCAGAGAGCCTCAGCCCACCATTAACCCTTCACACTACCCCATACCACCTACTTTGTGTCCCGCCGCCCTCTCAAGACCCTACCAAGTGCAATTCATGCTCCTGGTTTTACTTTTATTTTATGTGTATGAGTGTTTTCCCTGCATCTGTGTCTCTGCAGCAGCTCCATGCCTGGTGCCTGAGGAGGCCAGGAGAGGGAGGGCAGACGTCCTGGAATTGGAGTTACACGGGAGTTGTCACGTGGCCTCCAGGAGCCCAGGTCCCTTGTAAGAGTAGCAGTGTCCTAATTACTGAGCATCTCTCCAGCCACAAAACATCTTGACAAAACGTCTTTCTTATTTTTTTTACTTTAAAATTTTCAAAAGTGTGTGTTGGGCGCCAACGTGTATGTGCCCATGTGTGCGCCTGTGCGGTTATAGAGGTGCGATGACAGCTTGAGACGGGGTTTGGTTTTCTCCTCCCACCATTTGTGTGAGTTCTAGGGTTTGAACTCAGCTAATCAGGCTTGGCAACAATCGCTTTTATTTGAAGAGCTGTCTCATTGGCCCCCTTTTCTTCCTTCCTTCCTCTTTGTTCCTTTCCCTTCCCTTTCTCCTTCCCTGTCATTGGTTGCCTTCCTTCCGCCCCAGGTTGCCCTGTCTTTCCTTCATTCACTTTTTGTTTGTTTGTTTGTTTTAAAATAGGGTCTCATCTGTAGCTCAGGCTGGCCTGGAGCGCACTGTATATACCCCAGGCTGGTCTTGAAGTGATGGCAATCCTCCTGCCTCTGCTTCCCGAGTGCCACCATGCTCTGTGGTGGTTGGTTTTCAGTGAGTGTATCTGTGAGTGTGAGTCCTTCACCGGCAAGTCGTGAACACCTGCTGCGTGCCAGCTGGGCCCTGGCTGCACTGTGGGCTGGGGAACCACTTCAAGCTCTGTAGAAAACGGTCTCCCTCCCATCTTCCGAAGAAGCTGCCACGTCCACCGTTAGAACAAAGAAAAGTTCCCACGCTCACCTTTATGATAAAGAGAGAACATGTTTAAACATGAGCAAGAAGCTGAGGAATGAGGAACTTAGACTTCAGAGGAGACAAAGGATTTACACCTCCCAGCAGTTCACATGGAAGGAGCTCCAGAGTCCTCGCCTGTCGGTGCAGGTGCGCGAGGCATGGCCAGAATGTGGCTGTAAGTTCTCCAAAGGGAAGCCCCCATTCTGTTTCTATCAGAGGCGGGCTACAGATGTGCCCAGTATGTGTTTGTATGTAAACAGACATATGCACATCCAGAGCTTTAGGACTCCATTTATATTTGAACGAAGCGCTAGATTATCTTTTTGGCAAATTAAGCCTATGTTTATAACATCAGTAGAGAGGGATAAAAGAGGGGAAAAAAGATCTAAGCCAGGCATGATGGCGTGTGCTTTTAATCCTAGCACTCCTGAGGCAGAAGTAGGTGGATCTCTGAATTTGATGCTAGGCTGGTCTATATAGAGAGTCCCAAGACAGTCAGGGCTACATAGACCCTATCTACAGACACACACACACACACCTGAAGTCTTGTGTTATTTTAAGTGTTAGAATTTGTTGTAGAGAAGTATCTTCATTTTGAGTGATACTTGAGTAGGGGTGAACCTAAAGATAATCACTCAGATCTCTATGTGCATCTTGTTTAGGGGAGCCCTAGTGATGCTGTCTGCATCTTCCTTGCAAATGACACCCTTTCATTCTTCTTCGTGGCTGAACAATGCCTCGTGCACACGCATGCTACATTTTCTTCATCTGCTTATCTAGACGGACATTTAGACCAATTCGGAGGCTTGCAATTAGTGCCGTCAAAAATGTAGGGCACTGTGGTACCTTAAGGCTGCAGCTCCCATGGGCGGACCTCTCATAGCTCAGAACTCTCCAACTCCAGCTCTTCCGTCCTCCTCTCGCCTCTGTGCCCAGGGATAATAGCTCCCTTCCTACTTCGGGGGGTTCCTTGTCTGTCTTCCCTCGCTTGCCTACACACCTTGTAAACTCAATTCTCTGAACGCTTTTTGACTGTCTCTTTTGAGTGCCATCCAGCCCCTGTTGAGATCCTGACTGACATAATCTAAGCGATGTGCTCTTTTTAGTCCATTTCAGCTTTGAAGCTTTGTACCGCTGAAGGATAAAAGATAACACGGAGTCAGGTGGTGGACTTAAATTTGTTCAGGTCTGAGCTGGTGCTAGTGAAAAATGGTGTAGATTGGATTGAAGTGCTTGGTAGGGGAGAGGGATAAGTAAATTGCTATTGGAACAAGGAAAAGAAGCAATTCCTTTAGCCCCTTGCTCCGCACCTGTTCCTAAAAGCCGAGCAGGATCCCTTCCAGGGCAAATGCCCTCAGGGTTTTTTGTTGCTGTCTTGTCTGCATGTTACTGATTCTTGAAGCTACCTTTGGGGCTTTTCTGGTAAATCTCCTGGGGTTTTCCTCTCGTTCTTGGGCAGGTTGCTCACCCATGTATGAAGTCTTCGGAGTGCACCTGGATCTCTTCCCCTTCAGCAGGTCTGCTCCTGACCTCCCCTCCGAGAAAGCACTTTCAGGATTTGTGAGCGCATATGAGCACATCCTTTCCAGTCCTTAAACAAGGCACAGAGCTTGTGGCATGTGGCAGGCAGCTAATTTTATTCCATTTTGCTCCAACTCTGAATTGAAGTTTAAGATTTTTCCAGAACAAATTCCACAACAATCATCAAATTAACACTTCAGAGATCTTTTAAATCACAAGTCCGCCTCTTCTGTGCTTAAGAGGTGATCACTGACAGGAGCTTGACCGTGTGGACTACTGAGACTCCAGGACTCAACAGGGTTACTTAAAGGTCCTAGTCCTTTAAAACACACACTTGCACACATGCACACTATATGTGCACTATATGTGCGTGTGCATGTGTATGCATGTATACATACATGTGCATGTATGTATACATGTATTCATGATATACATATATAGAACATTGTTTATTAATATTTCATGCCCAGGGAAATAAATTACTTTAATTATATTCTACTATAAAGCTGTAGAAGTATAATTCTCTTATAATTCACTATACAAAAGTATTTTTATTTATTAATAACCTCTGATGGCAGAAGAGATGAAAACTCACAGGTGTGGAAATGAGTGTGGAAGTGTGGGGCTGTTGCTGCTGCTTTACGTGATTCTCCTTTTGTGCCCCCCACCCCCACCAAGATTGGTTTTTATTTTTTAGTTGTGTGTGTGTGTGTGTGTGTGTGTGTGTGTGTGTTATATGCTGTGTGTGTGTGTTATATACCACGTGTGTGGCAGCAGAGGCTAGAAGAGGGCATCAGATCCCCTGGAGCTTGAGTTCCTAGTAGCTACTGAGTGGGCAGTAAGTGCTCTTAGCCACTGAGCCACCAGCCCCTCTATTGTCTTCTCTTACTCTCTGTTGGTGTCTGCCTGCCTGCTGTGCTAGTCATTTTCCACTTGCTTTGACTAAATTCCCAACACAAGCAATTTAAGGGAGAAGAGGTTTATTTTGGTCCGCAGTTCAAGGGACACGGTCCATCATGGCAGGAAAGTCATGGTTGTGGCAGTTGGAGTGTGAGGCAGCTGGTCATATTATGCATGTGGGCCAGGAAGCAAAGCATTCTGGTCCGAAGTGAGGCCAGGTATAAACCTCAAGACTTACCCAGCAGGTCCCACCCAAGTGGCATCACCTGCCAGAGGCCAAGTTCATCACCCAGCCCTGTGAGGGTGAGGGACACTTGGTGATCAAACCGCAGTGCCGACTGTGTGAAGAACCAGGATGGCTGAATACAGAATTGTACATTTCCTCTTCCACCAGGACCATGAGCTCTCTTCTCTTAGGGTTCACAGGAAGCTCACGGAGTTCCCAGACATTCCCAGAGGGTTGTTGGTTTGGTGGTCCCTGTTTCACAGATTAAGCCACTGAAGCATGACGCTCTACAATGAGAGTTTTACCTCGTGCTTCTTCCCGTGTTGCTTCACATAAGTCTCATGAGTAAACAGAGAAAAGAGTTTTGTAGTCTTACAGATCTATTGGTGTGTCTTATATTTGTGTGTGTGTGTGTGTGTGTGTGCATATACGTATGTGTGCACATCCCACTCTGTGAATGTGAAGAATCAGAGGACAACTTGCAGGAATCCCTTCACTCCTTCTACCAGGCAAGTCATGTCGTCTTGGAAGCAAATGCTTTAATCTGCTGAGCCATCTCATGAGCCCATTTCTGTGTCTTTCTTATTCCTCTTCTTCCCCCCACCCTTTTTTTAGCAACACGGGTAAAATTAAGAGAGTAAAATGATGAAGTTGAAGATGTAATTGGAAACTCTTTATTTGATTAGTGAGGTAAGATACTGACCTTTTATATACAACATTTTAAAGAAAATGTAGAAAATGGTGGATTTTTGTTAGTAAGGACTGGCTGGCATTGAATCCTCAAGTACCTACTATATTTATTTCAGTGGGTGTGTGGCTCACACCTTGAATCCCAGCATCAAGAGGCAGAGGCAGGCAGCCAGCCTGGTCTACGTAGCAAGTTCCAGACTGAGACCCTGTCTTTAAAACAGAAAAAAGAAGGAGGAGGAAGTTGAGGAGGAAGAAGAGGAAGAAGAAGGAAGGAAGGAGGAAGGAAGGAAGGACGGAAGGAAGAGGGGAGGGAGAGAGGGAGGGGGAAAAAGAAAAAGAGAAACAAACACTGTTCTCAGGTATTTTCACGTCTGGAGTTTGTCACTGCCCTGCCTTAGAGGACTTCAGTGAAACAGGTTCCCAAAGTTGCTGCCCCACAGCCGTCCTTCTGACAGAACTTTTATGTTTGAGCTTTAACATGCATTTTCAGGGAGGTTTGTTTGATTTTCTTTACGAGCCAGGGTCTTGGTATGCAGCGCAGTCTTGCCTTGAACTTGCGATCCTCCGTCTTACTCCCAAGCACTGAAATTCCAGTGTGCACCACTAAGCTCAGTGTTCGATACAATCAGGAGAATGACTTACAGCGGCCAGGCTTTCGGTTTTGAATGAGCAAAACCAAAAGAAATACTGTCAGGGAAAGAGAAGCAGCAGACAGTAAACATCATCAAATCGGGTGCTCTGGACAGCCGGCAGAGGAGAGAGCAGGCAAAAGGTAAGCTGTCACCTTGGGGATTTACACTCAGCTGAAATCTGCTGGGGAAGCCCCACTGGGACTCCACTGAGGCCGCCAGCTGGATCGGGAGTCTGGGGTGGAGGAGAGCACACCTTCAGGTGGGGCTTCCGGGAAAAGAACAAGTAGTGAGTTGCAGATAGATACCGTCGTTACATCCTGCACTTCTCCCAGCAGAGGTGACTGGGCAGCCCTGCTGCAGCCGGCATGCCGGAGGTCCCCCACTGAGAGTTCCAGCGGAGCACCCTCCACAGATGAGCTTCTGGCCTCTTTTCTCTGTTTCACTGTGGGCATGTTTTTGTTTTTGTTTTTTTTTGAGACAAGCTTTCTCTGTTGTAACTCTGGCTGTCCTGGAACTCACTCTGTAGACCAGGCTGGCCTCGAACTCACAGAGATCAGCCTGCCTCTGCCTCCCAAGTGCTGGGATTAAAGGTGTGCACCACCACTGCCCAGCCACTGTGGGCATTTTAAAGATTTGTTTTATTTTTACTTGTGTGTGTGTGTGTGTGTGTGTGTGTGTGTGTGTGTGTGTGTGTATGTATGGGGGTTGGGGATTGAGGGGGTAGGGGGAGAGACAGACCAAAAGAGGCAGAGTATATGTGTCTGTGCCTCTGTATGTGTATATACATATATATGTATGTGTGTGTCTATATATATATATATATATATAGAGATATATAGAGAGAGAGAGAGAGAGAGAGACAAAGTGAATGTGTATATGAGAGAGAGGAGAGGGGGGGTGTGGAGAGAGAGAGTAGATGTCTACAAAGGCCAGAAGAGGGTTAGGTCCCCTGGGACTGGAGTTACAGGTGGTTGTGAGCCGCCTGGCATGGAAACTAGGAACCAAACTGGTCCTCTGATAGAGCAGCAAGTGCTTTTAACCACTAAACTGTCTCTCCAACCCAGCTGTAGGTATTTTTTATACCACAGGACAAACAGCAGGAACCTCTGACAGATGTGGCTTGCCTTCTCCGGGGTGCAATACATTTACTCTTAGACTGTTTGCCATTTTTCTTGTTCCCTTCTTACAGAGCCAGGGGCCAGCCTGACTCAGCACAGGAGTTTTGGATGACACTTGACATAAACATTCTTGGGTCCAAAGTGGTGAGGACTGAGTCTGACTAAGAAATTCTTAGTGAGCCCACACAGCATACAACAATTTTCAGCCAATATAGTATGCTTATAGCAACATTCAGTCTTCTCTTAAGTAAAATCTGAATAGTATTGAACATGTATTTAGCAAACTCAGATATGGGATCTGGGTGTGCTGGCATATACCTGTGATCCCAGCACTTGGGAGACTGGAACTAGGGTGGCAAGTTCAAGGTCAGCCTATCTACACAGCAAATTTCAATCCCCTCCAGACTACACAGTAAGACCCTGTCTCAAGTAGATAAGTGAATAAGAAAATTCAAATGTTGACAGTTTCAAATGTCCCTGGAGTAATTTCTTTTTCTTCCTGATTTAGCTGTGTAAGTCATTCACATGGCCTCTCAGGAGCTCGGTTCTCAGCTGTGCAGGATGAGCCAGGGAGGGTGAAAGGGTCTTGGTGATCACTTTGTAGCTCTTGCGTTCTATTGGTCTTGCCAACTCGCTGTCGGGGAGGTTGAAGGACCTGTGGCTTGAAAAGGCCACTGTTCAAATTCCCAAGGGATTCTTGTTTTTTATTTGCTTTGGAGGTAGGGTTTCATGTAACCTGGATTGGCCTCAAACTCCTTCTGAAGCTGAAAATAACCTTGAACTCCCCATACACTTGCGAATGCTGGGGGTACAGGTATGCAGCGCCACCCAACTTCCTAAGGGATTCTGAAGCTCATAAATCAGGGCCTAGGTGAGGAAGAGAAACCCCAAGTAGCTAGATTCTAAGTTCCTCCAGGCTTCTGAGCTTGGAGGGGGCTCTGAGGGCAGTGGAGTAGTGAATGAATCTGGTGGCCGTTAAGTTAGTGAAGGGGGAGGGGGCACGGACGGTATCACCTGTTTCCACGACGCACTTAGGCGCCATTTGTTTACCTGTGCACAGATACATTCTTTAAATAACGGTAATTTGAGGAAAGAATTAGCCCAGAGATCTGAAGCCTTGAAATGCACTTTACTTTCTTAAATTCTTCATTTGCTACAAAAAGAGCAAATTCAGCCTTTTTAAATAATGTTTTAAATGATTTTAAAAATCCTCTGGATTTACCCAGGTGTGGTGGCACAGGCCTGGAATCTCAGCTACTCAGGAGGCTAAGCAGGAGGACTGGAAATTCAAGCCTATCTGGACTGCAGACAGAGTTCAAGTCTGTTCTCTGCAAATCTGTGAGATTCTGTTTCAAAATACAAATCGAGGACTAGCACCAGCTTCAGGGTAGACTGCTGGCAAGAGCCTGCTCGGGGACCTAGTTGTGAGAAAAACCCTCAGGATTACATATCTAGGTTTATAATTAAAAAAAAAACAAACAACTTTTTGAGGCAAGGTTTCTCTGTGCTGTCCTGGCTGTCCTGGAACGTGCTTTGTAGACTAGACTGGCCTAGGACTCAGAAATCCTCCTGCCTTAGCCTCTTTATGCTTTATGGTGTGTGCCGCCACGCCTGGCAGCAGTTTATAATTTCATAGGAAAGTTTGTGGCATTTTAAGTATAATAAGCAACAATATCTACCATATATGCGAAGTAGATTGCCTTGATGCTTGCTGTTTCCAGAATTATCAGGCAGCTGAGCCTTGGGGAAAAGTAGGGGGCCATCAGGGTCATGAGGTACGGGACAAGGTTAGAGTTTGTACACTCCTTTGCAGTAGAAACCTTGTCCTTGGATGATCATAGAAGAGAAAAGAAAGCGGCAAAGATTATGCATTTAGCTCAGATAGATAATGAGGAGTTGACTGCAAGAATGGAACGGCGTTTTCATGAATCTCTTGCATCCTTACGTTTGGTCTCCATCCTATTAATTCAGATATATCATAAGAATACATTGAGTCAGTTCATTCATGTCTGAAGCCTAGAAGCTCCTCCTGACGGCAAAGAGTCAGAAATAAAAACTTAGAGCCAGGTGCGGTAGCCCACGCCTGTAATCATGGCTACTCCAAGCTGAAGCAGGAAGAATCTGGAGTTTGCTGCCAGCCTGGGCAATCGCATAGGGAAGAAGGTGGTATTGGGGAGGGAGGAGGGACAGCATCTCTATCTACGGCTTCTGTGTAGTCACGATGTGTCTTTTGACTGTAAAAGGCTGGGAGATAGCTCAGCATGTGAAGACTGGACTTGAGGTCCCCAGCATCCATAAAAAAGCCGGGTGCGTATGGTGGCTCACCTGTAATCTCAGTGCAAAGGGAAGTGTAGACAGTAGAATCTCTGCAGCAAGCTGCTATCCAGACTAGCAATCTCTGGAGCAGTGGAGGGAGACACCATCAGCCTCCACAAGTGCTTGAGACGTCACAAGCAGTTGCACTCACATGCTCCTGCGCCTGCACACACATCTGTGCTCACATGAGAGCATGCATTCCACACACTGCACACATAGGAATACATGATATATATGTGTGTGTGTGTGTGTATGCATGCATATAGTTTATATATATTGTATAAAATATAAAATCATCTTGCTTTCTTTAAAAGATTTGAGACAGAGTGTTTTCAGCTCTGACATTTTGGACAAAACTATTTAAATCTGTTTCTGATTCAGTGATTTCTGGCTGTACCACTTCAAGTAAACCATATCCCTTTATAGCTCTCTTCCCTCCTCTGTGAGGGAACCGTGTTAGGGTGGGCGGTTCTTAGTGATCTCCTTCCAGGCTTTTTATTCTATTGGTCTATAAGATTCCTAGTTGTTGTGGGGAGACTGAAGGACGTTAGTCAAGTGTCTGAGTGGTTTTCCTTGCTGTTAGGACAGACGCACGCAAAGGGAGGTGTAGGTAACTACTGGATCCTGGTGGCAGGAGAAGGAGGCGGGCATCAGCGCCTGCGCTGTGCCGGTACCTCGGCCTGTGGCACATGTGTGCGTGGCCCTTTAAATAGCAGATCCTGGCACACCGGTTGAAAAGCCCGCCAGGGCAGTGCCCACTTCCTCTGTCTTCATGAAACCTTGTTCACTAACATCGGCTGTATGAATACGCTGAGAGCCTTTACATACAAGCCTGTGGATGATTGGGCCTTCACTGACCTTACCCATCCCTCTCTGATTAGCAAGCTTTAAATAGGCTGATTGAGAAGTGTCTAGTAAGCATAGACCGAAGCTATTGGATCTGTTTCCTTCTACACCGCCCTAATGTCTCTGTAAAAATCCACTTCCTTACACGATAGACTGGATTCTCACCATGGAGGCATTTGCCCAGAGTCTTTCTTGGGCTTGTGACTCTGTCTGCTACTCATCACCTCAGTTACTCTGCACTCACAAAAACGACCCACAGGGAGGGAAGGGTATGGAAGAGCCACCCCTGAGGGATAAGAACCAGGGGATCCACATACCAGGATCTGCTTGTCATTGGTTGTTCCTGTGGCATGCAGGCTGGCATTTCCTGTGCTGCTGGATTCTCGATCGTCAGAATATACTTGAGTGTCGTGGAAGTTTATTTTTAGTTGTGTTTAAAATAATTGTTTTGTGCACTGTTGGAAAGAGGGATGCATAGGCCTTGGCCTTTTGTATTGTCTGCAGGTGTTGGATTTCTGTGGGGGATGTTTGATTGCTTATGATCTGTACCTGAGGAGTTCTGAACCAATAAAACACCTGAGTGCAGACACTCAGGGTTCCATTGTGAGTATGGCACTGGCCATGATGGTGGTTCCAGCTGCTGAGGTCTGGCAAGGTTTGTACCTCTGAAAAATGCTTCCTTGTCTTCCTGGCTCAACCTACACAGCAGTGTACTATTACACCTGAGCTGTTGGAAGTCCAGATGTTCCTGGTCGCAGTGTAGCAAGGCAGACAGCAGCTGTCTGTTTACAGCATACAGCAGAGCACTGCATCCAAACTGCTGTCTGTAAAGCAGCAGGTAAGAGAGATGCATTCCTAAGGAAACACCACCCAGAAACCAAAGAAGGACCCGGGACACAAAATAAGCCCTCTTCAGCTTCAGGGATTGCCTGTCCGACCTCTCAGCATAGTGGCATGTAGCAGCCAGGGAGAAGTCTGCTCCTGAGTGTCTTTTAGTCTTAGGTCTGGGAGGCTTGTAATGGGCATTGCAAAAAGGGAAGTTGACAGCAGTCCACACACTGCAGTCAGTAGTCAACACTGCAGGGCCTAGTTGCTGGCACACCGAGGATGCAGCCCTTTAAACGGAGTGGCATTATGAGTACCGCCCTCGCACTGGGAAGGGTGAACTGCATATGGAGCAGGACATATTTCGAAGAAATTCTTCTTTTGATTGAGAGAGGAATTTTGGTAATGTGTTGTGGAAACACATTAGGAGATGAAGAATTTTCTAGGGGGAGTCAGACCAGCGATCAGTTTCCTGCCTGGTAGGTTTTGAAATATCTGTGTTGTGATTTGGAATGCTTGTCGTGAGAATCAAATTGCTATTTCTTCCGCATCATTAAAGTTTTTAGGCAACTGTGTTGCATTCCAGGTGAGCTCTGCTTTTAAAAATCATTTTTTGAGCCGGAGTGGTGTTGGGTGTTAGAGTGCTTGCTGGGCATGCTCAAAACTGTTCACCCCTCAGTGCCATACACAGGAAGCAATCTTTCTCCTGGCTGCTTTATGCAGAGGAAAAACAGGTGTCACCTGCTAGAATGATCGTTTCATTTTCTGTGGAAGTTTAGGTTTTATTTTTAACATTTGTGCCAAAATTGAGTTAACGTTAATAGAGGTTTTCTCTATTGCTAGTGTGCAGAAGCTAACAGAGGCTTTTGATAATTCACATACTTTTGATTAAACTGACTACAATGGCATACTACATGGGAGGCTGAGACAGGAGGATTGCTTGAACCCAGGACTTCAAGGCCAGACTAAGCAAAATGGCCAAACTTCCTTAAAATGAATATATAACAAGAACCATTTACAATAGAGCTGGAGTGTAGTTCAGCGGTAGAGTGCTTGTCCATATAAGTGGAGCCCTTTACACACACACACACACACACACACACACACAAACACACACATGCACAAATACACACACATACACACACACATACACACATATACACACACAAACGCACACACAAATGCGCACATACACACACACAAACTCACACAAATACACATACACACAAATACACACACATACACACACAAACGCATATACACACACACATATACACACAAACTCACACAAATACACACACACAAACACACATACACATGCACACACACACAAATAAACAGACACACACATGCACAAACACACACAAATACACATACACATAAACACACACACAAATACACACACATACATACAAAGACACACACAGATATATATATACACACATGCACATATATGCACAAATAAACACACACACATGCACAAACACATACAAATACACATACACACACACAAACACACACACAAATACACATACACACACAAGCACACACACAAATACACATGCACACACACACAAATGCACACATGCACACACACACACAAATACACATACACACACACAAACACACACAAATACACATGCACACACACACAAATGCACACATGCATACACACACAAATACACATACATACACACACACACACACACACACACTGCTAACAATAAATATGACCTAGTATGGGTAAAGCATCATACTGTATTACTAGTAGGCAGTTTGCTTACTGCAAATTACTAATACAAATAGGACTGTGGGGAAATCCCTGTCCGTGCCCATGGAAGGCAGGTTGTAATCGTGGGCAGGCAGACTCGAGGTAACTTTCTTTTAAAAGGATGTTGTGGATTCATCTCAACCTAATCACCGCCCAGAGTTACAGGTTATTCAAGATACAGGAAGAGGCCTTTCATCTTGTGTCCAAATCCAAATGGACAGGGGATTCCTGTCCCACCTCTGCAGATCCAGATTTGGTAGGTGTACACTAAGGTCTAGTCTGCATTTGATCTGTTTCCTAAGATGGTGATCACAGGTGTGCATCTCCTCTAAGTGAGACTTGGAAACTGGATGACCTCAAGGGACTTCTCAAGTGCATCTGGCTGCCCGGTGGCAGAGCTGAAGCTCCTTGACTTTAACATTCACTTCTCTATATTATATCTGGAGTTTTTATAAATGCCATACTTGTCCTCTACGTAAGCAATCATTTAGAATCATCTAGAAGCCGACATAATAGATATAAAGTATCAGTTCTTTTAGAACTGGAGATGTATATGAAACCGTCTAGAATGTTGAGAATAGTTTTGGAAGGCTGGACTTCATTTCCTACAAGATTATAGAGCAAGACAAAATGGTGCCAGTGTGACTGGCCCCTAATGAGGCTGTGGTGTGAAGCTGTCGTGAATGCTTTTATTCTGATCACATCTTTATTTTGAGAGCTTTCATTCATGTTCTGCAAGAACTTCCTCCTGCTGTTTTGCATACGTAGCCTCCTCCATTCTCCAACCATGTGTACACCATTTAGAGCCATGTAGTCATGACCGCCTTGCTAATGAGTCAGGGAGGCTGTAATTGTGGTTCTCATCCCTGGTGTAGCTGGTCACGCACACACTTCCTTGTTCATAGTCTGAATTTCTAACTGTAGATGTGTGGTTTCTGCCATGCAGTCACCAAGTGGGAGCAGCTGCTTAGTTCAGCACAGCCCATCACCTGGGGAAGGACTTGGAGAGCATTTACTGCTCATGGCCCTCGGTGTCACTTTTGTTTAGAACTGTGTCTAGCTTACCTTCTATTGCTCTGATAAAACACATACAGAAACAACTTGTGGAGCGAAGCGTTTACTTCCTCTTGCAACGTTTAGGTCACATTCCATCACTGAGCAAAGTCAGAGCAGGAACTTAAGCAGGAACCTGGAGGCAGGAACTGAAGCAAAGGCCATCGGAGGAATGCTGCTTACTGGTCTTGCTCCCATGGCTTGCTCAGCCTGCTTTCTTACACATCCTGGGACTCCTTGGGTGGGATGGCACTGCCTACCATGGGATGGGGTCTGCTACATCAGTCATCATTCAAGAAAATGCTCCAAAGTCTTGCCCACAGGTCAGTCTGATAGAGGCAACTTCTAACCTGAGGCTCTCTCTTCCCAGACTTGTGTCAAGTTGACAAAACAAACAAACAAACAACCACCACAAATGGGATTACATGACTTTAACCTCTGACACAAAGCAAGATTGCCGACACACTGGCCCTCCAGTGGTGTCCCAGAGGACACATGGGCACATCCTCTTTCTTCGCCCCTCTGTGCTGGATATTGAACCCAGGGCCTCTTACATGCAAGGAACACCCCCCTTCCCCCACCTAGTTATATCTTAAGCCCTGAGACCATTTTCTTTTCTTTTTAAAATATTCATTAAATTTCTTTTCAAAATAATACTTCTATTAAAGTAAAGTTGAGTTTCATACAATGTATCTCGATTATACCCTCTGCCCATTCCTTCCAGGTCCACTCTCCTACCCCCACACCCTCAAAAAAAGAAAAATAAAATTAAGTCAAGCCTCTGTGGCAGGAGCGTGAATCACAGGCATGATTATGGTTTTTGGTGGCAGTAGGCAGCTCAGATCATGGACATCTACCAGACCTATGTTAGTTTGAGATTAAACATGACAAAGTTTAACATGAAATTGGGGTTCACTGCCCAATCATGTAGGGACCCGGACATCCCACAGGCACCTGGACATCCCTCAGGCATCCTGCAGACACCTAGACATCCCTCAGGCATCCAACACTTCCTGCATAAGTTTCACCTCTAACTTTTCCTTTTTCTCTAAGTCTTGGGGGTCAGAGCAGGGCCTTGCAAGTGCTAGGCAAATGCTCCTTCAGTGAGCTGGCCCTTGAGACCTGTCCATGTCTATCTTAGGAATGGCTTCTTGTGAGATTCATGTTTGATTGCTAGGGATTAGATGTTGCTTCACATGCCTGTTGGATATTTACTTTTACATCTTCATTTCTGGCACATCTTTGCCCATTTTAAGATTAATGTGTCTGGCTTTCTTCTTGATTTGTGGAAGCTCAGAGGTAAAATTAAAACAAGTAGCTATGATTTGGCTTTAGTCTTGGGACGTTGACTACAGTGTATTATTACTTTAGATGGTGAGAGAAATTTCTCTTCTTATATAAAATTCAATTTTTTCTGATTTAAACTTTTTTTTAATTAAGCAGAATAGTATCCCAAAATAATGTATTATTTGGAAATATCCAAACCAGGTGCTGGAGGGATGGCTCAGTGGTTAAGAACAAGTCTACTTTTCCCAAAGACCTGGGTTCAGTTCCCAGGACCCACATAGCACCTTACAACCAACTGTAACTCCAATTTCAGGGATCTGTTGGCCTCTTTTGGCCATCGAGGACACCAGGCAGCACGTAGTATGTCAACATACATATAGGCAAAAAACCCATACACTTAAAATAACATAATTAAAAAACCCAACTATATAATTTGTTTCAAATCTTAAGACAAGCTGGTAAAACAATTTCTTTCAATAAATTGTTTTTGAGCCAGGCATGGTGACACCTGCTGAGGCAGAGGAGGGCAGATCTCTGTGAGTTCAAGGCCAGCCTTGTCTACCTAGTGAGTTCCAGGTCATAGCCAGTCAGAAAAAAATTGGGTGGGGCAATAGTTAATTACCTCCGTCCCACCGGGGAAATCTCCCTGTTGCAAATATATGGAGATGCAAGCATTTAAAATCACCTCTTGTGTTTTGGCGTCTTAGTCTAGCTGACTCTGAGTGGCAGGTATCTGTTGCACTGTGGCATTTTGACATTTTATTGTTATACTTAAATTGTTTGTTTGTTTTGTGTCAAGGAGGCCACAGGGCATGGAATCCCCTGAGCCTGGAGGGCCAGGTGGCTGTGAGCTGCCGTGTGCCGGTCGGTCCTGGGGGCGGAACTCATTTCTGCAACAGCACTAAGGGCTCTTAACCACCGGGCCACTCTACAGCCCCAATAGTTTGACTTTGAAAGTATTGTTTTTTCCTTAAAAAAAAAAAAATTCCAGCACTCAGGAACCAGAGGCAGGAGGATCTCTGTGAGCGTGAGGCCAGCCTGGTCTACAGAGTGAGTTCCAGGACAGCCAGAGTTAACAACAGAGAAACCCTGTCTCAAAAAACAAAACAAAACAAACAAACAAAAACCCCCAGTTTAAAGAAAGACAAAAAGCAGCTATTTTATGTATGTACATGTTTTTCCTGAATGTGTGTGTGCATCACACACATGCCCAAGGAGCCCGAAGAAGGTGTTAGGTTGCCCTGAACTGGTGTTAAGAATGGTTGCAAGCCACCGTGAGGGTGCTGGGAACTGAACCCGGGTCCTTTTCAAGGGCAGGCGCAGGCAGGGCTCTTCACTGCTGAGCCTCTCTCCCGCTCCTTCAGGTATTATTTCTTAGTATTCTGAATGTAATTTAGATATCCACGCTTGGCAGAGGGTGTACTTTTGAGCAGCCATTTCAAGATTATATTCCCAAGCCATACCTGATTTTCCCCCTCAGCGTGCACTGGGAAGCAGCCACGATACTTGCGTACTCTGCTTGATTCTCATTGGCAGTGGTCCGGAGCCCTAAGTAAGCGAGTTAATTAATTGTATCCATAATGCCTGCTATTGTTCATGAACAAATAGCACGAAGATGAATCATTTGCAAGATGGGCCTGTGAGGAAAACTGTTCCAACATACAGGCATTGCATTGTTTGAAAGTACCCGGCTTTGAGACCTGCTGGGAGTCCAGCCCAGGCCCTTCCCACATGCTCGATGAGCATTCATTGGCTGATCCACCTCGGCAGACCCACGAGCTGTTATCGATTCTTGTGCTTTCCAAATTAAATGATGCGTAAAACGATGGCAGGGTATGATAAGCCTGTTCTCTCTTCCCCCACTTTTATTCTTTACGTCGCTCATTTTCTATTGTGGTGTCATTTACACAGAAACAAATAAAGTTAAGTGTACAGCTCAACGATTGCATATCTATAAATAACTGTGGCTCAGATTAAAATATAGAACACACCCATCACCCAGGAGCTCTGTTTCACTTGCCTAGTCTAGTCATCACAGATTGAATGTACCCTTGATTTTCATCTCATTGGAATCACAAGGTATGTGTCTTGACTTCATGGTCGGTGTTACTTCTGTGCTGCCGTCTGGGTTTTGTATAGCAGTGGTGATTGCTGTGCACTCTTTCGTTACACGGCTGTGTGACAGTTTATCTTGTGTGCTCTACCACCAGATCGCCCCACATATGTGAGTTGTGTCCACAGTTTTCATAATTTTCAGTAAGGTATTTTTGTATTTTGTTTTTCTGCTGTTGTTTGTTTTTCAAGACAGGGTCTCTCTATAAAGTCCTGGCTGTCTTGAAACTCTCCATGTAGACCAGGCTAGCCTCAAACTCAGAGATCCTTCTGCTTCTGCTTCTTGAGTGCTGCGATTAAAGTGTACACCAAAACACTGGGCTGAATAAGGGTCCTTTTGTATGTGTATTTTTTGAGGCAGGATCTTACGTAGCTTGGGCTTTCCTGCAACTTACTGGATAGCTCAAGTTAGCCTTGAACTCACGCCCAACCCTCCTGTTTCAGCCTTCCACAAGCCTTAAGTACACAGGCTCCCGATTCTAAATTTTCTGAATACAGTTTGGCCTGTATCAGGTTGGCCTGGAGTATTTTCTTGATTGATGATTGATGTGGAAGGGCCATCGTGGGCGGTGCCACCCTGGGCAGGTCCTGGAAAGCAGGCTGAGGAACCCCGGGGGGAGCAAGGAGGTGAGCAGGTCCCCAGGTCTCTACTCTGGTTCCTGCCCTGGCTTCCTTCAATGATAGATGAACTGAGAGTTGTAAACTGAAATAAACCCTTTCCTTCCTAAACTGTTTTTGATCGTGCTGTTTATCACAGCGATAAGAGAAGTAGGAGACTACTTAGTATGTGCGTGCACGTGTGTGCATATGTATGCAAGTGTCTTGGAGGCTTGATGAGGAACTGATATTGACCCGCTGGAGCTGGGGTCACAGTGGTTTCGAGCCAGCTGGGGCTCTGGGAACAGGATTTCTGTTTGTTCTGCCTGCTTCAGCACCACAGACTGAAAAGTAAACACTTGGAATTTCTGGCTTACCACTGTGAGCATATTCAACTAGAGAAGGGTCAAGTGTAGTGGGATTCCCTGCTGACCAAACAGCAGATTGTGAACCACCGATCACCTGTTCTGGCAGAAAAACAAGAGCACACCGAAGCCCTCATGACTGGAGCACTGACGCCTTTTACTGGTTACATCAAAGTATGTGAAGATGTCCAAACTAAATGAGGTATCGTGTGAGGGCATATTTAGGAGCTGTATTTTTGCAAGGGCTTTTTTGGTGTTTGTTAACTTGAGACAGGGTCTCACTGTGTAGCTCTGGCTGTCCTGGCACTCACCATGTAGTCCAGGCTGGCCTCAAACTCTCAGAGATCTACCTGCCTGTGCCTCCTGGGTGCTGGGATTAAAGGTGTGTGCCACCATGCCAGCACAAGTGACTTTTATTCTGGTTCCTGTTTCTTTTCCTTAGTGGCTTCAAGTATGCCACACGTGCGCACAGTGAATGATTGCCCCAATCAAGATGATTGACATGTCCATCAGCTCACATTTTTTTTCTTCCTCCTGAGAACGTCTAGTCTCTTAGGGGCTCTTAATGGCTCTGTTGTGTGAGACTCTGGATTTATATACCTAAAACAAACAAGATCTCCTTTTTTTTTTTTTTTTAAACAATCTCAAGTATCAAGATAGTAATAGGGTTTGCCTGTCTTGTTTGAGACAGGGTCTCATGAAAACCACACTGGCCTTAACCTGTTTTATAGTCTGGGCTGGACCAGATCTCCTGACCTTCCTGCCTTTACTCCACCAGGTCAGGCCATGTGCAGTAGTATTAATTACAGTCACGGTGCTGTGGGGTTTCTCTAGAATTTTTCCACCTTGCATGATTGAAATTGTTTTCCTTTTACCAGGTGTGTAACTAACTATACACACAAAGAGAATTTAGAGACGCTGTTTCGGAATAATACAAGCATCAAAGAAAAAGTTAAGGGCCGTGAGGGTTGGGTACCTTTAATGCACCTCGCTCAGTTCAGTGCTTCAGTGTGATCCATAGGCCTGGGTCTTATCCCTCTCATCTCTGATAAAGGAGAGGGCGGCCGCCGGAACACTGTTCACAGTGTGCACATTGTGCTGGTCTGAGATGGTCTGGGGTCAGTGGAAGGCTACTCCAAGCCTGCCACCGTCACAGCAGCGGGCGGCTCTCTGCTGACTCCCGGCTCGCTGGGCGATGATCTCTGCATTAGAAACATTTCTAAGGAAGGATTAGGTGAGATTAAGCGTAATAGTCGCCCAGTCCTGCAGGATTCCAGAGACTCCTGTTATGACCTTTGGTGCACTCATGTAGGAATGTGAGCTGCTGTACCTGTCAGTGAGACCTTTGGGGTACTGATGTCTCCTTCAGGTCTCTGGGTCCAGGGGCACTTAGCTTGCCCGAAGGTACTGCCTTTCAATGAGTAAGATACACACTTTTTCATTTTTTCCTCACGAAGCTTTGAAATCAGTATGTAGATTGAACTCCTGTGTACCTTCCTCACGTTTGAAGGTCCTCAGCCCAAGACACGGGCTAAACTAAACAACTGGTGAATTCCAAAGCCATTTCAGCAACTGGTAGCAAAAGATACAGGGTGTATATTCATCCAACTGTTCCTTTACACCTTCGAATATTCAGTGACTTCAGCTGGGTGACCTTTTTTCTAAGCCTCCTTGTTGGTGTGTGTGTGTGTGTGTCTGTGTGTGTGTGTCTGTGTGTGTGTGTCTGTGTGTGTGTGTGTGTGTCTGTGTGTGTGTGTCTGTGTGTGTGTGTGTGTATGTGTCTGTGTGTGTATGTGTGTGTGTGTGTGTCTGTGTGTGTGTGTGTGTGTGTGTCTGTGTGTGTGTGTGTATGTGTCTGTGTGTGTGTGTGTCTGTGTGTGTGTCTGTGTGTGTCTGTGTGTGTGTGTGTGTCTGTGTGTGTCTGTGTGTGTCTGTGTGTGTCTGTGTGTGTGTGTGTGTGTATGGTGCTGGGGACTCAACCTGGGGCTTTGAGCATGCAAGGCGAGTGCTCTACCTCTGACCCCAGCTCTTTTTGAAAAAGTCATCTTGACCACTTACTCTTTCCTTTTCTTCTCCCACTCTCGGCTACATGACGATTTCAGTGTTATTTCTCCCACGAACTCTTGTGGGTTCGTACCGAGCAGAATCGACCTTACCTTCCGCAGACCTTCCGAGTCCTTCTGACACAGCTCCTCTAAGGTGCAGACCAGGAGCAGAGCGGAGCAGATGGAAGACGGCTGCGGTCTCATCCCTCATGCCTAGCATGGCAGGGACACACTTCCTGGAGACTGGCCGAGTGAGGGACTGGAGACTGGGAGTCGTCCTCAGGGCAGCATGCTTTTTCTGGTTTTTAGCTTAGGAACAACAATACTTCAGCTTTTCATTAAATCTTCCCGGGGAAGAATTTTCCCCGGAGAAACAATGTACTGTGTACAGAAGGAGCCAATAATTCATATTACAGTGCCCAGTTTACTGCCAACCAGGGCCAAGGCATATCAAAGTGTTTGCAGAAACCTGATGACTCACCTCACTGCTTCCTGTCAAAGCCTCTTCACCCCGGGAAACCCTCAGTATCACTCTGATAGCTTTGTGTACAGGAAAGCCTGGCTTTGTCGATGTGGGACTCCGTAGCTGTTTTTGCGTTGGACTTACAAGGGATCTCGGGTTTCATGTTCTGACTGTGTAAGTCAATGTCCATGGATATTTTTCATTTCTGACTTTCTAAGCCAAAAAGGACCCCACTACTGCTTTACAGTTCATTTTGTGCCACTGTTGCCTCTTGGCCATCACACAGCTAGAATTTAAAAAGTAGGCTGGAGCGATGGCTCAGTGGTTAAGGACACTCTTCCAGAGACCTTGTGTCCAATTCCCAGCACCCGCCGGTGGCTCCCCAACACCTGTAACTCCTGTCCCGGGTGAGCCAGTGCCCTCTTCTGGCCTCCGAGGGCACTGCATGCACACGGGGCACATAACACACGCAGGCAAAGTGTCCATACACATAAAATAAAAATCTCTTTTGAAAAATGTGTAGAGGCTTCATTGGACGGACGACTTAAAGCCAACATGCAAAGGCTATGAGTGCAGCTCACAAGACAGCTCGTGCTTAGCCTGCACTCGGCCTTGGCTTCCGTCCTTAGCTACAAACAAACAAACAAGCAAATGTGTGATGCTAGGGATTTGACCAGGTTAGCTCACGGTAGGGGTCAGGTGCGGGGAGGGTTTTAGGAGTTGCGGGATCCAGTTGGAAAGTATCAAAGTGAAGTCGACTTGCTTTAGGACACGTGGGAGTCCCATCAGAAGAGGACACAGGCTAGGTCTCAATGACTCCATCTTCAGCCTCTCCAGTGGGTACCTTTCACAGGGTAGGGCTTGGCTGCTTGTTGATGTCATCTCCACTTTCTATCTGGAAACTGAAGCAGGGAGGTGGCTTGTCGCACGGTGAGTCGCCAAGGCAGAAGACTGGTACAGGCTGGATTCCAGCTCTCCTTATCACCAGCCTGCTGATCTCCCCATTGTGTTCTTCTGATTTTTACATACACAGGAAAAAGACTTAGGATTATAGGCTGAGTGAGCAGCGTTTCGCACATTGACATTTCTGTGCTGGGACTGCCAGGGATCTGCTGCTAATTGTGTTCCATTGGCTGAGTGCTAAAGTTAAAACTGAAGTTCAGCAATCCGGTGTTCAGTGTTTCATAGAGGTGCACTTGTGCGTGAACAACCTCTGTTACAAAATATCTTGGTTGCAAGAGTGGGAACAAAAATTGAGGAAGTGCATTCATCAAAAAAATAATAAACTCCCAGGCAGTGATTTTAATCTTAAGAACTCGGTAAAAAGATGGTTGATAGATGTGGTTAATAAGTAACATATACATCAGGAAAGCCTCCCTGCATAAAATCCATCTCATATTTGCTTATGTTAAATCCAAACTCGCCACACAGAGACCACCATTCATGTATGCAGTCAGCAAGGGTGCATTTATTTCGAGAAAGAAAATTCCTGTATGCAGGGGTCAGCCATTCTCTTGAAACAAACAAAGGCTTGCTGGCCTTTTTATATGTTGAGAAAGGGAATTTCCGCAGGGTGAGGTAATTGGGAACATGATTGGTGGATAGAGAGACAGTTGCATGGCTCAGTTTGTGATTGGCCCAGGCCTGGATGGCCAACGGTTCACATTCTTGTGTTACAGATGTTTAACATCAAGATAAGACACTCACATGCCTCTTGGCATGTAGGGTACCAGCTGTAGATGCCTGGCCTTGAGATAAGGCCTTCCTGCATTCCTGTGGCGACCTGTTTGGCTGCCCTTTGGGTGAGGGGGCCCTTATGACTTTCTCTTAGAATTATGACTTTTCAGGGTCAGGCCCAGGGCAAGTTTGAGATGAAGCCTTGGGCCCAAAATGGAGTCTGAGCACAAGATGGAGTCTGTTCTGCCTCTTCAGCTTCCTACCCAAAGCTGCTGAGTTTACAGAGGGGATTAGCTCTGAGGGCTGTAACAAAATGTTCACCCAATATTAAATTTTTTTTAAACATAAGCAGGTGACAGAGTCATTATTATTGTGATCCATAATTACAGTGCCAAGGGCCTTATCCAGGGCTTTGCCCACAGTTGGTTAGGAAAGTATATCTGATATGAATGTGCCCTTGGCTGGGATTGATTGCCATGGAAACCCCAAAGAGCCTTGGGCTCCAGTGATATACCTAGGGGCAGCTTAGTCTATAGGTTTCATCAAGACTCAACAGCTTTGATATTTTAGTTTCTTACGTCCAGACACATGTCCATGCTGAGTCAGACAGGTCACTTATGTGGTGGCAGCCCCCAAGATAATAATAGAGCTGAAAATTTCCTACCACCTGCTGATCTTATAGCTCAGTATACCACATAGTGTAGTGGCACCGGCACTACCAGCCATGGAAACCTATACCGGGGCTGGGCAAACTCCATGGTGGAGAGCCTGCCTAGCATGAGCAAGAGCCTGGGTTCCATTTTCAGGATATAATAATGTTACAGTATTATTATTATTAATTGTTAAGGAATTACAGTTAATAGCTCCAGCAGGTTTCAATAATGAGCCATGACTACTTTTTGAGATGGAAAACTGGATGTTCAAGGCAGAGGGTCTCACCACACGTGGCTGACAGGCCTCAGTTTCTCGTGGCTCTGACCTGCTCCTGGCACAGACCCCCAGCACATGACCTCTAGGTATTTTATTGAAAGGATATACTACCCACCATTACACAGGCCTTGATGCATAACGAATACAACTTTCACAGTGCACCAACCCCCAGCTTCAGCTGGCTGACATGACACCATTTTACCTGGGCAAGGTCTTCCCTTACATGGTGCTTAGGCTGAGGGAGGACCCTGTAAAGTTTCTCTATTAGCATTAATACAATAAGACGTTTTTAACACAAATATCTCAGTGGGCAGTGTCAGCCTTAGAAGACAATTGTTCCCGTCAAGGGCCATCAAGTAGACAATAGCTCATGCTCCAAATTGGCCTGCTTTCTGCATTCCAGAGTCCACTCCTAAGAAGCTGGTTCCAATAGATAAGGAAGGTTTCCCTGTGGCAGTGGTTCAGGCTGCTGGAGAAACAGCTTACTACTGCACAGAAATGCATGTAGTTTTATAACATTTGAGAATAACTTCAAATATACCCCAGCATAATAGTGCAGTTATGGAAGGCCCGTAATACTGGGTTACGATAATGATGGCCGTGTTACTTGCTTATGCTATTTAATGTCCTGTGTTTTCCTTGCTATTTGAGTATGCACCTCCTCCTTAGAATGTTTAGTAAAACTACCATATCATACCCGGAGCAGCTTTTTCTCTTTTCTGTTTACCATTTCTCCTGATTGCGTCATTTTGTTTTGTGTCTGATTTGTTCTCCTGCTGCTTTGTCTATCCTGGTCCTGAGAGAATTAGTCTGTCATATATGCATCATATAATTTATATGCATACTTGTGTGGCTTAGGTGTTAGTAGCCTGTGCCATCTGGGTTGTGTGCAGACATTCTGTAATAGTCAAATAGTGATTATACTGAGTAACAGTGTGTACTTCTCAGAACGCATCTAAGTGTCGAGTGATTTATGACTGTACCTTGTCTACAAGGCTTCATACTTCAAAGTTTGAATTAATTTTAAATAGTTTGGTATGGCAGCACACACTTGTTACCCCAGATGCAGGATGTGAGGCAGGAGGCTCCCTCTGATTTTGAGGCCGGCTCGGACTGGGCTGTATATAAGGAGTCCCAGGCCTACCTGGGCAAACAAACACCCCACCCCCAACAAAAACAACAAAACCCCCAGAACCCAGTTCTTCTCTTCCTTATTTATGGCTACAGTGGCTTTTTAAAGACTCATGTTCGTGTAGGAATCCTAATTCACCCCTTGCTGGGGCCTGAAGTCTCCATATTCATTCTGGTTCTAGCCCTAAAGACTCGGCTCTCCTGAGCGCAGTTGGCTAACAGCTACTGTCTGTGTTAGTAGTTTGAGCTTCTTCCTTTTCCCATTATATCTCTTCTCCAAAGCTCTCTTTCTTGGGTCAGAGTGATGGATCAGTGGGTAAAAGCACTTGCCACCAAGCCCAGTGACCTGGATTCCATCCCTGGGACCCACGTGGTAGGAAGAACTAATTCCAGCAAGGTGCCCTCACCTCCACGTACATGTATGTTCATGCACACAAATAAAAAAATAAACTTAAAAATACTTTCTTACTTTGAGGTGAAATTGTCAATTAAAAAATTTAACTTATTAGTTATTCAGATTTTAATCTTAATCTATATATAGAGTAGGGGAGGGTTCCTTTTTTTAAAAAAATTTAATTATTTCAACCCAAACTTTATTACTTTAAAGTCTGACTTTGCTAGGAAACGAATGTCCACGATTCCCTTACTGTCTTGGGTACGCGGTGTGTAGGAGGTGCGAGCTGTGGCTGGAGAGCATGGTGACGTTGCCAGGCTGTGGTGGCTACAGTTTTTGCTAGAAAACACAAGCCTGCCATTGTTGTGGGGCCATCTGTCTTTGTTTACATTGGTCGGAGCTGCTGAATGATAGGAAAGTTAATGGCCCCGTGTTGATTAGTCCTTGTTCCCCTCTAATGCTGAACTACAGTATTTCTGTGGCCATCGGCTATCTTTCCTCATCAGTAGGTGAAGGAAGCCCTTAGAGCTGAAGCTGCCTCCTGTCAGCCACCTCCTCAGACCACGGTAGTCGCAGGTGCAGAGATCAGGGCACACAAGGTGTTCCTGGATGTGGAAATGGTTGACCCTTGAGGTTCACGTCATTGACTCTTCTTGGCGCTCTCTTCTCTGAGGACAACATTCTCAGATGGCGTTCCCTACCTTCTACCATGATGTGCCTTCTCCCGAGTCCAATTCTAACCTCCATCATCACCACAGCTAGCAGACCCTGCAAAAGGAAGGACTCGTCAGTTACCCCAGAAGAAAACTTTGAGGTTGTGCATTGGGTTTGGTTTCCCTGTTTGGGTTTGAGTTCCAAGTCTGTGATCAGGAAATACAGTCATTCCAACCTGTATTACAACCTCCTGGTCACGGTGATGAGGCCCTTCAAATCCTCTATCTGGCTGAGAACAAGACCACCACAATTGAGCCAAATTTGAAACAACCAAGTTTTAATTAGCTAAATACTGGCCAGGAAGATGGATTCTGGCCAGATCCATTCTGAGGTACCCATGGAGTGAACCTGTCGCCTCCAGAGCTCCCACAGAATGGCCCTGAGTCATGTGGCACAGGTGCTTAAAAAGGCAGAACCCTTAAGACTGTATACTTTTCACCAGGTCCAATCAGTGGCAAGCATCTATCCTGATGTACTTCCTGTCTGGGTCATCTCCCACCTACAAGTGACCAAGTATATCCGGTGCATTTGGAGACTTCTGGTGCAATAGGGTCAACTTGGGATCTGGACACTCCCTACCCAACACTCCAAGAGGTTGTGTCATTGGGCAAGGGAGATTCAGGGCTATGGCACCTGAACAGCCCCACCCAGCACTCCAGGAAGTTATCTGTCTTTTTCTTTTAGAGATATCTTAGGCACACAATAGCTAAAATTTAAAACATGACTTTTGCTCTTACAGCCTACGCTTGCAACTGGGCCTTGATTAAGTCCTACAAGAACCACATAGTCAAAGCCTGGGAGGAATGATCTCCCAGAGAGAAGACGAAGTGCTAAAGTTAAAAGAAAGGTGGACAGAATCCTGAGCGAGCAAAAGCAAACAGGTGCCTGTTACCAAGAGAGTGACTTTTACAAGGATATATTTAACCGTACCCAAAGTTGGATTTGATTAGCTATAAATTCCCTTCCCTTGAGCTGAAAATTCTTACTGCTTTTCTGGGGTGGGGGGTGATGTCACACACAGCTGGAGAGTGTGGGGGAGCAGTGATACTGAGAAGTGCAGTCTCGGTGGCATTACTGGCAGCTCTCAGGCAATAAATTGTGTTTTCTTTACCTAATAAGAATGTCTGCATGCTGGGGAGATTGCGTAGTAAACAAGATACTTGCCACGAAAGCCGGAGGGCCTGAGCCCCACGTCCTGATGCCCATGCAGAGCGCCGGGTGTGGTGGCACACGCTGTCACCCAGAACTGTGGAGGCACAGACAGCAGGGTCACTGGGGCATGCTGGCTGACCAGTCTAGTTAACCAGCAAGTTTCCAGTTCAGTGAGAGGCCCTGCCTCAAAAATTAAGGCAAAGCACAGTTGAGGGAGACACCTGTTGTCCGGCTCCGCCCTCCAGATCTGTTTTAGACTTCGTGACATTTAATGTAACACAGCAACTTTTATGTCTCTTTTTCAAGCACTACCACGAATTCCCGAAAAATCTTAATATTAGTCGCCAGAAGAGCACAGTAAAATGAAGGCAAAGATGTGTGAAAATAAAGGAATAAGCCACGCATGGGAGTGCATATCTGTAACCCCAGAATTCGAGGTGGGGAAGGCAGGAGGATTAGGAATTCAGAGGCAGTGTCTCAACAGTAAAACCAAACAAACAAAACAACAACAACAAAAAAAAAAACCCAACAGAACAGAACAGAACAAACTAAAAAAGAACAGAATAGTAAATATGTGAAAACATGCCTACTTCTGTGTGTAGTACCAAGAAATTAAATCACAGTCTTTGTAGCAAAAAGTCTCTGTTGGGCTGAGAGGTGGCTCAGAGGTTAAGAGCGCTTACTAACTTCCCAGAGGCCCAGGGTGGAGTCCCAGCACCCACAGTCCCAGCTGTAACTCCTGTTCCTGGGGCTCTGATGCCCTCTTCTGGCCTTCATGGGCACTGCGTGCACACGGTACACAGGAATACCAGCAGGCAAAAACCACTAACATACACAGGTGACATAAAATAAGAGCTTTTTAAAAGTTACTGAAATTGCTGTTATTGTGAACCTCTTTCAAGTACTTCAGAGATTTCCACTGTCTTAGGAATAGTGAAAAATCGTGACCTAAATTCCACTGGGGCTCAGCTGTATACTTAGCAATCTACCTAGTTTGTCTTTTGGTAAGGAAACTCCACAAAACCAGAGCATTTGCCGCTCCCTGCCCCGGTGTGGGTTGCCACCACAGGCCACGGGAAGTCTTGGGAACTGCTTTCTGTTTCTCCAGGACCTGACATGACTTTTTTTTTTTTTTTCCGTAAGAATTGGGAGCACGTTATCATCTTTCTCTTCAACATAGGAGGCCACTAGCTCCAAGAACAAGTTTAAAACGGTTTCTCCCAAGCTTCCTTTTTAGTAGAGAGCTAGGGAGAGTCAGGTCTCACAACACTTTGTTGAGATCAGTGATGTGACTCCTATTAGCTCTATCAGGAACCATGGGAGAAAGCAGTGTTTCTATACTGCCCCTTGAAGAAGAAATTGGAGGCGCATCCCATGAACTTCCCAGTAGTGGAGAAGGTGAGATAGGGTTTTAGCTCATTTTCTTCAGGCACAAGTCACCGAGGGACTGGAGAGATGGCTCCGCAGTTGAAGCAGTTGCTGTTCTGACAGCGGACCAACTTCAGGTCCCAGCAACCATCCTGGGCAGCCCCCAGGGATCTGACACCCCCTTCTGGCTCCACAGGCCCTGCATGCACACGGTGCACATACATACATACATGCAAGCAAACAGTCATACACATAAAATAATAATCTCTCAAGGACTGGGCATAGTGGTGCATGCCTTTAATCCCAGCACTCAGGAGGCAGAGGCAGGCGGATCTCTGAGTTTGAGGTTAGCCTGGTCTACAGAGTGAGTTCCAGGACAACCAGGGCTACACTGAGAAACTCTGTCTCAAACAACAACAACAACAAAATCACCCAAAACTCTGTAGACTCCTTGATGAGTACTTTCCATCTTATAAGACTTTGAATAGAAATGAATTTGTAATCTCTTCCTAGCTGGTGGAGAAAACATCAAAGATGGAAACCTTGCCAGTGATGATCTCATTAACTGGAATATCAAAGCAAATGCATTCCAGTGGTGGGAATTTGAAAGAATCCTGATCTTCATATAAATCAGTCAGTCTGCCATTAATACAAAGTAAAATTGACAGGATGTCAAAAGCTGTCCCGTAATTTCAACTCAAATAGTGTCAAGTTTCTCTTTGAGGTGTATGTCCATACATGAGAGGTATTTAATGGATTTCAGGAAGTGACTTTCATCATTAACACATTAAACAATGGATAATGTTTCTGTGTGATGAATGAGCCTATGTTTTTTAGAGTTCATTTATAGAAAAGTAATCCCCAGGGCTTCTTTTCCTTATTTCTGCCACCCATCAAAGCTGGGAAGTGGGAGGAGTTGGAGGAAGGTGGTAAAGTCTTTGACTGCTGTTTCCTCTGCAGTGTGGCCTCTCCCGCAGCGTTGCTTGCGGCCCAGCTCTTGGGATTCCTTCCCTGGCAGCCCGTCCTCCATCTTGGTGCCTTGCTCTGGCGCACAGGGAAACGCAGTGCCTACCTGGAAGGCTCCTGTGGATTTTACTTAATTTGTTCCCACAGTAGACTCTCCCCTCGGATGCTCCCTTTCTGATCACTCAGCTTTCAGAATTCTGGCAGGAAGCTAGCACTGTCCACAGATGTCCTTAAACTCCAGGGTACAGTAAGCACACTCTCCCAAGAGTGTTCCCTGGGCCAGAGTCCACAGCACACTCACACACACACACAGACACACACACACAGACACACACACACACAGACACACACATACAGACAGACACACGCACACACACAGACACGCACACACACAGACACACACACACACACACACAGACACACAGACACATGCACACACACAGACACACACACAGAGACACACACACATGCACACACAGAGACACACGCACACACGCACACACACAGATATATGCACACATGAGAAGATTCTGTCCTTTCTTCCTGCAGGCATTGTTAACTTCCACTTTGAGTATTCTCAAAGTGCTCGTGCTCACTTTGTTGTCAGGAGAGAACAGACAAGGCTGAGGGATGGGGAAGGGAGTGGGTGAAAGCTTTACTGCGGCTGCTTCTCAGTCTCCATCTTTATTTGCTATATGCCTGAGGTAAAAGGTGGGGGTTGGGAGCTGCCTGACTGGTTCTGTTGTGTTTTAGTGTGTGGGCCAGAGGTCTCTGATAACTTCAGAACACGTTCCCACTGTTCTTGAATTGAGGCCTCAAGTAAAATTCTGAAAGGGAAGAAAGTTGTAGATATCCAAGTAAATGAATATTTGATGTTTTGATTAATACAAGTTATGAATAAAATGGATAAACAATTCATCGATTAATACAAGCAATACTGCTCTTCCAAAGGGTGGGAGTTTAAATCCCTGTACCCATGTTGGGTGGGTCACAGCCACCTGTAACTCCAGCTCCAAGGCTTCCAACATCTCTCCTGGCTCTTTCAGGCACCTGTATTCACATGTGAGTGCACGCACAAACATGCACGCAGACACACACACACACAATTAAAATACAAAGGGAGATGACCCATGATAGTTTTATTAAAATAGATTTTTGTATAAGGCTATACAACCTTGTCCTGTTTCTATTATCATTGCTGTATAACATCTACCCCGAAAACTGGTGACCCCAAATAACTGTCATTTAGTCCTTCTAATGGTGATCCATCTGGAACGTTCAAGTGTGCGTGATCCACCAGCTTCTTCTTGTGTGCTGTCTGCTGAGGCCGGAGCATGAAGCCTAGTTCCTTTAGTCTCTGGCCTGACCATTCAGTGATTGTGGCACGCACAGCTGAAGCTGGACAGAAAACTCTCCAGCGGTCCCGTGTCTCAGGCCTCAGCCCTTGTTACTAAATTGATTCTAATCTCCCTCACCAGTCAGGCCTATGAACTTTTCCTCTCCCCCCACTCCCCAACCCCCACCCCAGGGTCTTGCTAAATACCCAGGTTGTTTTTGAACTCACCCAGCCCAGGTTGGTCTTGAACTCACCATCCTCTTGCTTCAGCCTGCCAAGTCCCACCTTGGTTTTGCTGTTGTTTTTTGGCTGTTTTCAGCACTAAATAACATTTAGTATCAATTTTAAAACTTAGTCAAGAGAAAGAACGTACACAGTGACTACTTCTTCTTTCCATCTCCCCCTCTGCTTCTCAGGGTCTGTATTCCATCACCTCCTGACCCCCTTCCCACCTTAGATCTCTCCCCTTCTCAGGGTCCCTTCTAGCTTCATGAATGACGCACATAAATAAACACACATAGAATTATTATTATTATTACTATGAATATTATCATCATTATTATTTTGAGACAGACTCTCACTATGTAACTCTGGCTGGCCTTGAACTTACAGAGATGTACCTTCTGTTTCTTGAATGCTGGGCTTAAGGGTTTGAGCCTCTATGTCTGTTTTCTTTTTTTCTTTTGTTTTTAGATTTTAGTTTTTAAATTTTATATGTATGAGAGTTTTATCTGCATGTGTCTCTGCGCCATAAGTGTGCCTGGTGCCAGCAGAGGCCAGCAGAGGGCATTGGATCCTCTGGAACTTGAGCTACGGACAGTTGTAAGCCATCGTATGGGTGCTGGGAACTGAACCCTAGTCCTCTGAGCAGCCAGTGCTCTTAACCACCGAATCATTTCTCCAGTTCCACATGTAAACTTTTAAATCTAGGTTCTGTATATAAGAATGAAAAAACCGTAGCTTATTCTGTGGAACATAAAGATTTCTAGCCCCATCCATTGCCTGGCAAATGCCATGGTTAACTTTTCTCTGTAGCTGCGTACAACCCGCTGGGTATGCTCCACATATTCCTTATCTACTCCTGTGTGGATCAGCATCTAAGCTGCTTCTGTTCCCTAGCTACAGTAAATGATGGCGCAAGAAACCTAAGTTTCTTGCAAGCTCCTCTGTAGTGTGAAGAGACCTGCGGAGTGGTGGAGTGGCTCGTTTCCTGTTAGGTTTTTAGAGCTCTATGCTGATTTCCTGCTTGCATGGGTTTATGTTTCTGTTTGTTTTTTTGATGATAGCCATTCTAACGAAGATGAAGTAGAATCTCAAAGTAGGATTTTGTTGTTTATTTTTGTTTTGAGGCAGGCTTTCATGTAGCCCAGACAATCCGATACATAACTGAGGATTACCTTGAATTTCTGATCCTCTTCTTTTTACCACCCCAGTGCTGAGTTTATAGGGATACACCAATATCATGCTTGGTTGTAGGTGTAGCTTGGGATTGAGCCCAGGGTTCTACACATACTAGGCACCCGCGTTTTTAATGTAAGCCATCGTATAGCTACACACACACACACACACACACACACACACACACACACGATTGTAACATATTTTTGTTGAATTCTTCCCTTTATTAGTATGAAAGGCTCCTTCTAATTCTGGTTTGAAGTCTACTTCATCAGTTATCAGAACAGCTCTGCTAGTTTGTTTTAACTTCTGTTTACATGAGAGGTTACTTTCTCTACTTCCTCTCTCAGTCTGTGGGTACCTTTACCAGTGAGGTGTGTTTCTTGGAGGAAACAGATAATTAGATTTTGTGTGTGTGTGTGTGCGCGCGTGTGCGTGCGCGCGCGCGCGCGCGCAGTTTTATGTAGTTCAGGATGGCCTGTGTATGTGTGTACAGTTTTATGTAGTTCAGGATGGCCTCTGTATCTCTTTATTGGTGAGTTGAGGCCATTTATATTTAAGGTTAATATTGAGATCTGTCACTAATTCCTGTAATTTTTGTTGGTTGGTTGGATTCTTATTTGTTCTGTCCTTTCTCCCTTATTAGTATTGGGGTTTATGGATTTACTATATGGGTATAATGAGTTCCTTGTACTGCTCCTTTGTTTGTATGCTCTTCTTTGTTTTTTCCTGAGCTCTGTGACCTAGACTTTTTTTTTCTTTACCCCTGTGTATAGTGTTCCCTTAAGCATCTTCTGCAGTCCTGGCTTGGTGATCAGGAGCTGCCTTAGTTTGCACTTATTTTGTAATGTCTTTATTTTTCTGTAATTTTAAAGGATAACTCTGCTAAATACATCAGTCTTGGTTTAAGTTATCCATTTTCAGTACTTGAAAGATGTTATTCCATGTTATCCTGGCTTTTAGGTTTGCCGACAATAATCTGGTGATATGCTGATGTTTCTGCCTTTGTGGATGAGTTGACCCCCCCCACTCTAATATTGTTTCTTTGCTTTTTATTTTTCACACCTTGACTATGATGTGTTATAGAGAAGTTCTTCTGTGGATAGTGTGTATTTGAAATTTAGTGTGCCTCTTGTCTATTTCTCCCACTGGATTTGGTGTATTGCTTGCTATAATTTCGCTGACTAGATTCTCCATCTGGGCTTTTTCCTGTATCCTGTGGATTCTTAGGTTTGGTCTACTGGTTGTATTCTGGAGTTATTGGATGTTGTGATCGTGCTTATTTGCCATCCTCCCTTTTGATGGAGGAATGTAGTATTTTGTCAGCTGTGCTTCCATCCCTGGTCCTCTTTTCTTCGGCTTGGAGAGACTATTGATGATGCTTTCTATTTTATATTTATTTGATTCACTGAAGTTTTCATTTCTAACAATTCCCACCCACCCCCATCTCAATTTCCTTGCAGAATTTTTCTTCCACGGGGCTGTTATATCCATCCTTTTGCTGGTTTTCTCATCCACTGTGCTGACTTTTTCCTCTATGCTGCCAACTTTCTCTCAAGGCTCTGATTTGAACTCATCTGTTTGTTTATAACCTCTTTGAGGGATCTGGTCACTTCACGAGTGGACTTTTGAAATCTTTATCTAGAATTCTACCGGTGTCAGCATCATCCAATACAGACTTTGTGGAGTTGTGATCGTTCCACGGAGTGGTGTTGTCTTGCTTTTCAGTGTTTCCTGTATCTCTCTGTTGCGGTTTGTGCATCTGTTGGCTTGGGTACCTCTTAACTTCCGTGGGGGCAGAAGCGGGGATCTTTGTACGGAGCAGCCTACTCTTGAAGCTTCAATCTCTTTACCACTCGGTGAGGAGGAAACAAACCGCTGTGACATCAACCATGCGAGATTCAGACACACACTTACAACCAACAAAGACTCGTCAGTGATGACGAATGACAGAAAAGGCAAAACTGCAACAGGGTGCTATGAAGCTAAATATTGTTGAAGATAACTGCGGGGCTAACAAGGAAACGGGAAGGGGAAGAAACTCGAGCGAAGCAAGGTTAAATAAAAGGAAGAAGGGGAGACGGGCAGGAGATTAGAAAAAGTAGAAAATAAGGTTTCCCCGTAATTCAAAACCAAAGTTAGATATGTAAATACGAAGATAGTATGAAGGTGAATAAAAAATAAAAGCGTAAGACTATTTTATAAAAGCCGATGAGGTGAAGTTGAAATCCTATTGAATGCTGGGCTGGCAAGATTTCTCAGCAGGCAAAAGCACTTGCTATGCAAATGGACAACCTGAGTTCACTCCCTGATTGAAAGAGAAAATCCACGCCCCAAAGTTGTTCTCTGACTTGCGCATGTGCACCATGGCACGCATGCTGTAAACACACACACACAAAGTTGTCCTCTGACCTGAGCATGTGCGCGAGCACACACACACACACACACACACACACACACACACACACACTAGTAAATAAAACAAAATGAATATATTGAACATCAGGAAGGGGAAGAAAGGAAGAAACAACAAATGGGGAAAAGAAGAAACAATAGAGATAAAAACAAACTATTGCCCAATAGTGGACATGTGTACAGGCAAAATCAGATGACTGCACGGAAGAGAAAAACCAGAGCACGAACACTCGGAATTAAAATTCAATAAAATTAAAGCTGCTAACGTGGGAGTGAAAAGGGCCAGGCAGATCATATCAGCACCTGGGAGATAGAGGTGGGCGTATCCAGCCTGGTCTAGGTAGTGAGAGGAGAGGGAGGGACGGGGGAGAAGCCAGGCTGGGCTAGAGAGGATACGGGTTCTTGCTGCCCTTGTAGAGGACTCAGATTCAGCTGGAAGCACTCATGTCGGGTGGCCCACACCACTTGTAACTCCAGCTCCAAAGCACCCAATGCCCTCTTCTGGTCTCCTTGGAAACCTTCACACCTTGGGCATTTACACACACACACACACACACACACACACACACACACACTCATACCCATACAAATAAAATAATAACAATAAGAATCTTAGAAAACAAGATGAGATGTTGGGCAGCTTCTTTTTGAAACCTGGAGACCCCTGACCCTGAGTGTACAGAGGGTCAGTTGAACTAATGGGCTCTCATCTTTCCTGAGGTTTACACAGTTGCTAAGTCTGTGCTGGACACGTGTCTGAGGTAGAACAGAGTTGTGTGCTCCTTGGTGGATTTCCTTCTTTGCATACCGGGCGCCTCTGCAGCTGTGGGCTGGGCATGCTCTCTCATGCTGCTGGAATCCCCAACTGTACTCCTGTGAGTGATAACGCAGCAGAAGGGGTGGGGAGTGTGGGATGTGACGGCAGCACCGAGGTCAGTACCAGCAGAGTACTTCTTGGTACTCTCGGGGACTCCAAAGCACTGGTCACCCTGATGGAGGCGTTCAGCTATGGGTATTGAGTACACCCGAGAACTAAAGAGTTCACAGGCGCTACAGCAGTAAATGACAGCTAGATGCCCCAGAGTGCTGGCTCAGGAGCAGAGCTGTGAAATTCCAGGGTTGTCCTCAGTCAGTGAGATGTATCCTGGCCACCGAAGATCAGGCCATCTTTCCTTAGACACTCCCCTGTTGAGCCCTGCCTCCTGATGCCTGCATGCTTTGGTTTGTCAGCATCTGGCCCTCCTGCTGCTCTCTACCACTGCCTCTCTGGGACTTCCATTACCTGAGAGCGATTGCAGGCCAAATTGAGGCTCCCTGGCCCGTGGTTGCTCCCTGATATCAGGCCCCAGGGCAGCTCGGTTCATTTTGTTGTTACTGTTATTTTGTTGTTGTTTGAAACAGTGTCTCTCTGCATAGCCCTTGCTGTCATGGAGCTTACCGTGTAGACAAGGCTGGCCTTGAACTCTCAGAGATCCTCCTGTCTCTGGAGTCTGAGATTTCAGGCGTGCACCCCATGTCTGACTCAGCTCACTTTTAGCAATAAACCTCTGAAGGTGGATTTTGGCCAGTGCCCTCTTACACATATAGTGTAACAAAGTGGGGTGTCTCCCCAGTGCTGACCCGTCCAGGGGTTAACTGTCTCACTGAGGCTCACAGCCAAGTGTGAGGCCTCAGGCTAGCCAGCCGTCTTTCACCTTCTGGAAATGCCGTCCTCCTCGGGGAGCCCCACCGCTGAGGCAGTGTCAGACTTGCCTCTTTGCCACCATCATGGCCTCCGCGCTCTCCAGGCCTTCCAGTCTCTTTCTGGGTGTCCAAAGGGCTTCCCCTGTCTGGAATGGAATCCACTCTGTCCTGCTCTGTCTCTCCTTCCCTGGCTTGCGGAAGCAGACCGTGTGCTGCGTTACCCAGAAGTTCTCGTTGTTGTTCTGAGTTGCGAGGTCTCATTCCGGGCCAGGCTGCCCTCAAACTCGTGGACTTGGGCAGTCCTTCTGCCTCAGCCTCTCAGCTGCGCGAGGCTGTGGACACACACCGCCATGCTCGTCTACCCCGCTTTGGGATAAACCTCTCTCAATGAATCGAGGGCTCGGTGGTTAAGAGCGCCTGTGATCTTGGGAGTTTGGTGGGAGCTTGGATTCCCAGCTCCCAAGTCTGGCTGGAAACTCCCTGGAACTCCAGTCCCAGGAGTCCTGTTCCCCTCTTCTGGCCTCTGAGGTCACTGCGCTTATGAGCACAAACCCATGCTCAGACACTCATAAAATTAAAAATTAAAAATTAAAAATTAAAAAAAAATCTTCAAAAATGGATAACTTCCTCAAGTAGTATATAAATTCATTCACAGGTAGTCTTTAAATATATGTGCGTATATATTTTTCATTTATGTATACATGTGTGTGTCTTAGGTGTGTATATGTATGTATACCAAACGCATCCTAGTGCCTGCATAGGCCAGAAGGAGGCATTGACACCCCCCGACCCCCGAAGCTGGAGTTACAGGTGGTTATGAACCACCTACCAACCAGCACTCTCAACTGCCGAATCGTCTCTTCGGCCTCTGAGTTAAAGCAACAAATAAAAAGCAACTTTCTTTGAGAAATTTTAAAAACACTTTAAAAGACTTTGTATGTATAAGTGTTGGCCTGCATGTATATGTACATGCAGCAAAGGTGTGCCTGGTGCCCCAGCAGTCAGAAGAGTATTAGAGCCCTGGATGAAGAGTTATGGATGGTTGTAAGCCACCACGTGGGTACTGGGAACCTACCCCAGAGTTTCTGCAAAATGAACAGTCAAACAAACAAACAAAAGTTCTAACCATGAAGCCATCACACACACACACACACACACACACACACACACACACACACACACACACACTCACTGGTTGGTTTTCTATCTTTGTTTTAGATGAGGGTCTTACCATGTAGTTCAGCTTGGCCTGGAACTCACAGTCCTCCTACCTCGGTAAGAGATAATGAATGAGTGAATGAATGAATGAATAAATAATGAACCCACTATACCTGGCTTTAATATTAGGTTCAGTTTAGCTCTTTCTTTCTCATACTCTTTTCTAAACAGAAACATTCAGATTCGGGGCATTTGGGGAATCTTGTCTGAGAAAGTCTCTGCTGTGAGGACGTTACAGACCCGGGTGGGCACTCAAGTCCTTCGTGCCAGTTACGACAAGCACTAGCCTGCAGGAAATGTGTGGGGCTCTGTGCTGTGGGCTCAGGAGTCCTACCCCAGGTAGACTGCACGGAGTGGAGCTCCGTCTGGGCGGAGATGGCTGCACTTGTGTTTTGCCTTGGATCTGGATCACTTTCAATCTTTTAGTCATGGGCGGTTTCCTGAGAAGGTGGGAAGGAAAGTCATCTGTACCCTCAAGGACCTGATTCACTGGCTCTTGGGACTTCTGTCTAGGTCAAAAGCTGTTGTGGGTCCAGAGTGGCTTCTTATACAGCGATTTTCAACCTTCGGGGGTCAAACGACTCTTTCATTGGGGTTGCCTAAGACTATCTATCTGCGTATATGTATTTACAGTCAGCTTCATAACGGAAGCAAAATTGCAGTTATGAATTAGCAATGAAAATAAGGAACTGCATCAAAGGGTTGCAGCGTCAGGAAGGTTGAAAACCACTGCTATAGGACCAGATGTTGTCAGCAGATGCGAATGGCACAACGAATCTGCCAGCCAGGTGGTGTATTGGCTTGGAGGAGTTTATTTACATTGTTTGTTTTGGCAGCTAACTGCCTGTGGGCCCGCCCTGTTTATAGGAATGGACCATGTGTTTATTCTAGCAAGACAGAAAGCATTGCTGTCTCCCTAACTCTCCTCTTCTCTGGAGTTCTTTGAAAGTGAAATATGCAAACAAGATAGTCTCTTAATTGTGCCTCATAACTTCCATTCCCTAGGAGATGAATCACTGCTAATTCAAAGAGGAGTTTTCTCACACTTACCTGGCTTGATTCTGCCTACTTTAGAAATTTTGTTTATTAATTTTTATGCTTTAGAAATCTTAGATGGGAGAGGAGGTCCATGAAAATGGAAATGAAATGACAGCTTTATTGAAACCACTGTTAACTAGGTGTGGTGGCACATGCTTGCAGTCCTACCACTTGGCATGAGTTCTGGGCCAGCCTGGGCTATATAACAAGGTTTTGTCTCAAAACAAATAAAACAACAAACATAATAAACTACTTCATAGTATAATAGGTTTTGTAGTTTGCAGAAATAAAGAAAATCCCCTCTTTGTCTCGTTCCCTCTTCTTCCCTTTCTTCCCTTCTCAGACGCTTGAGAGGTCAGTTAGTGAGTACTACAGGAAAACCATAGGTTACTGGAGGGCTTCAACAACTGGCAGTAAGTGGTAGTACTGTATTCCAAAACAGACACCAAGCTGGGTAGTGTACCTCAGGCTGTGCTGAGCTGGTGGAGAGAAGGTCTTGGTCATGAGCCCACAGTGCACCCATCTGATCTTCCACCTTGATTCTTGATTCGCCCCTGAGCCCCCACCATGCAATTCCTGTTCTTTACACATGGAAAACACCCTGATATTTCACAGAAATTGTGGAGGGAACCACCCTTTCCCACAGATAGGTTCACGGAAACTACACACAGGAGGAAGTACAAGCGCAGGAAAAATGAGGAATGACAAATGAACAGGTAGTTCATTCCTTTATGGGACCCGAGGAAATGACACGCACGATCGGGCTTTAAAATGACACGTGGAACACGCTTTAGAAGTAAAATGCAGGAGCGTTTTAATAGGGGAAGTAACAGTGTACATACTAGGAAAAGAGAAGGGCAAGAGGGAGACTGACAATGCAATGTGCTTGTCAGTGGAAAAACCACACCAAGAAGAGAAGGAGGGAGAGACTGACAATATACATTACCAGGGAAAGGGCCACCCCAGAAAGAGAGAGAATTGCTCTGGGAAGAGGTTTAAAAAGCCAAATACAGTTTTTTGGTATGTAGATGTTGCTCAGGCCTTCAGAGGAACTGGTTTCATATGTAGATGTAGTCACGCCCAGGGGGGAGGAGCCGGGTGTCCTTCCTCCCGCAGACTTACAGACTTTGAGGTTATCTTGTTTTGCTAAGAAAGAACATTTGACTTAATACTGTTAGCTGAATAATATCTCTGTCTGCCTCAAACAGAGCAGAGTGCCATGTAGGCAAAGAAGGTTTTTATTTTATAGTTTTTAGCTGTTTGGTGCATATTTATTTTTTCTCTATCTAGGCTCCTTTTGCTTCTATCTGTTACTATCAATATGAATAGGTAGCTTTACACATGCCAGGACTTAGAAGCCCGCAAGATATTTTACAATGACAATTACTTTTGAGTAAAAAATGGCTGCTTCTCCTTCTCAGCTAACACCAGCCAGCTAAGGTATTACTAGGCCATGCAGACATAATGAAAGGCTTTGTCACCATTACAGCAAAGGGGAGAAAGGCTGGTATCCCGAAATTCCCAGCCAGGGAGTCTAGAACCTTGTCGACAGACTTCAACCACGTTGCCAGGGTATTGGGCTCCCAGCAAGAAATAATGAGGTACTATTTTCTATTCTTATACTGGGATTCTCCCCTCATTGTTTTTCCAAATAATAAGATGACTCTTATTACCTATAGGTCAGGGATCCCAAGAGAATAAGGAGATGATGTGTGCAAAAATGCCACTTTCAGATTACAACATGTTACACAGATGTAAGATGTCCTGATACTGTTTACATACTCTGGCTAAAGGGAGACTGAGAGCTTCTTGGAAGTTTAAAGTGGTCTTATCAGTTTGAGTGTGTGTCCTGGGTGGTTTTTCTGTCAACTAGACCCAAGATAGAGTCATATGTGAAGAGGGACTCCTGATTGGTAAAATGTTCCCATCAGATTGACCTGCAGGCTAGTCTGCAGGGTATTGTTTTGGTTAGTGATTGAAGTGGAATGGTCCAGCCAGCAGTGGGTGATGCCACCTCTGCGCAGGTGGTCCTGAGATATTCAGGAAAGCAGGCTGAGCAAGTCAAGAGGAGCAAGCCAGTGAACAAGCAGTCCTCTGTGGCTTCTGCTACATACAGTTCCTGCCTCCAGATTCTGCCTTGACATCTTTCAGTAATGGAGTATGATCCACGAGTTATAGGCTGAAACAAATCCTTTTCTTCCCAAGATGCTTTTAGTCATGGTGTTCCATCACAGAAGGAGAGACTCTGACTATGACGGAATGGGCCCCATGCTCTTTGGTGGCATCATAAAGGGTGGCTCCAACGTTCAGGAAAATTTGAGCAAATTTAAGAATTTTTAATAAGTTTTTTACTCCTATCTAGGACCATGGGTCATATTTTTTTCTGTTTTTGTGTATCCCGATGTGAGTAAACTTGAGCTTATGATGTAGTATACTTGTCTGATGAATTTACTGGAGTTTTAGAAGTGCTTGTTTCTGTCCAATGTAAAGCTACGGGAGTGCAGAAAGAAGTGAACCCAGTAGATGTGTAGGAATTTTAAACCTAAATTAGAGACCAGCAAGCTCTTTCTGTAAAGAGCCAGGAGTAAACATCTTAGGCACTGTCAGTTGGAACTGCTCAACTCTGCCGTTAGGACCTCAAAGCAGCCATAGACACTTCTGTAATTACCATGTGCTGGTCCCAGGAAACCCTCCTTATAAAAATGAGGGGTCGGAAAGATGTCTCAGTGCTTTAGAGGGCTTGTTCCTGCAGAAGACCCAAGTTGGCTCCCAGCACCCATGTTGTGCAGTTCCCAACCAATGCTCTCTCCTGCCCTCTAAGGGTGCGTGCACACATGCACACATGCACACTCGCACACAAATAAATAAACAGTAATTCTGTTCATTTTCTGTGTTCTCCACCTCAGTCTAGCTGCTGGACCACATGATTACTTGAAATTAATGCTTTTTAATTCTCTGGCAAACACATCTGGACAGATGGTGTTTGCCTTACACAGGTAATCAGTCCTGTGAGTCTTGTTTTTAAGACAGATGCTATCTTGGCAATCATTCAAGAACAGACGCATGACTCTTGTGAGACAACTGACAGTAATCTGGGGCTTTCCATGATTTAGGTTTGGGAATTCTCAGCCTGCGAAATCGAGAAAGAGAAGTTGAGATTGGCAGGCAAAACTGTGTCAACAGTTTATCAGCTTACATGACAGGTTCCATTTCTCCCCTTCTGTTGCCGTTGCCACTCAAAATTTCTTACTTTCTCGGAGAAGCCAATTAGGAGTTTTCAAACATTTTTATTGGTTATTTTTCTGGCTACAGAAGGTGTGGTAATTTTGGAAAATATAGGGGAGCCTGTGAACACTTATGATCTAGTTAGTTGGCGATGACCACTGTTTGATGTCTTGCCCCCTCTGTGTTTCTGGCTGTGTGACCTAGTGTCTGTGCTTGCCACTGCATCAGAAGTTTTACTGCTGAGTTTTAAAGGGGACATGGCGTGCCTTAAGATGGATGTCCACCAATCTAATTATTGTCTGGATGGCTTTAGATGGCTGAGGATGGTGCAGTAAGAAACAATACTGCCATAGGCACCACTGCAAGTAAGTGACGTGTTCTTTAATTATCTCCGCAGCATCGTTTTCCAGAAGTAGAGGTGTAGGGTATTGCTGTGCTAGTGTACTGGCACTTAGTAAGGCTGGGCAATTGCGTACTAAAAGGCTATAGCCATTAGTATCCTTCAGCAGCCCTAAAGATATTAGGTAGGAACAATTTGTAAAATTACATTCTATTGTTTTAAATAAATATTCTCTTCTCTTTAATTTTAAAAAAGATGTTCTTTTTTTTAAAGATTTATTTATTTAATTTGAGTGCTCTATCTGCAATTACACCTGCATGCCAGAAGAGGGCATCAGATCCTGTTACAGATGTTGTGAACCACTACCACGTGGTTGCTAGAATTGAACTCAGGACCTCTGGAAGAGTAGCCAGTGTTCTTAACTGCTGAGCCATCTCTCCAGCTCTCCTCTGTTTAATTTTTTAAGTCTACTTACATGTATGTGTGTGTCTATGTATGGGTATGTGCCTGTGTGAGTGCATGTGCCCACGGAGGCCAGCAGAGGGCGTCAGATGCACTGGAACTGGGGTTGCAGGCTTGTGAGTGACAGCATGGGTGCTGAGGACCAAGCTTAGGCCTCTGCAAGAACAAGGCTCTTCAGCTCTTCTCTTTGTCTTTCTTTTCTTTGATTTGGTGACAAGAGGAAATATTTTTAGTATTTCTGGAAAGGGGAGATTAAATGTTTTCTTCTTTTATAGGGAAGAAAAGATGATAAATTAGGGAATCAACTTTGCAACTAAAATTATTTTTACTCTTTTCAGTAAAAGTTGTTACAGCTGGGAAATGCCAATATGGTCTTCAACATTAAGCAATGTGTCAAATGAAGAATTGTAATGCAACTTATTTCCTTTTTAGTGTTATGAATTGGTTATTTCAGAGTCATTTTTCTATGCCTCATATTACCTTATTCATAAGAAACAAGTTTAAATTGGGAGGTGATGGTGCGTGCCTTTAATCCTAGCATGTGGGAGGCAGAGGCAGGTGGATCTCTGTGAGTTCAAGGCCAGCCTGGTCTACAGAGTGAATTTCAGGACAACCAGAGTTACAACAGAGCAACCCTGTCTCAAAAACAAAACAAAACAAAAAAGCACAGGTGTTGGCATATACCAGCAATCCTAGCACCTGGGAAGTAGAGGCAGCCTCAGCTATAGAGTAAGCTCAAGGCTAACCTGGGCTACACGAGACCATATCTCAAAAAGAAAAAAAAAAAAAAGTTTATTTTCTGTTTTTATTATTGGCTATATTTAAATGTGTTTGTTACAAAACCAGTGTGGAAATATTTTTAGTGAGGAAAATGAAAATGAACAGAGAGCCATTCTGTTAGTTTGTGCTGGACTTTTTACATTCAAACATTGTAAAAGTTCTTATCTTAAGTTTAGAAACAAGACTCTGCTGTGTACACAGCTAGTTGACTCACAGTCCCCATCCTACCAAGGAGATAACACTCCCTCATCTACAATCCTGTTAAACAAAATAAATATTTTCCTGGGACAGAATGCTTGTGGTTTGGTGACTCAACTCTCTCCTCTGGCTGGAAGCCTGGATTCTCAACTAACCAGTGGCACAAGAAAAAACTCGTTTTATGTCATCCCCTCTAAAGCTGTAAATAAATAAAGGCATTTATTGAGCATGGGTTACAGGGATAGAAGATCTTTGAATCTTTACTTTCTAAAAGCCTGTAATTGACTTGAGAAATATGAACGCTTAATAAACAACAGCAAACCACAGGAAGTTGCCAACTTATCTACAAAATTGTATTTCATAATGGCCCCCTCATGATTGAAACCAGGTCTGTGACCTGCCTGTGCATGTTCTCCAGTCTGTGCTGTGCAAAGAGACTGGTGCCTCTAGTTCAGGCCGGAACGAGTGTGGGTCTCCTGGCTTCAGCCTCCTGTGCTGTGTGTTTGCTGCTAGGCCCCCCGCCTCTTCCTTCCCCAGTACCCAGGAGCATCAGCCTCCTGAACACGCTCTATCTTGTTTGAGTTTCTTTCCTCTCTTCCTTTCTGGTCTTAGCCCAGAAAAACCTCTCAGTTTCCCAAATTCTCTTCTATTTTTTTTTTTTAATTTATATCTTTGAGATTTATTTTATGTGTCTGGATTTGCACCAGGTGAGTGCCTGGGAGTTGGTTGTGAGCCACCATGTGGGTGCTAGGGATTGAACTTAGGTCCTTGAGGAGCAACAAGTGCCCTCAGCTGAGCTGTGTTCCATCCCGCTCCCTCCACTTCTCTTTCCTGGCATTCTTAGTTCCTCCTTCTACCCATGCCAGGCTTCCACCACTCTGGGTGGCTGTAGAGCCCAGGTAAAGCTAGAGGTGCCTCTGTGTGAAGAGCTGGAAGACAGGGGTCTCCAGAAGTGGGACATGGCAGCTTCTGGGAGGGAGGGCAGCTCTGCAGTTATGTCATTGTGGTCTGAAAGTCTCCGACCAGCATCCCTTCCTGGTTGACCCTGATTTTATTTTTAATTTTCTCTTTCCCACATAAAAGAATAATCTACACTTAAGAGAAACAAATACTTTCTCAGAATATTTTATTGCTTTCTTGTTCTTTTTAAAACCAATATCAGAGCAAATCTGTAATTCATGACGGCATTCGTTTTCCTTTTGCCTCTGTGGGGTTTAATATTTCAGGGTTTTACCTAGAGATCAAACTTCTGTTCTAACCCTGTATCAAAGCAGACGGTTGAGGGTGAGGAGACCCAGGGTTCCTTACAGTTGGGATCTTGGAGGAGTGACTTTACAAGTTAGATTTGCTGGCATTTGATAGCAAAGAGTACAAGGGAAAAGGGAAACGCTAACAAGGAAGTCTAGCAGAGACACACACGCACTGCATAGAGGGGAGGACAGACAGAGCCTCAAGTGCACACCCGGAGTCTGGGGCCCAGGAGATGGCTTAACGGCTGAGGGAACTGGCTGTGCAAGCGCCAAACCTGTATTTGGATCTCAACACCCCAAAACTCTGGGTGTGGCCTCATGCTCTGTGACTCTGTTGTGGGGGGATAAAGACGGGAGGTTTGCTGGGACTTATTGGCTGCCAACTTAACTCTGTTTTCAGTGAGATTCCTTTCTCAGGTTGGATAAACCAGACCCACTCAGTTTCTGCTCAGGTGCACACAAACGCATGTACCCTTATACTTGTGGACAAAACACACACACACACACACATACAGCACACACACACACAGACACACATACAGCACACACACACACATACACACACACAGCACACACACACACAGACACACATACAGCACACACACACACAGACACACATACAGCACACACAGACACACGCATACACACACACGCACACACATACACATACACACACAAATATTTTTTAAAAGAAAGTCTTGAGTTTGGGGGAAGAGAGGGATGAACTTAGAGCACTACAGAGGATCCCTTAGGATGGAGAATCTGACCTGACATTTGGACCATGCGGACAGCATCTCTGTAAGGACAGCGGTATTGAGCTGTGTGGAAAGTAGGGACACTGGCAATCTTGTCTTGCCTCTGCACCAGAAAAGGTTTCTGTTCCTGAGATGTGAGATGATCAATACCAGTCTATGTCACACTGAGCTCTCCAGCTTCCTGTCTCCTTCAGATCTGAATCCCTGATGTAGTTTTATTGGACTTAATTAGAAGTGGTTTTTGATTTGAAACATTTTGATTAGAATTTTCTTTTGTAACGCTTGCATCGATTATAGACACTGACTGGATTCATTCATCATGAGGATGATGGCAGTTCTAGTCACTATGAACAGACGTATCCTGGAGGTCCTTAAGCAACTCGGGTTTGTTTTTTTTTTTTCTGTGGAATTGACCCATCTGATGCAGATGAATGAGAAAAGCCAAAGGTATGATTCAAGCAATCATGAATTATGTATTAACTACCAGTCATTTTATACTTGAACAACCATCCATATTTAGACATTGGGCAATTTGGGCATGTTGAAACAACAAGAAACTAATACAAAAAATAACTTCTAGCCTCTAAGTGTGGTGGCATTCACCTTTAGTCCCAGGACTCCCAGGAGGCAGAGGCAGGAGGATTGCCACAGATTCAAGGCCAACTTGTTCTACATAGCAAGCTCCAGGCCAGCCACAGCAATGCATACCTGCCTCTAACCTCTATAAGCTTACCTTGAAAAATTAAAGAGAGAGAAATATACTTTTATATTTTAAAATAATTTATTTGCACATGATTATACAAGTTTTACTGTAAGTACCTTACTATGTGTGAGAACATTTCAGATGTCTTCCCCCCCCCCCTTTTGTTGTTTCCCTTTTCAGTCTGCCTAGGCTGTCTCAGACGAGGCCACCCTCCTGCCTCACCCTCCCTGGTGCTGGCTTATAGGAATGAGCTCATTGCGCCTGGAGGCTAGGTATCTTGAAACGTGGAAGACTCCTTTCTCTCAGGTTTCTAAAGGGCTCACAGAGCCACCGTGTGGAAGGGAACCTCCAAGCCTCTGATACAAGGCTGGGAGGAAGTTGATTATCTAAGTTGTGAGACATCTAGAGTTTGGGAAATATAGCAAATGCTGAAAGGTTCTGAGAGAAGGGATCGTTGCACAATTTCTCTTGAAATTTTGTTTCTAGAAATACCTCCAAAGTAGTAACGTTTGCAGCCATGTCAGGGCAAGCACTGCACAGGACTGGGGACGATGGTGAGTGTGTGGAAGGCCGAGTGTGCCTGGGTGCCGCACCAGGTGCTTTAGGAGCGTTAGAGTTTCGGAGACTCTTATTAATTACCATTGATATGAGTCGTCTTGGACCAGTGAGCGAAGGCAGAGCAAAGGTAAACAAAACCGGCAGATGGTGCATATTAAAGACGCTATAAAGTCAACTTCAAAGCCTGTGACATCACCAGGGACTTCTGGAAAATAGTATCAGCAGAGCCACCCAGCATGTAACTCCCATGGTGGGAAGGAGGTGCTTTAAAACCGAAGCTTTATATTGACGGTGTTAGGACTCCGAACGGAAACAGGGTCTGCAGCAGCTGCCGAATCATGAACCAGCCCACTTTCCAGAAGGGACTCTGTGCTTGCTCACTTACTGAGCACTGGTGAAGTGACATGTTGTCCTGTGTGTGCCATGTCAGGAACCCCTTAAGAGTTTGCTCTTCCACATGAGAGTAGGAGCTGCTGTAGTCATAATGGGGCTAAGGTACTGGTAATGGGCCAGCCTGGGACACGGGGGGGGGGGGGGGGGGGGGTAAGGGGGCTGTGAAGGAGCAGACTGCCAGAAGAGGGAAGCGCTGTGAACTTACACCGTTTCTTAGACAGTGCTGAACCACGGAACAGCAGAATGGTCAGTCGTTTGTAAAGTCAGACTGGGTCAGAGGCAGCGGGGGAGGGAGTAGCTGACAACTTACTAAACCGAAGGAAGACAGTATGACGCTGGGAACCAGAGCGATAGCAACGTGTCTCCCATCACTGTCTCCTCTAGAGGCTTACAGTTTGTTACCTCCAGTTGGCAAGGCGCTTTAAAAGGAAACCTAGAGGAATCAAAGTCCTTCTTTTATCTTTTGACAAGTGAAAACTAAACTTGTTCAACCTGTACGTTAGAAAGGGAAGCTGGGGGTGGGGTGGCCATGGTCTTCAGATGCTGCGATGAATGTGTGTGTGGCCATGAAAGAAACCCAAGACTCTTGGTAAACAGAGCCCAGACCCAGAGCTCTCCAGAAGTCCTTAGCGATCTCTATTTCTCTCTCTCTCTCTCTCTCTCTCTCTCTCTCTCTCTGTGGAGTTCCTCAGCTCTCTCTGGAGTTCCTTATCTCTCTCTCTCTCTTTCTCCCCCCCCCCCCCGCCCCGTGTCTCTCTCTGTGGAGTCCCCCTCTCTCTTTTTCTCTGTCTGTCTCTCTGGAGTTTCTCAGCTCTCTCTGTGGAGCACCCCCCCCTTCTCTCTCTCTGTCTCTCTGGAGTTCCTCAGCTCTCCAGAGCTTAGTGTGATGGTTCTGGAGCTGTACGGTCCTCGGCCTTCACTTGTTTTTGTTCTTGCCTACAATGGGATCATTTCTTCCTGTTGAGACCAACCTGGTTCTGGGTGGGTTTCATAGTCAGTCAGTTATACCAAGTGATTCCTGAGTAACTAACGTTTAGAGAGTATTGGTCCTCAGATAACTTGCTAAGTTTCACAGCCTCTGAAGCCCCTAAAGCCTAGATTTCACCAAAGTTTTAGGGCCAAGGTGCTGAACCTTGGTTAGAGACACGAGCTGCGTTCTACTGGCTAGATACGAGGGGACATGGGCATTTCTGTCCCCACAGTGCATTGAGAGATGCTCTTGGTCATCAAGTTACTATTTACACTAATATGCCCAGCAGGGAAGTAGAGGCCCCTGGGAGTTAAGGTTGGTAGGGAACTTTATGTTTTGGGAAAAAACCGCAAAATCTCTCGGGATGAGTGGATTGGCGTTCTTGTACAGCCACTAGACGGCAGTTCGGGCATTTTGTTAACCATGTTGGCACTGAGCACCTGACCTGATAATGCAGTGTTCTCTATGTAGCTAAAATGTTTAACATAGGAAACAGCTTCCATTCTCCAAGCCAGTGGGTGCTTTTGTGATCACAAGACTCATTCACTGAGAAACTGAAATTAGAACTACTAGTCTTAAGTAACCCGTGAGCTTGAAGAGTAACATCTTTGAGCCTCTGTGAATTTATCTGCAAAATGAAGTGATTTGGTGGCCAGACAGACATTTTCCTGGTAACTGTGTCTTCTCAAAGTGCCGTCCACATGATACCTCCCAAGCAGGAAATGTCACCTGGCATCCGGGTGTGTGATAATACCTACTGTGTGTTGAGGACCTACAGGGTGCCGGCACGAGGGAGGGCATATACTTTATGAATATTTCCTAACTTAGTTCCCTTTTTACAATCTGATTATTACCTTGGACAAGGAAACAGAGGCTGAGAAGTTGCATAACTAGCTGAGATGCTCAACGAGTATCCTGGAATGCTCTGAATTCATGAGCACATGTTGTTATAGTCCACCCTCTCATCCGCTGAGAAAAATACAGATTTGAAGACAATGTTGCTTTTGAAAGAATACCCCACTTTGTAAATCTAAAACCTGAAAGGGAAATAGATTTCCACTCCATTTTTTAAAATATCGTACCTTAGAGTCTAACGTTAGAGAGGTGGGCTCCCCCAGAAGGCCTTCCCTACCATTTAGCAGCTGAACTAAAGCAATACCACATAGACTGTTAGTGTCGTTAGGGTGAATTAAATGTGTGTGTGTGTGTGTGTGTGTGTGTGTGTGTGTGTGTGTCCTGTAAATTATGAACCCTTCTAACCAGTGCCTTGTTCAAAAGAGAGGCTGTAGTACCTGGTGTTCTAAGCTTTAACTGGGACGTAGCTCAGAGCACACGGAGGTACCTTTCGCTGACTGTCTTTTCCATCAACAACTAAGGTTCAGGAAAGCGCACTGGTGTTTTGTGTGGACGACAGAGGGCAGTGCAGCATCAGTTTACCCCACAGCCAAACTCCTTCACGAGTACGTTATCTCTTTTTTATGTGGGCTGTGCATATTAAGATCCTCAAGGAACAAGTAGAGTGATATTAGGAGAACCTGAGGCAGGCCTGTAGAAAGCAGAACGAGGTACAGGCTCAGGCTGTTTCCAGGCTCTGCAGAGGAGACCGGCACTGGGAATTTTGAAAATTTTGTTTTCCTTTTCTTTGAAAAAAAAAAAAAGTATTATGTGCATCTCCACTGTGTTTTGGTCTTATTCACTCTGACTCCCTCCCTCCCCCAGCTCTCCCAGTGCCCTGATAATCTCCCTCCCAACTTGGTTTAATCTTATTTATTTGTTTTTAATAACTTACTGAGTTCCATTAATGCTGCCCATGTGTGCATGGCCATGGGGTAGCCACTGGGCAAGGGGACCTATCAATGGCTCCTTCCCACAAAGAAGAGTGACTCTTCCCAGCCCTCACTCAGCTAGAACGAGGGCTCAGGAGCCCTGCCACACCTCCAGCTGGGATGCTGACTGGCTTGACCTTATACAAGTAACCACAGCTGCATGAGCTCATGTTCTGCTAAGAAGATGGCAGTTCTTGAGGATTTTACTTTATTAACCCAAAAGACTGTTGAACAGTAATGACTGTTTTTTTAAATAGTTTTTGAGAATATAATATAATTACATAATTTCCCCCCTTTCCTCCCTCCAAACCCTCTCACATACATTCCCTTGCTCTTCTGTGACCTCTTTTTCTTTAATTGTCTCTGTGTGTGTGTGTATTCCTAAATACAGTTTGCTCGGGTCATTTAATAATATTGCATTATGTGTACGGTTTCAGCAATTACTATTTTCAAATGAAACTACTTACACATTTACAAATCCTGAATTTCCTCTCAGGAAACCACACCCTGCCTTTCTTATGGGTCCTATTGCTTACATGAAAAATTACCCAACTTCCCAAGTGACCTTTGCTGTTGCAAACACTCATTGGGGTTGGCTTTAGGCTAGGGAGATGTACCATTGTCTGTATGCAACTATTCTTCAGAACAGAGACTGTTCCAGCCCCTAGGTCTCAAGACCTCAGTAACCTAGAGGTCAGGGAGCGGGTTTGCTCCTTTGATATCTGACGTGGCCAGAAATCTAACAGTTATGAAGTGGCCTCAGCATCTAGAAAGCCTCCACCATGACTCTTTCTCTGTAATAGTTTGTGTGGGTTGTTCTAGGCTGTTACTCTACAGCCTGAGGGTTGTGGTTTTGTTTGTTTGTTTGTTTTTGAGATAGGGTCTCACTTTGTAACTCTGGCTGGCCTGGAACTCACAGAGATCTGCCTGCCTCTGCCCCCTGAGTGCTGGGATTCAAGGAGTGGTATTTTAGGAGCCACATGTGTCCGGTCAATTCGCTGTGTGTAGGAGTTGTGTGGCTTAGGCGATGGAGAGGAAGCAGGAAGTGCTCATGGATGGTGGGAGTGTCTGGGCTGTGTGAGAGGCTGCCCCGGGGGTAAGCCTGTCTTGTGATACCCTCTCAGCCCACACATCATGTGGCCTCTCCTCACCCCTCACCTAAGTCCTGGGGCAGAATTTGAGATGATTTGTGTGGCCAGGTGCATAGCCGCACTGCTTGGATCTGAGTCACAGGGAAAGGGAAGTCACCAGCACCTCCACCTCCCTCGAAGGCAGGTCTGAAGTTTGGGTGTGCCACAAACAGCATTTCCTGTTTCAGATTAGCACCAAAGCGAGGCCCTTCCCTGTGACTGACTGCCTGTGGTAGCTTCCCCTCCTCTGGCCACTGATAAGAAATCTGCCTCAGGACTATGTGTGTCTTGTTGAGAGGTCAGGAGTACAGGCATATCTGAATTGAATTAACCCTTGGGTCTGTGCTAAGCCTTACTAGTTTACCCCGAAAGTCAGGAGGGCAAGAAGGTGTCCTGACTTCAGAGACTGTGAGGCCTAAATCACACAATTTTCTACTTTGATGCCTCAGATTCAGCCATGAACACGTCCTGACCCCACCTCTACCAGGCGTGGGGAGGCGTTTCGTGAGAAAGCCCCGCCGCTGAGAGCGTCTGTCTGCACCTCTCCCCACGCATTCTTTCCTAACAGAATCCTGGGCTTTCAGATGTCCATTCTCTGGACATGATGTCCTTCATGCTTAAAGGAACAGGTTGGGGCACTGGTCTGTGTTGTAGTGACACGTGACAAGAAATGGCTTCCGGGGACCATGCCCTCACTTCTAAGGGAGACACACAAGAAGACTGCCTGCCATTCCTGGGACAGCTACAACTGGAGCCACCACAGAAATTGAGCAGCAGCTGAATTCACTGATTAAATCAGGAGCTCCTCTTGTATTATATATTAATAAACATTTTTAGTGGTTTCTCTGAGTTAGACTTTGTGTTACTTACAGGGAAAAGTATTCTATAGTATATATAGGCAAGGGCTGGCTCATAAGGAAAATATGTAGAAAGAACACTCTTGCCATCTTTGGACCTTTTTTTTTGCGGGAGTGCGGGTGGGGATGGGGCTGGGGGTGGGGGTTGAGACTGTTTCTCTGTGTGCCCTGGCTGTCCTGGAACTCGCTCTGTAGACCATGCTGGTCTCAAACTCACAAAAATCCACCTGCCTCTGCCTCCCAAGTGCCGGGATTAAAAGGCATGCGCCACCATCACCCGGCATCTTTGAACCATTTAACATGGAAGGTGCAGTAGGAAGAGACAGGTCCTTCTTGGGCACTTGCCTTCAATGTTGTAAACCTTAGGAGCACACGGGAGCACTTTCGTCTCTCCAATCTCCTGAGTAATTTGATAAACACATATTTTCCTCTGAAGAGGAACAATATCAAGGACAGCAGGCTGTACAATTTTGCTTCACTGTCCCAATTTATAAGAAATAACTTTCTGTTTCAAGTTGTAAGTGTCTTTTCTCGCTTGCTGTACCTTTTGGCATACTTGTGAGCAGAAGGGCAGGTGAGCGCTGAGGCTGGGTGCGGAGCACACGAAGGCAGGTCTCGATGAAAGGCACATCCAGGGTAAGTCAGGCTTCATACCGTCTCAGCTGACAGGTGTTCTCGGGTTATCCAGCTTCTCCCGGGGTCTCGGGTCTCTACAACCCTTTACGTGCACATTGTCTTTACATTGTTAAAGAGTTGCCTAAAGGACTCTTTTGGTTTGTTGGTTTGTCTGTTTTTTGTGATGGAGCGTCTCTACATAGCCTAAGATACATATATAGTATCAAATGTTGCATGGAATAGGTTGTTCAGAGTGAAGTTATGTTCCAACTAGAGAAATCATACCATTTCATTTCTTTCTTCAGAATCCCACTATGTAACCTTGAACTCAAAATCCTTCTGCCTCCACTTGGGATGCTAGGATTATAGAATACCTCACTGGCAGGCTTGTGAGAGCCTTTAGTCAATCCCTTTCTATACTAACAAAATTATTTTCTGCTATGTCTAGAAGGAAGGCAAAAAATACTGCTCCTAAAAAATACTGCTTCTAACGTATCTTCTCATTTTATGACATGCAAAGAATACTGAGTTTTTGTCTTTTGGTTTGTTTGTTTTTTTTTTTTTCTGAGACAGAGTTTCTCTGTTGTAACTCTGGCTGTCCTGGAACTCACTTTGTAGACCAGGCTGGCCTTGAACACATAGAGATTGGCTTGCCTCTGCCTCCCGAGTGCTGGGATTAAAGGCATTTGCCACCACTGCCTGGCTATGTTGTTTTGTTTTGTTTTTAAACAAAAATGTACAGGACAGACTTCCCCAGTATTTGGAAAACAAAGGCAGGAGGATTGGGAGATCAGGGTGACATAAAAAGTTCATGGCTAGCCTGGACTACATGAGACCCTGACTTAAACAACAAACAAACAACAAAAGTAAACACCTTATTCCCATACATAGCTTCCTCGCTGATATTACCTCATTGATTTGCATTCTCCGAATTCTAAAACATTGCCCCATTTGTCCTGTCATATTGTAGAAGTTCTCAGAAGTTTCTCTCTCTTCTGTGAATTATGAGAACTTGAACTGTTACTTCTCTTCCTGCTTCACTGGTGTTTTTCATTAAAAACCTAAATCTTTCTCTAGTATCTTTAGTCCAACCTCAACCATATGATTGGGGGAAAAATATCTATGAATTCTTGTATTAATTTCAATGCTCTAGTAACTCAAAATGGCTTAAAGTATAAGGCATTTATCAGTCCAGCACAGAGCTCGCAGAGCCGGCGTGGGAGCCCACAGCTCAGCAGCTCAGCGATGTGTTGGAAGATTCCAGTTGCTCTCATGTTTTAGTCCTGCTTTCTTTTTAGTCTGTTCTTGGCCTAAATCCCCTCCTGGTCCCAGGACAGCGATCACAGCCACCACAAGCAGGAGGAGGAACTGCTCCTTCCTGTAGGCTTTAACAGGGTCTTCCTCCTCCTGCAGTTATCTTTCACATTAATCGGAATTGTGCCACCGTGGATATGAACACTTTACAGGTCACAGGGACGTACATAATGTGGTAACATCAGCAAAGAGAGATGCATCAGATGCGTCAGTAAATCACAAGACACTAGGCCTGGACCAGCCACCATTGACCTCGGAGATGGTAGAGATTGGGTGAAAGAAATAGGTTTTCCGGGTGGGGCACCTCACTCTGTCAGAACACCTTCCTGCCTTCACATTCATTTAAGTCTGGTACATTTCAAATTCCTGGGATAGTTACTTTTCCTGGCAGAGCCTTTCAGGTGTGGCTAACCTTTGAATATTGGGACATGACATTGTCATCTACAGAGTTTATGCTCAGGAACTATACAATTGAGCTATGAAAATAAAGCCCATAAAACCTCATCATGTTTTAAGTATGTTTATGGCTTTGTGTCAAGCTGTTGTAGCCAGGGGACCAGATGCCCACAGATACAGATCAGACACGCCTGTAGATCCCCCCACCAGCGGGGATTCCGTGCCTGCTTTTCATCCAGTGTTCATGAAACCTGTGAATTTCTTTGTTTCTTCCTTTTTGTTTATATGTGGGTTTTATTGTTGTTGTTGTTTGCTTGTTGGTTGGTTGGTTGTTTTTTTCTGTTTTTTTTTTTTTGGTTTTGTTTTGTTTTGTTTTTGAGACAAGGTTTTGCTCTGTAGCCCATGCTGGCTTCAAATTCACAGCAGTCCTCCTGCCTCAGCTCTTAAGTGTTGTGATTGCAGGTGTGAGTTATCACACGTGACTGTTTCTGTCTTTCTTAACAGTAATGACAATAAAGCAACCAAGAAACTGCAAAATTGAATGGTATGCCTTCAAGCCCAAACCCTCCGTCCATCCAGTTGTCTGTGTGCATATATATTCTGGCTTGTTTTTACATATGATTTAAAAGAATTCAGTTGGCTACAGGGTGACATCATCAAGCCTTACGGCATGGTGTAAGAGTTCTGGATTGTCTACAATAATAACTCATTGATGTGACCATTTCCATCCTTTCTAGAGCTGTTGGTGTACCAGATGGAAGCCAAGGGGAGTCCCAGGAGTTCACACTGCATGGTGGGGAACCACAGTTATCTCGTGCCCCCAGTGAGGTGCCTGGACCTTCATCTACAGAGTCGGCCATGTTTAAAAAGGTAAGGTTTTGTTTTCTTCCTTCTTTTTTTTTTCTTTTGGTTTTTTACGACAGAGTTTCTCTATGTAGCCCTGGCCGTCCTGGAACTTGCTCTGTAGACTAGGCTGTCCTCAAACTCAGAGATCTGCCTGCTTCTGCTTCCCGAGTGCTGGGATTTAAGGTGTGGACCACCTGGCTTTAATGTTTCATTTTCAACATATGTTTGCAGAAGTAAGTCCTTTTAGTAACTAAAACATGTAAGATAACCCCTGTCTGACTAAATAATACGTACTTGTAAGGAATGTTCCATAGTACATATAGATATATGTTGCTATATAGCTATGTTTATTATATCTAACATACTTTGATTTATTATGTAATTCAGTGTGAAACCATATAGAGTCTATACCGTATGTAATATATAGTATAACATTCTATATCAAAGTGTATGATAATAAACAAGTCTCATTGGATGTTGAGTCTTGCCTTCACTGCCATCGGTCATCCTTTTACGTAGGCATTTGAAGTACGATGACATCAATATTTGGTGTTAGTGGTTCTTTCCCATAAAAAGCATTACCTTCCTTCCTGTGGTTAAATGTTTAGCAACCATTAAGCACTGAAACGAATTGTATTTACAGAAATATTTCCATCTTACATGGTAAAAGGCACTGTTGAACAATCCCTGAAACCCCAGCTACTTTCCTGCAGCGCAGGAGAGCAGGCTGGCGCCTCCATCACAGAGCTGCCAGGTGCCGAAGGATGTAGAGTACACCTTTTCTTTATAACTTTTAGGGTCAGTGAGGTGAACGATGAAAGCTATTGTGTTGAGAAGTTTCTCCAAATGAAAAGACTTGCTTCAGTGACACTACAGATTAAAAGTTAATTTCTTAGTGCAAGTCAGGGTCATGCCTGTAATCCCAGTACCGGGAGCTGAGGTCAGAAGGCTCTGAGGTTCAAAGGTACTCTGAGTCACAGAGTAAGATGGAAAGAGTTCTGGGTGTTGATCGTACATCAGTCTGAATGTGCCAGAGACTATTTATCTGACTATCTTCAAATGATTTAGATGGTAAACTTTTCTTATTGTGTATTTTAGCATAAAAACAAAAATTAGGCTCATCGGAAGAGTGCGTACTTGGCGTGCGCAAGGCCCTGGGTTCAGCCTGTAACACTTCAAACAAAACAAAACAGAACAAATTATTGCTTAATGATAGTAAGCAGTAAGAAAAAAGGCATGATGAGATTACTAGAGCATATTTTGTGTTTCGTTAGAACATGGCAAATAGGGAAAATCAATGCAGAATAGTTTTAATATACAAACTTATAAACTAAATTGGTATCTTTGTCCACACAGAACCAGAGGACTTTCTCAGAACAGCATAATATCAAATATTGAAACAAAAACTCAAATTCACATTAATAAACTTTCTATACTTTATGCTCACTTTCTTCTCTCCTGTAATCCTATAAATCTCCTATAAATCATTCATTTATAAAATTACTTAGAACTGTGGGAGCAAAGCCCTGATATGTCTGTTCACTGACCTTAGCTGGAATTTCAAGGAATTATTTAACTATTCCTTTTATCATTTAAGATGAAAGGATTACTGTGAATATGATTCATTTTCAGTTTCTTGATGGTTGTTGAAGCCCAGGAAAGGATTTGCAGCAGCATTCAGAGTAAGGAAAGGGAGGGTAGAGAGACAGCTGGCGCCCAGAACACTTGCTGCTCTTGTGAAGACCTGCTCACAAGCAGGTTCTCCGTGCTCACGCAGTAGCTCACAACTGCCAGTAACTCACTCCAGTGGATCCAGTGCCTTCTGGCCTCCTTGCACACCAGGAGCACACATGACACACATTATCATAGAGGGACTCAGATACATAAAATAAAAATAATTTTTGAAAAGGAATTATGGCAAAAATTTCCTATGCAGTGCCCTCATCAGTCTGACTGTCTTTACAGCAATGACTCGGTCTCTGGACCCTTGCTCACACCCTCAGGCTACAGACAAGAAGCACTGGGTCCTGAGCATCACCCCAGAGAGATCCCCAGGCCACAGGAAGGAACAAGAGAGACAGTCAGAGACGGTGGGAAAGTCAGAGCTTGGAGCCCCAGCCACTTTAATGGGGAACCTGATGTAGTCAGAATGGGTAGAAGGAAAAGGGAACAGGCAGATGACAGTTCAGGCCACACTGTCCCCAAGCGTCACCTAGAATGAGGTCTGCCAGATGCCACCACTGTTCTACACTGTTTGATACTCTCCCCAGGGATGGTCAAAGTGCCTACCACTGGAAAGGCTGGCTTTGGGGTCTGCTTCCCTGCCTGCCTGTTGACTCTCCCTCCCTTGCTGCCATGCCCTCTTTTCTATCCCTCCAGTGTCTCTCCACCTCCTGTTTTGTTCTTATTCTTGAGCTATAGCTCTGATAATCTTTCTCACTCTCTTATTGGAGAAAAGAGAAGGGAGCCTTCTCCTCTCTCACCACCACCAATGCAGTTGTTTTTGTTTTCTTGTGTCCGTGTGTGTCTGCAGGTGTGTATGCATGTGAACGCCTGATGGATATCTTCTTTCATTCACTCTCTATTCACTGAACCAGGGTATCTTAGTTAAACCCAGAGTTCAGTGATTTGCAAGTCCGGCTAGCCAGCTTGCTTGGGCCTTCCCCACGCTGCTGGAATTACAAGTGGATAGCCATGCCCATGCAGCATTCACGTGGGTCCCAGGAACCAAACTCCAGTCCTCATGCCTGCTCAGAAAGCAGGCATGGTCCCTCTCTCCTGGTCCCTCCCCACTGCTTACCAATGTGCTGACTCCATATCTCTTGAGACTATAGCCAAGAGGGCCAGTATCTCAGAGATGCCAGATCCTCAAGACCATCCCCTTGGCTAGAATTGAGTTGATTTAGCTTAAATCCTGTGTAGCCCAGACCTGGAATGTCTCTCAGTGGCAGAGCAATTGTCTGGCTTAAGACCCTGGGGTCAGTCTCCAGAAAAAAAAGAGTAAATTCTTTGCAGTTCACCTACAAGGAATGCGCAGTACCATTCATTCTTCCCAAACAACTCTTGTCTCATCCACTCTCCTTAGTGGCCAGTCCTTTCCTGTGAAGTCAGACTTACTGGGGCACCTGTATCAGGGCTTCCCATGGCCTTTCTTCCCCAGATCCTACGCTATGTCATGTCTCTCACTGAAAACTGTCTCCAGACACAGGACAGACCATTCATCACTGTGTTCCCATGCTGTCTTAAGTCACCCTGGCTACTAATCAAAATAGTTCAAAAATCATCTTGCAAGAACTGTGATTTCCCACATCCTGAAGGCCAAGACCCAGCCTCAGTGCTGCGAGGAAGGCTTTGCTCATGAAGGTTCGCCTTCCCTCAGTGACTACTCCAAGGATTAAAATCATCCTCATGTGGACACCCCAATCCTGCATTGCATTCTCCTACTGGGATTTCATTTTTAAAATGCTGTGTGTGTGTGTCCATCTGTCTGTGTGCCTGGGGAGGCCAGAAGGTGTAGGATCCTCTGGAGCCCAGAGCCAGAGTTACAGTTAATTGTGAGCCACCTGATGTGGGTCCTGGAAATGGGCCCCTGCCCTCTGAAATAGCAGCTAGCACTGTTAACTGCCGAGCTGTTTCTCCAGCCGTGGGTGTTGGTATTGTGATCCCTTGGGCCTACCTCATCCACCTGCTCTCCTCAGCAGCCACCTCAGGTCACCCACTGTACCTCACCCTGGGACAGGCCTGTCTGCACAGGAAGTTTTAGGGACTGGGATGTGTTTCAGTGGGAGAGTATGTGCCTGGCATGAGGGAGGCTCTGGGTTCACTCACTTCTATTAAAATATAACACAACAAAAAAAACCAACCTAGGTATGAAAGTACTTCATCTTAATCTATCTTTCAGTTCAAGGTGTCTGCGTGACAGCAGTCTCTGTGCTTAGTCACTACTGACCTAAGGAATAAAAATGACACAAAGCAAGGCAAAAAGGCTAAGATAGGACGCATGCTTAAATTATTTTAAGAGTGAACAGCATGTTGTGTCTTATACAGGAGGCAGCGGAAGGAGCAATGCATGTGTCTGTTTGTAAATGCATTGAATAGAGACGTGCACATTAAAAGCTGGTGATGCTGGGCGTGGAGGCACACCCAGAACTTGGGAGACTGAGGCAGGAGGATCGCAAGTTCCAAACTAGCCTGATAGACATAGGGAGATACAAAGTCTGTAATTAATTAATTGACGCTAGTGATAATTAGCTGTGAAGGAGTGGGGTGGTAAACGCACAGGTAGGAGATACAAGCTTTCCATGGTGGATATGTTTGCATTTCTACCCTGAAGCCATGTGAAAGTATTGTTTACTCAAACATTTTCTGAAGAAGGAGAAATAATTTAAGCATTATTGTGATGAAAGTTAAGACTTAGGAATGTATCCATGATCGCCAGGACCCTCTGATTTGCTGTACACTGTAACGGTCTGCCTGTGTGGGCTGGGATGTTCTGCTTGGTCCCAGGTTCCCTTCACAGGCCGTTCTCTCGCCTCTGCACACCTTCTTCCATGCCCAAAGCGTCCCCACGTTTGTGTACTTGCAGACTGCTCGCTATACAGCTCTTCCTTGGTGGCCTCTGCCCGGGAAAATAGTCCATTTTTCTCTTGTGCCGCCAGTCACCTTAAGTGTATTATGAATTCAGCCTTCACTAGACTGACTAGTAAGTCTTCTCACTAGACTGGGAGACTCTCAGGGCCTGTGATGGTTTATAGTGACTGTCAGCTTGGCAGGACCTAGAGTCACCGTGGAGAACATCTCTGGGCATGCCTGTGAGGCTCTCTAGGTTAGGGTAGATGATGTGGGAAGACTCCCCTTAACTGCAGTGTGACAAGTCTCTCAGTCTCCTGCCAGGAGGACCTCCCTGACATGATGGACTGTGAGCCAAAACAAACCCTTTGTCCTCACTGTGTTTCTGTCAGGTCTTTGTCCTAAACACAGGGCCATGTCAGCCTTGCGCAACCAGAAAGCTGTCCCTCACAGTAGAAAACAGTGCTATACATGGGCAGTATTTCAGTGCCAGTTTGAACCTTATTTAGGTTTTACAGTCCATCAGGAAATCTCACTGAATGCATGTGTACACATTTGTGTACCATTCGCTGGCCTCAGAAACAACTGGACAACAACCCTACCCCTTTCCCCCCACAACCCCACCCCTTTCCCCCCACAACTCCATCCCCTTTCCCCCACTCTTATGCTGTACAGTAGCCAGGCTCCCTGGGGAAATAGAGTCCAGTGGCCTGGACATCTTCCTGTCTCTGAAATAGCCCGATAACATGGCCTCTCCACGCACATGGAGGCTCATGAGCTGTGTGCCAGAGGCGGTTGCTCGGGTCCCTAAGGACGGCTTTCACACAGTGGGATCCCCGTGAGAAGATTGATTATTTATGTCTAGCTAGCTTTCCATTTGCAGCTGTCAAGGACACCAGAGTGGAACAGGAAAGCTCAGGGAGGGATTTGTTTTCTTCTCTTCCAAGCACCTGTTGTCTCTTCCTTTGAAGTAGCCACTATGGGTGTTGCTTATTTACATATGTATAAATAAACGTATAAATACATACAAGCCAGTCCATTTCCTGTATTCTGCCAAGCTGGAACGCTTGTCTGTGAGAGGGTGTGGTGTTTTTCAACAGCATGGTAGTATATTTATCTTCTACGTATTGTATTTTCTTGTGGTAAAAGAAATGTCCAGCTGTAATAAAACATACAAAACAAAGGCTTAAAGCTCTTTCTCCCTTGAAGGGTTACTGGCCTGGTTTGTATCTCTTACGACTTAGTTAATAGGAATGGTTGGTACAGTGTGGGCTGTTTTTAACGTCAGGTACCACATTCGATTCTCCAACTTACTCTTTTCTCTCTCCAACTCCCGAGTGTCACCTGTACTCTGGTCTGGCCTGGAACTTGTTACGTAGCTTGAGGATGACCTTGGCGACTTGTTGTTTCTTAACTAAGAAATCTTGGTAATCCTCTCCCCTCTATAACAACATGCACCCTCTGTATTACGTGGTATTCTTCGTAGGTAATGCAACGGAGAGAAGACTGTCGGAGATCTCCCGTCTTCTGGACACTCACTCCACTGTTTCACTCTGTACCTTTTTTGTTTGTTAGTTATTTCTATGAGCAAATTCTCTTAGACGTAGAACTGCTAAATTTAAAGCATTCGTGCTTTGGAGTACTATATTCTCAGACTGGCCCTAAAGCTGTGTGGCAGCCAGTGCTCGGCGGCGGACGTGTCTGCGCTTCATCTTCGTGTGACGCACGCAGCCAATCGTTTCAAACCTTGCCAGTCTCTTGCTATTGTGTTCCTCAGTTAAATGGGATTAAAAGTCAGAAATGGTGGCTCACCCTAGAATCCCAAGGCAGAGGATGCGGCCAACCTGGGCCACAGAGTGTGATCCTGTTTCAACAAAGAAAAGTAAGTCAATAAAAAAAAAAAAAAGAATGAGGCTGAGAATTAAAAAAAATTTTTTTAGTCATTTTACATTTTTGCAATGAATTCTCTTTTCCTATTCTCTCTTTGGGTTTTTACACTGTGTGCAGAGTGTGTATAGAGGCACTGTGACAATCCGTGATGCTTAGCACTGACGGAAGATTTTGGTTTTTTTCTTTTCTTGACACAGGGTCTCTATACCCCTGGCTGTCCAGGAGCTTGCTATCCAGACCAGACTAGCCTCACAGAGATCCTCACTACCTCTGCCCCGGGATAGGGCGTAAAGACATGTGTCACCATGCCCAGCCTGGATAGAAGTTTTTATACGAAATATTTTTACGTACTGTTGCATCATTTCCTCCCCCTTCCTCTCCTGCTCTTTCTCTCCCTCCTCTCTCTCCTCCTCGTCTCCCTCCCCCTCTCTACCCTTACCATCAAATGGGAAGGGGGTGTGGGACTTGTCACTATTGGTGTGGAAGTTGAAGAGCTGCGGTGCCCTTCACCCTGCACATTCTGTCTCTGTTTAAGTTCAGTTTTTGCATATAACACAAAAACTTTCCAAGACTTAAAACTCGGGATCTGAAAACACTTAAGAGAGGTTCTCTGGGTCCTTGCAACCAGCTCCAGGGAGGCAGGGCCTCCTTCCCTGGGAGCATGAGTGGTGACCTCCTGGCCAGCATACCTGCTGTTAGGGCTCACCAGCGGACCCAAACCACAGGGGCAGTGCAAAGCTCGCGCAGTGGTAATTACTGTTATTGTTCTGACATCCTGAAATGTCAAGCTAAATTCCTACCAGCAAATGCAATACAGGAGAGAATTAAAGCTGTGTGTGGTGACATCATGCCTGTAATAAAGAGGAGTCGTGGCCAGCGATGCTCCCTTGCTTTAATTGAGGCCACTGGGAGAGGATCTCTCATTCGGAGAGATGACACCATTGAGCCTGGCCCTTTTTTGAATGGATACAGAGTCTCTCCTGATCTCAGCAGAGTGTTTGTTTTACTCAGAAGTCCTTCCTTGGGATCAGGAACCGAGGCCACAGGCTGTGCCCTCGCCCAGGGATTGCTGGGAGAACACCTGGCTGCATATGTGGCTGGGGGCGCTGCTTTTATTCTGCAAGGCTTACTGTTCCCCTGTGGAGAAAATCTGAAAGCTGATCCACTCCAGCACCTCGATGGGGGGTCGAACTTGCTGTGGGTGTGGCTGTGGCAGATGTAATGGGTGTGCCAACAACCGTAGCAGGAGCGTGGACTCTCGAAGCAGGGGTGTGGACTCTCGAAGCAGGGGCCCTGACTCCCGGAATAGATATGAAAATGCCAGGACCAGGTACGATGACCGGGATGCCGAGGTGAGTCCTTGCCGGGGGTCCTCTGTGGCACGCTGCTGTTTGTTGGTATGTACAGAATCTCTTCAAAAGTGTTCAAATATAAGGCATGAGAGTGGGAGTGTTGTGGACAGCTAAACATTTCAGTCTTGTGTCTGTCAGGATCCTGGTCACTACAATTACAATACACATTATTTTCTCTCTTTTCTCCTCTTCTCTCTTCCCTCTGCCTTGTGTTAATCTTTTCTTCTGATTGGCTATAGTTTAGCTAGACAAGGAAATGCCACTGGAGCTAATAGCTGCTGGGCATTGTTGTCTGAGGCATAGCCCTCTCTATGTGAAGCTTTTCAGAACCTTGTGTTGGAGAAAACAAATACGACTTCCTATTTTCTCTAAAGCTTATTTCCTTTGGGCTGAGCCCACTTTCAGGGTAGCAAGTTCTTATTTAATTAGATAGTAGTAAATCATAACGACGCTTGGGAGGGTGGGGATGTAGCTCAGTTGGTAGAATGCTTGCCTAAAATGCACAAGGCTCTGGGTTCGTTCCCCAGCTTTGCATAAACTAGGCACAGTGGCACATGCCTGCAGTCCCAGTGCAGGCAGGAGGAGGACTTAGAGAATTCAGAAGGTCATCTACGGGTATATAGTGAGTTTGAGGCCAGCCTGGGATATAGGAGAGCCTGCCTCAAAATACATACATACATACAAACATACATACATGCATACATGCATGCATACATACATACAAACATACAAATAATAAACATGCTTTGAGAAGTGACATTTGAGAAAAGTGGGTGATCCTTTTTAGATTCCGGTTCTGTTGTCTGAAGTGCTGGGGACCAGACCCAGGGCCTTGTTTGCATGAGGCAGGTGCCCTGTCGCTGAGCTGTATCTGTAGCCTCTGTTTACAGGTTTCTATACCACCTTTGGCCAGCCTGAGGAGGGGAGGCAGCTCTGGCTCTCAGCCGGCTGTGCCCCCCACTCCCTGTTTGTGGGACATGTGTGGCTCAGTCACCACCAGCCTGCGCTCACCTTTGGTGCTTATTCACCTTGCTCTCAACCTGCAATAGTACATAGACATTGCCTTTGTTCTGTGCATAGGAACTTTGAAGCCGTTGGATGGAATGCGTACAATGTGTGTCAGCCTTGTTTTGTAATATGTGCTAGGAGAAGGTGTGTCCTATAAACTTTTGATCTGTTCTTTTTTTGCTGAGTACTGATTTAACCCATAATTTAATGAAACAGGTAGTTGATTTTAAAATGTGTAGATGTTTGTATGCATATAACACAAACACACTTTGAAAAACTTCTAAGTGCTGAATGACAGTTCAAGATAGAATAAAACATTTGATGTCGGCCCTTCTCTGACCACATCAGTCAGAGCATCCTCTCAGATGTCCTGGACTGGGGATGCAGAATCTTAATCACTATTTATTCCCACGACTGTTGGTTGTACTGTCGTGGCCTCAGAGTGCCTCTTTCTGCCCTTGTGCCTGATGACCCTCAAAACTTGGAGATTCTTAGTTTTAAACACCTCCTAGAGCAGCGGTCCTCAACCTGTGTGTGGGTTGTGACCCCGTGGGGTCAAATGACCTTTTCGCATGGGTCATCTAAGACCATCTGGATACCAAATATTTACATCACAGTTCATAACAGTAGCAAAATTACAGTTATGAAGTAGCAATAAAAACGATTTTATGTTTGGGGGTCACCACAGCATGAGGAACTGTATTAAAGGGTCACAGCATCAGGAAGGTTGAGAACCACTGCCCTAGAGAGAAACCTAAAGTCATTATACATAGATCCCTGATCTTCCATGATTATTGGCTAGTTAGCAACTCTCTAGAGATATTTTTAATGATTTCCAACCAGCAGTTTAGAAGAAAGTCTTCAGAAGAACTTGGGAGAAAACTCAAATTGTGGATGGAAGACATGACCGATAACACTAACTTAAATGCACAGAGCCTTGGGGACAACTTGTGATTAGGAGAGAGCTCTGTGATCGTGACAGATGAAGCAGAACGAGTAGCTGCAGGCAAGCTGGGTCATCTCAGTTCATTGAGACCCGAGAACCTATGCCCAGGTCACTGAGTGAAGACCTTGGGAGCCAGAGAGGGGCGTGCCGCTCCCGGAGGTGACCCTATTGAGCCCTGCGCAATGAGGAACTAAGTGTGCCTGACTTCAGAGTGAGAGAAGCAGGGCATATTTAGGTCACTAGTACTAAAACAGCCACTTTAAAGTATCTCCCTGTTGTTGATGATGTCTCAAACCAGAGACCTCGGGTTTTCTGATAACCTTGCCTAAAGTAACTTAAAAACTAGGAAAAGCATAGCTCCTTCAAGCGTAGGCCTAGAGTGCTGGCTCATACCTTTAATCCCAGCTCTTGGGAGGCAGAGGCAGGAGGATCTCTGTGAGTTTGAGGCCAGCTTGGTCTACATAGGGAGCTCCAGGACAGGAAAAAAAAAAAGTTAACTTCTAACCGGCATTGGTGGCATGAGCCCCTGATAAGCTGAGGCAGGAGGTTCAGAAGTTCAAGTGTTGTCTGGGCTACAGAAGGCGTTCAAGTCCAGCCTGTTCAACTTAGTGAGCCCCTATTTCTAAATACATAAGTAAATAGTCTGGGGCTATAGCTCAGTGGTAGAGCACTTACCCAGCATGCACAAGGCCCTCAATCCCCAGTTCAGTCTTCAGTCCTGGAGAAAAAAGTTTGAGAACTTGGGGATTAGGTAATGTTTCACCATAGTATGCAAGTTAATTAAAAGTATTACATTTTACAATACTTTACAAAATGACAGTATTCATAGTAAATTAAAAGAGCAACCTTTGTGGGGGAAACTTCTTCCAGTTTTTGTTTTATTTTAAAGCCATCATAATCCAAATATCTTAAAATTATATAAATATAATTATATAAATTATTAAAATTATATAAATATAATAAAATTATCTTAAAATTCTGATTAAATACTACCTTATTTGTAAAGGTTCTCTGGGTTTCTAGAACCTTGTCTGGCATTGCTCATGTTCTCGTGGAATTTTGTAACAGTCCAGTAATTTCTCCATAGTTAGAAATGGTGTCTCTTTCCCCTAGGGGATGGCTTCTTAGAGCAACAAATTTACATCTTTTTAACACTAAGATGTATTATTATCTGTGGTGTGTGGGATGTGTGTGTGTGTATTGTGTGGTGTGTATGTGGTATGTATGTGTATGTATGTATTGTGTAGTGTGTGTGTGTGGTATGTGCATGTGCGTGTATGTGTGTGTGTCTATGTGTGGTGTGTGTGTGTACTGTGTATGTGTGTGTGTGTGTGTGGTGTGTGTGTGTGCTGTGTCTATATGTGGTGTGTGTGTGTATGTGTGTGTGTGTGTATATTGTGTGGTGTGTGTGTGTGGTATGTGTATGTGCGTGTATGTGTGTGTGTCTGTGTGTGGTGTGTGTGTGTACTGTGTGTGTGTGTGTATGTGGTGTGTATGTGAATAATGTGTGTGTGTGTGTGGTGTGTATGTGTATAATGTGTGTGTGGTGTGTGTGTGGTGTGTATATGTGTGTGTGGTGTGTATATGTGTGTGTGTGGTTTGTGTGGTGTGTGTGTGTGTGTGTATGTGTATAATTGTGTGTGTGTGTGTGTGTACTGTGTGTGTATGTGTGTGTATGTATGTGGTGTGTATGTGGTATGTATGTGTATGTATGTATTGTGTAGTGTGTGTGTGTGGTATGTGTATGTGCGTGTGTGTGTGCTGTGTCTATATGTGGTGTGTGTGTGTGTGTGTGGTGTGTATGTGTATAATGTGTGTGTGGTGTGTGTGTGGTGTGTATATGTGTGTGTGTGGTTTGTGTGTGTGTGTGTGTGTGTGTGTGTGTGGTGTGTATGTGTATAATGTGTATGTGTGTGTGTGTGTGTGTGTACTATGTGTGTGTATGTGTGTGTATGTATGTGGTATGTATGTGTATGTATGTATTGTGTAGTGTGTGTGTGTGGTATGTGTATGTGCGTGTGTGTGTGTGCTGTGTCTATATGTGGTGTGTGTGTGTGTGTGGTGTGTATGTGTATAATATGTGTGTGGTGTGTGTGTAGTGTGTATATGTGTGTGTGGTTTGTGTGGTGTGTGTGTGTGCGTGTGTGTATGCACACGTGCACTCCCTGCCTCAGCACAATGTGTAGGCAGAGGGCAACTTTGTTGCCTTTACTCATGGAGCCATTTCCTTGGCCCAGGGCCTAAAGCATCAACCGCAGCCGGAGCCTAGAGCCCACTAGCTTTGGCTTCTGCAAATGCTTGCTTAGGAGCTGGATTAGAGAGTGCAGCGATGCCTTCAAGGCTGCAGGAGGAAAGAGGAAGCTGGCTGGGAGAGGAACTTGGGCTTGTAGGCTTCAGGCCATGTCACCAAAGCTCAGAGGACACTCCTACCCCTACCCCACCCTACTCTTGCTTGAGTGATTGTGACTGTTTTGGGCATCTGGTTGAATTTGCATAGATTTGTTTTTAACAAAATATTAAGGTGCTGGAAAAACACTTGGAAACCACTAGAATATACTATGCATAATATTCTTCTGCCTCTAGTATCTGATTTTATGGCCTTTTTATTAATTCACCTTATTCTCATATTACTTTGTAAAAAGAAACAAAGTTGGGACTGGCAAGATGGCTTATCAGGCAAAGGTGCTTGCTGCTGAGCAATCTGCGTCTGCTCCCTAGATCCACATAGTGCAAGGAGAGCACTAACTCCTGCAAGCTTCTCTCTCTTTCTCTCAAATAAATAAGCATTTAACATAAATCTTGTCACACCGATGCACTACTTGCTTACACCCCATATCCACACAGATCTTCCTGTTTCCTCTTGCATGCTCACCGTCTCTATTATTTCTCATAACTACTGTTTACATCAGGGAAGCTTCCGGTCCCTGCCGGATTTCCGTTGTTGTCGTTGTTGGTTCGTAACATCACTCTTACGTTTAATTGTTTTCGCGTGTCATTTTTATCTGTGCATCAGCGATCTTAACTGTTTAGATACATCACTTCTTCCCCATCGTTTGTAAAGCCACTGAGAGGAATGGCGACCAAGGTAGAACCCCAGAGGAGAGGGCGACTGAGAAAGTCGGTGCTTTGACCTCTTGTTGCTGGATGGTCTTGCAGTGAGTCATCTTGTATTCCTTCATGTTTTTAAAAAATGATCCTTGAAATGGCAAGTTTCACCAGGGCTTTGAGCAAACATGCACTGGCTGTCACCTTAAGTAGAAGATGGAGCTACACGTAACTTTAGGACCTGAACAGTGATGAGGGGGCTGGGCGGATCCAGGGAAAGAACCAGCAGAAGGTCAGAGTGCTTGGGTGAGGAGGGGACTGAAGGGCCCTGTGAGCTCAGCATTCACTCAGAGCCACTAACAGGCCTGGCCTCCTGCGGGCCTCTGCTATTGTTACCTCCTTATTTTGGATTTTGGTTTTGGCTTCTGGTGAGGTGGGGTCTCACTGTGTAGCCCTAGTTGGCCTGGAACTTGCTATATAGACCAGGCTTGACTTTGAACTCATAAAATACCCTGCTTGCTTCTGCCTTCCAAGTTCTGGGATTAAAGGTGTGTGCCACCATGCTTGGCAATTTTTATGTTGAATTTTAATTATATGTATGTATCTATGTACGTGTGTGTGTGTGTGTGTGTGTGTGTGTGTGTGTGTGTGTACAGATACCCTGCATGTGTGTGTATCTGTGTATGTGCATGTGTGTACAGGCACCCTGCCCTCAGAGGCCAGAAGAATGAGTTGGATATGCTAGAGCTGGGGTTACAGGACATGGATGCTGGGAACTGAACTTGGATCTTCTGCAAGAGCAATCTGTGCTTTTAATCACTGAGCCATCTCTCCAGTCCCTTTTGTTTCTGCAGCTTTTCTGCTAACATTATGCCAGTGTCATCCTTTGTCCCTTACTTGGTTTGTACACTTTTTATTTATTCATTTAGTACTTGTTGATGGGTTACATTGGTAGCTGCCTCTTGCAACAGAAAGGAAGGGAATGAGAAAGGTAAAGAATTATCTACATTACTCATGCTTAGTCTAAACCAAGACTAAAAAAAATGACAGATGAACTGTATTGGTTGTATTTACTACTACCCATTCTCTTGCATCTAGGAAGGGCATGGGGATGACAGTGCTGGTTGAACGTAGGAGAGAGCAAGCTGGCCCAAGGGGACTGTCTCTGGGCAGAAAAGGGGCACAGGAGAGAACCTGAGTAGTAAATTTTAACCCCCAAAAGTGTTGAGTGGGGGCCCATTTGTTAAATGCAGACAGAGAAATTGCTGTGAGGTCTTAAAGCAAAGATAAATATTTTATAATAGATGAAATATGTGAGAGACAGGGGCATTGGTCTTGGTGTAAAGGAAGAGCTGTGTACAGGGAAAAAAAATCTTTATTTTTGAAATAAAAAGTTGTGTATAGGGATGGACTCTCAGAAACTGCCCATGTGGCCCCTACACTGTGGGTTTAAGTGGAGGCAGAGGCTGTTGAATATGATAAAATCAAGAGACTGAATGATAAATCTCTTGTATCACTTGAGCAGAAGTGGGCAGACAGGGGCCGGAGACATGCTCCTGGTGACAAATCCGGAGAGAACTGGCTCCTAGGGAATCAACCTGTTTGCTTTAGACAATGCTGACTTTGAAATAGTCACTTGAAAACTAGCTAGAGAGATATGGGATATTTTTTAGAACAAATGAGAAGCTGAAGGTTTTTCTGTTATTAATTAATTAATTAATTTTTGTAAATTAGTATCAAAATTCATTTGCCAGGAAAATCTAATCCAGGACAGATATGAAGCAATGTGTCTTTAATTATCTCACTTAGAATAAATAACATATGTTTTAATAATAATATAATAATAATAATAATAAAATAGCATATATTTTACTATCAAAACTATGAATGTATTGTGCTATATACAGAGACCATCTTCTCCAAATCTGAAGGTTCTTTGGAATGTTTCATTTCCAGGAGCCTTTTGTGTGGAAGACTTGGAGTCAGTTCAGAGCAGCAGTGGGGAGGGGTCTTACAGGATCGAGGAACTGGAGGTTGTCTGTAAGGCTTAATAAGTAAATGGTCACGGGCTTAGAATGAATGATTAAATTTCAAACAGAAACAAGTAGGAAAAGTAAAAAAGGAAACTTAAAAGACGAAGCAAAATAAAGATACAGAACTTGGCAAAAGGGATGATGTTGAACTCTCTCAGGTCTTGAAGATCGTGGGGGGAGAAGCAGACAACCACCCTGCTCTGAACTTCCTCCAAGTCTTCCACCCCATATGAAAATCTCCTGGAAACAGAAATATTTCAAAAGAATCATCAGAGTTGGGGTTTGATGGCAACGTATATGCTACTTACTCTGGGTGATATAACTGAAGACATGGCTGGACACGCCTGAGGTTCGCTTCAGGCTGTGGAAAAGTCAAGCGCGGTGAGCTGGGCACTGGCTGTCAGAATGAGGAGTATGGGCTGCTGGAGATTAGGGTGCTGAGCCCATCACTTTGTTCAGTTCAGAGCATGGCAGTGACAGTGAAGAAGTTCATGCTGGAGTTGGTTTTCTGTTTAGAGAAAGGGGTAAATGGGCGTCTGAAAGAGTGTGATTTGGCAGTAACCACCTGACAGCTGCTGGCAGAGGTGGGAGTCAACAGGAGTCTATGACTGGCGGAAGGGCTAGGATGAGGTGGATGGCAGAGATCTATAGTCTGGACCAGAAGGGGATGTTTGACCGCCATGTGGGGGCCTTGTCTTCTCCAGCATTGTGTAGAAGTGGCCTGTGAAACGAGGCACACCATGTGATCCTTTGTTGCTGGTTTCCCTAAAATAAGCCAGTAGCCGTCCCAGGTCTCAGACGGTGACTATGGCAACAGTCTGTCCCCTTCTTCTGTTCTCTTCTTCTCACTTTTCTTTCTGCACAGAGGAGCCGGAACCACCTTGTTTATGCCAGTCAGGTCACACCACTCTGAGTGTGTTCCCTGGTGTCCTGCCGTGCAGGCTTTCCTTCCCTCGGGACCTGGTGTGTGCCCTTCCTCCCTCACTGTCCCGTCTCCCCCCCACATCCCTCGTCCCACCTGAACTCTTCCTTGCTGGGAGAATAATGTCATGTCCCCTGTTTGCTTGGCCTGGAACACACTTTGGGGGAACTTCAGGGACTGATTGCCATTCTCCCTCACATTTCCTTTAAATGTCCCCTCTGCAGCAAGGCCACTTGGGACGTCTCAGCCTTCAGGAATTGTCCACAAAGTGTGCATAGTGCTGTATGACATTTCCCGTTCGCTTTGTCTGTCTTCTGTCTCTTGCAACGTAAATCAGGAAGTGGCAGTTTCTGACTCTTGCTCACTGCCGGCTGTGCCTCCATTCCTAGCCCCATGCCTGGCACACAGAGTACATTTCCTGAGTGGAGACACACTCTCACTGTTTCTTTTATGTTAATTTAATTTGCCTAATCATTTTATTTCGCAAGGACCTCTTAACACTTAGCAGGCATTAGGAGTTCGGTAGTTTTTAAACAGGGTTTGATTTGCTCATTTCAGTTTGACATAGTAGTAGGGGGCTCTGCTCTTCTCCAGTCCAGTGCTGCCATGACTGGGACTAACCATCCCTGTCAGGTTTCATAGGCAGTTAGATCCAAAACCTGACTTGTTCCCTTCTCATCCACTGCCCCAATTAACGACATTAATATAAAATAAAATAGAACAAACCCTTCCCTCATAGATATCTTCCATAGCAGAAAGGCATTTTTGTTTAGGAAGCAGCTTCGCAACTCACAGCTTTGACAGCCCTGCCCTCGGGCCCACATCTGGTTCTGTCGCCTATGCCCAGATGCTCCTGAGGACTCAAGGCACCAGGCTGAGTTCCTTCTCTTGCTTGGGGAAATTTCCTGCTGCTCTTCTCTCCAGGGGGTTCAATAGCAGCCAGGTAAACACAGCTCTATGACATAACCAAAAGAACCAAAATACCAGGATGCCCTTCCTCCACGGGACCTACTGAAGAAACAGAAATATATCGCTGCTGCATGAGCAAGTACAGAGCAGGAACCCAAAGGCCTGTGCGTCCTCTTTCAGTGAAGTAAGTAGACATTTTCCGACCACCCTCCTTCCAGTGACTGACGCAGCTGTGCTGGGTTCTAGCTGTTAATTAATACATACCATTCCTCAAGGCCATACTGCTGCTGGGGCCATGAAGCCTGCTTACCATCAGCTCCATGTGATCATTAATTACCCCAAACTCAGCCCCTGAGCTGGTGTCATTATCCTTGCTTTGTAAATAAGGAAAAACAAGGGTTCCAGGGCCCAGACTCTGAATACTGTGTCACTGGGCTTAATAAAGAATCTTGGAATTCCTCATTCTTCATAGGCTTCCGACACTATCTGTGTTGCTGTGGGAATACTCCAAAACAGAAATAATCGCAGCATTTCGACTCCAGCCTTGTGGTTTTCTGCACAAAAGGAGGCTGCTTTCTGCTGGCACAGCGGGAACTGGAGTAGAGGGACCGTAGCAGAAGGCTTGCCTCAATGAAGAGCAGGGGCATGCTGTGACTTTTGATCTGTAGAGAGATGTGACCTGGGCTGAGCTTTCTGAGAATGCCACTTAAGTCTGGGAAATGTGTTATTCTTTGCAATTGAACATGCAATTTGACATTCTTTTCCAGAGTGTTTCTGGTAAATTCTGTAAGCTCAGAAGAGACAAATCTGATTCTAGAAGGAAGCCCTTCCACTCACAGGTGGGAGCACGCCGGGAAGAGAGTGCTCACATGCACACTGAAGTGTGGGGCTCTGGCCACGTTTCATGGTGGCTGCCTGGTCTGCTGGGAGGAAAGGGTACCTAGTTTCTGCTAGTCTCATTTCCACAGGGTCCTGTCTATGTTAGTCTTCTGTATAAATTGTTCAAACAAGCCCAGAAGCTGTTCTGTGTGCTTACGTACAGGTGCATGAGCACGCATGTATGTCTGCTTGTGGGAGCTGGATGTTGATCTTGGATGTCTTCCTTAATCAGGCTTCCCTTACTTTCTGAGGTAGGGTCTCTGACTGAACCTTGATTGGACAGACTGGCTGGCCAATAAGCTCCAAGGATCTGTCTGTCTCTACCTCCCTTGTAATGGGGTACAGCAGCCCCCATGCCTGGCTTTTTACATTAGTTCTGGGGACCTAAACTCACATCTTCCTGCTTGTATGGCAGGCTCTTTATTGACTGAGCTGTCACTCCAGTGCCCCTGCTGTATTCTTATTAATATTCATTCACTCACAAAATAGAGGTAATTAAACAACGAACCTCCCCACTTCCAATTACACATAATGCAATTTTATCAATTACCAACACCATATCTCCCAACCACCATAGACACACACAGAATTAGAAGCCCATCCTGGTTAGCCAGATGCCTCAGTGGATAAAGATGCTTGCTGCAGAAGCCTGGTGACCTGAGTTTCATCCCTAGAACCCACATAAAGTTAGAAAAGAGAGCATCTCCACAAAGTTGTCCTCCACGCTCCAAGCATGTCCTGTGGCACAAGATGAACACACACACACACACAGACACACACACTAATAATTTTTCAAAAATCAAAAAGGCCAAGCCTATCAATGTGAATGTTTAAATTACTATAGATACAAATAGTTACGTGCATAACTGTTTATATTTACTTGTAATTCAGTTATTAAAGAAAACACCCATACATTTTAATTTTTGCTTTTCTAAGGTTTGTCTGCTTTGTTTGTGTGTGTATACCTTTGAGTGCTAGTACCTATGGAGACCAGATCTAGCTAGTACCTGCTAGATCCTCTGGAGTTACAGGTGGTTGTGAGCCTCCATGTGGGTGCTAGGTTCTCTGGAAGAGCAGCAAGTGCTCTTAACTACTGAGCCGTCTCTCTAGCTCCCCATACAGTTCTCCACTTTGTCAGCTGAGAGCACTAGAGGCAGTGAGCACCCCTAGACTTCTTTGCTGCTAATACCAGAGTCCTATAGAGTGAACTAGCGTTCCTTGGGAAAATGGTTGACTTTAGGACCAGTGCACAGTATACTTAAGGTGAACCTGGAGTACCCTGTAGTGCAGAAAGTGAAAGCTGCAAAGCGTCTACAAGCACCACAGTGAGGGTCTGTAAGAAAGACATGGCAGCTGGCTACAGACAAAACAAGACCCGTAAGCTGGAACACTTTGAGGAACAGAGTAAACGAAGAGGCATTCCTGTAACTCACAGCGTGGAATATATCCCTGAGCCCACACTGATGTTAGAGGTACAAGAGACAGATGTGACTCTGATCTGGACTCGAGTCAACTGTAAAAAATACGTTTGAGATAATACATGAAATTAGGACACCAGTTGGGTAATTGATAATATGAAATAATTAAAAATAAGGTTTTCTTAGTATGATAATAAAATTGTGGCTGTGGCTTTTTGGAATGTCTTTACTAGTGAAATTGTTGACCCATTTATGGGAGAAATACATGTCTAGGGTTGAACTGTTTTAGTTTGGACTTTTAATAAATAGATGAAAAAAAGACAAATTCTACAGAGAGTTCTGAACATTAGTCCATTGAAAAAGCATGAGCCTTACTTAATGGTTATGCATGGGTATGGGTCATTAACTGTATGGAATAGATCATTCAAAGTAGAATTTCCACTTTTAATCTGAATCCTTTGAGGTGAGAGGATATAGCTTTAATCCAGATCTTTTGGGATGAGAAGGTTCATCTTTTCTCTGGGCCACACCTTCTGCTGGCAGCCTATATGAAGGACATGGAAGAAAGACACTCGGTCTCTTTGGCTGCTTGCTATCTCTGGAAAGTCAATTCCTTCACTGGCATAGAGCCAACCTCTTCAGGATTCTGGCATATTCTGAAGACCAGCTCAGACATTCAGCCTCATGGACTAAGCAACTACTGGGATCTTGGATCTCCCATGGGTAGACATCCATTGGTGGACCAGCCGGACCACAGCCTGTAAGCCATGCTAACAAATCCCCATATATATTCATTCTGTCGGTTCTGTTCCTTTAGGGAACACTGACTACAGTGTGTGTAGGAAACTTCTGAAGTAGCTTGTCAGTTTTCTCATAAGCAACAGTCATCAATGGTGTAATACTGGTAAGGGCTTTGAAAGGGAGGCGTCCAGAGGACCATAGCAATGCTCACATCACAAACATGAGAAACTAGAGGATGTTTCATGATATAAAGCACAATCAGTAAAATATTCCGCTCCCCCCACCCCGAATAACTGAATCAAGATCCCACGTTGAGTTTATTGTTTGCCAGTAAATACTGGGAATGGAGAGTCCAGTGACATCATGAGAACATAGCCAGAGGAACTACTGGGATCTTGGATCTCCCATGGGTAGAATCGGTTTAAGGAATAAAGTCCCTTAAACTAAAAGTTCAGTCCTAGGCATAAAGTTGAATAACATATATATGTCAAATATGTCAGTATATAACTCTAGAAAAGATGCTGTCAAAAAACCATAACCACAATACTGTTATCACGCTGATGACGGTATTGTTAATTACTTCACATTAGCAAGTATCCTGCCACGGTTCTAATTACTCCCTCCAGTCATCAAATGTATTTTACATATGATTTGAGTTTCTGTGCTTGGTCCATGTGTCTCCTGGGCCTCTTTTGGTCTGGGACAGCTCCTCCTTCCTCTTTTCTTCTTGCCATTTTTTACATTAATTAATTGGAGACAAGGGTCACACCGTGTAGCCCTGGTTGGCCTAGAATTCTCTCTGTAGACCAGGCTGGCCTTGAACTCACAGAGATCCACCTACCCTGCCTCCTGCTGCTGGGATTAAAGATGGTGCCACCATGAAAGGTCTGTCACTTTTTTTTTCCCTATGAAATGTCCCGCACCCTGGGTTCCTCTGGCTATGTTCTCATGATGTCACTGGACTTTCCATTCCCAGTATTTACTGGCAAACAATAAACTCAACGTGGGATCTTGATTCAGTTATTTGGGGTGGGGGGAGCGGAATATTTTACCGATTGTGCTTTATATCATGAAACATCCACTAGTTTCTCATGTTTGTGATGTGAGCATTGCTATGGTCCTCTGGACACCTCCCTTTCAAAGCCCTTACCAGTATTACACCATTGATGACTGTTGCTTAGCTCGTTCACCTCATCTGGCCAATTTATTAGCTGAGACTTTCCTATTACGACTTTTCCTATCATGTGTTTTGCTACCTAAAAAGGCTCATGAGCATGAACAATTGCATGATTTAATTCCCTTATTTTCCAGTTTCTGGAACAATGACTTGTTGCATTAGAAACCTCCAGGTATGGCTATAGTTTCTTGTCTGTGCTGTACTTGCAAACTATGCAGGAATCATACAAATGAACATATTATCAGAAGAATAACAACTGGAAGTTGTGGGCTTAGGCTTGTGAGCTACTGGTACTTTTAGCCTTTAAACATGGGATTTGGGGCCAGGAAGATGGCTCAGTAGGTAGACTGCAGGCTGTGCTGTAGGCTTTTGTGGAAGCAGGGGTCCCTCGAAGAAGCTCAGCCTCTGGAGCCCAGCCTCATGGCGCAGATCTACTTTATTGCGAAAGATGCAGGGCTTTTATAGAGGAAGCAGGGCGCGGCATCAGGGAGAGGTCCAATTGCTTTGGTCCATGCTTACTAGACACTTCAATCAGCCTATCTAAAGCTTCCTGTAGGGGAGGGAGGGTAGGCAAGGTCAGGAAAGGTCAATCATCTTTAGACATGTATGTTTAAGCTCTTTTTTGCCGATATTGGTGAACAAGGTTTCCATAAACACGAGGAAAGCAGGCACCACCCAGTCGGCTTTCCCATCTTGGGGCTCAATCGGTGTGCCAGGATCTGCCATTTTAAAGGCAGATGTGTCCTGGGCTGAGGTACTTTCCCCGGTGCAAGCGCTGATGCTGTCTTTGTCTACCGCTATCTGGATCCCTTTGCCACCAACACTGTGCAAGCATGCAGACTTGAGTTTGATCTCCAGTTACCTATGCAAAAGCTGGGTGTGGTGGTGGGCACCTGTAATCCCAGCACTGGCAGAGGAGCTGTGACAGGCGGATGGACTGTTCCTGGAGCTCTTTGGCCAGTCAGTCTAGTCAACTGATCATCTACATATTCAGTAAGAGGTCCTGTTTCAAAAGATAAGGTAGGTCGGGCAGTGGTGGCACACGCCTTCAATCCCAGCACTCGTGAGGCAGAGGCAGGCTGATCTCAGTGAATTGAAGGCCAGCCTGGTCTACAGAGTGAGTTCCAGGACAGCCAGAGTTACAACAGAGAAACCCTGTCTCAAACAAAAACAAAAACAAAACAAAACCCCAAAACAAGACAGAACAATACATCAAATAATAAGGTATAAAGTGATTAATGGAGACAACTAACATTAACCTCTGGCCTCTACGTGCATGCACATACTTGTACAGACACACCCTCATGACCACATTCATAACACACACACACTCTCTCTCTCACACACACACACACACACACACACACCCCAGCATGTGTCCGTGGTGGGTATGGTGACCAGGCCTATAGTCCTAGTAATCCAGCACTCGAGAACTGAGGCAGTAGAATTGAGAGTTCAGGGCTAGCCTAGGTTATACAGCAAGACCCTGCCTCAAAAACAGTACCAAAAAGGGGGGTGCAAGGCATGTTCTGTCACATTTATAATAACAGCCTTGGGAGGATAAGGTGTGAGGCCCTTAGTTCAAGGCCATTTGGGCCTCATAGGTTCCAAGCTAATAGCAAACAAACAAACAAATCAAAGTGGCATAAAGGTAAAGGCAATTGTTGCCAAGTCTGATGACCTGAATTTGATCCCTGTAGCTCACATGGTAGAAGGAGAGGCCAACTCCTGTCAGTTGTCCTCTTAGACACAGACACACACACACACACACACACAAACACACACACACACCATGGCCCTTCACTTGCAGCCACACATAGACACATACAAAATAAGTAAATGTTAGTGATAGATAGATAGATAACACTTGTAAATAAAGAAACCCATTTTGGAAGGGAGAGAGAAATGCAAGAGGAGGACATTTCCAGCAATGGTGAGCAGTCCCCGACACCAGCATTGGCTTACTTCATGTGAGAGGCGAGGGGCGGGGGTGGGGGAACGACCAAAAGAAAGGTGACAGGAGCGGTCCCGTGAATCACACAAAGAAGAGAGCGACCAAGAGCAGGGAAAAACATGCATGTTGTGGCAACGCGGACTCCTGTGCTGCTGACTGCTGACCTTGACCTCTGGTACCATTCCTCTCCTGGATTCCTTGTCTGCTTAAATGCTGACCTATCATTTTCTTTTCTCAACTCTTCTCTTTGGCTTCTGTGGAACATGAGACACTTTTCAAGATGTGTAATTTCAAAACACTCTGGTCCGTTGCCACCCTCTGTACCAACTGTGTGCACTCAGATAAATACATGCTTCCTGATTCCCTGAGGAATGCGATGCGTAGTTATGCCCGTATGAGAGGAGCACTGCTTGTTTAGAAAGGATGAAGACGATGATTATGTCTGCCAAACTGCACGGTGACTCAGAGGCTGACTTGCAGTAGGATTGAAAGAAACGCATGCGGCTGCGTCGTGAAATATGCCTGTGGTCATCCGAAAAGTCGACGTTAGAAGCTCTATGTTCAGGTAGTCAACTGTGCTCTTACATCCTTTGCCAGTGTGCATTCTTGTTCCTTTTGTGTGGCCCCAGAGATGGAGCGGAGGGCTCCCGCCGGCTAGGTGATGCTCTGCCGCGGAGCTCCGCCCTCAGCGGGGCTCCGCCCTCAGCCCCGCGCGCGTTTGAGAGAAGCCACCGTGCTGTTAACATGTCAGCAGTTTAACTAGGAGTTATTACAGTGTGTGACAACTTACAAACTTTCATAATTATATAGCCCTCCTCTTCTTGTGTGCTTTTATGTTTATGAAGATTAAAAATGCTCTCAAAAGTTTAACTAGCTTTTTAAAGTCACAAAGCTTTTACTTTTTATTTAGTACTTTTATTGTTGTTGCCGTGAAGACAAGGTCTTACTATGTCATAAGCAGGCTGGCCTCCAGCTCATGGCAGTCCTTCCGACTCTGCCCTCTGAGTGCCGGAATTACAGGCTGGCACCTTTGTGCCTGACTTTTTCACTCCTTTACATAAACTCACTCGAAAGTTTTAGCTACATTCAAACTGCCAAGCGACCCCAGCTGTGCTCCATGCCACATCACCCGATACTTGGGAGCTTCAGGCAGGAGGGTATCCCGTCGGAGGTCAGTCTGAGCTGTGTGCTAAGGCCTTGACTCAGAACAACAGAAATGAATTATAGAGAATAGATTTGGAGGGCTGGAGAGGCAGCTCAGTGACTGAAAGCACTCGCCGTTCTTGCAGAAGATCCAGGTTCCGTTCTCAGCACCCACATCAGGGGCTTACAACTACCTGTAACTCTAGTTCCAGGGGATCCAGTGCCCTCTTCTGACATCTGTAGGCTTGAGGCACATATACATATATGTGCATATATGCAGACAAAACACTCATACATATAAAATAAATAAGAATTTTTTAAAAAAGGAAATTAAGTAGATTTAGTGTCTCCCTCAGGTGGTAGGAAGAGTGGCTCTGATTCCAAGGCCTACCTGGACCTCTTCTTCATCCCTCTGAGAGCAGACCCTGTAGCTTACAGGTCTTCCAGGGACCAAAGGGTAGCCCAGGGGAGGCTGTGTCCAGGGATTCCATTTGGACCTTGCCTGTGCAAGATAAGCTGTCCCTGGGAAGGCCTCTGGCATAACGTGGAGGCAGGCTGTGGAAGAGCACCAGGCCTAGGGTAATTTTGAAGGTATATTTGTCAAATGCAAAAGGATAAAATTCACAGGACACAAAGAGGAAGAGACTGGCAGAAGGGCTAGGAGACGGATCGGGGTCCCAGGGCCAAGGAGGTGACAGGAAGGAGAATCTACTAAAGCACACTGTGAAAAAATGCCCTAGTGATGTTTAATAACTTGTAAGCTAATTTGAAACATAAAAAAGAAATTGGAACATTATTTGATAGTTTTTTAGCTTGACTCATAACTTTAAAATATGTAAGTGTATGGTGTGGCACTTTTCATTTAGAACCTTGTTCTCTCTTCTTTGAAACTCATGTTTGGGCAAATTTGAACTGTTTTAAAAATATTTTAGTACATATTAATTGTATGTAATAGTTTTCATTATTACATTTTTACATATTATAATATGTTTTCATCATATTTCTCCCCATTACCCTCTTTTGACGCCTCCCACTCCCATTGATCCCTTTCCTCTCAACAGCTGGTCAAATCTGGATACTTTTGAAAAAATTAATGTGTGTGTGTACACACATGTGTGTACACGTGTGTGTGTGTGTGTGTGTGCATGTATGCACATGCCACAGCCACATATGGACATATAGAATGAGAGGACAAAACCTTTCGCCATCCCTCTGGGGGATGGAACCCAAGCCAGGCTAGCCTGGTAAGAGCTTTTACTCTCGGAACCATCTTACCTGCCAGAGTCTGAGTAGGTTTTAAAAATCAGAATAGCATGATGACATTCTTCTGTTCCAATTTCTAAAGATTCCAGCAGAGATCTTCCCTACAGATTTGACTTTCAGCATAAATATAAGTACATATCCTAAGTTCATATCCCATTAGCTGTGGAATTTTAGAATCATCTTACAGGATCACCCCAAGTACGTTAAGAGCAGCTTTTTGAGGAGAGCTGGTTGGAGCTGTGAGCCAGAGATCTGACCACATCTCCACGTGTTTGAGGCATAAAGTTCAGCAGGAGATAGATTTGCTGTAAAAATGTTTCCTGCTCTGACAAAATGTGTAAACTGGATGGGACGGTGGGAGAAATGCACGTGGGAAGGTGCCCACAGAGTGACCGTGAGAGGCGCGTTCCCAGTGCTCTGGAGGCGATCTCCGTTGGCTTGGGTTGTCTGGAGGCCTCTGGGCTGCGCTCTGCTGGGTGAATCAGAGTTGGGTTGGCACAGGCGAGTGGTTACATTTTGAGAGGAAAGAGTCCACAGGAGAGATGGGGAGGCAGATGAGCACAGTGTGTGTTTAGGGAGCTGAGGGTGATTGCACCAGTTTGCTTAGAGAGGAGAGTTTCTACAGAACCACAAAGACAAGACAGCTTCAAAAGTGGATCGTGCCATTTTGTGTTAGCTTTATCTTGAAGAGAGAGGACGGTGGCTGAAGGCTTCTGAGACGTAGATGATGGATAAAGCAGTGATTTAGAAAGAGAGAACAGCTCTGCTTAGAGGGATTGGCTGAGCAGATGAGAGAGACTCAGACATCAGAGACCGAAGAAGAGGCCTGGCGTTTAGAAAAGAGACACACTCCTTTCTCATAGAAATTAATCATTGTCTGGCTGGGTGTAATGGCACCCACCTGTAATCCTAGTACTTGTGGGTTGGAACAGAGGGATCAGGAGTTCTCAGGCTAGCCTTGGCTACATTCAATGCCAGCCTAGGTTACATGAGACCCTCTCTCAGGAAAAGAAAGAAGGGGGCTGGAGAGATGGCTCTTGGTTAAGAGCAATGGTTGTTCTTCCAGTGGCCCTGAGTTTACCCCAGCACTCACACAGTGGCCCACAACTGTCTATAACTCTAGTCGCGGGGATCAGACAGCCTCTTCTGACCTCCAAGGGCACTTTACACATGCGGTGCACAGACATACATGCAGGCAAGTACTCATACACATAAAATAAAAAGTTAAATAAATAAAAAACAGAAGAAAACAATTTTCTAATGTTTTTCAGAGATGCCACCAAAGATGTGCACTGGGAACAAATGATTAGTAATGAAGTATAATACTAGAAAATGAATAACTTTGCAGGATAAAAAGTAACACTCATTTCCCACACACCACACCATTTCGTGCTTACGTTTTATGTCTTATGCTGCCTGTCTGCTTCTTACAATGAAGAACAGGTAAGGTTCCCACTAGGGTTGGGGAGATGACTGTTCTTGCTCTATAAGCTTGAGGACCTGAGTTCAAATCCAGGTAACAGCTGGATACAATATTGCAAGTGTCTCTGATACCAGGGTTCCTGCAAGGGGATAGGAGCGGAGGCAGGAGGATCCCTAGGTGCTCACAGCCAAAGGAAGGGAGAAGGCAGACTCACACAGGTTGTTCTCTGACCTTCGCACTCACTTGTGCCCCTGTGCATGCTGACAGCGCTCCCCACCCCTCTCTGTCTGACACACACACACACACACACACACACACACACACACACACACTTTAGAAAAGCAGAATAAAACAAGCAACACCAAGCTCATAGCTCAAGTGGGTTGTGTGCATTTACAGAACTCAGCAGTGGGATATGGCTAAGTTAACCTTGTCTACACAGAAAACAGGGAAGTGTCTTTCCCGGGTGATGAGAACTTTTTCACCTAAAATCTCTCACGGGAGGGGTGAGCAGTGTGACAAACTGGACAAGGGGCATTCATGGGAAGCCTGTGAGTTTATTACACGGGTGCTCCTTGCACAAGTGACTTTTAGCACCTGGGCCATCTCAGCCGTTCTCTTCCTCCTCCTCCTCCTCCTCCTCCTCCTCTCTCCTTCTCCTCCTCCTCATCTTCTTTTCTCTTCCTCCTCCTCCCCCTCCTCCTCCTCCTCTTCTTCTTTTCTCTTCCTCCTTTCTCCTTCTCCTCCTCTTCTTCCTCTTCCTCCTCTTTTCTCTTCCTCCTTTCTCCTCCTCCTCCCCCTCCCCCTCCCCCTCCATTTTATTTACTTATTTAATGTGTGAGTGCCCTGTCTGCATGTATACCAGCCAGAAGAGGGCATTGGATCTCATTATAGATGGTTTGAGCCACCATGTGGTTGCTGGGAATTGAACTCAGGATCTCTAGAAGAGCAGTCAGTGCGCTTAACCACTGAGCCATTCCCTCCAGCCCTCAGCCCTTCTTGAGCAGTGTCATTTAAAGAGAGATAGTCCACGTACAGAGAGACCCTGTTCATTCAGTCTACAGTTATGTAATTTGGGCCTCACATCAAAGGAGCGTGCCACAGAATGGATTTCCACACACGTTGACTCATGCTCTAGCTGGAGTTTCTGGCAGCTGTGACGCTGAGGACTGACACAGCAACAGATTTATCTGTGACTAATTCGTGGGAAACTTGAAGTGGAGATTTTTTTTTCTTTAATGCTGATTTTGTATCAAGGTTACTGGGCCATTCATATCTCCCTTTCATAGCGACTCACCCTTGAGATAGGTTAGCTTTTAGACAGAATTTAATATATGAAATTCCTTTTGCAACTGGGGCTTGGAAGTGCCAGGACCTTTTGTGAAATTTTGGGAGCCATAAAGTTAGGTCAGTTTCTTCTGGAGAGCTACAAGCCATCGGTTAAAAGCATGACTTCCAGAGTTACATCGGCTAAAGTTCAAACCCAAGCTCTGCCACTCGATAGCTGTGTGATCTTGAGCTAGTTACCAGACCTCCCTGTGCTTCAGTTTATTAAACTGGTTCATCAAGTCAATGTGCTTGTGCCATGCAGCGTATTAGAACAGCATCTGTCACAAACATTTGGTGAAATGGCTCTGTGACCATTAAAGGACAAAGAGGGGGACCACATGCATGAGGAGAGGCACCCCAGCACCTGGAACCGCAGGCATAATTATATGGATCTAGCTTTTCCTACTCAATATCATTTCTGCTATTTTCGTCATATTTCTTGGTATGATTTTAGTTCCGAAGGCACCAAAAAGGGCACTGATCACATTATGTGCATTTTACTGAGGATGAATATTTTGTCTGTTTTGGGTGCACGCTTACCTTTTACGGAGGAATGTCTGATAATAGAAGAGAGGCCGAGGTGGTCTTTGTCTCAGTTCTTGGCTAGTGGCTGTTCATCGCAGGGGTGTTTACTGAGGAATTCCACTGCAGCTGGAGGAACTGAAATGTCAAGTCAGCCCTCCCAAGCCCGGCCGCATTCTGTCAGCGCAGTTTATGCTATTGCCGTTTGCCTGTAGCGGACCGAAGCTTCAGAAGACCCCTGGGAAATGTTTCCCTCCCTTGTCCCTGGTGGATTGAGCTGTGACCAAATATCCAAAACATGAAAGTAAAAGGGGGTGGGGGAGGGACTTGGACACAGTCCCTTTGTGGCCACACCCTTCAGATCTGTGCTGCTGGAGGCAACTTTCTGCCCAGGTTTTCCAGAACTCAGCCTTTTTTACTGGAGCTGAGAAAGATCCTTGTGTGTGTGTATGTGTGTGTGTGTGTGTGTGTGTGTGTGTGTGTGTGTGTGGTGGTGGTGGTGGTGGTGGTGGTGGGGTGGGGCTCGTCAGAGGTGAGTGTGAAGCTTTCCTCTTCCTGAAGAAGCTCCCGCCATGAAGAGCTTTTCATTCTCCCTGGCGTGGTCCTGAGGAGAGCTGCAGCCATTTGGAAGAGGTGCGCCAAGTTCTGTTTGGAAGTTGTGGGCCAAGTCGCCACCTCCTTGGCTGCTGGGCAGGGAAGACTGCGCGGAAGTGCCCCAGCCCATGCAGAGGAGGCAGCACAGACAGTGGCTGGGCTCCCCCCAACATCAGTACCAGGCTGTGCCTGAGCTGGGCTGTGATCAGTGGGGAGGCCGGCTGGGGAGGGGCACGGGTCACACTGCCACTCTGTACCTTTAGAAGACTGCAGGATGATCCTTTACAGGTTGTCCTGGTAGGCCAGATCTGTACCTCACGTAAAACTTTAAGTGTTGAGGGTGCACTCAAACTGAAGGGAGATGAGTGGCACCTGTTTTCCTTTCGTGTTAGGATTAGATCTGCCTTATCGCTCTTTCTAAACCTTAATTCCAGTTATGTTTATAATCAGATAAAGCCAGGTTAACCATGGTTTACGTGGAGACTGGTGATGGCTACAATCTGGAAACTGATGTGCATGCTGAATTATAAAACCTGTGCTGAAAGTAATTGCTGGGTAGGAGAGCGCCTGGAGGTTAGGGTTGTGTCTCTCGCCTGTCTACTAACGACCTTGTGACCTTCGACAGAGTGTGATTCAATGGAAATTGTGCTCACATCAAAGCTATATTCTACTCCAGACATGACCATTTTTATAAAACACGGGTAGACTCAATATACCACCTGCCCTGAATGCTGACTTGAGATATGTACTGATCATTTGCGTCTCCTCCCCAGTTTCTATGTTGGAAAGCTATCCTTCAATGTGATGGTATTAGGAAGTAGGGGCCTTGGGGGTTTTCATTTCTGAACATGAAACCTTTGTGAATGACATCACACACACACACACACACACACACACACACACACACACACGCACGCACTGTACACCAGAGCCAGACATAGTGGTCCACTCCTATAATCTCAGCACTTAGAAGACTGAGGCAGGAGGATTGCCACAAGTTCAAGGACAGTGTGAGCTACATAGTAAGTCAGAGGACAGCCTGGAATGAGACTAGAGATGGTGGGGAGAGAAAGAGAGAGAGCATATGAATGAAGGTAGAGAGCTTGTTTGTCTGAAGACACAGGGGAAGGCCCTAGCCAGACACTGACCTTCCAGCCCTTTGATGTCGCACTCCCAGAACCCTGAGGATAAACTGTCTATCCCTAAGCTGCTCAGCCTGTGGCATTCTGTTATAGTAGTCTGAATGGACTAAGTCAACAGCTTTACTTTCTAAGGCTTTGTAGCCAAGGAACTGTCTAAGGTTTCCATTCATCGAGGTTTATTCTAATCAGTGCATGCCTCCAGGACTAAAGCATGTGACAAAGAGAAGCCTTGTTGATGCTCGGTGAAGTTTGAGTGAATGAACACAGTTCTGCTGGGCCTTCACATCGAGATCATTGCTTTGCTAAGAAAACATCCCCCACAATTAAACATGCCCCCAGGTGTTGGGGCCTCGGTCTAGCATTGCATGTTCTCTCTATTCTGAAGGCAGAGAGGCCAACAGTGCGGCAGCTCTAACAGGTGCAGACCCCTCAGTGTTCCAGTGGCTCTTGGATGTCCTCCCTTAAGATCCCAAACAGTTCTCTGTATCATTTGTGCACTTTGTGAACCCAGGTCACCTCAGGATGGGCCCCCAGCTCAGGTTTCGCTCTTCTTCAGAAGCTCAGCAGAACAGCAGGGCGTTCCATGCGTACATTCTGTTGCCACACACATGAGCTCTTCTCACAGCCCTGCTGTAACAAAACACCAGAGACCGGAAGATCATAGGCAGCAGAAATGTATCTCTCACAGTTCTGGTTGTGGTCAGGTGCCAGGGCCGGCCTGACAAGTCGGAAAGTACCTGAATGGAGGGTGGGACTGAGGGGCCTTATGAGGAGAGGGGAAAAGAGACAAAGAGGGAACAGACCAGGCACACACAGTATCACTGAGCTCAGATGGAAAAATGAGCTAGTCTCTAATTTTTGTCTCGGTTTTTTATACACCTTTTTCTCCAGGGTCAACTAAAGCAGTTACAAAGATAAATGAGGACAAGGAATTCAGCAGATATACAATGGGGGTTTCAATCACAGGGTAAAACAATACAAAAGCGAAGCATCGTAAAGTCATAAAGTAACAGGACAGAACATCTTTCTTGCTGGAGCAGAATGTTTATCTCAGGAGATAACTTTTCTCAGGGGAGCTAAGTGTTTGTCCAGGGAGAGAGCCAGAGAAGGAATGTTTCTTTAGATAATCTTTGACTTCCCTGAAACTAGCTGCTCTTGGGCAAATTGTCTTTTTCGTGACTCAGTTTTGCTCAGAAAAATCTCTCAATAAAGAACAGGTGCTCACAGCAGAATCTAGGCCCAGAGTCTGGGGCCTGACCACAGTCAGGGGCCAGCAGGGTTAGGTTCTGATGGCAGTGTTTTCCTGGGCTGTAGACAGCTGGCAGGTAAGGAAGCGAGCTCTCCTGTGACTCCTACAAGGACACTGATCCCATCGCCGAGGCTCTGCCCTCATGACCTGATCATCCCCCACAGGTCCCACAGCCTATCAGAGTCACATTTCAGGGAAAGGTCTCAACACATGACTCTACAGGGACACAACATCAGTCCATAGCACCTGCTTATTGTCTTGTATTGATGATTGGAGGAGGGGGTGTGTGTAGTAGTAAGCTGCTGTGGAGTTTAGGAAGGAAGACAGGAGACATATTCATAAGTTCAAACTCTGCCAGACCTCAGCAGAGGGAACCACCATCCTGGCCAGCGAGAGACTCCAGAGTGGAACTCTGTGAGCATCTGAACTCAGGTATATTTATTGATTCAGAACTCCCTTGGTGTTCTACTGATACCATGTGCAGATCATAAGCAATAAACAACTCCCACATAAATCCAGCACCTGAAAACAATACAAAACGCCAAGGCCTGTTCGTCCTGTTTTCCAACACTGCACAAAAATAATTATTTTAAACATAACTAAAAATAAACTTCCACAACATTTCCCCTTTTCTGTATGTGTGTGTGTGTGTGTGTGTGTGTATATTACCTTTACGACACTAGTAAAACTATTTAAGAGGAACAATCATGGGGGTTGTTAACCCACAGGACCAAATGAAACAAAACATCAAGCTTTTCACAGTGTCCTTGGCAGCAGAATATCAATGTCCAATTATCTGGAATTCACTCATGATCTTCTGGGCTCCTCCAAAGGGCTTGGGTCGCTTCTCAGGCTCTGCCCTCCACAGCACACACAGTTTGTCCTCCAGGCTCTGGCAGGTTCCACTCCACTGCTGCTGCTGTTCTTGGTGGTCGTCCCATGGTACTGGCATCTTCAGAACTCTGGGATCTCTGCTGCAACTGGGATGCACTTTCAGGAATAGCCTCTTCTGGGCTCTCTTCTTGGTGCCAAGCCTCAACATTTTTACATGACCCCTTCATTCTGGGCCTTTAACTACTACTGAGGCTGCACTTTTACCAGTGGCCTCTCCTGGGTCCACAGTGCCAAGCCTCACTGCTCTCCATGACCCTTCATGCCTTCAAAACCAGCACCAGCTAGGTGACTCTTATAGTACCAAGTTCTGCTGCCAGCACGAGATGCAACCTTGGCCAGTTCTGGAAAACAGTTTCTGTGTGCTGACCCTTAGGCAACTCCTTCCAGGTTTTAAGATAGAGTCTAGTTTGCTGGAAAAATAACTGGTCACTATTTGTAGGAAGGGTTGCCTCATGGGTAGAGTTCTCATCACCATAGCAGATGTGTCTTATCAGGACCTCTTGTAGACAGGTTTGCAGAAAAACAAAATAACAACAAAAAAAAATCCTGTTCAGTTTAACTAAGCAGCTTCTTGACTCTAAGCCGTGACTTCTACAACAGCATGGGATCCTGGGCCAGTGGGAAGAATCTCTGAAACATTCTGGCATTCGGTGATATTTGTCACCACCGCTAAGAGGAAACATACACAGTCTTCATATACCTCAAACACAAGACCCACTTGGCCTTCACACACACACAAAGCCACAAACTCAGTTTATACAACAGTACGCTCTGGTTTCCATTTCCCCTGCCCTGGCTGCTGCCAGCGGCGAGACGGAGAATTTGCTCCATGATTAGGAAAAGCACGTAGAACCTTACTTTTTCCCTGCTCCCAGCTGAACTCTCTGTTTTCACCATGAAAACGTCTTCCTCTAAAGGCCTCTCTTTTGTGACTCACTTTTGAGTCCTCTTTCTCACTTAATTTTCACAATTTTTCTCTTCGTAGAGGCTTATTCCTTTCTCTTTCTCCTCTTCCTTCAGGAGCCTTCAATTAATACCTTAATCTCTATCCTCTGGTAGCTTCCTTGAGCATACTTTACCAGATTCTGTGAGGTCTTGAATTTCTTTTTCTTCCTTGTCTTCATGTTGGATTAGCTGGTGTGATGTCAGTGCCCCACATTGGTAGTAGTACACTACAATCTTTTACCCTCAATATAGGGGTAGAAAAAAAGAAAGACAGAAAGAAATCTTCACCACTTTGCAAGCGGCCTTAACATAGAAAGAGAGAAAGGTAGAAATCTTCACAGCCTCTTTTTAGGCTGTCCTAAGCTCGGATCTCTCCAACTTTTGTTCTTTTAGGAATTATCACACTAACTAACTACATCAACCCAACCAACGAACCACCAACCAACACCCAGCTGGACTCTTGGGCTTCAGACCTTTTATGCCCTAAGCCAAAAGTTCCCATCTACTCATGTGACATGCAGTCCCCAAAACAAGCTACAGGTGCCAGAAGGACTGCACCTAATCAAATTATAGCCACCTGTGTCAAGCATTCCAAATCCAACTCATAAACAACTATACCACAGCTGGAAACACAAACCTAATCCAAATGCCATTTTGTGTTTTTTAAGACACCAAAATAACAAAACCCTTTTCCAAGTTCCTCTACGGGGGCCATGTCCAGGTTGTTACTCCCTGCATCAAACAGCTTCTGGACCAGCCAGGCTGTTCTGCAGACTCTGCACACAGTAACTGCTCTCGCCTTCTGACAATGATGTGAGGTACACACCAGGTCATTCCTGGTTTTTTCCTAAATACCGAGGAGTAGAATAAATCAGAACAATAACAAAATAAAGAACAGTGTCCCAGTAAAGTTGTGAAACAATGGCACATTAGAAAATATGTATGTATTTTTGAAATAGGGTCTCACCAAGTAGCCCTGGCTGGTCTGGAACTTGATATATAGACCAGGCTGGCCTCAAACTCACAGATATCTGCCTGCCTCTGCCGCCTAATTAAAGTGCTGGGATTAAAGACAAAGGTGTGGCAGGCAGAGATGATGCCTGCAGCCCATGGTCAAGCTGGGATGGCTCACTTTAGGCTGGAGTTAGCAGGAGTATTTCATATGAAGAGAAATTTGTCTCCTACTGTGGAGTGAAAGTTGAATTTACTGGGACTTTGGCAAACTAAACTGATGAAGAGAAACCTGACCAGCCACAGGAAGATGCCCTAAGAGCTCAGATGGAACTCCTGACAGTGTCCTTGACAATCTCTGTGTAAGCACACATGCAGACCCCATGCTGTCTACATGCTGAGGAAGTGCTCAGCTCTGGCTTCCCCTCATCTCCTCTCTGAGAAAGGACAGGAGTCAGCACCCGTCTCTCCCCTGCACCTGTAGGTTCTTCTGCAGATCGGCGCCATCCTCCTCTGTGTCTTGTGTGGATGATAAAGCAGTTCTGTCTGCATGGCCCATTGGGCTTTCTGTTGGCATCAGCCATCGGGGTCCTGGAAGGAGATCAAAGAGAAGAAAGGAAGTGAGGCTGGGACCTTCATTCTTCTAGATCCCTCCCTGCAGGGCATGGCAGGCTGGCTGAGTCCCCAGGCCCCACCAGCATCCCTTTGGCACAGCCTTCTGCAGGTCCCTGTCTTAGCAGCCGCTCCCTCCTTGCCCTGTCCTCGGGTTGGGATCTTGGGGTCTCTGTGCCCACCACTGTCCCGTTGCTAGACTCTGGGCAGACCATCTCATGTCTACCGTTTCCTTCTCGCAGGGTTGCACTAATGCTTTCTCCTCTCAAGCGTCTGTGTGCTATGTCGAGCAAACAAGACTCGAAGCCTTTAGCTGTGAAACGATGCTGTGTGGTGAATACGTCCATTCTGTAGCTTTCTGGAGTGCTTACTGAGTATCTGAAACACCCGTTGCAAGACAGCGCGATGAGGCTCGAGAACATGGAGTTAAGGATGGTGATTAGTGTCCCTGTTCTCAGGATGAGGTGCCCCATGGGAGACAAAATCAAAGAGACACACATCCTTATCTAGTGAGCTGGAGACAGGAGAGATGACTGTATGGGCATTGTTCTAGCTGGGGTGTGCGCTCCCAGAGGACTTCTCTAGGTGACAGGAGATGTGGTAATCTGGGCAGAGCGTCCAGAAGAGCAGTGTGTTCAGAGGCCACCGTGTGTAGAACAGACTGAAGCAAGAGCTAGTTAGTGCTGAGACAGTAGCCTGAACATTATAGGCAGTGGGTGAGGGACTATGGCAGCTATGTTGGCCTCCCACTTCAAATTAAGCAAAAATCCCTTAAAGGAGTGCCTAGCCATTTGGGGTTTTAGTTAATTCCAGGTGTAGTAAAGTTGACAACCAAGAATAGCCATTCCAGTGTGTGTTTGCATGAGTTTATGTACACTACGCGCATGCAGGAGCCTTTGGAGGCCAGTGGGGGGCGCCAGATCCTCTAGAACTGGAGTTACAGTCAGTTGTGAGGCACTGATGGGGTGCTCGGAAATGAGCGTTGGTCCTCTGAAGAGCAGTATGGACTCTTAACCACTGAGCCATCTTTATAGCTCCATCTTCCTTTCCTTCCCTCCCCCCTTCTTCCCTCCCTCCCTCTCTCCCTCTTTTCTTTTCTTTCCTTTTTTTTTTCTTTTTGACAGAGTATCTCTGTGCAGCTTTTCTATTTATTTATTTTTATTTGAATGAGTGTTTCACCTGCGTGTATGTCTGCATCCTGTGTGTCTGGAACCTGAGTGGCCAAAAGGGTTCGATCCCCTGGGACTGGATTCACAGATGGCTGGGAGCTGCCCAGTAGATTCTGGTAATAGAGCCCAGAAAGCCGCAGTGCTCCCAACCACTGAGCTGTCCACCTAACCCCTGAAACTCTTTTTTTTAAGTTGTTTTTATTTAAATGAATTTTAATTCTCTCTCTCTCTCTCTCTGTTTGTGTATGTGCACAATGCACACATTCATGTGTCAAAGTACAAATGTAGAGGTCAGAGGACAATTTGTAGAGTCATATTTTCCTTTTACCATGTGGATCCAGGGAACAAAGTCACTTAGGTTGTCAGGCCTGGCAGCAAGAGCCTTTACCCACTGAGTCATTTTGCTGGTCCTGGCCTGGAATCCTTAATCCTCCTCTGCCTTCTCAGGGGTTACCGGGTGTACCAGGCTCCCTGCTTTCTCTCTCCTCTAAACCAAGAAAACAGTCAACCTTCCAACCTGCTCGGTGATCCAAACACGTGTCGCTTTTCGTTCATACCCAAATGTGTTTTTCTTCTTTCAATTCCTGTATGTTGACTGCTGTGTCCTTTCCAGACAACCCCATTGGATCCTTGTGAATCAGCTACCAACACACTCAGTGAGCACCTCTCTGGATAGAATTGGGGTACCCTTCCACGTGGAGGGATATCCAATCACCCCTTTATTTCTGTGTCACAAAGTTATTCACATGTAAGCTTATACTTTCATGGTTCCAAACTCTGCCTTGAGAGCTTCTCTTCCTCATTTCCCAAAATTCATGACGAATAATACCATGGATACCAACTTGTACTGTTTTGTCATTCCTCAGGTGCCTGCATTATAGTCCTGGTAGAGTCAAGTCACTCGCATGCATGGACTAATCTTTGTGATTTAAAGGTGTCTGATGCAGGGCTGGGGAAATGGGTAAAGGTATGAACCGCGTGAACCTGATCACCTGAGTTCTAGCCATGGATCCCACATTACGGTTTCTATTGCTGTGATAAAACAGCATGACTAAAAGCAGCTTGGGGAGGGAAGGGTTTATTTCACTTACACTTCTGTATCACAGTCCACCATCGAAGGAAGTCAAGGCAGGAGCTGATGCAGAGGCTACTGAAGGGTGCTACTTACTGACTTCTCCCTAAGGCTCGCTCAGCCCGCTTTCTTATAGAACCCAGGACCACCTGCCCGGGGTGGCATCACCCACAATGGGCTGGGCCCTCACACGTCAATCACTAATTTTAAAAAATGCTCTAAAGGCTTGCCTGTAGCCTGATCTTATGGGGGCATTTTTTCAACTGAGGTTCCCTCCTCTCAGATGACTCTAGCTTGTGTCAAGTTGACGTAAAACTAGCACACCATGAAAAGGTGCCGTTACTAGACAGTCTTGTGTTTTTCTTAACGTATTTTGACCATAGTGACTGATTTGGGGTTCAAATTCATTGTAAGCGTATTGCCTTGAGAGTGAAACATCCATGGTTTATGGATTCTTCCACTTGGCGATAGTAACTGTCCCCTGAATTCGACATGACCCCTGCTGTCCCTGACCCAGGGACTTGTCATTGCCCTCCAGGCCTAATGGCTGTACACTGAGTTCCTCTGGGTTCACCCTTCTCTTCCAACATCTTCCTCCTCCCTGAACATTCCTCCCTTCCCTCTGTCCACAACTGCTGCCACTCCAGTTGCTCACATCTGAACTGTGGGACCCAGCAGAGGCTGCAATGTCAGCTTCTTCCTGTGTGGTTTGAACCATGCCTCTTCCTGCTCAGAGACCTGTGGAGAGTTCCTGCTTTCCCAGGACTTCACACCCCAGCTTCTTGGCTTGCCTCTCAAGGCTCTTCCCGAGTGAGATTCAGCCTATTCACCCTTCCAGTATGCTCTGCCAGCCTTTACCGTGCCCCATAACCCTAGTTTGGCAGTTGTACCTACATTGACTTGGCCAAGTTCCTTCAGGCTGTGGCCTCTTCTGGAGTCCTCCCCTCCACCCAGGCCTTATTAAACCCATGCTTCGAGGCTCGCCCATGCCAATCTCCTTCCTTTGAACTCCTTGAGCGTTATAAATGACTCTATACCTACTGGAGCACTTAATTAGACACCTGCTTGCACACTGGCGGTTGTTTTATGGATAAATCTATAGGCTTCTAGAAGCAAAAATAAGCTATCTAGTCTGTCCCTCACAGAGTGTGTACATGGTATCAGGATGAAGACTTTAATGTTTCGTATATTTTCTGTCCAGGTTGAGTGGGAAGAAGAAAGCTTACCTTAAGTTATGTTGTCTTTTTCTTTTCTTTTTTTCTTTTTTTTTTTTACATAAGGTCTCATGTCACTCACACTGGCCTCAGACTTACTATGTAGCCAAGGATTGATCTGATCCTTCTGCCTCCACCTCCCGAATGCTGGGATTATATGTTGCCTGCAGAGCTGGGGATAGAACCCAAAACTTTTACGCATGCCAGGAAGGCACTGACTAAGTCACATCTTCAGCCCTGTTGTCACATATTCTTATAGCATCTAAAAATTTTAATATAGAAATATAGATGGTTGCATGGGCTGGAGAGAGGCCTCAGGGGTTAAGAGCAGTTGCTGCTTTCCCAGGAAATCGGAACTCCTTACCCAGCTCTCATGTCAGGCAGCAGCTCACAGCCACTTGTAGCTTGTGACTGAAGCTCCAGGGACTCCAGTGCCTCTGGCTCCCGTGGGTACCTTCACACATCATCACCATCATCACCTAATGTACCCCTAATGTATACATAACCTCTAACGTATACATATATATGATTGATTGCTATGATTCCTTGGATCAATAGTAATTTATAAAGCTGTAACAGTTCTTTAAAAAGGAAAAAAGAAAAAAGTTAAGTCAGCTGATCTGCTTAACAAAGCATACATTTCTCTACATGGGCCATCCCTAAATGGCAACTGTTGCTACATTCCTGTCACATCTTCTGCATACCTCTAAAAGACAGTATTTCCTTGCACTGTCTCCGTAACATGTCCTTCCACGCAGTCCTTGCCTTTTCCAATAAATGCCTGTTGATCGTATTGATTGAATAAATGAAATGGAAGACATGCCATAGCATGGGGCACCCTTGAGAAACTGTATTAAGTAATTGTGGGGTGGGTTTGTTGCTGTTGTTTGGTTGTTTGGTTGGTAGGTGTGTTTCGTATTTTGAGATAGAATCTCATGTAGCCCAGGTTGGCCTCCTCCTTGCTCTGTAGAGGAGTTTGGCCTTGTATTCCCGATCCTGCAGTTTCTACCTCCTAAATGCTGGGGATTACAAGCATGTACTCCCACGCCAAGTTCGTACTAAGTAATTCTGCTGAGAAATAAGTTAGCCACAGAAAGGCAAACGCTGTCTACTTCCCTAGTGTGAGACACCCAAAGTACTCAGACCTGGGCGGAATGCGGGATAGCAGTCTGGAGACAGACTCACTGTTTAGTGGAGGTACCTGTAGGATGACAATGTCCTAGAGATAATTTGCAAGGCAATGTGAATATAGCTAGTATTACGGAATTACATGCTATTGAGATGATAAACTGTGTGCTTTCTGTTACATTTGAAAACAATACTTGGGAAATTACTCAGTCTCCAAACTACTCAGATGGCGCTCACCGTCTAGCCTTCGGCTCCCGATGGAGCAAGACAGCTGTTTGTTTGTTTGTTTTTCTGATTTACGTCACTCTGAAAAAGACAGGCGTGAGGAGGGCCGCTGAGCTGCCGAGCTTGCGCAGCTCAGCACAGAGAATGACACCTGTCACTCAACACTTCCGGGATGGCGACAACGCTACTCTAGACTGAATATTATAGCGACTGTAACGATGTATAATTACTGGATAAATTTACTGGCGAATATGGGTATCACTTATCGAGTACTAATGAAATGGATGTAATTTTTTACCCTTTCTATTATGTGACACCTCCTCATGCATTTTTAATAATATTACGTGAGGTGTGATTCATGGAATATAATTTCTACTTTTGTAAGAACAAAAATAAATAGTAATAAGTAAATAAAAACTGGAATTAAAACAACAGTTTAGAATAAAAACCCAGCATTAAAGACAATTTCCTTCTTCACCAGAGAATTAGAAATCAAAGCTCAGGCCTGCCTTTCACTCTGCCCACTTTCGGGGTATTTGTGGAGTGTAATATATGCAGGGCACTTTCCCCAAACTACCTGCTTGGTACTGCCTTGTCTTTTCAGCAAGTTTGGTTTAGTGTCACACCCCAAAAAGGGCGCACCTCTTTAACCCTTTCAACTCTTGAATCAAACACGCCCTTATTAAATAGTTTTTCACATGAGCTGTCAGTGCCTGTGCTTCAGCTCTGGCTAGAGAGAGTGAGCCGGCCAGAGCTGACAGGTAGAGTGGAAGGCGACAGGCTGGGCTGTGGCACAGAGGCCGTGGGGATGCCGGCCAGGCTGCGTGCTGCTCCTGGTATTCTTTTGGCGTATGCATAGGAAGCCACAAGCGACAGCATGGTAAGAAGTGACCGAGGTCTTGTTTAGCTCTCTGTTGCCTAAGTCCTTGTTTTAAACGTATACAGTAGTGATACTGATGGCATTAATTGACCCCACAAAGTATTTATCTTCTAGATCTAGAGTCTTTGCTTTTATGAATGGATGGAGTACAGCATCTCCGCATACCTACAGTGGCTTTGGCTCCAGTTGGAAAGGAAAGGTCGGGAAGTGGTCTTCACCGTCTGCTAGTTCCCAGGTGTTTACAGTATTAGCAAGCTAATCAGGATCATTAGCAAGCTGCTCTTGTTAAATACATTCTGGGTTCTGGCCATTCTCATGTTGATTTATAATCCTGCTTTCCAGTGTACTATGAGGACTTAGGTAATCCTTTTACCCAGATTCTGTGCCTGCCCTCTTTTCAAATTTCAAAGACAAACTGGTATCAGCTCTTTCGGGTTGGGGGAGAGGGTAGCACTAGCGGGAAAGAAAAGTTTTAAGAGTCAGGATTGATTTTCCTTTTTCTCTGAGGTGGAAGCTAAAACACACTCTTCTCAGACGTAGGCTGTCTTTCAAATGTGTCTTCCAGTGGGTGTTGGCTCTCTGCTGCTCTCTCGCCAGCCGGGTAACAAATTATTATGTGTTGCACATACTTTCCCCAGATGAGATTTATTAGGACACAGAAATGTGGGAACAGCTTTGCTTCTTACAAGCTATCATTCAAGAAGTGCTAAAGATTCGGATAAGCGAAATAGAGTAATCTTATAAGCTTTTCAGAAAAAAAGGCATTTATATAAGGCTCATTGAGCTTTGCCCACTGGTCTGATCACAGAGGCGTGAACCTTAAACCCGAGTGCAGGGACTTTAGAGCTTCCTCTTAGTGAGGGTGTTTCTGTTTTCTCTGCTGAACTCCAACACTTATCACTTTCCTGTCACTTGGCCTTTAAATTTATGTTTGAGTCTTAACAATTTTAACAATTTTAAAAAGTGTGTGTGTGTGTGTGTGTGTGTGTGTGTGTGTGTGTGTGTGTTAGAATGCAATTTGCAGGAGTCGGTTCTCCCCGACCCCTGTGGGTCCCCAGGATAGAACTCAGGTCTTCAGGCTTGGTGGCGAGCATCTTTGCCAGCTGAGCCATCTCATTGGTCCTCTTAATCTTTTCTTAGACATCTTAATAGAACTAATATCTTATGTTTTATATTTTTAAAAAAACTTTCCAAAATGATTTGCCAATTGAAAAAGATCAATCATGTAAGTTTAAAAACATCACAGATATGAGCATTTGAAGTTTAATGAGTGAAATTTCTGATGTTTTGGTCAATCACCCTATTAGCGCCCAACACCTGAAGTTGTGCTAAGCAGCTCTGTCTGTAAGATGCTGCTGGGTGAGCCTGGGCTGGGGAGGTGAATTGGCCAGGCTGATCACACTGGGAGCTCTTTCTGTCTTGAATGTCTGTCTAGGAGATTAAAGATACAGGGAAAGGTACATAGTATTAGCACCTCGCACCGCAGGTCCAAGGAGCAGATGGCTAGTGAGGACAACATTTGAATTTTAATTTGAAATGTCGAAATGGGCAGAGCCTGCTGCTCATGTCTCCAGGTGTAATCAAGACTGGCACTGTGCAGCAAAGCCTGGGTGTGCAGGCTTGTCCGCCTCAAGCCTGTACAGGAGCGAGCTTTGCAAAATGCAGCCCAGACGCACAAGCTGAGGCAGAGAGAAGGCAGCTGAGTGTACACTGCCTGCCAGGAATACAGCGATGAGAGGTGACGAAACATCTCACTTCCAAACTCAGAGGATCAGCATAATTCTTAGTCTCCTCACTCCATAAACAGGCATGCTCCCAGCCTCTTCAGCTACCTGACCCCTCCACCGGGGCCAGCGTAGCCTCATGGAGGGAAGGAATAATTAAAACCTATGTATTCTATGGGAGGGGAGCAAATCCATTTTCCTGCCAGTGGAAAGGAAGTAAGGGAAGAGTCAGTAGATCTTGGGACCAGAAAAAGATAGTAAAATGATGTATGAAAATCCTTACAAGAATAGTTTTGCCACGTTTGATCAATTTAAATGTCGGGTCCAAAAAGCTTGAACCAGCTTGGTGGATCCTGTGAGGCTGTCTGAATTCCATTGAGCTGCCTCAGGGTCTTGTTCCATCCTCATAGCTTCTTCCTTCTTTCTTCCCCCCTCCCTCTCTCCTCCCCCGTCCTTCCCTTCCTTCACCTTCTCCTATAGCAGGCATTGCTTTTCAGCTCTTTTTCTTTTATTTATTTTTTTATTTTTTTAATTTTTTGTTTTTGTTTTTCGAGACAGGGTTTCTCTGTTATAACTCTGGCTATCCTGGAACTCTGTAGACCAGGCTGGCCTCCAATTCACAGAGATCCACCTGCCTCTGCCTCCTGAGTGCTGGCATTAAAGAGTGCACCACCACTGCCTAGCTCTTTTTGAATCTTAGGGAACCTCCTGCCTCCTTCTCCCTGCTTGTGTGTGTGTGTATGTGAGAGAGAGAGAGAGAGAGACAGAGACAGAGACAGAGACAGAGAGACACAGAGAGACAGAACAGAGACAAATAGAACAAGAAATGGAAGGAGAGCGGAGCATAGCAGTACATCTTCTTAAACACACTGTGGCCTTGGGCAAATGGCTTTTTGAAATGATTTGCCAATTTTTAAACAAACAACTAAACATTTGGATTTAGGGACATCGTGATTATGAACCGTAAAAGCATTTGAAATTTAGTCAGTGAAATTCCTGATCTTTGGTTAACCATAGTGTTAGTACAGAATCGTGAGCACCTAGAATGTACTAATGACTGACTGATGTACCTACAGCCTGTGAATCCTGCTCTGCAAGCTTGGGCAGTTTCCTCAGCTGCTAAGTGAGAATGGTACCTATCCCCCTCACAGGGCCATTAAGAGGTCCTGGGCAGAAGGCAGGTTCTTAAGAATGGTTGCTGAAATCACAAAATAGAGAAATTAAAAGGCGAATTAGTATAAGACGCACGTTCAGTGCCTTTTGAAACCAAAGAAATGCATTCTAGTAGTTATTGTGAAATATAGCTTACATCAGAAAAGTGTATAAAATTTAAATGTGGCATATAGTAGATAATTATAAAGCAGGCACTGGTGTAATTAGAAACAACCTAAGAAATAGGATATTGCCACTTCTTCGTGGTCTCTGCTGGTCTCTGATCACCAGGACCAGGGTGAGGGGAGTGAGGCACATGACCAAGCAGCACCAAAAACACCAACAAACAATGAAAAACAAAACCAGAAAGTGAACAACAGCAAATGCTCAGTAATCAGCATACATAATGCATTGATGCCATATTTTGAAAATTAAAAGTTAATGAGAAGAAATATCCATGATAAAGTAACAAAATTTTAAATAAGGACAGGGATCTATATCACAAAGAAATAACTATTATCTTCTAAAATATTTATTTTGTTTATTTAAATTTTTTATGTGTATAGGGGGTTTGCCTCTATGCATGTCTATGCCCATTTGCATGCAGCGCCTGTGGAGGCCAGAAGTGGGCGCTGGATCCTCTGGAACTGATGTTACAGACAGTTGTTATCCACTACATGGGTGCTGGAACTGAACCCAGGTCCTCTGAATAGCAGTTAGCGTTCTTTATTACTGAGCCATTATTCAGCCCCGATATCTATGATCTTAACTGCTGTGATGATCAAATCTCTGCTTTTCCTTATGATTTACCACCTGTAAGTGTACCCCAGGACAATGTAATTTAGTGTTTGTGTTCCCGACTTTCACATAAATGCAATTATATGTTAGATTCTCGCCTATATCTAGGTTCTTCGATCAACATCATTATTTATGTTGCAGGGCGTGGTGCTACATGCACCATTAAATGCATTCCAAGCATTTAAGAAGGGAGGTCTCAGCCTCTCAAATGGGTTACATAGTGAGCTCCAGGCCAGCCTGGGCTACAATGTTAGCCCCTGACACAAAACAAATGAACAAAAACAGAGCAAAACCAAAACATTGTATTTGTGGAACTCATCCACGGATTGCGGGTGGCTGAAGCTGCTGCCTCTTGCTGTGGAGGATTCTGTCTTATGGATGTTCAGCCGTGGTTCATTGATTCATCCCGCTAGGGCGGGCCCTGGCCTGCTTCAGTGGGAATCCTAACACTATGGTTGTGAGAGTTCCCGTGCCTGCATCCTGCAGCAGCACACACAGACTTCTCAGGGTGGCTGTTCTCAGAGCAAGGCCTGGGGCCTTTGGCACTTCCTGAGGTCTTTGGGGGCAACTTGGAAATGTCAAGTGTTTATGTAACCCTGATGAATATTATTTGCCTTTTGCACTCCCCTGCCCTTCTGAGTGTAGAGTGGGGATCCAAACAGCAGCCACATGATATGTAACGATGGTGTCTTGTTCTGATGGCCAAAAGATGCCGTATGTATTATTGGATACGACTTCTTCCTCTTCCTCCTCCTGCTTTTTTGGTGTAGCTCCAGCTTGCCTTGAACTCATTAAGTAGGCTAGGCTAGTTTTGAACTCAGAGATCCACTTGCCTTTGCTTCCTAAGTGCTGAAATTATAGAAGTGTATAACCACAACTGGCTTAAAATCTTATTTTCTTGCATGTATATCTGTATGAGGGTGTCAGATACCCTAAAACAAGAGTTAAAGACCATTGGGAGCTGCCATGTGGGTGCTGGGAATTGAACCTGGGTCTTCTGGAAGAGCTGCCAGTGCTCTTAACCGCTGAGCCATCATTCTACCCCAAATCTTATTTTCTACCCTAACCACTGATAGGTATAACTTACATAAACAATGTTGAGTGGGCTTTAATTTCTGAGAATGTCAAGGGATTCTAAAATCAAAATTTTGAGAATATTCTATATTCTAGGGAATGTAGGAGGAGCAGAATTCTTCCATTAGGAAAGACGCTGAGTATTTCTAGGGTAGCAATGGCAGTTTTCCCTCTGGCCACCAGTGTGTGGGCCTTCCTCTTTTACTGCCTCTCCAGTATTGCGAATTAGTCTGTTCAATTTTTTTATCTTGTGATTTGCCTTTTCATTCCCTTGGTAACTAATTAGAAATGTTATCCATGAAAATAATTCAAGATCTGTGTAGAGATAAGCTGCAGGTCCTTTCTGCATCCTGCAACACATTGAAAGTAGGGGCAGGACAGCGCGGTGGGCAGGACAGACACAGTGGGCACGACAGTGGACACAAAGGAACTTAGTATAACGATTAATATTTATATAGAAGCATATTTAATAACACAAACCCAGTGACAGAGTATACCAAATAATACATATGGAAAGATATTATATAGTTTGCTAAAAATGTGAGGGGTGAAGTAGCAATTGTAGGTGTTTGGGGACTTTCCTTTTGACCTTATTTGTAATTCTGACTTGCAGATATTAATGTGCATTTCTTTTATGGTTTCTGTCTTCACATGCTTGCTTGTTTATTTGAAGGGTATTCCTCGTAAACCAGGCTGGTCTAGCATGCCAATCCAGCAACTTTTTATTATTATTACCATGCCTGAGATAAGGAAAAGAGGTTTTTTTTTTTTTCCTCCCAGGTTTGAAAGTTGCGGTCTGTGATTAGCTGGCTGTCAGTTTTAGGCATGTGGCAAGGCACTGTGTCAGGGAACACACAAAAAGTAAAACCAGTCACTTCATGGCTGGGTGGGAAAGACAAGCACCTTTTAAGGATCTGCACCTTCCATAAGATCCCAGCTTTTTAATCCTCCCATGAGCAGGCTGGGCACCAGGCCTCTGGTGGGGTGCTCCAGATCTGAACCAGAGCAGCCGCCTTTCCTCTGCGCTAGCTCTGCTTCAGGTGTTCTCCAAGCACCTCATTTGATCCTTAAAACAACCCGGAGGGCAAGGATTTCAGAACAAGCATTTGGGGAAATCATCAGAGGAGACTACCACTGGAGTCAGGCTAGTTCCTGCTGGGTGCTGCTGCTCCCCCTGCCCCTCCCCCTTCCCCTCCTCCTCCTTTGTTTTTCAAGACGGGCTTTCTCTGTTGTAACTCTGGCTGTCCTGGAACTCACTCTGTAGACCAGGCTGGCTTCGAACTCAAGAGAGCCACCTGCCTCTGTCTCCTGAGTGCTGGGATCAAAGGCGTGCGCTGCCACCACCTGTCTGCTTCTTGCTTCTTGTTTCTTGCTAGGTTGGACAGTAAGAGATTTATAGAAACTGTAGATGACACCGTGTTCTTCTGACTGGTGAATGTGCACTGCGTATTGGCACCGAGCAATGAGAAAGACTGGGAACTAGAGGCTAAACAAGCCGGGGTCTCTGTCCTCATGGGACTCATGGGGAAAGGCAGTCACTAAACCAGCAAGGAGTCCTGCATACAAAACACCGTTGGGACCTTTGAGGTAGAGATGAGTGCCATGAAGAAAACTAAAGGAAGTTACAGCTACAAACATGAGGTCTGCTCTGCACGTGGTGAGGTTGTTTTCTGAAACTCTGATTTATGTAATTTGTGAATTCACATAATTTGCACAACACACGCTAACCTAAGAGTAGGCTTGTGTTTTTGTTTGTTTCTGTTCTAGCCGTAACACAGTTAAATGTTCATCAACAGTGACAGCCACATTCTTCATATGCAGCCAGCTGGGGTTCTTACCTACGGACGTCCTTCCCACCCCTAGGTGTGCAATTTTTGAGAGGATAAATGAGTTGATTCCTTGTTAGTTTTCCTGAGTTCTCTTCATGAAAGCATGCACTCACTTGTCCTTGTCCTTCCTCTTCCTTCCTTCCTTCATTCTTTCCTTCCTTTCTTTTTTCTTTTTTTTTTCTTCTCCTTTTTTGACACTAGGTCTGCTATGCAATTGAGACTGGCCTGGAACTGAGATCCTGCGTTTCAGTCTCCTGAGAGCTGGATGCCAGACGTGGGCTGTTACACTCGGCTGCTTTCTGCTTCACTACCTGAGATACGATGTTTTATTACTACCTGAGTTATTACTACCTGAATATGACCGCACACAGTCGATATTTCACTACCCAGGAGTCGGAGGCAGGAAAAGTGTGAGTTTTGAGCCAGCCTGGGCTGACTAGTAAGTTCCTGTCAATTAGAATAGGGCAGAACAGAACAGAATAAAACAGAAGAGTCTCCAAAGAGTCATTTCTTACTAGAAACTACAGAAAACTCGGAAATTTCTCAGTCATGTTAACACGTTATTCGGTGTGTATTCTAGTATATATTAATTATAAAAGTAAATATTTTCCCATTTTCTAGAAATAAATCCACTATTTTCTGCCACATTTAAAATCTGCTTAAACTGGTTTAAAGCTAGGAGATCTCAGGGTTCCTAGGCATCAGGAGGCAGCCTGAAGCCACAGAGCTGTGTTTGAAGGAGCTTGTGCGCTTCTCTGTATGGCTACCGTGCTGCCCCCCCACTCTGCCCCCTCTTCACTCTGCCCCCCCACTCTGCCCCCCTTTACTCTGGCTCCCCCTTCACTCTGCACCCCCCCCCCCCAGGCACACACCTCCACCTCCTCCTGCACTCTGTCCCTGTCTAGTTCGAACATAGCTAACCCAGGTTGGTCTTGTCGCTGCTGCTCGCTCTGCTTACCAGCATATTCCTAGTCTCCCTCCTGTAGTTTAAAATGGATTGCTGGGTGTGAAACACTAGTCCTTGCTCCCTTAGCAAGTTGATTCTGAGACTCCATGAGTCATTATAGTATTGTAATTACTCTCAATCTTTGGCACTAGTTGTCGTCCGGGTGATTCTTTTAAAGTGTATAAAGAACACACCTTTTAGTTCTGAGCCATTATATTAAAAGGACTCAGCCGACTACTTTGAAATGAGCACACTTCCATTTCCCATTGGCTAACTTTAATTAGAAACTCACTGGTGTTGTAGGAGTGAGTTTATTTTTAGTTGTATATAAAGTGTTGTATGCACTGTTTGAAAAAGGGAGGCACAGGGCTTGGCATTTTATAGTGTCTGCAGGTGTTGGCTTTCTGTAGGGGATGTTTGATTGCTTATGATCTGCACATGGTATCGGTAGAACACCTAAGGAGTTCTGAATCAATAAAACACCTGAGCGCAGAGGTTCCACTGTCCAGTATGGCGCTGGCCAGGATGGTGGTTCCCTCTGCTGAGGTCTGGCAGGCTTTGCACAAATGAGAATGCCTCTCTCTCGTCCTCGCTGAGCCACACAGCAGTTAACTACTACACACTGGTTAGTCATTTAATTATGTAGTCGGGACATACACAGGGTAAGAAATGCTCGGGCTGTAAATATCAAATTCCTGTGTCTCCTTTAGTCACACATTCGTGCACAAGAAAACAAATCGCCAAATTAGGATTGCGTATCTCAACTGCAAAGCAAATTAATTCTGCCTGACAGTTATCTTTGTGAGAAAAAGAAAATATTTGGGAGACTGCTTAGTTCACACTGGTTATTGATACTTCTGATTAGGAGGTATACAGTATTTGGGGTTCCAGTCCAGGAAACAAGCTGACTTAGCTAATTGAGGAAGACAATGAAAAGCCATTACAAAGTGTGGGTGAGGTTGGAAACCAAGGGACTTAGAGATGATTGCGCTCCAGGGTTGACCCAGCCCCAGGGTTGACCCACAGGGCCTCTTCAAGAGTCTGCAGCTAAATCTGCAATCCAGAATTTTGCTTTTCTCTTTTTTTTTCTTTTTCCTTCCCTCCCACTTTTTTTCCCCTTCATTGACTTTTCCTTTTTCTGTTTTAAAATTGTCTTTTATTTTCTGTGCATTGATGTTTTGTCTGCATGTACGTCTGTGTGAGGGTGTCAGATGCCCTGTAACTGGAGTTACAGACAATTGTGAGCTGCTGTGTGGGTAGAGGGAATTGAACCCGGGTCCTCTGGAAGAGCAGCTAGGGCTCTTAACCGCTGTACCATCTCTCCAGTTAGTCTTTTCCCTTTTCTTTTTTGTTTGTTTTGACATTTTGAGACTGGGTCCCATCCCAGAACTCATGATTCCCCTGCCTCAGCTTAAGAGTATGTTATGGTACGCCTCTGTACTTGCTGCATTTTTTCTTAAAGAGAACTCTCAAGGTTCTACATACTTCAGCTCCACAGAACCTAGCTGAACCCCTGGTAGAGACTAGTGAGCACTAGTCAGGACCCTCTCTCATGTGGACCTGAGGCAAGAGGAGGAGGAGGCCATGAGCAAAGCCAGCATATTCATCTTATAGCCTGACTAGGAGAGGGAGAGGGGAATAACACCTTCCCCCCTTTCCACCCCTGCGGGTACGGTGCTCAGCTGTGCGTACATCATATCATACAGCAAAGTCTGGTCTCTAACGGGGGATTGTAATGCCAAACAGGAAACAATATGGAGCCAACCTTTAGAAAAGTTGCGTTTATGAGAATTAGTGTCTTTGGACCATGGTTCACCTTTTTAAGGTAAAGAGAAGCTTATGGCATAAAGTAGATGATCAATCATTATTAGTGAAATTAATGAGAAAATTATTTCATAATTCAAAAACTCTTTTGACTGACCAGTGGTTTAGTCAGATTACAGCCCATGCCTGTAATCCAGCACTTCGTGGGCATGAAGTAGGAGGACTGCCTAGTGTGAGGCCAATCTGGGCTCTATAGTGTGTTTCAGGCCAACCTGGGCTCAAGTGTGAAATCCTGAATCAAAAGCAAAAGTGCCAGCAGCTCTAATGAATTGGATTTCGCGTTGGCTCTGTAAAAACATAAATGATCTAAGTCAGGTGAGGCAGCAGATACCTATAATCCCAACGCCTGGGTTGTGGAGGCAGGAGGATCAGAAGTTAAGGCTAGCCTAGGCTCTGAGACCCTGTATCAAAAGCTGAAAGCCAACCAATCAATAAACAAATGATCTGAAGACAATTCTTCCCTGAAACTGGAAATCTGCTTTTTATTTACTTTTATCAATGTTTTTAGTCAGTGTCTTTCGAAATGAAACGTTTATAATCAGTAACACCTCTGTTTTGGACACCACTAAATATGGAAATTGAAGAAAAGAGATATGAACTGAAGGTTCTGTGACTTTTTTTTTTTTTTTAACAGAGAGTATAACTGGTTTCTCACAGTAGGATGTGGTTGCTGTTGGGCTACAGTGACCTCAGGCAAACATGGAGGAGTCAGTGAAGAAGTCACGTCCGCTGAGAGTGAAGGGGTGGAGGAGAGGCCCAGAGGCCTGATGGGTCAGTGATTGCACCGTAGACCAAAAGTAGTGGCGTGGAACAACTCCACAGGCTTCTCCATCTGAGGCCTGCCTCCCCCTGACCTGTGCATGTCGCAGTCTGTCACAGCTCGGAAGAAACTGCTGCCATAGCGCAAATGTAGTAACAGAGCTTCCGTTCTGTCTCCGAACCACTAAGCGGTCGGGTATCCCAGCTACTCCGCAGGGGAAGGCAGAAGGAGCCCTTGAGCCTTCCACATCAAACAAACAAAAACCCATTAAAAACAAAGAAGAACCCTCATCCCAGAGATGACTAAATTATGAAGGATATATTCTGAGAGCTGGAGCTGGATTATATATAATAGGAAAAATTTAATTTAAAATGAAAAGTATCAATAATTAATAAGTCTGCTTAGGCGAACATTTCGTTTCTTTGCATTATCTGTGTGTATTTAGATTGGGCCACATACACAAGCAATATCAGAAAAGACGAGAGGTGAGAGGTGAGTGACAGCGTAAGCGTCTAATCCAAAGCCGGGTCTGTAGTACATGTGGTCCATATCTAGATCCTCCATTGAATGTAGTGTCCTCTATTCTGAAGCTATACTGAGAAGACATTCAGCTGTACGCTTAGTGTGGGGACTTGCAATTTTAATTTCAGTTCTGAGCCTGGACTTTGTATCAAGTACTGGGCTAGGCGGGGCTACATAGTGATACCTGTGTCAAACCAAAACTGAACAGCAACCAACAGAGTGAAAACTCTTCCTTAGTTTTTGTGTACTTTCTCCCGGCAAAGCTCCGGGAGATTTTCTATCTAGCTGTGGAATATTTCTTTTCTCTTTCCATCCCCTATCTCTGTTCTTTAGTTAGGTGGTTTTTGTTTCGTTTTGTTTTGGTATTTTGTGTTTTTTCTAAACGGGGGTTTCTCTGTTGTAACTCTGGCTGTCCTGGAACTCACTCTGTAGGCCAGGCTGGCCTCGAACCCTAACCCTAACCCTAACCCTAACCCTAACCCTAACCCTAACCCTAACCCTAACCCTAACTCACAGAGCTCTGTCTGCCTCTGCTGGGATTAAAGGTGCGCACCATCACCGCCCAGTGTCCCAGTGGTATTTCTTACTTTAAAAATAATCAACAAGGTCTCATTTACTCAAGGCTGGCCTCAAACTGTGTGTAATCCAGGATGATCTTGAACTCCTGATCTTCCTGCCTCTACGTCCCAGCACTGGGACGCTATGTCCACGTCAGATGGCAGTGTCAGGCTGGGGCCATGCTTCATGCATGCTGGGTAAGCTGTGTAACTTCCTTAGCCATAGGTATTTCTTACTCTTATTGAAGGAATTTTCTAACTTTTTTAGAACTTTTTTTTTTAACTTTTGATAGTTGAAGACTAAAGTAGCTTAAACCTATATTTTGAAGGGCAGTCTAGCTCAGAGGCCAGGAATGTACAGGGCCTTGGAATCAATTACCAGTGGGGTAAACAAATAAATGAAACATTTTTAATATCTCTATTTTTAAGCCATACACTAAATATGTATAGTCATATATAGAATATATGAATGAAATCCTGACTCAAAAGCAAAAGTGCCAGCAGCTCTAATGAATTGGATTTCATGTTGGCTCTGTAAAAACATAAATGATCTAAGTCAGGTGAGGCAGCAGACACCTATAATCCCAACACCTGGGATGTGGAGGCAGGAGGATCTTCTATTAAGGCTAGCCTGGGCTCTGAGACCCTGTATCAAAAACTGAAAGCCAACCAATCAATAAACAAATGATATATAGACTATATACATACATCTATATATATTCTCTTCAGAAGAAGAAGTCCTTCACCAAAATAAATGCCAAACTCCAAAGTATATGCTGTGAGCCTAAGCCATGATCGAATAACACTGTAGCAGAATGACTATGGGGTGACTCACCAAGGAAGAGATGGAGGCATATTCATAGGTGCAAACCCTGCCAGACCTCAGGAGAGGGAACCACCATCATGGCAAGCACCATACTGGACAGTGGAACCCTGAGCGTCTGAGCTCAGGTGTTTTTATTGATCCAGAACTCCTCAGGTGTTCTACTGATAGCACAGGCAGATCACAAGCAGAGCAATCAAACATTTCCCACATTAATCCAACACCTACCTGCAAGCAATACAAAACGCCAATACCTAGGGCAGCCCCTCAGCCAACAGGGCACAAAACAATTATTTTATCCAGAACTAAAAAAAAAAAAAAAAAAAAAAAAAAAAAACACTTCTACAACATAACATGGCTAATTATTTCATTCAGGGAAACGCCATTTCAATCATTCCTCCTTGTGACTGAAGGAAGATTTCTTTCAAAAATCAAAAAAGTGAGCATTTCAAAAATCACTAGTTTTTAAGTTATTCTAGGTGAGGACATGCAAGATCAAAGTGGGCTTTCTTGAGTCAGAGTTGGGCCTGGAGCTAGCTAGTAAACCTGAAGCAGTTTGTGAGAAGCTGGCCATGTGAATGGGCAGAATCCTGTTATAAAAGTTTATTTTTAATTATTTTAAAAATGGTTTTGTGCACTGTTGGGTGAGGGTCTGCCTGGGTCTTGGCATTTTGAAGTGTCTACAGGTGTTGGATTTCTGTGGCGGATGTTGATTACTTAGGATCTGCACCTGAGGAGTGCTAGATCAATAAAACACCTGAGCTCAGATGCTCAAGGTTCCACTGTTGATCAAGTATGGTGCGGGCCATGACGGTCTGCTGAGGTCTGGCAGAGTTTGCAGATATGAATATGCCCCGACGTCTCTCTTGGTGAGCCACAGTAACATACAACTACAGACAACAATTATTTTTATTAGTTCTTGATCATATTCACCCCTTTCCCAGCCCCTCCTGGTTTGCTCCTCCCCTCCCTATTAACCCAACTTTCTTTTCACCCACCAAGTCCAATTTGTGACCCCTGAAGGCATACTACAGAATCCTCCAGTTTGTGAGCCAGTGGCTGCACTAATGGGTGGAATCCTCTCTCTGGCAGACAGATTCTTGGGCAGAAAAGATTTTTTGTGTTTGTCAGACATAAGCCATGTTTCTAGTAGTCTTCAAGGATTTTTGGTACCTCCTTGAAAGTGGTACCAGGTGCTTCTGGCTTGTTAGTGCCAGTAGAAGTTGGTGGCCACCTCGATCTAAAATCTTTGTGTTAGAAATGAAGACAGGACATTTGCCTGAGGATGAGGGACTCACATTCTGTAGGAAATGGAAAGAATAGAAATCTATGAGTGACTTTTAAATGTGGACATATTTTAAAGTCATGTGTTTAACATATTTTTCTCAGTCTTCAAACATGATAACTTTAAATTTGATGTCAATAGCTCCCATTAGTAATCTTAACAAAAATAAAAAGTTTTGCCTGCATGTCCATACATTTTGGGAAGACTGAGGTATATTGACTATTGATCCTGAATGTTCTGGTCTTCAGCTGCTTGTTCAACAAGGCAACACTACAGGTTTACAGCAGTACAAGGTCTCATTTACTAAGTTGCACTTGCTGACACCGGGTGCTGCCACACCAAAAAGGCTGAGTTCCACAGAACACCATTTTAGCCATGGCCACCCTGGTCTCTACACACTGCTAGATCGTGACCTTGTTGTGAATATTTCTAATGTCGTCTGATGAGCCACACTGGATAGTAACCAAAAAGAACACTCTAAAACAGGTCCTGGTCACCTCTGGAATGGTCCACTGTGGATTGCTCAGTGGCAGAGGGGCACACATGGGAGGTTCTACACAGCGAGGGCTACAGGGTTCTTACAGTAAGGTGGGGAGGAAGGAAGTCCTGGGACACATGGGCTCTGAGAACATTGGACATGAGGATATCCAGCCCCAGGGCACCCTAGGACCATTCCTAGGCCCATAGGACATGGAAGTTGGGGGTGGGTGTACTCCAAGGGAGCATGAAACACTATGATAGGTCCTAGGACCTTCTTTGCAAACATTCTTCTTCCTAACAGGGCTAAGGGAGAAGGTGCAGGCAGGGTCTGTGGCCTCCTTCGTTAGGCTAAGACTCTAAACTCCAAAGTTCACCTTCTGACTACTGGTTTGGTTCTTTATGTGTCAGACTTTTCCCATGAACACCGGACAGAAACAATCTCTGGCTGTAAAGAAACGTGTAACTTGCTTAAGAGAAGAGGTGTTCCTCAAAGACTAAGGACTTTCTCCTACTGGAATGAATGGGGTATTGTAAGCCCTGGCCAGCGGTTCCAGCTGATGCCTCCTGAGCTCTCAGTGGCTGGCCCCGTGGGAATCCTTCATTGCCTAGAGACGAGAGGAGCCTGTGAAGTGACTGGAGGGTTCCCACACAGGCTTCCCTTTCAGTAAGAACTGTGAACTCTGGACCTGACACTGACCGTGCGCTTCTCACTTCCCAGGGAAAGCTTTACTTTAAAGCATAAGATACAACTTGCATGTAACAAATGAGGACAAACTCATCTTTGTATTTGTTTCATTTTATTATTTTGAGACACGGTTTCATGTAGACCAGACTGGTCTTGAAGTCACTTTGTAGTCAAGGACAACTTTGAACTCCTGATTCTCCTGCTTCTATTTCTCAGGTTGGGATTACGTGTGAGCACACCTTGAAATTTTGATTTTTTGGTGTGTTTTTTGACAGAGGGTCTTGCTTTGTAGCCTTGGCTGTGCTAGAAGCCCTTAGATAGGCCAGGCTGGTCAGAACTAGTGAGCATCCTCCTGTCTCTGCCTCTTGAGTGCTGGGATCCCAGGGGTGCTCCACCATACCAGGCTTGTTTTCTTTTTAAAGAACTAAAGGTTAACTAAAGGGTAGCCATAAACTCTTGGTAACAAGAATTCCTCTTATACGGGCGTAGTGGTACACCACTTGATTCTCAGCACTCGGGAGGCAGAGGCAGGCAGATCTCTGTGAGTTTGAGGCCAGCCTTGTCTACATAGTGAGACCTGTTGGAAAAACAAAACAACAACAAAAAATAAATAAATAGAAAGAAAGAACTCCTCTTGTCTCATTCTGAGTATCTGAGGCAGCGTGTATGTACCACTGTGCCTAACGAGTGTAAGTGTACAGCTTGGTGAGTGTGGAAAGCTATGCACACGTGTAATCACCACCATCATCAAGATGGAGACTCTTCTGACTGTTCTAGTACTGGAGATGAACAAAAAGCCTCACACATGCTAGGCAACCAGGCTACTTCCTCACCTCCAGTTAGCACAATGCTTTTGAGAATTATCCTTGTCCTTTGTGTGTTAACAGCTTGATTTTTTATTATTATTGTTGAGAACTAATCTGTTGATAGATGTACCACAGTTTATCCATTCGCTAATCGATGGCTTTTGTTTTTTTTTTTTTTTTTGTTTGTTTGTTTTCTATTCATCCTGGAACTCACTCTGTAAACCAGGCTGGCCTTGAATTTACTGAGACCCAGCTGCCTCTGCCTCACTAGTGCTGGGGTTAAAGGTGTGTGCCACCAACGCCTGGCCTAATTGATAGCTATTTAGAGTTTCCAGTTTGGGGCTCTTCTGAATGAAGTTGTTATAAAAATGCTAGTATAAGCAAACTGAACTCTGAAATTCTAGAAAATTCAATAGAAGGATCGAACAAGTCAAAGGTAGGCTGCCTCTCTGGAGTGTAAGAGAGAACAATTAATTGATAGTCAAATGGAAGAGCAAGCAACTGGCTTTATAAAAGGCAGCTACAACTACAATTGAAGGGTGGGAGGGGGGCACTCATACTAAATAAAGAAGAGGACTGACAGGCATCTTCACCGCATGGGAAAATGGATTGCAACATCACTGGTAGGACAGAATGATACATAAACCCGTTGTTTAATTCTGACAGGGACTGAAACTGAGCCAACAGACTCAAGCCTGTTTTCCTGCCTACGTTTTCAGGGTATGCTTGATGGCCTGTCCAGGCAATTGAAACAAAGGGCTCTATTTTCAGAGTCAGAAGAACTTTCCGGCTATGCAGCTTTGGACAGGGGTACATAAATTGGCGTGTGTGTGTGTGTGTGTGTGTGTGTGTGTGCGTGCGCGTGCGTGCGCGCGCGCGTTATAAAAAAACCTTCAGGACTGTTGGAAAGATGACTGTAAATCCCTTTGTAAGTGTCTAGTACCTAAGCAGAACTTAATGGGTTATTATAATTGAAAATCATGCCATGCAATACCTTTGGCTTTTTTTAAAAAAAATAAAAACGGCATGGCACTTTTTATTTTTATAATCAGAAAAATAAGTCCCTAATTCTCAGTTCAGAGGCTGTAGTTGAGCATCAGAAAGGGGCCTGTCCAGGGTAAACAGGGCTCCCTAGTTAAGAACAAGTATGAGGTTCAGCGACTGGTGGCCCCTGGTCCACTCAGCTCAGAGAAACCCCAGGGAGCCAGGGTCCTCTCTGCTGTGGTCATCTATCTCTTCAGGGTCTCAGTCTGGCCACTGGGACTCCAGGAGATCTAGTGTGCAGCTTCCCTGAGATGGGATTGGGGCAGGGGTGAATAACACCTGATCACAGATGGTGGGCTGTGGGACAGGTGCAGCCCCAAAGATGGCTCTGAAGTAACAGGTGTCGAAATGAGGGGTGAATACTTATTATAGGGGCGAAGAGTCCAGATAGAGGCTTCTAGCTGCCCTGCCAGTGCCTCTGGGTAGACCAACAGCCCAGAGAGGCAGGAAGCACCCACTGAGTCACCACCCTTTCACGTTGTCTCTCCCGAAGCTGGTGGATCTCCAAAACACAAAACAACAACCCAAATGTTCCAAAGGAGTCAGGATACTTTAAAATAGTTTTCAGCCGTACCCACCAGTTCCTCTGTCATTTCCATAAGCATGGAAGAGCTGGATTAAGCCAAATCTGGTTAGATCTTAGAAGCACATCAATCAGGGAGTTCTGACTTCTTGACTTCTTTTATCTAGCTCCTTTGTCCCAGCTCTCTGGTTCTCAGAAGTTTGTGAGCCTTTCTGATCCCCTCCCTCCCCCCAGCGCTTACCCTGGAGCTCTGACTCCGGGTCTGGGTCTGTTTCTCCTGCTCCATTCGGGTTCCTGGTTTCCCCCTGCACCTGTGTTCTCGGTGGACTAGAAGGGGCACTAGTTGGAACCCCAGGGCATGGGTTTGAATTCTGACTTTATCGCCCCTGCCCTCGGCCCTTGGAACATCTTTTCACCATCTACTGTAGGGCCTGCATTGACGCCCTAGGCTACATCCAGGACTGCCTCACTGATGCCTGTTGACTGTCGGTCGCATGCACTTCTTACCCAGGCTTTTTACATTTCCCACAGCCCCCGAAATCCCTCGGCTGCTTTTGTAGCTCCTAGTGCCGCAGGAATCCCTCAGTGGAGAACCAAAATCACCCGGAACAAAAGCTCACCCTTTAGGAAAGGTGGGGTTGTTTTCTGCCTCCTCAGGCTTAGGCTCGCGCCTGGGTGTTGAGTTTTAAGTGTTATGCCCTCAGGTTGGGGTCTGGGATGAGTGGGTTGGTCCAGCACACTCGCCGTGGGGAGGCGAAGGCTGGCCATCCGCTCCCTCCGCTTTCAGGTCCTGCAACCTCCTAACCCACCCTCCAGGTCGCAGGCCCCGTCGGGGACGCCCTCGGTCCTGTTGATGTGCTGCCCGCTGGCTGCGGACTTCAGCACCGGGTGCGGGTGGCAGCCCTCCGGGCGCGGTCAGCTGGGTGGCGCTCCTCCCCCCCCCCCGCCAGCCGGTGCTCCACCCTCCCAGGTGAGGCGGGAAAGAGGCCGGACCGCGCTCCAGCCCGCCAGGTTTGAACGCGGGCGGTCAGGCGCCATAGGCGAGCGCTCCCGCGGGCGGGGCTGGGCGCCGCGTTCCGCGCCCTCGCCCAGGTTAGCCCAGGCGCTTCCTAGAGTTGGCCGCTAGTACTTTTCCTGGCGCATCTCCTGCCCCACACCCTCCCAGAGAAGAAGGGGAGATGTTTCCGTAAAAATCCCTCCCTAAGATACTTGTGGGGCGAACCACGGACCCGAAGTCACGCCTGGTTGCTTTAAAATTGTATTTTTTTTTAAGGGAAAGAGGTGAAAAACAGAAGCCACTGAGAGCTGGGAATTGTCTACTATATGCACGTACTAATTAGACTTTTCTAATTAAAAATACAACGAAATGCTATTCTAAGTAATGTAGCTTCAAAAGTGTGTTTAAGAAAAAGAAATTTAGGGCTGGACCCACAACCAAAAGTACAAGAAAAAATTTAGCCACACCGCTGTGGTGGTGCATGTTTTTAAGCCCAGCATTAAGTGGGCAGAAGCAAGCGGATCTTTGTGAGTTCAAGGCCAGCCTGGTCTACAGGATGACTTCCAGGACAGCCGAACTTACATAGTGAGACCCTAACCCATAGATTTTGTAAGGACTTAAAAAAGATGGAACAGTCGTGTGTCCCCATGCCTGGTTCTACTTTTCATTTTCAGTTAGACCTGCTTTATGGCCAAGTTGGTTCGTAGCAGTTTTGTAACATGCCAAAAGAGAACAAAACGGATTCTCATGTTTTCTCTCCCCGGCTCCTTTTATTTTCCAGTCCAGAGCACAACCACCAGAAGACACCAGAAGAAAGCCGGTGTTGGGGAAGCTTGGCAATCTTTTTACGGCTGGAAGGAGGAGGAACACCAGGAACGGGTTAGAGATCCCTACCAACTCAAATACCAAATCGGCCTCTGCCAAGCTCCCTGAAACTGAGCGTGAGAAAAATAAGGCCCAGGGCAGCCAACCCGAGGCCGCGGGTGCGGGCCCGGAGGGCTGCGGGCTGGAGGCGGAGGGCGAGCCTGCGGGGCGCGAGCCTGAGGCCGGCTGCGTCCTGGCGGCCCCCTGCGAGGCCGGGCCCGCAGCCTGCTCCGGCGGCGGCAGTGATTCAGCCCAATTAGAGCCTCTGCCGGCAGCGGGGGAGCCTTCCCCAGATGCCAGCGCCGCTGCCAAGGAGCTGCATTCCTCACCTGGGAATCGCCCGGGGCAGGGGAGCGCGGAGACGCCCTCCCGCGGTCCGGGGGAGGACGCGGACACGGCGAGCGCTGTGCCGGGGTCGCCGTCGGAGGAGCGCCTCTCGGGAGGACCAGGGGACGTCCCCGGCGCGGGTGCCGAGGCGGGCTCTCGGGGGGTCCCGGGGCACGCGGTCCCGCAGGGCGAGCCTCCGGCCCGGGGCGCAGACACCGGCCACGCCGCCCGGGCCGACCGCGCGCATCCCACCCAAGTGCTGACTTTGGACATCTACTTGAGCAAAACCGAGGAGGTGGACGAGCCTGTCCCGACGGCTCCGGGGACCGACGACTGCGAGGATCCGGACGACATGGACAAGAGGTCGAGCGGCCGCCGGTCGGGCCGGCGGAGGAAGTCGCAGAAATCCACCGACTCCCCGGGCGCGGACGCCGTGGCGCCCGAGAGCACGGCGCGGGACGACGCGGTGTTCGACGACGACGGCTCGGCGGAAAGGAAAGTGAAACCGGAGCCAGCCTCCCCCGACGGCGGCGCAGGCCCGGCGGCCGGTCCCCGAGGGCAGCTCCGAGCGGACCCGGACCGCGGCAAGCCGTCCGCCTCCTCTCCCACCAAGCGGAGGGCCCGCGGCCGCGTCCCCGAGGCGGCGCTCAGCGCGCCCGGCGCCCCGCGCGCTCCCGCCAAGGAGTCTCCACCCAAGCGGCCGGGCGCGGCGGACGCGGAGGACGGCCGGGCGGCCCCGCGCGAGCTCACGGTCCGGAGCAGCTCGCTGCTGCCCGAGTTCAGGCCGGAGCACAAGAGGGGCCCGCCGGCCCTCCACGCGGACGGCCGCGGCCGGGAAGCGGGCCGGGAGCCGGGCAGGGCAGCGGCAGCGCCCGACGCTGACGGCCCCAAGCCCAGGAACCATTTCGGCGTGGGCAGGTCGACCGTGACCACCAGAGTGACCCTGTGAGTAGCCGCGGGCCAGTCTGGGCGGCTGGGGGCGGGTGGCGACTGCAACCTGGGTCTTTCCTGTTGGAAACTTCAAGGAGCTGTTGGCGGAGCTAAGGCTGAGAGTGTGACACGCTTGGCAGCCTCCACCGTTAATTCCTGCTTTATTAGAAGATCTAAGTTAAAGGAATGCAAAAATAGGATATCCCTGGAGGGCGGTGTTTACACAAACAGCAGAGATAAGACTTAAAGGCTTGACCGAGCTAATTATGTTCTTTATCCAAAGTGTACGGGGTAATTCAGGATAGTCACAGGGAGCCCGCAGTGCTTTGAGTGTGACCCAGTGGCTTTGACATGGGAGACTTTATGAGAACTCACCGAACTTTTTATGGTAGAGGAAGTCTATCATAAGTCCCCCTTCAACAAATTCCCTGTTGATGTTTCTGGGCCGGAAATGACTTTTCTTTTCTTTTTTTTGAGCTGATTGCTGTTATCACTGAAAAATAACCCAAGTGAAAGGACACGACACAACAGACTGTACCTATGTGCTCTTATATTTAGCAATTTAGCAAGTATTTATTGAGTGCCCTTTGTTCTGTGTGCTATGGCGGAGATGGCCCCCACTTGTGATTCAAGCTGGTGCCCTCAACCTTTATGCCCCACCCCCAGCCCCTTTGTGACAGTCAGAAGCACATAGATCAAACAAAATTGGCCAAGTGGATTTGACCATCGTAAGGGTTTGCAAAACCAGGGCAGGAAGTCACTGGCTTCCCGGAGGAGCCGGACTTGCGGCTGGTTTGTGTAGATTGGACAGGGCTCTGGCGCCCCACTCCTCCCAGCAGGTGACATTATTGAGTGCTCAGATTTTTTCCTACACTGATTCTCACATTGATCAAAAAGACTGGTCATTTGCAGTCTTATCATTTTTTAACTGAATGGTCTAGTTCTATTTGACTTCTTAAGAGAAGCTTTGAAACAGGTCTGTTTGGAAGCAAGGAGGAAAATGTGCTTAATGAATAACGTTGACCGATCTCACCAGCTGGCGGCAGGAGACCTTTGACATAATCAGCTATTTATCCTGTAACGGTGGTTTCAGGAAAATAACCTGAGTGAACGGTGCTCATAATCTGTAGACGACCAGTGACACCCAGCACAGAAGCCTGCTGAGCCCAGCTAAGTGAAACGCTGCGGGATGCAATGCTCCACCTGCCATCCAATCAGAAACCAGCCCTGTTACTCTGTTTAGGGATCGGTAAACAAGTCAGGAAGGGACCTTACAGTGGGACTCTTCGGGTCTGTGTCCTGCCAGAACAGAGCCGAGTCCGTTTGTTTCTCACCACTGGTCATTTTTTATCTTTTTCTTCACCACTCGTTTTATTTAAATTTCTTTCGTACAGTGCCTTACACCCGATGAACTGGCAAACTATTGAAATGGAAAATTAAGAATTTTATCTAGTTCTTTGGCCTATTTCTCTTAGTCTGATAGGCGCTTTCAGAGCCTTTGTGTGTTGTCATGGATGGATTTTAGGCCAAGATATTGACTGGCAGTGATTTGGTTTTTTGATGATCTCACCCTGTAGCCCAGGGTGGCTCTCAACTCATCACTGTGTAGCTGAGGCTGGTCTAGAGGCCATCCTGCTTTACTCTCCCAAATGACAGGATTACAGATGTGAGCCTGGCTTTGAGATCATTAAAAAAAAAAAAAAAAAAAAAAGTCTGACCGAAGAATTAAAAAAGAAGTAAAAATAAAAAACCCAATTATATCACCTGAAAAAGATGACTGAATCCTGCTAGAAACAAACAAACAAAAAACAAACAAACAACCCCCCCCCCATTTCTTTGCGTTCTGGACCAAATGCTGAAATTCTTTTAAGGAGTGTGTTTAAAATAGGGAAGCATTTCCTTTATAGTGTAACTTTGGCCCTTTAGACTCCCTCATTATAAGGAAGGTATTACAACATGGATTACAGGAGCCTTCCTTTTAATCAAGCCTGAACTGGGTTAATTGCACTGACTCTTGGTAGCAGACTTAATAGCAGAGAGTTTGGTTTTAAAGGCATTTTGATCTGGTGTAAATGGTTCCTGTGTGGAAGAGCTTCCTCCAGGAGCTGCCAGCCCACCTGGAGAGCTCCCATCCCGGTGTACTTTGATGTCCACTTCGGTGCTTTTCCTTGTGCAGACTGGCCAGGGAGTTTTTTTAAAACTATCCCCTGGCATGTCACTCTTGCTCATGTCACGGCATCTGCAAACCCTGTGTTTCTTCTTAGTTCACTGGCTTAGAATTTATCCTGCTTTTGTTTTCTCAGATAGGGTTTCATATAGCCCAAGCTGGCCTGTACCTCACTCTGGTTGCCAAGGAAGACCTTGAACTCATGATCCTCCTGCCTCCAGATTACAGGAAGTGGCCACCGAGTCTGGCTTTTATTTTGCTTTTAAATTTAAGATATGAGCCTGCAATAAGGAAGCCTGGGCGTTCATGGGGATAGAGAAAGCAGCGCCTAGAGAGATTTATTATGAGCATATATCAAACTCAGATAGATAACCTTGCTTCTCACTTTATCCCTCTGGAGGTTCAGCAGGCCCTACCTTCTTGGGGCTCTAGGTGTATGATACAACCTGGAGATCTTGGGGTTTCTGGGACCTTTACCTCTGAAGTCTCCTTACTGATAACTTACTGAGACCCACCCACCCCACCCATCCCACAGTTACAGTATAGAAAGCAGCAGAGGTGCTCACTCAGGCCGTCTAGTCTGACCCCTACTGGGAAAGCAGAGTAGTATGGTATAACTTAGCATCTGAGACTAGAGCTCCTGCTTCATATCATGACCTGTCACTAGCTGTGTGACCTCAGGACCTTGTTCACCTCTCTACACCTCAATGTTCTTACTTTAGAGCATACGAAATTGTGCATCAGTTAAACCAAATTAGATAACTTCTCAAGTGCTTGGCAACCACTGCTTTTCATTTAGCTACAAATCAATAAGCTCCTCTGCCCGCCCCTAGGAAGGCTTCTATAAAAATGGCTTATGAAATAGAAAAGTGGGGCTGGGCAGTGGTGACACACGCCTCTAATCCCAGCACTCGGGAGGCAGAGGCAGGTGGATCTCTGTGAGTTCAAGGTCAGCCTGGTCTTGATTGGGAGGAGCTGCAGCCTCTACTATCCCTGACTAACCCCTCAGGGGGACTCCCCAAAACTCCCTTAACCATAAGTTTGGGGTGAAATAAGAATGATTCTGTTCTCAATGAATAAGCCAGAGATGTGAAATAATTTGGCCAAGTTCACACGGATATTAGTGTGAGAGCCAGGGCCAGGGCCAGGGCCAGCAAACACCAACAAAACACATTTTGTTTCTATGAAAGAACACACTGTGTGCATTCAAAGGCATGATTTCCAGTAGAAAGTAATTTGGCCAAGAGATGTGAGTGAGAAAAGAGACTCTTTGCCCAAGGGTGTGTTAATAAAGTCAGTAAACAAATTATGGTATAGCCATATGATGGAATTTTACACAAACATTGAAATTTTTCCAAAGGAAAAACTTTTAGGAATCTGGAATTATAATGTTAACTCATCCTTTTTTCTTAGCAAGAGGCGAGCTGCCAAGCCTCACGAACACAGCAGTTTTCATTCCACTAAAATATTCATGCACATGAAACCACTGGGAACAAGGCCGAATGTTGACAGCAGTGTCTTCCGGACAGTAGGTTTATGAATGATTTAAAAGCACTTTCTAGGTTTGGAGAGACGACTCAGTGGGTACAGTTCTCTCTATACAGAGTAAGGACCCGAGTTCTAATCCCCAAGACCCATGTACAAGCTGGTCATGGTAATGTGTCTGTAATCCCAGCATTCCTATAGTGAGACAGAGGGTGGAACCAAGAGTATCCTGGCAACTCCCAGGGCTGGTGTGTGTGTGTGTGTGTGTGTCAGTGGTGAACATCAAGAGATTCTGTCTCAACAAGGTATGTAGAATTGACACCCATGCTTATCCTCTGACTTAACACATGCATGCACACATCTTAGGAGGCAATACTAGGTGGGTATATGTTATCTAACCTTTTAAAGTAGGCTTTAAAACAGCAGCATAATGTACTTATAACTGTTTTTAGTTTTATTTTTTTCTTTTAAATTTTTTGATTTAATTTAATTTTATGTGTATGGGTGTTTGGCCTGCACGTTTACATGGCATGTAATGCCAACGGAGGCCAGAAGAGGGCGTTGGATTCCCTTGGAGCTGGAGTTACAGTTGGTTTTAAGTTGCCAGTGGGTGCTGGGCCTCAGACTCAGTTTAGAGCCAGTGTTCTTAATTGCCGAGCCAACACTCCTCTCCATCCCCAAGATAGTTTTTAAAAAGTTACGAGAAGGTTGGGCATGGTGGCCTGGGAGGTAGAGGCAGGAGAATCAGGAATTCAAGGTCATCTTTAGCCAAATAGTGAGCTCAAGGCCAGCCTGAACCTCATGACACCTTGTCCCAAAAAAACATTACACTAAAATAATGCATGATTGATGTCTGAGAAATTCATCTCCATAGTTAAAATTTGGCAATGTATTAAATATTTAAATTTGTTTTAAAGTTCCTTATACTTTGTAATGCCTCTAATTCTAGTGCTAATCACTGTGAATACATATTAGTACTTGGTAAATTAATAATTTCTTAGATTTATAATCTCATCTGCCAAAAGCAGGTAAGACAACCACTAGAAATACTTGCTAGTGTTTGTAGGGTTGCTTAAGAAGTTTCATGGGAAAGCAAATATACACCGGGAAGATATGGACTCTGCAGTCTTCAGTGAGCTGGTTTGTATGTCACTTAACACCAGGCTGCTATCTGCCCCTTTGCTTTTTCTTGCAGCCCTGCCAGACCAAAACATGTGGAACTAAATCTGAAAACCCCAAAGAATCCTGAAAGTTTGGGAAATGAGCACAATCCATTCAGCCAGCCAGTTCATAAAGGAAACACTGCCAACAAAATCTCCTTATTTGAAAACAAGAGGGCTAACAGTAGCCCCAGACACCCGGACATCCGTAGCACAAGGAACAATCCTCCCTCTAATAAGACATTTGTTGGGAGGGCTAAGCTGAACTTAGCCAAAAAAGCCAAAGAAATGGAGCAAACTGAAAAGAAAGCCATTCCAACCAGCCACCATAATGGCCTGGCGGCCAAGGAACCATCTACAGAAGCCAAAGGCGTGGAAGTCCCTATCCCCCGAGAAGAGACTCTTTCAACTGCCAAAGGAGAGCCCAGTGAGGGTCAGGTCCTCTGCCCTGAGCCTGATCAAAGTGATGAGGCAGAAATACAAACAGATGCTGCCTGTCCTTCCCAGCCAGTGCCCCCTGCTCTGGCTCCTGTGAAGGACCCCGAGCCCCCAGGGGTATGCTCAGAGGCTGCTGACAGCAAAAGCCTTGTACTGGGCAGCGGGAGTGATACGGCACAGGCTGTCCCTGCAGTTCTCAATGCCAGAGAGCCCCCTCCAAAGCCACAGGGTGCATTTTCTGACTCACAGCCCGCATCTGACTCATCTGGGGAATCTTCCCTCCCGCCTTCTGCACCCAGTCCTGTGAACGCTCTGGAAGATGGCTGTGTTCAAGTTCCCATATGCAGTTTTCCGCGCACTGACCTACAAGTGTCAGAAAGCCACAGTGGATGTGATTTGCCGGTGTCTCCTTGCACTGAGAAAATGCCACCCTCCAAACCTGAAGGGGGAGAAGCCAGCCTTCCCTCATCCCCAGAGCATGCGCCAGAAACTGTGGGGAATGAGTGTCCATCTAAGGTCTTGGTCCAGGTGCGGTCCTTTGTGCTTCCCATGGAGAGCCCTCAGGATCTGAGCTCTCGGGTCCTCTCTGAGAGCTCTGAAGTTAGAGAAGTGCAACTGCCAAGTTGTCACAGTAACGAGCTCGAGGTGGTTTCTGTTGCCCCTTGTGCTCCCCAGCAAGAGGGCGCGCCCAGCTCATCACCTGAACACACCCATTGCAGAGAGGAGCGTGTGGCACAGCCTCGCCCACATACCGTACAGCCAGCACCCGAGAGGCCTCTGCCTGTCCAGACTCAAAGTCAGAGTGGTGAGGCGACCCCAGCAGCAGAGCTCAGCCCCATTCGGGCTCCCGGCAGCAGAAGTCATCCGGAAAGCCCCCAAAGGCCAGGGCGAAGTGTGACCAGCCAGAGCACCCCTACCAGCCTTCTGAACGTCTCTGCTGGTAGTGATGATAGTGCCTTTGACTCTTCTTCTGATATGGAAAAATTCACTGAAATTATTAAAAATATGGATAGTGCAGTATGTGTGCCCCAGAAAAAAAAGAAGGCCAGGATCCCAAACTCTCCAGCCCCTCACTTCGCCATGCCTCCTATTCACGAGGACTGTTTAGAAAAGGTGTTTGATCCCAACGTGTTTACCGTTGGCTTGGGGAAGAAGGGAAGCCAACCAGAAGCAACTTCAGCTTTGCACTTGATGCCGGACCATGATCCCATAGCCAAGCTGAGAGCGAAGCGTGCGTCCACCGAGCAGAGTGTCCTCTTCAGGTCCTTGCACGCTAATGCCAACGGGAAAAGCGAGCCTCAGACAACCTCAGACGTGAATGACAAAGAGAACAGGGACATCACCAATGGCGGAGTGAAGAGGTCAAGGCTAGAAAAAAGCGCGCTTTTCTCAAGCATGCTGTCTTCTCTGCCGCAGGACAGAGTCTTCTCTCCCTCTGTGACGTCAGTCAATGCTATGACCACGTCTTTTAGCACTTCTCAGAACAGCTCCGTGTCTCAGTCTTCAGTGGTGCAGCCCAGGAAGGAGGGGGACCCGCCCTGTGGTTCAGACAGAGAACAACCGCATCTCGTACCCCACAGCTCCTTAAAGGTCTTCAATTTCAACTCGTCAAATACATCTCATCTGGGTTTGAAAAGTCCGGGCCTCATGGAAAAGCATCCACAAAAAGAGGAAACCAAGGAAGATCTGAATTCTCAAAGCAACCTACACTTGCCAGAAAACAAACTTTCTGAGTTACCCAAACTGAAGAGCAGTGGTGACATGGAAAAGCCTTCCCTCGCGGAGAGTGTCCTGAAGCCAAACCTGCCGAGCATCGGCAGCTCTGACTCGGACTTCATGGGCCTTTTCCACTCCAGCCGGTATGACCCAGGCCTGTCTTTTTCTGGAATGTCACTGTCGGACCCTACCGTGAGTACCAACTGCTATTTATTGGGGCGTCTCTAAGCCTAGGAGGCAGTGAGGGGCTCTGGTTGTGCTTCACAGGTGGCTGGTTGTGTGCAGCAGTTCACCAAGTGCTTTTAAATCTGTGTACAAGGAACTCTGGGGAGGTCCAAGAAAAAAAGACACCAAGACCCCCCCCACACCCCTGCATCTGTGGTTCAGCAGGAAGAATAAGTTACGTTTCAAGGCTTTTGTGAATATCTGTGTTGTACTGTGAAAAGTATAGAAAATACGCTCAGAGTTCAGAGACCAAGGAGACCCATTTTCTTACTCTCTGTAAAAACGTTCAGTGCTATATTTAGAATTTTGAAGATTTGTGAAACAACTTCCTCTACTTGCGAGGCCCCACCCAGCCGAGGATCCCCCTCTCCTTTCCCCCCGTGCTGCGGGGTTCCACTCATTCCTCCATAAGTGCATTGTTCGTCCTGTGCAGTTGGGAAAGTACCTAAATGGGAATCAGCTTCCTCAAGTTTGGAGCATAAAAAGTTTAGTTTGCATCGATTCCTTCCCTCAGTATAATAGAGCAAACAACAAAATACAACTGCAATTTCTTCCTCTTTGATCTGTCTGATGTTTTCTCTCTGCTGGTGCTGGGGTCTGAACTTTACTGGTGAGCCGCTCACCAGCCCAGAAGTTGTTTCCATGCAAACGTGTGATCTTTTGCTGCCAAGCTTGCTGTTTAGGCTGAAGGAACTGTGAATATAACTTGCTTTGCAGTGGTCCAGCTGTGAGCCAGCTGTCAGGCAAATGGAGACATGACTACAGAAAAGACCTTTCGTCACCTGGGCTGGGTGCTGTAGCACCTTTCTCTGTGTTGTGTTGGTTTTGCCAGAATCTCATTTTGGGCTGTACTTTTAGAGGCTTTAGCAAAATGCATAGTTGGCTGGTTGTGACAAAGCAAGCCTGCAGTCACAGCAGTCAGGCTGAAGCAGGTAGATGGAGTTTGAGGCTAGCCTGAACTATATAGCGACACACTCACACATGCACACACACATTCACACATGTGTACACACACATGCGCACACACACTCACACACGCGCACACATACATACACACATGTGTGCACACACACACTCTCACATGCGCACACACACACACATACTCACACACACTCACACATGCACACATACATGCACACTCTCACATGCACACACACACATACACACATGCGCACACATACACACATGCGCGCGCACACACACATACACACATGCGCACACATACACACTCACACACGCACACACACTCACACATGCACACACACAAATGCACATACACACTCGCACATGCACACATGCAAACACACATGCACACACACTCACACGTGCACACACACACTCACACACACATGCACACGCACACACACATACACACACATGCACACACACGCACTCACACATGCACACACATACACACATGCACACACTCACACATGCACACACACATGCACACTCTCACACATACACACACATGCATACACACTCACACATGCGCTCACACACACACATGCACACAAACATGCACACACACTCACACACACTCACACATGCACACTCACACATGCACACATACACACATACACACACACACTCTCTCCCACACACACACACTCTTTCAGCTGTACTACGTGCAGAGCCTCTTTTTCACAGGTTTCATGAACTAGTGGGTTTCACATTTTTGCTCTTGGGACCCACTCACTTTTAACGATGGAGAACTCTGAAGGACTTCTGTTTGTTTGGGCAATTAGAGCTTAGTGCTGAGAACACAAACCACCAGAAAACAGACAGCAGCCTTCAGAGCGATGATGCACCAGGTAGTCATTCCTGCCTTACAGAGAAAAGGTCAGGAAGGGCAGATAACCTTTTGTTACTATGAAAACAGCTTTGAGCTCATGGGGCACCAAGAAAGATTCTTGGAGACAAACCTTACCTATCTCCCCTTCTTCTGACTTTTGATTTTTCCCAGCACTGGGGTGAGCCCAGAGCTCCACACATGCAACTCTGGGGTGAGCCCAGATGAGCCCAGAGCCCCACACATGCAACTCTGGGGTGAGCCCAGATGAGCCCAGAGCCCCACACATCAGCATGGGGTGAGCCCAGATGAGCCCAGAGCCCCACACATGCAACTCTGGGGTGAGCCCAGATGAGCCCAGAGCCCCACACATCAGCATGGGGTGAGCCCAGATGAGCCCAGAGCCCCACACATGCAACTCTGGGGTGAGCCCAGATGAGCCCAGAGCCCCACACATCAGCATGGGGTGAGCCCAGATGAACCCAGAGCCCCACACATGCAACTCTGGGGTGAGCCCAGATGAGCCCAGAGCTCCAAACCTGCCTAGTGAGCTCTCTGCCACTGAGCTGTATCTCCAGCCACCTTTTAAAATATAGTTTTACACAGGCTGGCCTTGAACTTGTGTCCTTTGTGCTTCAGCCTTTGGAGGGAGCTAGGCTATAGGCCTGTATGACCAGGCTTAGTCTCCTGGGGCATTTTCTTGACCCTTTGAGAATCTTCCTGTACCACATAGAAATACTAAAGTGTTTCACAAAAAAACTTATGTCTCTCTCAAGCACAAAATTTCTGCTGGTCCATTTCCCATTCATTATGCCTTTGTTCCTGTTAATTATTCTTAGATCACTTATTATTTGACTGTAACCCAACAAGTCTGATTTTTAAAAATAATTTTTCTTAAGTTGGGGAGCTGGCTCAGTGTGGAAGCAGTTGCCTTGCAAGCAGCAGGCATGGTGACTAGCTGGATCTCCAGAACCCATGTCAATGTGTGTGCGTGCATGTGCATGTGTGTTTGTGTGTGTGTGTGTGTGTGTGCATGCACGTGCGCATGTGTGTGCAAGTTCCATGACCTACTTGTGATTCCAGAGCTGGGAAGGGCAGAGACAAGGTCCCAGAGCAAGCCTGTAAGCTAGACTAGTCCTATTGGTGAGCTGTGGGTTCAGTTGAGAGACCTCGTATGAAAGGCGGAAAACGATAGGAAACAACTTGTAAAGTCAACCTTGGGTCTCTACACTCACATACACATGTGTGCTCACACACATGAGCACACGCACACATGCACGTCATACTTACATGAGTACTCACACATATGAACATGTGCACACATACACATCACACTCACATGTGTACTCACACATGAACACGTGCACACATGCATGTCACACATATACAAGTGCTCACAAATGAACACGTGAACGCGTGCACACATGCACGTCACACTCACATGTACTCACACATGAACACACATGCACACATGCACATTACACTCATACACATGAAACAGGAAAAGAATAGTTTTTTCTGAAGCCAAGTCAGATGACATGAAAGAAGAAATAGAGTTACAGATTTCTATGCTTTTTGTGTTTGTTTTCAAAATGTCTTTCTTTGAGTCTTAGGCTTTGTTGATTATAGTTTATATTTAATGTATTTCTTGACTTTTGTTTTAATTCAGGTTTTTCCCTCAGTTTACTGACTCCTCACATGTGTATGCAGACAAATCAGCACATGCTGTTTGGTTTCTAATAACCCACGCAGGGTAGGGGTGGGGCACATGCTCCTTGGTATGAAGAAAGGGGAGGAGATCAAAGGTGGGCCTCGGGAGAAGCATCCTGGCCAGCATGGAAATAGCCCATGTTTTGTAATATTTTTACATGTATAATTATTATTTTTATTATCTTACACAATTCGGGTTTTATTGGCCTTGTGTCAGGAGATCTTGAAAATGCTGATTTCTGAAGCCATATAAAAACGTATTTTGTCTATCAAAAATAGGGAAATTAAAAATACCATGTTTCGCAGCTGGTGAGATGCTCAGTGGTTAAGAGCACTGGTGGTTGCTGCAGAGGACCTAAGTTCAATTCCCAGCGTCCACATGGTGGCTCAGAAGCATCTAACTCCAGTTCCGGGGGAGCCAGCACCTGCTTCTGACTTCCATGGGCACGTGATACAATATATACATTCAGGCAAAACAGCCATACACATAAATAAATCTTTAAAAAATACCATGTAGACTATATATTGTGAGACGTATCATACCTACTTTCTTTCTTCTTTCTCCTGCTGTACTTGGGACTGAACCCACAGCTCGCACATGCTCGGTGAGTGCTCTGCCATTGTGCCATGCCCCGGCCTTCTTTTCACATTTTTGCGTTGAGACAAAATGCCTTGCTAAATTGCCTTATCTGGCCTTGGATGCCCTTTGAAGTTTAGGCAGTCCTTGGGTTTGTCACCCTCCTGCCTCATCCTTCACGTAACTGCCATTGCAGGAACGCGCTCCTGGGCCCTGGCATGCCACTCTCATTTAGACTAGCTTGTCACACGATGGAGAAGTTACTATGGCAACAGAGTATTGTTTATAGACCCAAGGAGGGTGTGTGTATGAATACATCAAATTGACTGAGCTTCTTTCTAGAAAAGTGACTAATCTTTCTGTCCCCCCCCCTTCCTCATCATCCTCCTCCCCCTCTTCCTCATCCTCCTCTTTTGAGATTACTCAGATTCTTTGAACTGCAGTTTCCTGGTAGGTAGGGTCTTATTCGGTGAACTGATATAAAGCATAAGTCTGAGTTTTAAGCCCTGAATTTTCTAGTATTGGTGGAAATACACTAGACAATTTAAATGAGTAGAAACTGTAATGGCAAATTCAGTCAGAAAATCTTATAATGTAATCACGTGAATTCAAAGAGAACTCTAATATACTTGAGTGTAAAGCAGGCTAGACTGCTCCGGCACTGATAGTGGTGAAGCAATTATGTTCTGATTAAAATCACCCAGGCAGAGTGGAGGCAGCTGCCTGTAACGCTGTGGTCGTTCACCCCATTTTCATTCCTCTTGTTGCAGACCCTTAGAGGAAGTGTGCACAATAAACTCAATCCCCGGCCTGGGAAGGTAAGGTTGCTTTAACTTCTAGTCCAGATTCCATCGCGGTATGGCGCAGGGAGACAGAGGGCTGCACTTCCCTTTCTTGCAGGTAGTGATATTCAGTGAGCCCAGCATCTCTGAGGAGTGCATCGAGGTGTTCGGGGACATTCAGGACTGCAGCTCTTGGCGCCTCTCTCCAGTGATACTTGTGAAAGTTGTCAGAGGATGGTAAGAGCTCACTGAGGGCGCACCTTACAGCGGGTGTTAGGGTGCACTGCAGAAAAATACAATAGAATAAACGTACTTTTCCTGTGTATCTCCACATAACATTGCTTTGGATACATTGGGGCCCATAATGTGCTTTTGACTCACGAGTTTCTAAGGGGGTTGGTAAGAATGGCGTTTGAGAGCTAGAGCTATGGCTCAGCAGTGAAGAGCACATGCAGCTCTTCTAGAGGACCTGGATTCGATCCCCAGCACCTGCACAGCAACTCAACACTGTTGGCAACTCCAGTTCCATGAGATCCAGCATCTTCTTCTGGCCTCTGCAGGTGCCGCATGCACAGTGTGTCCAGACACACATGTAGGCAAACCCAAACACAGGAAAACAAGTAATCTTTTTTTAAAAATTACATTTATTCTTTTTATAGGTCAAATGTGACTGGTTAAAAACATAGAAACAAAGCTGGATGTGGCAGTTCATGTCTATAGTCCTAACACTCGGGAGGCTAGAGGAGAGATGCTGGGAGTTCCAGAGCAGCGGGACGCATGTAGCAAGATCAGATCTCAAAAACAAGTCTGCACATGCATGTGCACACATTCACACACATGCACATACATACACACACATGTACACACACATGCTCACATACATGGTCATGTGTACACATGCACACACACATGTACACGCACATGCACACACAAACACACATATGTGCACAGGCACACACAAATCGTTTTTGAAAATTGAGGTAAGATTTTGCTATGTAGATAAGACTGGCCTTAAACTCACAGCAAGCTTCCTGTCTTTGCCTCCCAAGTGCTGGGATTAACGGCATGGACCACCACACCTAAACAATAATTAAAAAGATAAAGAAACCAAACAAATTTATAGGAAAAAATAAATTCCATCAGTTGAGTGAAGAAGCAACCTAAAATTTAGTTTGCTTTACAATTTTGGACAAAAGTTTTGATTAGGAGATTAATGAAAGTTAATTGACAGTTTCTAAAATTGTTTTACCAGTTGAGTTGTTTCTCAGAAACACACAGAGCTGCATAAAGAAAACAAAACCAGAGGTTCGTGTTTATCTTCACTGTGTATGCCCGGGCTGAGGGTAGGCACCGGGCATCTGGGAATCATTCGAGGACTGGTTAGGTGAGGCCAGCACTCGGCCACCGAGCTGCATCCCCATCCACCTTTTGCTTGTGAGTTACCAGCCTGGCCTTGAACTCACTGTGTCCCAGGCGGCCCCGCTTGTGACCCGTCTGCCTCAGCCTCTGGAGTAGCTGGGATGACAGGTATATACAGCAAAGCCCAGTTGTGACCTAAAATTAGTCGTGTTTCTTTTAATCTCCAACTGACTAATTATGAAACATCTTTTCTAATGGTGCTTTTAATATTTTAATATGTTTTTCTACATAGTGAACATATTCATTAGAAAATAAAATATACTTTCATTATCAAACTAGGAGACTAAAAATTGTGATAAAAACAGATGTTGCAATATGATTTTGTTTGTAGTAGGACAGTTGCTGTCTCTTTTGCAACCCTTTTTCCATTTCCCTTTAAAGATTTACTTTTTAATTACATGTATGTACGGGTATTTGTGAGGGCATGCCTGTGAGTGAGGTACCCATGGAAGCCAAAGGCCTCAGATCCCCTGGAACTGAGGAGCCACCTAAAGTGTCCACTGGGAACCGAACTCAGGTCCTCTGCAAGAGCAGAGTCCATTCTTAGCCACTGAGCCATCTCTCCAGTCCTCTGTTGGCAACTCTTAGTGGCTTCTTGAAGGTATAAGTCCTCACCGTTGGCTGTGGTGTTTTTCTTTGCTGTGCGATTGCTGGGGAGGTATTTTTTTGTTAACGTACATATAGTTCTTTGTTCTAGTAAATCCATTGATTCAACTGTGATGTATACATTACAATCTCTCTAAGAGAAATGTGTGGTAACACGTATGTAAGGGGAAAGTTCATCCTGAGAGCAGCTGTCACTATCCACGGTCAGCTCCATGAACATGGTCGCTCTAGCACTGGGATGACTCAGACATTCTCCAAATACCTGTGTAGTTTTTTTTAATAAGATCTAGTAAGGTTGGTTTTAGGGAGAGCGTATAAGATTTCTCGGTACTGATATACAATATGTGCTGGCCAGAATTAAGTATTCACACCTGCCTCACTGTGGCAGATAATGGCTTTTCTGTGTTTTATTCTCAGTTGGATTTTGTATGAGAAAGCCAATTTTGAAGGGCACTCCATTGCTCTAGAAGAAGGTGAATTGGAACTCTCCGATCTCTGGGACATGGAGGATATTTTGGACGAAGAGGCAGAGGCTGATAAACCTGTTGTGATCGGTTCCATCAGACACGTGGTCCAGGTAGGTTATGGGAAGTGTGCTTCCTTCAGCACACGGAGATGAGTGTCAGGGATAAGTTTACTTTAAGAGAATCTTCATTTTATGAATTAAATGAAAAAATATTTGACCAGTATTCTATGGATATATATTCTATAATGTAAATATTTGTATACCATATGTCAGCTAGAAAAGAAACATTCTAATCATTAGATATTTTTTATGACAAATCTGTTATGTAAGCTGTTCACCCTGGCCTCCACTCACATCCTGAAGGAGCTCTTTACTAAGTAATGTGCCTGTGATGAATTCTCTATGAACAGACTTTTTTAAGATTTATTTTTTATTTATGTGTATGTCTTCATGTCTGCATGTGTGTCTGAGGATGTGTGCACAGGTACCGATGGAGGCAAGAAGGGGGTGTGGGACCCTTGGAGCTGGAGTGACAGGTGTTTGTGAGCTGGTGACATGGGCCAGGACCTGAACTCTGGTCCTCTGGAATTGCACTCGGAGCCTTCTCTCCAGTCCCTTACTTAGTTTTTTGGTTGCTGCATGACAGTCTGCATTCCTTGAGGCATTTGAAGATATTTTACTTTAGAAAGACAATCTAGAAATAATTTAGTTGGTAGGTCAACTTGGGTTTTATGTGAATTTAAAAACATTATTTGAATCTCTCTGAATTTGCTTCCTGACTGCCATTAGGGGACCCTGCACTATTCACACGTGCTACTGTGATATGCAGGCTCATCTTAGGTCCACAGCAAGGACCTTTGAGCCTATGAGCCCAAATAAATCTTCCCCCTAAGCAACAACAACAGAACTCTACATTATTTGGGATATTTGAGGCCAGTGTACAGAACGGTAAAATTTCCTGCTTTTTTTTTGAGGAGAGAGGTATTGTCAACATCCATCTTTGTGGCTCATGGAACTTGTAAACATGTAATTTATGGTGTCTTACAAATGGAGAATCAGATAATAAAATTATACAGTGGAGGTAGATGTTGTGGAGTGCAGTAGGGAAAAGTGGAAGGCTCTAAAAACGAAAACGAGTAAAAATGAAAAAAAAAATTTGGCCGAGAGAAGTGTGACGCACTTCCTAGGTCAGTGTTTCCTGTTGTTTGCGTAGCCCAGGCTAGTCTTGAACCTGTTTCTGATCTTCCTATCCCCACGTCACATGCCAGGATCACAGGTGTGCGCCGTCACGCCCCAGGCCAACATTTCTGAGAGATTTAAATGATCGTTATTCCAAAGGATTTATCTTTTACTGGGTTTTTGCATGATCTGGCTGTGTGGCTCAAACTGTCCCAGAAGTCTCAGCAATCCTCCTGCCTCTGCATGCCCCTGGCCCTCGGAATTACTGACATGCACCACCGTAGCCAGTTTAATTTTTAGTTTCATGTAGAGTCCATGGTGTGAAAAGCAGCATGAGGTACAGGGAAGGCAATTTTGTCATTTTATGTGTAAGAGTATCTTGCCTGCATAGGCATCTGTGCATCGCATGTATGCCTGGAGCCCGAGGAAGTGATGAACCTCCACGTGGGTTCTGGGAATCAAACCTGAGTCCTTTGCAACAACTACAAGTGCTATTAACCATTGAGCCAACGCTCCAGTCCTTGGAATGCTATATCAAGATGCCCTCTAGGTGGAATATTTTACACACATATTTTATACTTAAATATATATGTATATGCATTACAGAGCACATACCTACATTTTTATTTATTGCTCGAGTAACATGTATAATAAAGCAATCTTTAAAGCTGTCACCTGAAGTCCACCATCATGAGGTGTGTCTGCCCCTTCAATTACTTGGGTTCTCCCCGAGTTGGTCATGTTCTGATCTACTTTTCTATAATTCTGATATGTGCAGTACTACCCTCCCTTCCCTACTCAGTTCTATAATTCTCAATCGCTCTTTCTGTCTCGGTGATTGTTCTCCGAGGTCACACTCTGTGAGCAGCTGCTCCAGTGATTCCCAGCCTGTGCATAGTGATTAGGCTTTAGGTGGGTGCTGGAAGGCGAGTCAGGAGTGCAGTTCAGGGTGGAGCTCCTGCTTGCTAATGCAGCAGACACTGTCCATGCTGCTGCTTGGTTCGGGGCTTCTGCAGGTGTGTTGAAAGGATGTGTTGTTCTTTCTCATGCAGTACACAAATTATTTATAAACATTTATTTATTTCCAATTACAGTGGATCTTGTTGTTGTTTTTGAGACAGGGTTTTTCTGTTGTAACTCTGGCTGGCTGTCCTGGAACTCCTGGAATTCATTCTGCAGACCAGGCTGACCTCGAGCTCACAGAGATTCTCCTGCCTCTGCCTCCTGAGTGCTGGGATTAAAGGCGTGCACCACCACCCAGCTTTTTAAGATTACTTTTTATTGTATATTTTTATGTGTGTAGGGGGTTATGTGTACATGAGTGTGTGTGCCTGTGGGATCCAAAAGAGGGCGTCAGGTCTCCTGGGGCTGGAATCACAGGTAGCTTCCAGAAGCCTGCTGTGCTGCTGGAAACTGAACTCTAGTTCTCTGGAAGAGCGGTTAGTGCTCTTAACTATTGCGCCCTCTCTTCAGCCTCTTTATCTTCTAAATGTGCTGTGTCAACACATGTGTTAACAATTTGTAAGTTTCTAACTTACTCCATTGGGTGTAGTTTTCCTAAATGGTTTTTTTTATTGAAGGCACACACACATTGGAGGCTCCTGATGCAACATGAATTGTGTTTTTGTTACAGATTGTGTGCATGGTTTCTTGAAACATGAAATATATGTTTAGGAAGGTCACTGTTTTTGATCTTTAGAAAGCTGTTCTTTTTTCATAAGGTTTCAGAGAGCCTCCCTTGAACGGACTGAAGTGTTTTTGTGTGTGTGTGTGTGTGTGTGTGTGTGTGTGTGTGTGTGTGTGTTTTGAGACAGGGCCTCACTGTCTTGGAATTTACTATGTACAACAGGCTGGCCCCAAACTCACAGAGGTCTGCCTGCCTCTGCCTCCAAAGGGCTGGGATCAAAGGTGTGCGCCAGCATGCCCGGCTTCACCTGAGCTGTTAGTATTTTTTCTACATCATAAACACTGCTTAGCCACATAAAAGAGGTTCTGATGAATACATTGATTCAGGGAAGAATCTTTGATGCACCCAAGGGCACGAAACAGTGGCCAGAATTAAGAGATTCCTAACGTTCTCTTAGCGTATGTTTTTTCTTCTATATTTTAGGCCAAATCAACTTTTGAGAGGTCAAGTCATGGTCAAGAAAAGTCACCATGGAGAGATTTTGTGCATAGAACTGTAGTTGGGGAAGAACCTAAATGCAGATGTTCTGTAGCCCAGGCCACAGGGCATGGAGAGCGAAGGAACCAAAACTTCTGACCAACTAGAGATGAGAGACAGATACTTCAGAATGCCAAGAAAATACCTTGGCAGTCTTTGAATAAAACACTGAAATACATGATCTCAACAGGATGTGTGACCCAGAGAGCCATGTTATGTGATGAGTATAAACAGGACAGGGAGAGATGAAATGGCAATGCCCTTTTGAATTGCGTGAAGATATTTAAAGCTTATTTTAAGGGGCTGGAGAGGTGGCTCAGCAGTTATGAGCACTTGTTGCTCATGCAGAGGACCCAGCTTCGGCTTGTAGCTCGCACACTGAGCATCTCACGACGGTGGAACTCCAGCACCAGGTGATCTCGTGCCCTCTTCTGGCCTACCCAGGACAAGGCATACGTGTGTGGTACATGCATACATACATGCGGGCACTCACGTACACATTAGAATTTTTTAAATAAAGTTTTCAGTCAGTCGCAAGAGAAAGAATGAGTTTACTACAAGCTCAACACATACATTTATTGTACGCGTAACACATATGCATGTGTATTTTTTTTCAGGACTACAGAATTAGTCAAATTGACTTGTTCACTGAGCCAGAAGGGTTAGGACTCCTGAATTCCTACTTTGATGATACCGAGGAAATTCAAGGCTTTGGTGTGCTGCAGAAGACCCGTTCCATTAAAGTGCACTGGGGCACGTAAGTCTTCTGTTTCATTTGCAGTTTGTTTGTTTGTTTTGTTTGACTTTTGGTTTTTTGAGGCAGGGTTTCTCTGTCATAACTCTAGCAGTCCTGGGACTCATTTTGTAGACCAGGCTGGCCCTGCCCCTGGTTCCTGCTGGGATGAAGGCATGCTCCGCCACCACCCGGCTTCAAATGCAGTTTTAGTGTGACTCGGTGAGGAATACTAGAGAGGTATCTAGTATGGGGGTCCAAACTCCAGTCCCCATGCTTATGCTTTCCTTGCTGAGCCATCCCCACAACCTACCCACCCCCTTTCAGTGCTGGGCCAATCTTAGGTTTGCTAGGCAAGGACGTCACCACTGAGCTATATCCCAGCCATGGAAAGCCACATTTTTTTAAAAAAAAATTATTTGTATGAGCATTTTGTCTGCGTGCATAAATATGTGCACTGTGTGCATGCCTGGTGCCATGCATCTCCTGGAACTGGAGTTACTGTGTGAGCTGTGAGCTGCCATGTGGGTGCTGGGAATTGATCCCAATCCTCTAGAGCATCAGTCAGACTTTTAACCCCTGAGCCAATTCTCCAGCCCCCAAACCCATTTCTCATATAGGACTTTCCCCTTATCACAGAGAAACCTGACCACTCAAAGCTGAATAGTGGGTTATACTTTCATAATTCCAAGGACGTAGTTCAGTATTTCACGTGGGCTGGGTTCAAGCAGAACATACTTTCTTTGCCATTGTTAACATGATGTCCCAGGAGAGTGTAAGACTATTTCAAAGGAAATGGGAATGTCTGAGACTGAGACAGGGTGGGGGAGTGTGTGAAAGCTGGAGGCACAGGACAAAGGGTGTGGCCTCTTAAGCGGAGCCCGAAGCCCCAGGCACGCGCTAGGGGAATATCATCCAAGTCACTTGATATTTTATATAAAATGTCCTTCCTTTAGGAAAGCCATTCCAATTTATTATTAGTGTATGTGTGAACATCTGTGTGTGTGGCGTGTGTATGCTATGGAGTATGTGTGGAAGTGAGAGGACAACTTTCAGGAATCTGTTCTCTCTGTCCAACACCGGGTCGTCAGACTTGGCATCATGCACTTTGACCCCACTGAGCCATAGATTGTCAACCCAGATCTCTTCCCTCTTAACGTTTAACATACAACTGTTCGCATATTCAGAGAATGCTGACAGGTTTTTATGAATGGGATGTGCAGAGGTTTCACGGTCTGTCTTGTAAAGTGATCTACGATACCTCTGTGGAGGAGGAGGTGTTCACTTCCTGATGGCTGCCGTGTTAGGCGGGGAGTGTCTTGTCACAGGAGGTACCCAAGCGGAGGACAGTGTTTTATCTAGGGCTTTGTTGGAGGTATAAGGTGGGATTAGCCACCTCCTCCGTGACTGTTGGTTGTCTAAAAATTTGAAATGTACTGAGAAGGCGTAGAACCCAGGCTGTTCTGAGAGGCCTGCCGGGACGGTGTGGGGAAGAGTGGGGTCAGCTGTTTTAGGCGGTTTAAGTCTGAGCTCCACTGTGAGTTCATGCGGAGGGCAGAAGTGGAGGAGTGGCTAGATTGCAGGAAAAGGCTGCAGGTAGAACTCAGGGTCCTGCTCTTAGAGACGGAGTAAGGGCTGTGGGTATAACTCCGAGTTAGAGCACTTGCCCGGCACGCGGGAGGACCGTCCCCGGCACCGCGGCAAGAAGGGCTCCGTGTGTGCAGAGCAGATAAAGAGTTTTAAAAGAGGAGACGACCACTGAGAAGGCCTTAAATTAGGTACTGCGTGTGATTCCAAAGGCCAGTGGATACGGCCGAGGGTAACGATGTTGTTATGTGCCTTAGGCGCGTTTATAGCGAGAGACAGGGAGAAAATGTCTTTCCGACTGTTGCCTTCAGATGCCTTCTTTGGCTGTTTTGGGCCATGGCGTCATGAAACTGCCTCCAGTGTCTGTTCAAAGTCCAGCTTACTGGACTTGGTTAGTGAGCTCAGGACACGAATGCTTTTACAGATGTCCCAGGAAGTCTGGGGGAACTGAAAGGATGGACGGCTTACAGTCTTCACCCACCCTATCCCCTACCATGGGGGTCACAGCTGTGAGCCCCATCCCCTAGGGCAGGGTTATAGATGTGAGCCGCCATCCCCTAGGGTGGGGGTCACAGCTGTGAGCCCCATCCCATAGGGTGGGGGTTACAGCTGCCTCACCCAGCTAGGCTGTGGTAAGTGCTCAGCTCATTTTGCTTTTGTTGGTACACAGTGCTCTTGAGTTCGTGGGCAGAGAAGTCCTGGAGGAGGTGGGGACTTTTCTAGACTCCATATTTCTAGAAACATATTCCTGGGCCCATTCACTCTAGATTAGGTCCCTGTGTGCCAATATAAGGGTGTTACTGGCCTTATCAGATTCTTTCTTGAAAATGAGTAATTCTTAACTCAATTTGCCTTTCGGATTTTGTGGAGTATGAATGATTTCTAAACCTTTGCTTTAGC